>JAHLJT010004567.1:22568922-23303870 GCA_031308135.1 Acheta domesticus | reverse complement strand
GGCCCGTGGTGGGTGGGGGACCAGAGGATGAACCTATTCCATCTATATGGATATTTCACCTTTCCCCCCGCCCTCTCCGCAAGGAAGAGGAGATGTGCCGAAAGAACCATTGACTTAAATAGTTTCTTTTCTAGAGAAGAAGATCGACCAAGATGCCTCGTTTCCTCATCATGTCATGCGCTGAGGAAGGTAAAACTTTTAAAACTGTAAGTGCTGTCCGTCTGGCGCGAGCCATAGAAGAGGCTTACGGGAAGCTCAAGCGGTCGTGCGTCAGAGGAACGGAACGATTCTTTTGAAGCCCGTACCAGACGAGCAAATAGGAAAAATTAAAAATACAAAGCAGATTGCCGGCCTCCAGGTAGTAGTCACGGTCCATCCACCTTGAACCTGTGCAAGGGCGTGGAAATCACGAGGACTTTGCTTCAGAAACGGAGGAAGATCTTCTAAACTTTTTAAGACCTATGGCGTGACTCAGGTGTACAGGATCGGAAGGAAGGAGCAGGGGAAAGTGATCCCTACTTCTACCCTGATCCTTACTTTTGACCGACCATCTCTCCCGGAAAGGATCGTTACCGCTTTCTACAACCTCCGGTGCGGCAGTATGTGCCGAACCCTTTGCGCTGCTTCAAGTGCCAAAGGTTTGGGCATACTCAGCAGCGATGTATGTCAGTACGCGGTTTGCGGGAAGTGCGGATCGTCAGTTCACGACCAAACAACCCTGCGACAAACCACCGCACTGTGTGAATTGTGAAGGCGATCACCCAGCAACGACAACAAGTGCCCCACGTTTCTCGGGGAAAGGGAAATCAAAAATAAGAGTAACCGAAAAGGTTTCCTTCCTGAGGCGAAGCGTAGGTTCCAAACCAGGAATCCAGTGGACCTATCACGACCTTTTCCAGTGCTGTGAAAACCTAAGTCCCCGGGGGTAACAGCGAGTTGTCAAACTCACTGTACCCCAGCGCGTAGTCTCACATTTCAGTTGTCAGGTGTCGCCGGTCGACTTCCCCGAAGATTCGGCGTGCATCCAAGGTGGGAAAATTATAATTCCACAAAGTACAAAAAACCTGTCCAGAAACTCCACCAGACATCGACCACCTCAACTGAAACTTCTACTGAAATCGATCTTAAGCAGACACCGCCTCCCAGGAAAAATACGTCATCCAAATCCCGTCCTCCTCTTTCTGTTTCCGAGAATCACATCGGACGATCCTCCAGCTCTTGTAGATCTCGGTCACCCGTGGCCAAAAGTCGGGAAATCCCCCCGACACAGACGACCTTATCCAGCAGCAGTCAGGATGACTCTGCTGGTGATGAGGAACCCCACGAGAGTTCCTCTAAAAACCTTTCAGAAGGTGAGAAAGAAAAAAAGCAACCAAAGAAATAATTTCTCATAATGGCTCTCTCATGGAACATAAATGGTCTTCGTGCTCACTCAGAAGAATTAAGATTAATAATTTCTCGCCACAAACCATTTATAGTCTGTCTTCAGGAAACTCATCTTCTCCCTCTTCATCCCCTGTCTCTTCGCGGATTTAACATCTATCGGTTCGATCAAGACGACGGACTTCGTGCTCGGCGGCGTTGTCACGTACTTCATCCGCGACTCCCTGTTCTCGGAGGAACACAACGTTCGAACCGACCTCCAAACAGTGTGCGTACGGGTACACCTACCATCCTTCTCTTTTACGGTGTGTAGTATATACATTCCCCCTGGCCAAGTCGTGTCACAAGAGGAACTCGAAGATGTTTTTTCTCAGTTGCCCGCCCCTTTTTTTATTGCGGGGATTTTAATTGCCCACAATCCCCTCTGGGGTGGCACGAGGACCTGCCCGAGAGGTTCTATCCCTCGAAAATATTATTGACCAGCAAAACTTAATTCTTCTGAACTCCGGGAATCACACTCATTACTCCATGGCGTCAAACACCTTCTCGTCAATCGATCTGGCACTCTGCAGTCCATCCTTATCTACCATGGTAGAGTGGACCGTACTCGATGATCTACATGGGAGTGACCAATTTTCCCATTTTGGTCCACTTTAATGTCCCTGATTTAGACGTCATCTACCTCCTCGCTGGCTATTTCCATCGAGCCGACTGGGATACATTCAGCGAGAAAATTATAATGCCAGACCACTTCTCAAATAATATCGATACCTTAGGTGGCCCAATTCACAGACGCCGTTCTTCGCGCAGCCACCATTGCAATCCCTAAGTCTACGTGTCGGCCACGACGCGTCCCGGTGCCTGGTGGAATGCTGACTGTGCAACCGCGGTGCGTGACCGAAAGCAAGCACGCGCGAGGCTCAATAGGTCCCCACCGCATCAAACCTGATCGATTTCAAAAGAAGCGGGCCAGAGCCAGATTAGTAATACGGGGAAAGTAAGACCGCTTCCTGGAGAGCCTTTATTTCTTCTCTTTCTTGCCATACCCGCCTAAGTAGTATGGCGAAAGATCCGACAGATCGGAGGAAGATTTTCCTCCATCATCTGTCCCAGGACTTCTTATTAATGGAAATCTTATTACTTCTCCAGAAAAAGTAGTTGAGGAATTGGCCTGTCATTATGAAAATTCCTCCAGTTTCCTTACACTACTCCCCTAGCTTCTTGAAACGAAGAGTAGAATGGAGAAATGCAGATTGGACTTCTCTACCTGCCTGGAGGAAGATTATAACGCCCCTTTCTCCATGGATGAATTTTCCTGTGGCGCTCACCCGTGGGAAAGATTCTGCTCCAGGACAGACCCAAATACACAACCAAATGTTAAAACACCTGCCGGAAGAGGCACGTATCTTTTCTCCTCCGTATCTTCACAAGATTTGGATGGAACATATCTTTCCCTAGAACCTGGCGCGAAGCGATTATTATTCCTATTCTAAAGATGGAAAGGACAGGACAAAGCCGTCAACCTACCGTCCAATCTCGCTCACAAGCTGTATATGCAAACTTCTGGAGCGAATGGTAGATACGCGTTTGGTCTGGCACCTGGAGCAGAGAAACCTACTTACACCCATCCAATGTGGTTCAGGAAGAACAGGTCAACCATGGACCACCTTGTCACCCTCACCACACAGATCTCCACTGCTTTCGTGCTAGCGTCAACACCTGGTAGCAATTTCTTTGATATAGAGAAAGCTTATGATACTACCTGGAGGTACGGCATTCTTCGCACCATCCTTCTTGGGGTCTTAGGGCCGGCTCCCCCTTTTTTTAGTAGCCTTTCCTTTCCTCAAGATACTTCCGCGTTCGCCTTGGTGACAGGTTATCCGCCAGCCACCATTTAGAAAACGGAGTCCCTCAGGGCTCAATTCTGAGTGTCACTCTGTTTGCCATCGCTATCAATAGTATAGCGTCGATAATCCGAGAGCCGGTGAAAGCATCGCTCTTCGTTGACGACTTTGCCATTTTCTGCTCTTCCAAGAGTATTCAAGTGATAGAGAGACAATTACAACTTGTCCTCAACAAATTGCAGCAATGGAGTGATGCGACAGGTTTTAAATTCTCCGCATCAAAAACTAGCTGTATGCACTTCTGCAGGATTATCATCTTCATAACACCCCGATCTTTTTCTTGGAAGCCATCTTCTACCTTTTGTGGACTCTGCAACTTTCCTTGGGCTTACTTTCGATAAGAGCCTAACTTGGCGAAATCATATACGTAAAGTGAAGAGCCGATGTGTCTCACCTCTGAACCTCCTTCGCACCCTTACAGGCAGCTCTTGGGGAGCTGACCGTGTGTGTCTCTTGCGTTTGTATAGAACCCTCATCCGCTCTATTTTGGATTATGGATGTATTGTATATGGGTCAGCGTCACCATCAACCCTCCGGCCATTAAATACCATTCACAACGCCGGTATAAGAATTAGTACAGGCGCCTACCGCACGAGTCGCATCGAATGCCTCTTGGCCGAAGCTGGAGAACCATCTCTGAGCCGAAGGCGAGATATTTTATTAGCCTCTTATGGGGCTAAAGTGTCGGGACTGGTTGACCACCCTTGTCGCGTATAATCATCCATCCAAAGTATGAGTCCTCGTACAATCTTCGAACTTCGTTACCCCATCCCCCAGGTATTAGATTACGAAATCTTCTCCGGGAATTAAATGTAGAACTTCCCACCCCTGTGAGACCCACAAGTGACCGGATCCCCCCTTGGAAACTCCTCCTTCCCAGTATTGACTTCAGACTCTCCCATTTACCCAAACAAACTACTAGTCCTCTGGTTTACCAGAAGCAGTTTCTGGATATGAGAGAATCCTATCCGGATCATTTATTCTTATACACGGATGGTTCATCGTGCAGCGACGCGGTGGCATGTGGTTTTTACTGTATCAGGGCCACCAAATCATTTCGGCTTCACTCCAAATGCAGTATTTTCACTGCCGAAATGTGTGCAATCTTTGAGGGCCCTAAAATACATTGAATCAGCGACGTTGCGGCGAGTAGTTATCTGTTCCGATTCTCTCAGCTCTCTTCAAGCTGTCTCCCGTCCTTCGTCAGACTACCTGACTTATCCGTTCAAAGCCTGATTCATCGTCTTCTGTCCCGCCGCTATGACCTGGTACTTAGTTGGGTCCCAGGCCACGTGAGTATCAGAGGGAACGAACTGGCCGACCAGGCGGCGAAATCAGCGACTCGTAAAACTCGTATCGACATCCCTTCTGTGCCATTATCCGATGTTCAGGCTTTCTTGAAACGATCCGTGCTTAGAGCGTGGCAAACAGAGTGGCACAATAGCACTTTCAAACTAAGTGCGATAAAGAATTCTGTGTATCCCTGGCGCTCCTCATCACGGTCCTGTAGACGCGAGGAAGTTATTTTAACCCGTCTTCGTATCGGACACTGCCATTTCTCTCACGGTTTCATTCTTCGAAATGAAACTCCCCCCATCTGTGACTCGTGCCAGACTGTTCTTTCCGTGGAACACGTCCTGCTGTACTGTAGGAAATTTGTTGGCAGTCGACGAAGACATGACCTGGGCAACTCGCTACAAGTGGTGCTCGGGGATGACGATTCTGCGCTCTCAAAACTTTTTTGTTTTTTGAGAGAAAGCAGAATATATAATTTTATTTGAAAGAACAATGTTTTATGTTGTTTTTTGGCCCCTTTACAGCCAATTTTACGTTTTAAGATAAATTTTACGCGCCCTTTTTCTATTTTCCTTCTGCCATTTCTACATGTATACTTGATGCAGAATTCGAGCCTCCTTTTTAGCCCATGTACATGCTTTTAAACAGTGAGTAAGTTACATATGCAACACTGAATATTCTTTTCTCCAAATACTCTGGCATGGGCGCCAATGACCACAGCAGTCGAAGCGCCCTTTAAACCCTATTCAATCAATCAATCAATCGAATAGCGTTTCAGGAGTCCTCTTTCCTAGCTTGCTTTTAAGCTCGATGTATTCGTGCTTTTTATGGTTCATACGGAAAACGGCAGCAGAGGCAAATCACATAAATCGGAAGTTAAAAACAAAGGGAGATACGCGAATGGGTTGAAATTATTAAAAATTAAAAGGCAATACATCGATATAAAATATTTTTAAATTCTGTCATATTTAATGGCACTTGAAAGGAAATTCTTTTTTAAACAATAATCTCTAAAATAGTTTTAAATGCCAAATTATCTAAGTCTATTTTTAGACACATTATGGAACATTCGAAACGAGAATAATTTAGTTTTGTTTGTTCCAAGACATTAGCTTTTAGCGAGTATTGTGTGATTTATTTTGTAAACTAGTAGTGCTGCAACAGCACAAGATTTTCACATTATTTCTAAATTTTGCAATTTTAGAAAATACAGTGTGTTCAACAAATATGAAATTTAGGGTGTTTTTCAGGTTACTTTGATATCTATCATCAATATTCTACATTTGCAATGTTAATTTTTTTCTTTTCGAAAGCGTCTGAACAGTTTACGCGGAGGCGTTGATTACAGACTCATAGTCTTCGGACGGACGGACAGTCGTTTTGCCGTCAATCGACTTTTCGGTATCAAGGACCCACAAAACATAGATTCTAAACTAGACTCTGCGTTATAAAAAGTGTTTTACAACACAACACGATATATCCACTTTTTTCTTACTAGGTTCTGAAAATAAAGGTTTTTCTGTTGAAAAATCGCCGGTTTCTGGCGCACGATTACAATACTTTTCTTATAAAGTAATGCGAGAAAATAAAAAAAACGAATTACCAATTTATCTGGATATATTAAAATATTATTTTAAATAGAGCAAAGAGGATTATCTATCTCTAAATAAATTTCAAAAGTGACTAATCGTTGGATGATGCAATGTTTGTACCCCTCGATATTCATTAGTCATAAACATTTCTAAGTTCGTTTCATATAAGTACATTTTTCAGAACGTAATCCACGTCAATTCGCAAACAGTTGAAGCGCGATATTTTCTTCAATTTCCTCCTTAATGTTTGATAACTTATTATCAAAATTAAACACCAAAACCTCTGTAAAAGCCTACAAGAAGTGGCATGCAACCAAAAACACCAAACTGTTTCACACGCAAGTTCATACTGTGTGCTCTAAAGGTGTACTTCGTCAGGCTTGATTCTTCAAAAGCAGCATGGAGTAGGAGCGTTTATCGCCGTGAAACAGAACACAAATTGCTGCAAAGCGGTTGAACCACCAAGGTCGGCGGTAATCTCTCAATTTAAAACGCTAATATCAGCGATTATTTTGTGATTTCTCGTTGTTTTAAAGCTATTTCTCTCGTCCCTTTCTTTACTAATACCGTTTAAACAAGTACATTTAAATGTATTTGCAAATTTATTGAATATTTACCCAATTCTTATCTAATATACCCATATTCTTATCTAATAATCTAATTTACCAATTCTTAAAAACCATAAATACAAATATTTAAAATGTATTTTGTTTTGTTTGGTCATCGTCGCCCCTATTCATGAACGAACGTCTCGCCACTGATAACTATCATCCTTTATTAACCCGGGGAAACCTGCTGCCATGACTTAGACCACCATACACTCCACAAGGATCAACATGGATTTGAACCCTCTTCCCAGATGTGGAAAGCGAACGCACTGGTTGCAACGTTACCGTTTTCCCTTAATGTAGATCCTGCAGCAACGCTAGCTTCTTGTTTATACCGTGTGATGGCGCGTGCTATCTCGCATCCTCCCTGTACGAGCAATGAAAGCTGTAACTCGCCGTTCAGTGACTTCCCTTTTATTCCAGATCGTGGAGCTCGTCGGATAGCTATTGCGGAGAGAGGAAATCACTTGAATCTTGCAGGGTGTCCAACTTACAAAGTTTCAAAGGCCACAAGAATAACCCTCCATTTTGGTTTGGCCCGGTATTTACATTACATGGGCAATCCACACCTGACTAATCCGTATTATTGATTGCGGCAGTTTGTCCAAGTGCTCTGAAGCGGGGGGCCATGAAACCATGTGTAATATCAGAGATAAAACCATGTGTTATCAAGAATGAAACCATGTGTGATATCAGGCATGAAACCATGTGTGATATCAGGCATGAAACCATGTGTGATATCAGACATGAAACCATGCGTGATATCAGACATGAAACCATGTGTAATATCAGGCATGAAACCATGTGCGATATCAAGAATGAAACCATGTGTGATATCAGACATGAAACCATGTGTGATATCAGACATGAAACCATGTGTAATATCAGGCATGAAACCATGTGCGATATCAAGAATGAAACCATGTGTGATATCAGGCATGAAACCATGTGTAATATCAGACATGAAACCATGTGAAATATAAGGCATGAAACCATGTATGATATCAGACTTGAAACCATGTGTGATATCAGACTTGAAAGCATGTGTGATATCAGGCATGAAACCATGTGTGGTACGCTGGGATATTACATGGAAAAAGCACACTATAACTTTGCCCGATCGGAAATCGAACCCGTGGTCGCATCATGAAAAGCGAGCACGCTGATCAATGATCTAATTAATGCTGATCAATGAGCTGATTAATGAGCTAAACCGCCAGGGCACAATAATACCAGTAGTATTCTTGAAAAAAAAAATAATTACTAAGTGAATTTACTAAACTCACAAATAATAGTGCAGATCCTTCAAATTTACGTGTTCTTGGTCCAGATCTTGTTAATGATCACTCAGCGATACCACATCTCTTGGCCATCCAGATGACATTTGCATTGAACCAAGCTCAAAGAAAGTTTCAATTAAAAAACAACAACAAAATATGATCGCCGTCCAATTTCATCAGTGGGAGTGGAAGCGGGCAATGTGCTAGGTGGGGTAGACCTCTGGGGTAGTATATTTTTTAATTACTAAGCGGATTCAGTAAGCTCACAAATAATAGGACAGATCCTTCAAATTTATAGGTTCTTGGTCTAGATCTTATTAACGATCGCTCAGCGATACCACATCTCTTGGCCATCCCGGTGACATTTGCATTGAACCAAGCTCAAAGTGAGTTTCAATTAAAAATAACAACAAAAACATATGAGCGCCATCCAATTTCATCAGTGGGAGTCGAAGCGGGCAATGTGCACGGTGGGGTGCGGCTGGTGGGGGAGGGGTGCTGATGACGCCGCGCGCGCTGCCTGGCGGCCGGAAACTGCATTCCTCGCGAGGCGGCCGAGGAGGGCGGCGAGGAGACTCCATCAGCGGGCGATAATCGCTTCATAACGAGAGGGCGCGAGGGGCGGGCGAGGCACGGGCGATATTAGCACCTTAACGCGGCGAAATTGCAGCGTCTGCCGGGCTATTAGCGGCACCCGCTCCCGCGACGGAGTGGCGCGGCGTCGCCGAACACACGAGCCCACGCTCCTAGCGTTCGAGGCCTGACGGTGGCAGGATTTTTAACACTATAGTTGCACCGCTCGCAAAAAAACCCATCATGGCGGACGTACCTTGGGGGTGAAGCCTCTGAGACTACCCCCCACCCTTCGGCAGCTGAAATTTCCCCTCTCGGCGATATGGAAGCGCGGAGGCGACACCGAGAGGCGACTGCGAGACGCAGCGATCACACTTTCCGCCACTCATCATCACTGCCCTCGGCGTCAAAAGAGGAACTCGCACTGCCAGGAGTGTACAAAGAAACGACCAATTCATCAATGTGTTGCTCTATCACGTTGTCCTGTTATTGAAACCCTTCTTCAAGACACGGTTTATTTTCTGTTGATCGTTTGGACAACTCCTACTGTAGTAACACGTAAGCTGCCTTTCGTCTGATCCTTCTCACTCATCAGTTTGTTATCGCCAAACTCGCAATGTTGAATTACTGCGTGACCCACGAGAGAAAGAGAGATATCTATATTGTGACAAAGAGCGCAAGCTGGCGGAGAAATACTTGTAGCTTGGAGGGGGAAGACACGTTCGGGCATGCGCAGTGGAAGTTTTTTTTTGAGTCTGGCAGAGCAATAGCTTGATAGCTGGGTCGAATTAAATCGCGGTCTGGAGGAGAACTCGGATTCGAGGATATAACGGTCAGTGGATTGTTGTACCCAAGATTGCGGGTTCAAACCCGATCGAAGCCGTGGATGTTTAAGGGCGAAAAAAGCCTTCGTTCGCCTGCGTTCGGAGGGGAAGTAAAGCCGGATGTCCCATGTAGTAGATTTACTGAATTAAAAGAGCCCAAAAGAAGTCTCTGAGCTAAATTCAAATCGCCTATTTCGTTGCCACAGATAATACCTTCTTTCTCTGCTAGGTGAAAGGAGCGTAGCGAAATTTGCTTTCATTATGAACGAGAACATAAATTACACATTATGAGACTTTTTTCTTTTCTTTTCATTTAAGTCTCATAAATTATTGAACTTTAATTTATTACATACTGGAGTGTCTGTTTTCCAGGTTTGATTTAAAAACAGATTTTTCCGAATCAAAACCTTTTTGTTCAAATGCAAATGCAAATTTATTGTATGTAAGTGCATATATTTGTTCAAATAAAGCTTGTACATTATAAGATTATTTTTGAACACAAGTTTTAATAATATTTTTATTTATTAATAACTACTATAATATCTAGGCGTCTAGCTTCTATTAATTATGCGAAGCATATAACGGTTAAATAGGTTAAATTCTATACAATTCTTTTTCTTTTTATCTGGACTTGTCTCCTGTATAAAGTCCTCTCGGGATTCGTAGTAGGGAGGCTATAGGTGGCAGACGCGAAACGAGGCTAAGCAGCGGGGCCTTAATTTATTTTGGGTATCGTTTGCAAGTGATACGATAGTTGTGCGATAACAATAATCCTATGAACCTCATCAACGTCACCGTTATTAATTTATCACGTCGTCTTTTATGCAATTTCAGTAATATTGCATCACTAGTTATGATTTTGGCATATGCCAGGCTCACTGAAGCCGAGCAAGAGAGAGGAAAGGCCAAGCGGCTATCAGGTGTGTTTACGTTTTGGTTCTGCAACTGCCCTGATCTAGGTTCACCAGCCGATCTTTCTGTGGTGGGGCAGTTGTCATCAATTTCTTTTCACAGGAAAGTGTAAAAAAAGACTTGCGGAAATCCTCAGTTTCTAGGATTCCCTTTGGATTTCCAAAAAATACGTGAAATTCTTAATTTAGGATTCAAATGATCAAAGAAATTTTCAGACAACAAAGAATTATATTCTACTACTTGATCACAGAGCAAAATTACAAATAGAAAGAAAAACACACAGAAACATTAAAAATACAAACACATATACACGTATACAGCTATACAACTGACAATGCTCAATTTACATTTCACCTGACATTTCTTTCAATTGAAATTAGAAAAATTTCAGGAAGTTAACCATCATTTCGTGAAATGCAAGTAAAATTTGTTTGCCACAAAAATTCAAATAAACTAATTATATACATATTTTACTCTTGTCATGAACCAATAAATTAGATGATTGTATTTTTGATAAACTGAATAAAGATAGCTACTAGTTTATATAATTTGAAACCGGCTGTTTTCTTAAATAAAACAAACCGACTGCAAAAGCAGTGGCTGGAAACTTGCACTTGAACTTGGTACCAAAGCATTGTGAAATTCCCCCTCCCCTTTTGGGCCATCTCTTTGCTCTGAAAGTTTTTTTTCGCACAAAATGTGTACAAAAGACACGTCGTCTGGCTGCAGTTTCCTGACATAGAAATAATCAGAGCTGATCTTACTACAACATAGAATAGTTTCGTACAACGGGAATGAATCCTCCTCTTCTGCTCGTTGGTATCGCCCTTCCTCTGAAGCAATGAATTACCTGCTCTTCTCCACCCCAAACTGGCACAGTTTGTGCAAGTGCAACTTAACCGTAATAATCAATTTGCATGAGGTATATCTCGCTATAGATAAGTAACTCGAATATAAACGATTACTACAGGAATTAATCGAGGTTACAATGAATCAGTTTTGTATAAATGGACAGTTTAATGGCTTTTGAAAACGTACGTACTACCTTTTCACGACTATTCTGTTGGCTTTTACCTCTATATGTGAGCTTCGTTCCTTAAATGAATTATCGTTTCATTAATACTCAAAAAACACTTTTCAATATGGCTTCTATCAGAGGCTCAGGTAGCGGTCTTTCATGTCTGCTACCTTGGCTGAAACAACTGAAATCCTCACTCTTCCTTCTAGTAGACGACAACTTCCTTTTGTTGTACCTCCCGTTCATACCACAGAAAGTTGACTGTTGTTTGTCGGATGTGCCACTCGTGCCACTCTTTTTGATTGCATTTAATGTGTCATCTAGCTTTCAAAAGGAAAGGTGGGCTGTCACAATATAAAACAATTGTTTTTATCCTTTCAACTGAATTCCTTTGACATTTTACAAACCCTTTATCGTGCCTGAATAGTTTCTTTCGTAACAGATGAGTTTTTAATAGCACATATATTGAATATAGCGCAACACCATATTCTACTCGACTAATGCCATTTTGTTTCGAATACCAAGACTTCTTGCCTATTACGCATATCTTCAAAGCTTATGAGACATATCGATTACTCTAGCAATATCGTTGGAGTCATTATCGCTGGTGCACTGGTGGCTCAGATTTTATCAGTCTCGACAGTTCTCTCTTTCGACGTCAGGGCGCTAGTAAAATTTTTGAGCTCTCTCAAGCAGAATGAGTCCCATTTATTATGACGACTCCCCAAGCAGCAGCTTATACCCTCTGCTCTCCAGGTGAACTTCTCACCCTTGCCTATCGGCTACAATTTTAAAGTCCTGTAAAAAGTGAGCGAGATGGAGAGGGAAATACATTGCAATATCGTTTTTACGCGGAGAATTCTATGATATATAAACAGATATAATATTTTAAAACCTTTGCAACTTTTTTCTGGAAGAACAGTCAATATGCAGTAAAAAAACCAATCATGCTTTTTCTAATAAGAATCTATACGATCGCTTTACAAGCAAAACTCAAGAGTGAAATTTCGAAATTAAAGAGAAGTGATCAACCACAATTGCAGATCAAATCCTAGCCTGCCCCACCGTGACGCAAGTGGAGCCTGTCGGCAGCAAATAACGCAACGCGTTTAAGCACGAGGGCAAACACTGCGCCAAATAATTAATAACAAAGCGCGCGCGGGAGCCGGCATTAACATGGCGGCCGCGCCCAACAATCGGGCCCGCGAACAAACGCTAATCGGCGGCCGAACAAACGAGCGGAGGGAGCGACAGCAGCGCTCGCGGCGGGACAAACAGCCCCTCGCTACCAAGGCAGCGGCGGCGGCGGCTGCGGCAATGGGATTTGGGTCAGCCATTGTGCTGTATAGGCTACGTAGTCCAGTGTTGTGCGCCACGGCCGAGCCTTTGCAGATTGGCAGTGTCGAGATTCGAATCCCAGTTCAGAGCTGCACTTCGACGTAAACGAATTAGCCTATGAATGAAGTTTCCGGCGGCAAGCCATATTCTAGAGCTTTATTCACTGTTACGAGAATTTTGTGAACCACTGGGGAAGGATGAAGTAGCAAGAGGACTAGTTGGAGCTTTTTGAACATTTCACGTTCAAGCAGATCCCAGTTGTACTGACATTTTTTTCTGATGTCCGAAGGCCAAATGACTGCGTAACGTAATGAAAACCAATAAAACCCTTCGTTCATTGAAGCATTTCAAAAGTGGTTTCCAGAAATCTGTATTCTGTATAAGAGCCTGTACTACGACTAGCACTTAAATTCTACATACCATAAGATTTTTCATTTACTATGGTTTATGATTTTTGAAAGAGAGAAAACCATTTACAGTAGAATGATATTTGCACTTCTAACTCTTCACTGCACCGCAATTTACTAGCCATGCACTTTCAGTACTATATAATACTTATACAAATTTATGAAAAATCATATCAATGTCAATACCTTTTTTATATTTTATTGAGTGTCATTTTTGGAATAATCGCAATTCTTTCACCTTACATGTTTGGGAAGTGAAGTACTTCTTACTATATCTGCTTTACTGAAATATAAGTTACTGAGATATAAGTAATAATGAAATAAAACAATAGGAATTATTTGGAAAATATATCTACACATTAAATTAATTAAATTTGCTTTCACATTTAATGGTAAGATTACTCACTCTGTAATCGTTAACTTTAATAATCACAGACGAGGAAAGAAAGTGTTTATTTTGTTAAAAGCAGATAAATGACTATATTTACCTTAAAATGTTGGTGCTTAAGCCAATACTACAAGACAATTTCGAAAGACATTTCATTTTCTGTGATTTTGATATCGTGAATTACGACATAAGGACACCTTCTCATCTTAAAATAAACGTACAGAAGCAGAAAACATGTAAAATGCTACGATATATTATTAGTATTTACTAGGTATGTCAGAATAAATTGTAAACGTTAAGGTCATTTAGAGAGGTTGAAGACAGTTTTTCCACCGAGCATGTGATGGGAAATTTCATTTATCGAACATTTGCCTGTGATGGTGGTCAACTTATTGTTCATTAGTGTTTGGCTGGTACACGACCTCTCCTTGATTGCGTCACCCAGCCTGCCAAACAGTGGGGCGTGATGGGTTGCCTACCAAGCAGGAGCAACTGTCTCATGTGTATCTTGGTTATATAAAAATTTCCCAACATTGGAAAAATATGTTCGTTGTTGGTCCCTCAACACTGAACTTCGCTTTTGATGTTTGAAAAATTAAGTTTGAGTCATTCTCCATAGAAGGCAAATATGTTTTGCAGTTAATAAGTATCGTAATCGCCAAATGACGATTTTGCAATTTTCGCAACTCATAGTTGCTCCTATTATATTAATTAGTAAATATTATTTCTTCAATAGACAGAGACATCATAAGTGTTTTGTTTTTAGCTTGAACTCGCCATCATAATCACAAATCTACCTTCATAACAATGGGTAAATCCCTATGCGGCAGTATGGAAGGAAGTTCCATGTGTTTGTACGTGTAAGCATGAATGAGTGTATGTACGTGTACATTTTTAAAAGTATTATTAATGTAAACGGTTGGTTTTGCAGGGTCTCTAGAGAAAGCTATTGTATTGTTCCATCCTTTGACGTAGTAGTAGTTGTAATTTATTTTATTGTGTTATATTGTAAATTGTTTTTTTAAATTGTAAATGTAGATGCATTGTAAAGCTATAGACTAATGATTACCACTTGGCAATCAGCCAATTGTAGCCTAATAAATAATAATTATTATTATTATTATAAACGATTTTCGCGAGTCATCTGTCTGAGCTCTGTAGAATAAGTCCACGTTAGCCAACCTTGAAAATGACCGCGATCTATCGAAACTTGCTTCGCGATCGACGGTTCGGCGATCACTGCACTGAGGCATTGTGCGCTCCTCAAGTGTTTGGCCGCGCCGGCTGTATCTCTCCGCTCACGCTGGGAGCGCAGGTGTCGCAGGCAATCTAGAGAGAAAGAAGCAACGCCAAGGGGAACCTGACGGATTGCCGTCAGCGAAAGAGCTCTCCGCCAGGCCGGGACCCGGTGGCAGCGGCGAGGTCGGCGGGCACACAAGGGCGCTCTTGAAACGTCGCGACGTTGGCCAGCGGACCAAGTACAGGACAGACGTCTTATCAGTTGTGTCAAAAGATGCAATAAATAATACACGTATTGACGGAAGGAGTTGATTATTTCGTGATTCCGGGTGCGTCAACTGTTAAGGCCATTGGTCCTGTAAGTTTAGTCAATGTTTCTTCCTCGAGCAATCTTCCCCCGCTGGATGGTGAGATCCAGCGCCGACCTTTATGTCAGCTAGTGGGGTTTCCTTCAACCAGGTATCTCCCACCAGAGGGGCAGCAACCCAGCTGGGACGAAGTTCTAATCTCCTGACTGCTCTCGACAATTGTCGTAGTGTTGTGCATGTGAGTGTAAGTGTGTGTTAGGAAGGAGTGAGGATTGGGAGGGGATGGAAAGATCGTGCACGGTCCGTGACCCATTTGATATGATATTGTTCCGGCATTCGCCTGGTGTTGATGGGAGAACCACGGAAAACTACCGATCAGAGCGACCGACCGCTAGAATTCTCCTCCAGAGAGCGACTGAATTCGACCTAGCAATCTGGCTAGTGTAGAAAACCTGCCACCATCGGGAATGGAACCCGAGGTCGTTCCCGTCAGAGATACTGCAATGACATCAGTTGACACCGTGAGCCACCAAAGCCGTCGGGAAAGAGTTTGGATGAAAGTGGCTGAGTGGGCGTGTTGGGAGCGTCGTGGAGAGCGAGTGTGAGGAGGGGGGAGGGGTAACGGCATCGGAAGTGACGGCCGCTGATGGAGTGCGGGGCGGGCAGGCGGGCGGGCGCAGGTGTTCAGAGGTCGCCAAGAGACGAGCGGTGGGCGGGGGGGGGGGAAGCGGGGAAGCTCCGTTGGGACGAGTGGTAGCGCACTCCGTGCGATGTGTGCTACATTCTCCAGGAAAAAAGACGACAGCCCATCGTCTGTAAGGGCAATGCTAGGTCTGTGATGAAACATAAATAAAGAGGACAATTAAACATACATACAATTTTTTATTCTTAAATGAAAATAAAATAAATGTGAACGTTTTTATTTTTAAAATAAAAAAGTCTGTCTAATTGATCTATTTATAAATAATCAGTAACTTAAACGAGATGAGGTAGCATCTCCTGATTGTTATTCATCAATGGAAATGTTTGCTGTTAAGAGCATGCTTTAAGGACAGGAACTAAGTTATTAACGTCATTAAGCCGATGTAAAGAGAATGACGGTCACGATTGCACTTTGCAAACAGCGGCTATAGTTCCAATGAAGTTATTTGCGTTAAGTTCGATACAGTTATGTGATATCGATTGCGTGTCATTCAATCCTATTCATAGTATCACTTTCTTAGAGGAAACAAATTACTGGAGTAAGAATACTCATTCGTCATTCACCTAAACTCATTTGTTTCGATGGTGCTTAATAGACGTTTGACTAAAATAGACCGATGCACTTAAAATACGCCTATCGTTGGGAGTAACTTTTTGTTTTCTCTAGTTGCGTTAAGTCGATATAACAATACAGTATTACAAAAAAACTATTGACTGAAAATTATCTATGAGTTTAGAGTAAGAAAATATGTGACATCCGTTTTAAAGGAAATGTGTGAAACATAAACGTACAATGGACTGTTTACTTCACACACATTTTGATTACAACAGTTAACTAGCCCTGGAACATCTAACTTTCTTTACTGCATAATGTGCGGTCTCTGAGACCGGAGGAGTTTTTGCAATATTAGGTATTTCTATTTTCTATATTTCTATTACTGTACATCGATCTTAGAGAGAGCACTACACCAGTTTTTGGATAAAGACACTTTTCTTATTTCATTTCTATTATTCATTGATGTTTACGAGGTATTTACTAAACTTTATCCACAACTTAAACGTGTACTAAGCCAAATATGTTAGGTTTGTTCTACTTACAAGAAATATGGACTTGTGACATACTGGCAATATTAGATAATAAAACATTATGTCCATTAAGCCTTTTAATTTTAGGTATAATGAATATTTTGCAAAGCTTAATATAACCAAATTAACTTCAAACAGTATTTTTAAAGTAGTATTTTATTCAACCCTTACTCAATACATAATTGTCCATATCTTAACTGTTTCGGTAGATTATAAATGGCTTTATCTAAAGAATGAGACACTGAGTGTGGTGGAATGAAATACATAATTTATGCAATTAAATTTGAACACATCTGATTAACATTCAGCTACAACAGTAATTCAGTGCACTAAATTTTGACAATGTCGGTAATTTATAAATCAAAATCATGTCATTTACACGTGTGAATATGTCAGACATTGTGAGAGCGAGAAACGTGATGTTGACAAAGAAACTATTAGGCTTTATTACTGAATGTCTGAATTGTCTTTATTACTGAATGACAGAAGTTTGAACATGTAGACGTTTCAAAGAAGCAAAAAGAATTTGCAATAAACGCACCAAACTGCAATACACTTCTTGGAGACTGTGAAAGAATAAGTAATGAAAAAGCTTAGCAATCAATTATGAGATGCTCTGCTCCGCGAACCTTTCTTGTTTTCGCGAAATTCACCGGTATCACATCATCCCCCCGAGAATATGACCACTAGGGAGAATGCCTCGTTCTAGACCTGTTTTTGACGGACAAACCATGAGCTTTGTCTGGACATGCGGCAACAATGATATCACCAGTGCCCGAAGCCTTTGCGCCCAGGTGCTTCCTTTCTCTCGTAAACCGCCAGGTGTCATGTTCTGAGAAATTTTAATCTGAGGGCAGAAACCAGCGTCGGTGTCTCAAAGAGAATGAGCAAGCGGGAGGAGATAGGGGTGAGTACCGGTGGGGGAGTGGGTGGTGGTTCGTGTTCAAAGATCGCACAGCGCAGCGCAGTGGTGCGACCGCGGGAGGGATGCATGGACGTTTAAATATGCAAGCGAGTGGCGGTCCCGGCCGGGAGCCGGAAGGGGGATGGGGACAGAGCGGGAGAAGGGTGGGAGGTGGCTGAGCGGTGGCGGAGAGGCTCGGCGGAAGCGAAGGGTAGCGAGAGAGGATTGGACTGGAGCGCAGGGGGACGGATGATGGTATGAGCGGGGGGAGGAGCGGCGGAGGGAGGAGCGGGAGTTGGGGCGGGTGGTGGAACGGGGGGTGGAGCGGGGGGTGGAGCGGGGGGGTGGAGCGGGGGGAGGAGCGGGGGGTGGAGCGGGGGGTGGAGCAGGGGTGGAGCGGGGATGGGTGGAACGGGGGGTAGAGGGGATTGGACTGGAGCGCAGGGGGACGGGTGATGGCAGGAGCGGCGGGTGGAGCGAGGGAAGAAGCGGGGATGGAGCGGGGATGGAGCGGGGATGGAGCGGAGATGGAGCGGGGGGGTGGAACGGGGGGTGGAGCGGGGGATGAGCGGGGATGGAGTGAGGGTGGAGCGGGGGAGTAGTGGTCGGGAGCGGAGGGAGAGAGTGCAAGGTGGAGCAGAGGAGAGGAGGTCTAGCCGGGAACGGTGGGGCAAAGCGGGAGCGGAGGGGGTTGTGGGATGGTGTAGGCGGCGTGGAAGAGCGCAGGGTAGAAGTAGGCGAGAGCGGTGGGACAGAGTGCAAAGCGGAGCGGAGGGGGAGGGGCCTGGGCTGATGTCAAAGGGGAGGGGGTACGGCATGAGCGGCAGGGTTGGAGTTACGTGGGAGGGGAGGGAGAGAAGGCAGGGCGCGATGGGGCCTGGCCGGGGGCGGAGCGGAGGGGTACGTGGCAGGGCGAGAGTAGGGTGGAAGGCGGCTATGCAGAAGCGAAGAGGGACGGTGTATGGCATGAGTGGCGGCGGAGGGGCAGGGGGTGTAGAGTGGGGAGAGCGCAGGGCGGAGTCGGGGGCGGGGACGGGTTCGTGGGCGGAGCGAAATGACCCGTCGTAACCGCACGCAATGCAATCAATCCTTTCAGAAAAACAATCGCAGCGGCCTGCAGCGAAGCCCCGTTCCCATTGCTGGCGCAAACGCCCCCGCGGGCAACGGACACGTGCCGACCCGCCCCCCCCCGCCCTCGCTCTGCATCCGCCGGCGGAGCTTTTCAGCCGGCGCGGCGCGGCGGGGAAGGCTTCACGTCAAGATCAAAGGGCCGTTTGAGAGAGAACAAGGGATTACTCTTTGGGAGCAAACAGGTTGCACCGGTAGAAGTGGCTCAAGTGTGCATGAACTAATGTCCATGAACTAACCCAGTGCATGAACTAATGTCACTGCAGTGCCTCTGACCGGGAGGTACTAGGGTCTAGTGCCGACGGCTACGGGAGTTTCGGCACTAGCTTGTCGATTAGTCAAATTCATTCGCTGTCTGGAGGAGAATTCTAGCGGCTGGCTGCTCTGATTAGTACTTTTCCATGGTTTCTCCGATCAACACCAGGTTAATGTCGGAGCAGTACCGTAACAAACGGGCCACGGACAACGCGCAATATTTTCTTCCTCTTCCTTGTCCTGCCCTCACCCCTTACACACACACACACATTCACTAACATGCAGCACACTACGATATATGCCGGGCGACCGGTCGGGAACTTAGTTTGTCCCGGCTGGGACAGCGCCTTTCTGGTGGGAGATACTTGGTTGGGGGAAAACCCTGCTAGTCGACGGTAGGGCAGTGTCGGAGCTCGCAATCGAGAAAAAACATGCATTCCTCTAACGGACGAATGACTGCAGTAGTTGACGCGCTGTGAATCTCTAACAATCAAACAACCAATCGAACAGGTTGCGATGGCTCAGGGACAGCATGATTCTGCTGCATCGCTCGCGGACTGTCCCAGGGTTTGGGTGCGGACGGTTGCGGATTTCTGACGGTATCTGCGTAGATGAATCAAATTCAAACAATGTCTGGAGGAGAATTAGAGAGGTGGTGTTCTCTGATCAATATTTTACAAGGTTTCCCGAATCAGTACCAAGGGAATGCCGGGGTATCCTTGCTACTGCGTTAAGTACCACACGCAAACTTTCCTTCTTCCTTCTTGTCCCCTCCTCTATACTTAGAAACACACATACACTTACATTTACATGAACTAGTAGAGACATACAGAGAAACCAGTCGAGTGCTTAGAGCTGGTCCCAAGCGAAGCGGAGTTCCGGTGGGGAGATATTTGAGGGGGGAAAACCCCGTAAGCCAACTTGTCGGAATAAGCTATCCAGTGTGGGGAGGAACACCGCCACCTCACTAGATATCACATGCACTACACTTACGGAGATAACGCCGGGAATCGATGCTTATATACTTACTCTTTGTGAAAGCAAGTTATTTGTAACGTCTCAAAAGCACTTCGGTACAAAAAGGCAGAAATATAATAGCTCGGATACTTAATCATTCATATTTCTTTTACAATAGAAAGACCTGTCGTTTCATAACAAAAAGGAATATTGAAACACGCAACATCGAAGCGGGAGAGCAAGAAAATTGTTAGTTCCATTACTTACACATTGTTTTGATAGAAGAGCAGACATTTGAGAATGATTTAAGATTTGTCTGGAATAAAGGACACCGAAGCACAAAAAACGGTGACATTTGAAAACTCTTTCACACTCTAAGAAATGATAAATGCTTTCAAAATATGAAAACTCATTATTTGTATTTGAAAATTCACTCTTGAGATGTTACGATGCCATTACAGTATTCATAATGACGTTACGCATTGCGTTTGAAAAGAAATACTACGTTTATGTGATCGTGTCAGATAAAAACGAACACCCGATAGCAAAAACTCGTTATCTCTTGTTGTTGAAGACTGCAAATCAATTCAAGAAGACGAAGATAAGTGAGAATGAAAGCAGTATGGTGAAGTAACTGAAGTTCCTTAAAAAAAGTGGTACACTTATTCAACGCCAGAATGACTAAATTTCATTGCGATGACAATAAAATGAATAAAAGTAAATAATTCGAAGTGTAGAGATATTTAAAGTATAAGCAATATTGAAATAAACGTACGAAATATGACGTACGAAAATGTAGAAGCAAACCAAAGTACGAAACGTGATACTCTATCTTCCCTTAATTTTTTAATGTACGGTTTAGTTTTGTAAACGACACCCAACTTAATGATTCAAACAGCTTGATAACGAAATCAAGTATTTTGTAACATTCAATATACTTCCCATTTCTTTGTAGGAGACATGTTGTTGATTATTTATTTATTTCCTCATTATCCCAATCTGGCAAATAGTAACTCTCGGTCACATAATTTTTACTCAGGTATTATAGAATATTACATTACCTCTGCTTGTGCTAGTTAATAAATTGACTAGATCCTTTCTAATATCTTGAGATTCATTACAAATATTTGGAAATTATTGCTTACATTCGACGATAAGAGTGAAAATACTAAAATACCTACCTCTAACTTCGAGTTTGACAACCCTCCATTCACATATTGTTGGCGGTGATTACTGTTCGTCGTAGATAATGGTGGGGGCGGCGGCAGGCATCTGTCAGAGGAATCAATGGAGGGCGAAGGGGAGGCAAATAGCTCGGGGCGGTAGCAATTTGAGGCGCGCGAGGCGCGGTAGGAGGTTGGTGGAACAGGAACGAGAAGGGGACTTGGTCGCATGGGGTCAGGAGTTGACGCAGCGGGATTGGTTGAGTGCTAGTGACTCCGGGCGCGTCGACTACCGAGGCCGTTATTCCCATAAGTGCAGTGCGTGTTTATTTCATCGAAAGTTGGGTGTAATCTTCCCCCGCTGGATGGCAGAATCCGGAACCGACCTCCCGTCGACTATCGGGGTTTCCCCAAGAAGGTATCTCCCACCAGCGGGGCACCACCCCAGCCGGGACAAGCTCTAAGCCTCCCACCTGTCTCCTGGCATGCGTAGTAGTATGGTATATTTTAGTGTAAGGGGTGGGAATAGGACAAGGAAGAGGAAGAAAAGATTGCGGGCGATCCATGGCCCATTGGTTAGGGTACTGCTCCGGCATTCACCAGGTATTGATTGGAGAAACCTGCGTCAATAGTGACGCAGCAGGAGAATACCTCCTCACCTAGTTGTGTAAAAGAATCGCGCAGACTTTCTCGAAAATTTAATTTGACAATGGCAATGTATGTTAATTTATAATTAAGATGTAACTGGCAAAATTATGTTGCTAAAAGAATTGACAACATTTCTGCTTGACTGCATGAGAGCCAAGGGCTATTTAAAAGGATCAGAGATTTCTCAATTTGCCGCAGAAGCCTATTAAAACCACTGAGAGGTCTTACGCCCACGACGCATGCGTCGACCCCCTCTCAATGTGCAAAAGACTGTACCATCACCACATCGGGGGCACCTTGGGCGATAGAGGGCGCTTACTCATTCACTGATGAATAATCTAGGGATGGGTACCTTCAGTAATCTATTATTTTTTTGTGTCTGTTCCGAGAACATACTTGAAATAGTACATGCATTGCATAAAGAAATTTATTGGACTGCATGTTCAACGTAAACTTTATTTTTTTAATTTTCTTCTTCTGTTGTAACACGTTTATATGACTGGAACTACCATTACATAAAAAATACGATGTTCGTGCTGAACTGACAGCTTTTATTTCGCCTTAATCATTTAACGTAATACCTCTCATACTCTAATTCAAACGTCGTACACGCAAGTGACGGCGTAAAGGAGATATATTCTTGAAGCGGATGACCCCAAGTGCCTAATAAATCTACTTTCCCGTGGAACACTTTTGAGGCATATTAATACATGTTTCGCTGCCACGTGTCCACAATAAAAGCGCCTTTCATTTACATTCACAGTGGAATAAAAGACAGGCCATATATCACGAGCCGCCCATTCATGCCTTCCACGTGCGCCGCCAGTCCGCGGAAGGAGGCGAGGAGGGTGGGGGTGGGGTGCTGTGGCGATGGTTTCATCCAGAAGGTGGGGGAAAGGAAGGGAGAGAGATGCCCACACAAGAAGTATTGATTGATTCATTCCTGATGCGTCAAGTACACAGGTCATTAGTCCTATAAGTGTAGTGCTTGTTTTTCCTCGAGGTGGCGGTGATCTTTTCCTCGCTGGATGGCGAGATCCGGCGCCGACCTACCGTCGACTAGCGGGGTTTCCCCACAACCAGGTATCTCCCACCAGCGCGGCAGCGCCCCAGCCGGGACAAGCTCTAACACCAAGCTCCCGACTGGTCTCCCGGTATGTGTGGTAGTCTAGTGGGTTGGATTACCTGGTTGGAGAAATTTCCGCGAGTCGACGGTAGATCTGCGCCGAATATCGTGATTCAGCGGGGGAAGACCATCACTACCTCCGACCGAAAAATGCACTGCACGTACGGGACCGATGACCCAAGTAGTTGACTTGCCCAGAATCAGTTACAATCAGTCAATCAAGAAAGTCATTAAAGAGAGAATTTCGGATTGAAAATTGGGGGTCATGAGGCAGGGTGGTAAGAAAGGATAACGTAGGCAGGCAGGCGACGGATGGGTCACCGCAGAAAGGTGTTCAAAAGGGGAGGGAAATTGTGGTGTCAGTGGTGAGAAGCGGCAGAGTAAACAAGGCGGAGGCGCTCTTGATTTTGTCATCTCCGGCAGCTTGTCAAAGCGACGCAGGGTTCCGGATGTCGCTGCTTCACCCTGCTTGCCTTCATCCCTTCGGTCTCCCTCACCCGCCCGTTCTTTTGAGATCGAACCACGTGACATGCGTGAGCCTACGCACACCTTTCACGCGCTGACACACGGGCTTGCCCGTCGCTCTTCTCGCATCGCCCTCTTTTTTGCTCTCGCCATCTTTTTTTTTTGCAATACCTGTCACTCGCGCACGGCTTTCTCTCGGGCCTAGCATTGCACTGAATTTTGCCTACCAGTTTTTTTAATGTGTAAAAGTCTAAATTTTTTCTGTTTGATTGTGTATTCTTACATATTTATATTAGGATAAGGTTTCCAATTATAGTAGAGAAAATTAACATCCTTTTAGGAATATGTTAGTTGTAGTTGCCAGAATCCTAAAAATAGATGAAAAACTATTAGTGAAGGACACCTATTAAATGAAAAACACGGATTCCAACAAGGCCGCTCGTGATCCGATAACATCTTTATTCTGAGACAGATAATCGAAAAGAGAACAGAATATAATTTGGAAACTAATCTTCTCTTCATAGACATTGAGACAGCTTTTGATAGAGTTGTAAGAAGAAAGCTGTGGAAAAAATTAGAGACAAGAGGATATTCCCAATCAAATAATAGCAGGTATGAAGTCATTATATAATGGAACGAATGTAGTAATAAGTATGGATCACCTAAAGAGCAAAACATTTTTAGTACATCAAAGAGTACGACAAGGGTGCAGTTTGTCCCCAACACTTTATAATATATATTTAGACGACGCTCTTCGAGTTTGGAAGAGAGAATGTTCAGGTGGAATGTATTTGGGAAATAGGAATTATTTAAATACTCTTTTGTTAGCAGACGACCAGCTTATAATTGCTAGAAATGAAAATGAAATCCAGAAAAATGCTTATATATCGTGTATTATCTTGAAAGATTACAACCTAAAACTCTCTATCAAAAAAAGTTAAGTAATGGCTTTCCAAGGCAAATTCCCCGTCAGATCAAAAATACGTATTTACAATTCAACGTTGGAACAAGTCCGATATTTCAACTACCTTGGCTGCGACTGGAGCTAGGATTAGGAGAACGACATTGATATAAAACTCCATCGGTTCCAACGAATGTGTGGCAAAATATGACAGGCGCTCTTGAAGAAGAGAAGAACAGAGACGCAACTAAAGATGTACTCATGGAAAGTAATGGCAGTACCAGTTTTACTGAATGGAAGGAAGTCATGGGTATTGACGAGAAAGAAAACTAATAATATACAAGCTTCCGAGATGAGATTTCTAAGAGCAGTGAAAGGCGGTACCTTTCTAGACAATTCAGAAACCAAAACATCCGAAAATACGTCAACATTTTCTCCATATTGGACAAAATAAAGGAGAAACGTGCAGAGTTGTCACAACACCTACTAAGGATGGAAGGTGATAGTCACAAAAGTAGCCTCCCATTATCGGCTGCGGGAAAGAGATCCTGGTCGACCAAGACAACGATGGAATGAAGACGAAACAAGCCTTCGTGAAAGGAAGCAGCTGAAGAAGAAGAAGAAGAAGAAGAAGAAGAAGAAGAAAAAGAAGAAATTGTTAATTACAGTTTCCAAAGTTTCGCAGTCAGATGTGGCTGCATCATTAGGAACAAACTAGAGCCAATTCTTGGTTATCTTACGAAACTTAACGTGTTTTTAATTTGGTAACAATAATACAACTGTTTATTGTGAGTGAACGGTCACCTCACCTGGTGGTCGTCTATACTGAAGTATAGTAGCTTCTTCAGTAGAGACGACCACCAGGTGAGGCCGTTCACTCACTAGTAAACAGTTGTATTATTGTTCCCAAATTAAAAGACGGGAAATTTTATAAGATAACTGAGAATTGCCTCCAGCTTGTACCTGGTGATGCAGTCACATTTGACTGCGAAACGTTGTGAAGAAAACTAAAAATAACAATTCGTAATATAAGGAAGTTTATCGTCTTTAAAATAATTGGAAACCTTATCCTAATATATGAGGCGTTCAGAAGTCAATCTAACTATTTCCATTTTTAAAAATTGTGAATAATAACATGGCTGTGTTCAAGGAAACATTTATCAATAGCCAGGAGGACGAAATCCACATGTGCTACTTTGGCCAATGAACATTTTATCAGTTGTTTGGGTGTGATTAACTTCTTGGTTCAATGACAGCCGATATTTATCCGAATTGTTTTGAACTGAACTGAATTGATTCGCGTTCTTGAATTTTACAGTGTTTGTGTAAGTGGTATTTCTTTAATGCGTTTACTTTTTTATTTCAATCAAGAAATAGTACTAATGCCAAACAGTCATAAACTCAGGCGCATGCGGCGGTCAAAACTGCAACATTAAGTTTATTCTTTGTCTTATCTGCCAAATCATCTTTTTAATAAAATAACTTGTTTAAAAACCATTCAGCATATTTTGTCAATACAATTCAGAATTCATCAAAGTAACTTTCAATTGGCAATGTGACTAACTTCAAATAAAGTAACCTTTTTAAGGGATAAAGAGACATTGAGTGTTTTAAATAAATTTATAAAGTGCTAGAAACTTACTCTTAATTATAAAAAATAAATGAGCGTATTCGAAATAGGCTGAAGCAATTATAGACATTTTTATAAATAAAATACTTTAACTGTTCATTCTGGAAATTTTATTTTGAAGGAGTTAGCCGGCTTGGCTTCTGAGCGCCACATTTTTGAGTTGAATTCGTGGAGGCAGTGCATGTCACTCAGAATGGCATTCTTTCAATATCTGCGGCTCATCCACAGACAATCCCCCTCATACAATTTTTTTTCATTTTTGGGTTCACATATTATTAAGGCCTTTCCCGATATCGCATCACCCTACACACTTATAAAGGTGAACGCTCAGCAGTAAAAGGAAGAGAAAGTCCTTTCAGAGCAGACACTCTTAAAACATCAGGGGAGTATGCACGAATATGTTTCGAATTTGAGTCTGCGGCTTAATATTGCGCTAGGTTTGTCGTTGCCTCTGAGGGATGCGTTCATTTGATATCGACCGCAACGGCCATGAGAGTGTAAAACAGGGTTGTCCAACTGGCCGCCCAGAGCCGCATGCGGCCCGCTGTACCATTTATTATGTCCTACGAAAAGTTATTAGTCAAAACTCAAATCGCCTTTCATCCACGTCGGACGAGAACATTATGCGTCTAGCGCACGCGCTCTCCCTGGGACAAAACCCCTTTGATGTAAAAATATGTTAAGTTTAGATCTACGGACATTTTCTAAAAAATTCAGAAATTAAAAAATCATTCATGTGTTTCACTGCGTTATGCACGGTACGGTATATCGCGAGTGGTTCAACGCTTCACCCCTCCCCAACCCCAATTAATGAAAATAAGGCCGCAACCTTATGAAAGGATTTTGTGTTGGCCCTTGAGGCTTTGGAAGTTGGACACCCCTGGTGTAAAACGAGTGGAAAGTCTAAAGTGGAAGGGATGAAACAGGGAGATTCGTTTCAGGTAGAGTGGAGAGGAAGAGAATAAGGTAGTGCGGAACGAAGAGGATGTGAGATGCGAAGTTGCGTGGAATGCAAATGCGGTGACGATTTCGTGAGCTCATAGGTGTGGGGGCGGCAGCGCAACGATTGTGGAGTGGTAGTAGCGTGTGGGTGGTGGCTTGGTGTTATGACGTGAGGAGGGGGGAATGCGCGCGGCTGGGGGCGCGGGGCTGGTGGAGCTGTGGAGGTGACGCAACGTTAGTAGTGTATGCAGTGGCGTGGGGGTAGTGGGCTTGGGGTATTATTTAGATATTATTATTAATTCTGCAATTAAGTATGATAACGTGGTAGCAGAAAATCTTAACTTCATATGCTTTAAACTTACATTGTCTAACAATATCGTTGGGGTTCCGTTGGGGTATTGGCGTAGGGTTGGGTGTGCGTGGTTCAGTGGTGTGGGGGTAGCGGTGGCGACGCGGGGGGTGGCGCGGGGGGGTGGTTTCGGGGGGTGGCGCGGGGGGAGTGGCGCGGAGGGGGTGGCGCGGGGGGCGGGGGTGGTGGCGCGGGGGTGGCGCGGGGGGTGGTGGCGCGGGGGTGGAGGCGCGGGGGGTGGTGGCGCGGGGGGTGACGGTGCTGGGGGGTGGCGCGGGTGGCGGTGGCGCGGAGGATGACGTGCGAGGCTGGTGGCGCGGAGGAGGTGACGGCTGGGTAGAATCGGTACTCAGCAGGGCTGCGGGTAGGCGGCGCGGCGTCCGGAGCGCGGGGGGTGTTTGGAGAGGGCGTCGGGCAGGAGGGCGCGGAGGGTCGGCCTGTGGCAATAGCAGGGCCAACCGCTGGCCGGCGCCATTAATCCAGCGCGCGAGAGGAGCCGGAGGGCGGGGGCGGAGGGCAGAGTGATGGGCTACGCAATAGATCCCGCGGGCCTGCGTCCAGCAGCCGCTGCGGCCGCGCGGAAAAAGCTCCAACAGGTAACGGAGCGAGATACCCCTTCCTGCCCTGTCCTTCTCCGTTTTCTCTTTCACTCCCACAACCTCTTTCTCCGTCCTTCGATCCCGCGTGGCTGAGACTTTCGACATTATTCCTTACAGAAGTCACGACAAACTGACTTGCTCCCACAGTCTCGTCACGGACCGAAATAAGGCCTTGCTTCTGCTATTAACCTCCAAGAATACCTTATACTAATTTCTAATCCAAATGAACCAACTGTAGAAAATATTCTACAAGATTCATTAATTTTTGTTTATAGTATTTTGTTCACATCAGTTAGGCAAAAGTTGTTATCAATTAAATTTTGTAATCCATAATTTTTGAAAAGGCAATATTTGATACATTACCGTATCTTAAGACCGATATATTAAATGGAGATCAAATGAACGAAATACTACCCTGGTGAGATGCAACCACACATAAATGTATGTAAAACATTCACTACAGCTCAATTTCTTGAACAGATACCGTTCAAAAGTAACAACCTAGGGAATTATTGAAGATAGGTAGGGTAAATGGGACCCTTTACTTGTGGGAAAGAAAATTTCAGTGAATGGACACATTTCACAATTCAGGACGCAATTGAGAATGTCAAGTTCCGCTTTACGTGCAGTTTGATGATTTGATTCAAATATGTCGGTTATGCTGAACGACGAAAGAGAGAAAAGAGCAAAAAGTTTATATTAATTGGCTTATAAAACTTATTCATATTTCTTTTTCTGATGTGTTCGAGATTTGAACGTGAACAATAATTTTAGGAAAATACATTTCTTGTCTCGCGACGGGAAGAATAAAGCCAACAAACTCTTATTACCAGTGAAAAAAAGTTTGGTATGCATGATATTAGATAAAGTCATGGCATTCTACAAGACAATTGACGCAAACAAAGCAGAGTATTGATTTTCAAAAATTAAGTTTATTAATAACCACTACCTCCAATAAAAACGACCACATCTTCCCTTACCTTACTTATGTGACATATAAAGCGGTGGAAGTGAGTGAGATCTATATGTTCTTTCTGTTGTTTTGTACTTTGGAAAATTATGTAGCCGCAAAAAGAAGAAATGAAAAACAAAGAAATAGTAAAATAGATATGAGAAAGTAAGTAGATACTAATAAGAAGGGACAAATAGCAAGAGATGAATAGCGAGAGACGAATAGCGAGAGACGAATAGCGAGAGACGAATAGCGAGAGACGAATAGCGAGAGACGAATAGCGAGAGACGAATAGCGAGAGACGAATAGCGAGAGACGAATAGCGAGAGACGAATAGCGAGAGACGAATAGCGAGAGGACGAATAGCGAGAGACGAATAGCGAGAGACGAATAGCGAGAGACGAATAGCGAGAGACGAATAGCAAGAGATGGAGAAGGAAAAAAAAGATTTGGTTATGTACATTTTCTTATTTATTAACGTTAGTGTGGTGTTGACACAATTGTACAGTAGATAATGCAAAGCATACATTTAGTAAACCGAAAATGGGTATTTCTCATACAGTCAACCTCTGAAAAATTGACAGTATATGAATAGTATATTAACTTAAATGATGTGTTTTGATGATGTGTTGGGTTCCTTACAATTAAATTTAATGTGTGAAATAGTTCTATTAAATACCGTGTTCTATTAAATATTGTGAAATACGACCCGTGAATTTATAGTTAATTCGGAAAGCGCTCTGAGCACTTCCTACGATTATTTATTTACCTATAAAAATATTTCACTTTATTGAATAAATAGCACGATGTTTAACTCGGCAATATTTTGAAAGAATGTACTTGAAATTTCCTGGAAATATATTTGCAGATCCTGTAAACGCTGACCAGTGATTTTAAGGAGTGGTTCGGCATTTCCGCGAAGTTTACCCCGCATTAGCCCCTCCCCCTCCCTTCCTCAGCGCACACAGTCGGCCACGGCCGGCGCCGGGCCTTCCAGTTCAGCCTCCCTCGCGCTGGCCGGGGGCCCGGGATTAAATCCGCCATTTTTGTGCGAAACGCCCTTCCGGCAGGCGGGAGCGCGAACGCCTTGCCGGCGCCCCGCCCCCGCCCACGCCCACGCCTCGGCGGCGGTGGCGAACGGAATTTGCTCTACGAATCCGCGGAAACCGACGAGCTCGATTCCATTTGCGCTCGCGACGCCGATCGGCGCGCCGCGCACAGTGGGCCGGCACCGCAGCGCCGGGGGCACTCGCCCACTCATTGATTGATCGACTAGTGTTAGTAAACGCGTTCATTGGTAGATTTATTCATTGGTTGATTGAAACATTGACTAGTGTTAATAAACGGGTTCATTAATTGTTGATTGAATAATTGACTAGTGTTAGTTAACACGTTCATTGGTTGATTGATTGATTGACTAGTGCTTGCAAACGCGTTCATTGGTTCATTGATGGACTAGTGTTAGTAAACGGTATCCAACTGTTTCGTGGGCTACGGAGTATAATAATAATATTGTTATCGTAAGAAAAATCGTTTTATCAAGATTCCGAATTGGCCATTTTAATGTAGACACAGTTATTTATTTAAAAAGACAAAATCAGGTTCTTGTCCAAATTGTGGTGGAATTATTTCTACATCCAATTCATTAGTTGAATGTCCTTTCTCAAGTGATCTTCGGAAAAACGTGGTATGATGGAATGGATGATACTGTCATCCATTCTCTAATCAATTCTACTTCAATGTGGGAAAATTATTAAATTTCTATGTCCTACAAAATTAGATTTCTTTCTTGTTAAAAAATGAACAATGCTTGTAATATTAAATGTATTTATTGTTGACTGTTGAATGATATCAAATGTAATAAAATATGTAAATATTATAATAATTTAATGTTGTCAAAGATATTTTGATCGCTTATGATCATGTTGTTGCATAGCGATCTAAAATAAATTGAACTAAATTTGAAAAACATTGTAACTATGGAAATTACCTCTGCAACAAATATTACAAAATTAAATATATTACACTTGATTTTACAACACTCGAATCATCACAACTTAAGATGACTTAGGACATGATGATGGCACGACAGCACCTTTGACCCGGAAGTCAGGATTCGAGTCCCGATGGTGTCAGGATTTTCGTCACAAGTTACGTCGCTAGGTCGTTCATCGCTATATCCAGTGATAAAAAGTATACACTTACGGGATAATAACAGCCATTGACGCGCCCGAAAACAAAAAAACACACACTCATACACACACACACACACACACAAAAGGTGTCAGACCTAAAGACTTGACACACATTTTTCTATGTATTTTGTCGCGCTGAATACGAATCTGAAGCCAGAATTGTGCCACCATCCTCCATTTTTTTAATTCGCGTAAAAACACAGTGAAATTGTGTTTTTAGTTTTTTGGGGTTGTTGTCAGACCCGACAACTTCACACATGTTTCTCTTTGTATGCCGACGCGCTAAATCCGAATCTAAAGGCAGAAGTGCGCCACCACTCTCCATTTCTTTAAATCACGAAAAAACACCGTGAAATTGTAGATTGTAAATTTCACGGTGGATTTTGCGATTTAAAACAAATTGGAGGGTGATGGCGCAATTCTGGCTCCAGATTCAGATTTAGTGAATCGACGTAATACATAGAGAAACATGTGTGAAGTCTCCGGGTCTGGCAACAATCCCAGAAAACTATAGCCACAATTTCACAATGTTTTTTCGCGAAAAAAATGGAGGGTAGTGGCACAATTATGGCTTCAGATTCGGATTCAGCGCGTCAAAGTAAATAGAGAAACATGAGTCATGTTTTGGTTCTGACAATTTCTTTTTTGTGTGTATGCTTGTAAACAATTAGTATATTATGAAACGGTGATGTAATAATGGGTATTAATACACGAGTGTGATATTAAGATAAGAACGAGGAATGAGCGAGTATCGTAAGCTTCACACGAGTGTATTAATACCCAATACATCGAGTTATATACTTTTTCTACGATTTTATAAGTTAAACTTTTACAATGAATAGTTTGGTGGAAGTTGATTCAGCCAAGGCCACCTAGCGGACAGCTACCTAAATCTACCCTCGCATGCTGCCGCAGGTGGCTGTGGTTACCTGGTTAACTGTCCACCTGCTAGGGAGTACTGCGCTAGTCAAATAGGATCAAATTGAAATTCTTGAAAGTGAAACGATCCACTTTATCTTAAACAATATACCACGAAAAATACTACTAATAAAAGAAATTAAAACTATTGAGCACAATATAACGTCAAATACAGTTTTAATGTACACAATCGAACGAAACATTTTCTAAAACAATTCTCAATGATAAATTAAGTGTCAATACTTGGTTTGTAACCTTCTCTGTGATTGGTCAAGTACCAGTAATATAATGAAAACTGTATCGAAATGATTATCATTATGCAACTGGTTGCAGCTATGACTGCATTATACAGTGGGAGTAGAAAAAAATAATTCGAATAAGGACATTATAGTATGTGTGTGTATGTATGTGTGTGTATGTATGTGTGTGTATGTATGTGTGTGTATGTGTGTGTATGTGTGTGTATGTGTGTGTATGTGTATGTATGTGTATGTGTGTGTGTGTGTGTGTGTGTGTGTGTGTGTGTGTGTGTGTGTGTGTGTGAGTGCGTGAGTGCGCTGAGTTTCGTTGGCCGGTGCACTGCGCGCGCGGCGTCCGCCCGGGGCGGGCGGGGCGCTGGCTATTTGCGTTCGCTCTCCGGTGCGTTGACGCCCGGGCGGGCGCATCGGCACGGGCTGCGTCTTGCGATCGCCCCCTCCCCGGTAGACCACAGCTGCTCGGGGACGCACTCGACAGTGGACTCGGCTCCCGCTCAGGCGGGCGGGGAGGCGGAGATGCTATCAGCTCTGGGAATTGAACTAAAAACGACGCCAGAGTTCCTCTAACCAAATATCCATAGTGCGGTTTTTCTAACTCTGCCCCTCAAGCCCCTATGGCCACGATGGAATATCCCACCGCATTTCGCGTCTTTCTCCGTTGTGCCGATATAGTGCGATTTTTCTAACTCTGCCCCTCAAACCTCGATGGCCACGATGGAATGTCACAAGGCATTTCGCGTCTCTCTCGCTCGTGCTAGTATAGTGCGATGTTTCTAACTCTGCCCCCAAGCCCCTATAGCCACGATGGAATATCACACGGCGTTTCGCGTCTTTCTCCGTTGTGCCGATATAGTGCGATTTTTCTAACCCTGCCCCTCAAACCCCGATGGTCAAGATAGAATGTCACAAGGCATTTCGCGTCTTTCTCGCTCGTGCCAATACAGTGCGATTTTTCTAACTCTGCCCCTCAAACCCCGATGGTCACGATAGAATGTCACATGGCATTTCACGTCTTTCTCGCTCGTGCCTGTATAGTGCAAAGTTTCTAACTCTGCCCCTCAAGCCCCTTTGGCCACCATGGAATATCACACGCATTTCGCGTCTTTCTCCATCGTGCCGCTAGAAGTCGTATGATTGCAAGCACTGCTTGATACAGTCGCGATCATGCGATATCTGGCGGCACGACTGAGAACATCGCGAAATACCGTGACATATTCCATAGTCAACACAGGCCTTGAGGGGTAAAATTAGAAAAATCGCAGTATAGTTCAAAATCAAACGCTGTCCAGAGAAAAAATAATGTTAGTCATCTGTGTTAACGTAATATATTTTTATATGTACGAAATTGAGATAATCCCATTTATTGTAATGTGACCTTTTATTTTAATTGCCTCACGCTGGGCAGACATTTGAGTTAATTTTGATTATTAATCAATCTGGATACTATTTACAAACAAACCTAATGAATATCATTAAGCGATTTCTTCCCCTGATATTATCAATATTAGTATTATTTTAATTGCCCTTCTATGCTCAAATTCGGGTGTCTTCAGGGTGTATGCAGTTCATTAAATGCTCTCCTTGATGTCCTTCCAATCGTGTTATTTCAACAATTGGGGAAATTTAGGAATACTCCGTAATGTTTGACTTATTCAATAATCTCCTATAATTCCCTACATTTACTTAATTTAATTCGTGCTCTCGAGTGGGCCTTCCTGTGCTTCGGATAAGGCATCTATTTGTGACTCTTTCCAAGCCGACTCATAAAATCATCAAACGTCATGAATCATAAAGTTCATCAATCATAAAATCATAAAAAAACGTATCCGATACAAAAATTGCCACTAGTAATTACAAGTTACCACTTACTTAACATTTAATTATTACCCAGCCTCGATTGAAATAATATTCCCAACCTTCCTGATCGAGTTCTGACGAGAGAATGAATATTTCAACCTATTCGCCTGACTATGGTTTTCAACGCCATTCCCATACTTCTTGCATGTAATGTACGCGGGGCCGTGCTCCACAAGAGAATACGCTTTGACATCAATCGTGGAATCCTGAATCCTATACTTCTTGATTCGTTGTCTTAACAACGCCTGTTTGGATTTTATGCGTTCTGTATGCATACAACCCCATCATAACTACAGGCTTGATGCCGATTTTCCTGTACAAAATCCCGTGGGGTCTTTTGGTGTATCACAACACACACACACTTTACGTATAAACTTAACGTATTGTATATGTTTAAATTTATTGAGTTGAGGGAGATGAATTACATTATGTCTTCATGTGATTACGTCAAAAATGCCACATCAGCATTCCTAAAGTTTTCTCGTGATTTCTCCATTCAGTGCGAGGCGAATACTGGATCAGTACCCTAATAAAAGGGCTTTGGACCACTCGCTATGTTTCGTTATTCATTCGTATCTCCTCTCCCCCAACGCACATACATTTTCACTTTTACATGCTCTGCTCGTCCACACATGTCGGGAGACAAGTTGGGAGCTTGCTACTTGTTCCGGCTGCGGCGGTGTCCCGCTGAATATACCTGAAAAGGAAAAATATTTAAATTGTAACCTTAAAATGCAGTATCTTAAATATTGAATTGCAGTACACTCACAGAGTAATGACCATAGTAGAAGACGTGCCTGGAAACAATAAAAACACACTAATCCAATCAAAATCCCGAATAAAAAGATCTCATTGTGTTATTGCAGCTAATAAACTTATTATATTTACCTTGAGCTACGATTCATTATTTATGTAAATTTTACTGAATAAATAAAACCATTTTCCTACAATTCTACTTACAATTGCACACTGTTCTTTTTACAACGAATGTGCTCAATAATGTCACGATTTATTCAGACTGTACCGTGTTTTTAAGTTCTCATTGAACTAAAACGGTAAAATGAAATGACTTGGTCGGTTTGTAAGTAAGTATATGAGAAAGTAAGTTCTTTTATTTCAGAAATCAAATGCGCGCTTGCATATATTATATGCTAATATTTTGAAAGAGAACCTTAATGGCAATTTATATCCACTTATAATTTTAGTTATAATATGCTACATTATATATTACGCTCTTTCCTTTACCTTAATCTGTCTTTAAACGCCTTGTCGTGCATCTCATCACAGCGAAAAAAAGTTTGATATGTCTGCAATTTTGAAATGTAGGTCGCATCTCTCACTGCCCCATTCTAGAGTCTCTAGATACAGAGAATAGCGCAACCGCCGCCATTTAATATCCTCCCACCCGATAGACCCATGAAGCAAAATTCAGATGTTGAACAGAAATGATAACAGTAGATGTCATTTTGAAAAATTTCAAGAATATTAATATTCGTTTGGGGTAGATTCATGGTTTTCGACGTACAGAACACTATACAGTTACAATTTTCCTTTCAACTGGACATCAAATGGCGGGGTCGGTGGAACGATTGAATGCGCTACTCTCTGTATTAAGGGACTCGACACCATTCGTTCTCAAATCAAGAGTACTGCTATCTGCTGGTGGAGACGGATCGTGGAACGAAACGTACGAATGCATCAGGATCATTTCGGGGATATTTGCGCAGGGCACGGATGAACCTGTCTTCGCCCCACCTCTTCGCCTCGGCGGCGGATTTAATCACCGTAGCCCTTGCTCCGCTGCCGGCGCTCTCACGCGGCCGGCCCTCCTGTTTGCTCTGCGCTCTTTGCTCCCGCCGCCGCCTGGCGGAGGATTTCGGCACTTGGAGCGCGGCGCAGTTTAGAAGACCCTTCACGGAAACGAAAGTGGGCAGTGCCGCTTCTGGAATGCTCTTTCAGAAGGAGACCGAGAAATGATCATGGACTTAAAAAATGTTCAAGACTTAAATCAGTGGTGTCAAGGTCTGCTACTGGTGGCAGTGGCACGCCTCGCGGCACCGTGCCATGCCACGAGATTCTCTGCGCCACGAGCGTCGGGAGAGGAAACTATTAGTAACCCCGCCGTTGTACAATAGGGATGGCGTTGTCTCTTGCGGCGGGGTTATAAACTGCGTGGAGAGGCGGTTTCGTCGTGGCACTCGTGCCACGTACTCCCGTTCGTGGCATCAACCTTGACAACACTGACTTAAATTGATTGACATTTTCGGGCGCGTCAACTGCTAAGGTCGCTAGTCCGGTAAGTGTAGGGCATGTCATGAAAGGTGGCGGTGATCTTCCCCCGCTGGATGGGGGAGATCCGGCGCCGAACTACACATCAGCAAGCGAGCTTTTTCTCGTCCAGTTATCACCCACCAGCTAGGCACCGCCTAACTAAGACAAGCTCTAAATTCCCGACATGTGTAGTACATGTACGTGTGTGTAAGAATGGGGTGAGAGTAGGACAAGAAAGGGGAAGGAAACATCGCGCGCGGTCCATGACCTGTTTGTACTGTCTCGGCTCATGTTGGTTCGCATCGTGTTGATAGGAGAAACCACTGTAGACAAAATAGCCGGCCTCTACATTTTCCTCCAGACAGCGGCTGAGTTTGATCTGATAATTTAGTTAAATGATCACAGGTGTTGTCATTGCCAACAATGTTATTTATTTTAAGAGCAGCTTTCGATGGCTTAGCCATCATCATCAGTTTTCTAGTACAAGAAATTAGCAAACAATTAATTAAACAATTAAAAGCAAGAGATAGCAATAAAACAAGAGATTAACATTAGGAATGGCAGATTACTAGTAATTTAAAAACAGAACTAACATTATGTGAAATGAAAACAAAGGGAAAGAAATTCTTTTTACATTACAGGAATTGGAATCTACGCAAGAAAGTGGATGAAATTGAATAGAACTTGAGAAAAAACAAGACCTGTTTTTTATAAAATAAATAACATTGTTGACAATGACAACACCTGTGATCATTTAATTTTAAATGCCAACGACATTTCACCACTAAACCAATACTGATAATCTAGACATCCTGGCACCATCGGGCCTCGCATCCTACAACCTTCCGGTAAGAGAAACTCAAGCGACATCAATTAAATCTCTGAACAATCTAAGCCGCTTTTAAGACTTAAATGGCGTAAAGTTTTTCACGTTACAAACCACCATACTCGATTTGGAACAATTGTCGTATTTTCATCTCTACGAAGCGTGAGAAATCTAAAGAGCGTTGCGTGATGTTTAAAGTTTCATGCTGAACGGAGTTGCAATAACTCACCAAATAATTGTTAGTGATTTTTTAAACATAACTCACATAATTAACTGAACTCACAATATTAAACGATGTTATTTACTTTGTGAGAGACTTCAAACTTTTAAACTCTCTCAGGGATCGTGCCTGTGTGAAGGTAAATGAACTGAGCCACCAAGTTTAACCACTTGGTCAGAATTCAGAACTGGGATTCTAATTATCAAATGTGTTTCAAATGTTGTAGGTCGGGACATTTTTACCTCTTGTCTCTAGAATTCTTGACTTAAAGTACTAATTCACGCGATAAATTGTGTCATGATTAACCTCTCAGGTTTTCGCTATTTTTCACAATGTTATCTCCTCGAATCGGTCGAGGATGAAAATAATGATATAATAGAGTGCAGACTTTTCTCTTGCGCTTTAAATTTATGCAGCCACCTTTCTATAATTCAAAGAAAAGGAGATTTTACTTTTGAGATACGGGATATTTCATTGTCATATTTCTTGGAGGTGTTTGTTCATAATGAAACTCATTTATAAGATCCCTGTAGTGAAACAGAAAGTTAAATATTCTCGAGAGCAGTAATTTATACTTTCCTTTACACAGTCCTCTATTAAACTCAAAGGCTTTGAGAACGGACACGGAACAGGCTTTAAGATTGTGTTTCAGTTTTAATACTGCTAGATTTAAAGTTTCGAATATGTCATGCTCAAAGGCTTTTAAAAATTGATATAAAATAATGTAGTATGGTACTTCCTGTTACTTCTTTATCATTAGAAATTTTATGTCTAATGACTAAAGTAGTAAAGTATCATGTTTCAAGATTTATTGGGTCATAGTTGGCATCTAATTTAAATGGATTTTTCTAACCTGGTTCAAGATATTAATAAATAGATGTCTATTGTTATTATTTAGTGCAATGAATTATGAAAATAATTTACATTAATGTGGTTATTTTGAAGGAGAAATCAAGTAACCAACTGCGCCCCTGCACTGATTATGTGGATCTGGAGAAACCGTGCTGTATACTCATAGTCATAGAATAACGCTGAACTTGAATGCGATTTGTCGAGAAAATGTAGTTATAACGAATGGCTTTTCGGGAAGATTTCTTCAGTTCTAAGAATTTAATTCATTCTTTCCTTAAAAAATATTCGAGTAGAACAATTATCTCTAGATTAAAAAGGTGACCTTTACCTAGAATTATTACAAAGACGAAATCTGACAGACTACTTTGGGTAAAAATGAAGAAAAATTAATTTTTACAACGAAACACTAAATTAAATGGTTTGAACACGTATGAAATGGAGTTAAAATATATTTTAAAGGTTTTTATAGATACAACTAAATAATTTGACTCTCACAGCACACACTTGCTTGGTGCTGACCACACATGGCTTCTGAGAAGCGTCCGCAGTAGTACCTTGTCATCCGACCTTTGTTATGATCGCCGACGTCCAATTATGATTGCTATGTTCCGAACAAAACTTAAATGCTACAAGACAAGGTATTTATTATTCATTTTAGTATTCATTAACTGTGAAAATTATAGAGGGATTAGCCTCTTAAAACACAACATATAAAATCTACAGTAAAATGATCCAGAAGAGGATTAAGAATATAGCTGAAGTTGTATTATTAGAAGAACAGAATGGCTTCAGAAAGGGAAGATCCTGCACAGATAATGTTTTCGTAGTGAATCAAATAATAGAAAAAAGAAGAGAGTTTAATTTAGACACGCACATTGCTTTCATTGATTTTGAAAAAGCCTTTGACCGAATTAATAGAAGTAGACTATGGGCTATAATGGATAGAAGAGGCTTCCCAAAGCATTTAATAGATGTAGCTAAAAGTTTGTATAAAAATACAAATATTCGAATAAAAATAAATCAACGTCAATCACAAGCATTAAAAACAAACCAAGGATTAAAACAAGGTTGCAGCCTTTCCCCGATACTATTTAACATATATATATATATATATATATATATATATATATATATATATATATATATAGACGAAATTCTTAGAGAATGGAAACTGAAAGTAAAACAAGGGATCAGATTGAACGGGGAAAATTATATTAATACTCTACTATTTGCTGATAACCAAGTCATTATGTACGAAAAGGAAGATGATCTCCAAATGGCACTCCATCAATTAAATCGAATGTGTAAAAATTATAACATGAATATATCAAAACAAAAAACTAAGGTCATGGCTTTTCAAGGAGTTTATCCAATTAGATAAAAAATATGTCTAGAAAACCAAACAATACAACAAGTAACACATTTCAGTTACCTGGGATGTGATATAAGTTATGACCGAAGCCAAGATATAAAAAATAAATTGCACAAGTTCCAATACATATGCGGCACACTACATAGAACATTAAGAAATAAAACAAGAAGAGATACTTTGTTGAAGTTCTATGGCAACCCAGTAGTCCTGTATGGGAATGAATAGTGAATAGTTAGAAAGTGAATAAAAGTTTCCCTTCTAACACCACTAAATAAACTACGCGAAAAATTGGACAAACTTACAAACAGGAAAAACATTTATTTTCAGTATCAATATGCTAAAACGTTCTCAAGAAAATTCACCCCAATTGCTACACACATTTTCAACGAAATTTCACACAAACTCACCCTTTGGTAGGGAATTTCTAAAAATTATTCGCAAGTAGAGAGAAAAAAACAAACATATTGTTTTCCGTAGCAGCGTGGATTTTCACGCGGATATTCGAACACTCGTCTCATTTGAATCACAAAAAGGAACAAATCCGCCGCCCCCACGCCTGTTTCCCACACGACCTCGCGCCCTCCAACATTTATTCGTACGAGAGATTTCGCGCGTTCTCCGCCCGGGCGCCGCACCGCGCTGCGCCTCCTGAGGCGGATTTGTTCTGGCCCAGCGCTCTCAGGTCGTAGGAACAATGCCCGGTGGAGGGGGCAAAGGGAGAGAATGCAAGGCTTGCGTCGCCCACTGCCCCTGCAGTGAGTTCTCCCCTCCGTTAGCAGTTGCAGTGAGCTCCCCTCCGCTAGCTCACGAGTCACTGCAACTGCCTGCGATAGCTCAGCGGCAATACTGTTGCCTCTGCATCATCATTGGCCTGGAACGTGTGTTGCCGGTGAGGTGTCTTAGGGCATGAATTGATTTCACTAAGTGCCTCAAGCACTACAGAGCATTTGTTCGTATGAGAGATTTCACGCGCGCGCCGCGCCTCGTGAGGCGGATATGTTCTGACATTGCGCTCTCAGGCCGTAGGAACAACGCCCGGTGGAGGGGGCAAAGGGAGTGGTTGCGAGGGAAATGCCTGCCTTGCTCACTGCCTCTGTGACCTGTCCTCCGCTAGCTCTCCACTCTGACTAACTGCCTCTCTGACCGAGAGGTCCTGGGTTCGAGTTCCGACGGCGGCAGGATTTTCGACACTAGCTTGTCAGCTAGGTCGGATTCAGTTGTTGTCTGGAGGAGAATTCTAGCTGCCGGCTACTCTGATCGGTAGTTTTCCGTGGTTTCCCCGATCAATACCAGGCGAATACCGGAGCGGTATCCTAACAAACGGGCCACGGACCTCGCGCGATCTTTCCTTCCTCTTCCTTGCCCTATCCTCGCCCGTTACACACATACACACTTACTGTGACATGCACTACACTACCATACATGTCGGGAGACCACTCAGGAGCTAAGAGCTTGTCCCAGCTGGGGTGGTGCCCCGCTGGTGGGGGGAAATATCTGGTTGTGGGAAAACCTCGCTAGTCGACGGTAGGTCGACGCCGGCGCTAGCCATCCAGCGGAGTAAAGATCTCTGCCACCTCCCGGGGAAACACGCACTACATTTACGGGACTAATGAATACTGTAGTTGCCGCGCCCGGAATCACGAATCAATGCAACTGCCTGCGATAGCTCAGCGGCAACTCCGTTGCCTCAGCAGCATCGTTGACCGGGAAGGTGTGTTGCCGGTGAGGTGTCTTAGGGCATGAATTGATGTGCACTACAGCGCCTCTGTCGGGGAGGTCCTAGAACGATGCCAGGATTTTCGGCACTAGCTACATAGCTAGCTCAAAATCATAGCTGTCTGGTGGAGAGTTCTAGTGACTGGCTGCTCTTATCGGTAGTTTTCCGGGATTTCTCTGATCAACACCAGTCGAATGCCGGAGCAGAAGCGGGCCACTGACCGCACGCGATCATTCCTTCTTCTATTCATATTTTTAAAAAAGCGTTTCTGAAAATGTAATATAAAGATCTATGTAACAAATATAATATAATGAAAATGTAATAAATGAAATATTTTATGTTTGTGTATGTTGTAACTATCACAGTATGTTGTGGAATACAGCAGGAAATCTTACTTATCTTGTCACACAAACTTAATGCATTACATCAAAATTATAATCACTGAACAATGTAGGACACGTGACAGAAAATTTCTGTCATTGCCATAATATAAACTCGCTAATTATTGTATTTAAAACACTCATCCACACTTGATAAACTAGCTACCATCAATCGTGCCATATGGGATGAGACTAAGGGGTATAATCTAACATGTATTCTGCCATGAAACCTTAATTTTGATATGGTGTTAATAAATGTGGATATAAAGTGATTGATTTGTATTTTCATGCATTCCCTTGACTCCATTTACGTTAAAATTACTTCCTAATGAGGTGAAAATGTACGACATTGAATTCTCTATTGATTAGACGCTGAGGTATTGTATGCCACAATCTCATCCCGGTCGATGGAGTGAGTGTCACATATATCTATATCAACCATCTGACCGCAAGTACAAAAGATTTACGTGAAGAAATTGAAACATGGATTTACAATAATATATTTGTAAAAAATTCGACGTTCTATTTCAATAAGTATGGTTTTGAAACAAAAAAACAACTTACAATGTGACACATTTTCGCCTCGTCTGGCGGTATCTTTTCTTTGTCAACTATATCCTCACATTCGCACGCAAATCATCGACTGCTTCCAATAGGATGATTGCAACTCGCACCACAAAACGACCTTATTACCAAACGACGCAGTTAAGCGTTTAATCTATAAATTTTGAGAATTTTGGGTGAGTACATAGCGCAATTTTTTTCTGAATAAAAATCCTTAGTGTTTTAAGTGTATAAATTTATTTTGATTTACAGATGACCGCGTTGCATTTTAATTACTTGACATTTTAATATATTATATTTTATTTTAAGATTTACATTTTACATTAAGATTACTCAACAGCTCCACTGTTAGCTGCCTTGTTCATTAATAAGCGATTATGAAATAAATGTGTTACGTTGCAAGTGGATGTAATTAAATTTAGTGCGTATTATTTTTGCAAAAATGAAACATTAATTTGAAACTTTCTTCGTTAAGACTCCGCAAGTCTTTTCCGCAAATAGTCTACGAATTTCTTCGACACTTTTGTATTTATGAAAACCACATTTCATAATGAACACTAAAATGTCTTGCGTGGGTAATGTCCTGCTTCGAGAACTCGACTAGAGAGTAATTCTGTTGTGGAGTTCAGTGAACGAGGAGTTAAAGTGGATTCGAATAAAGAGAACGCGATGTGAACGGAAAGCTCTCTCTGCTCGTTACCTAGCATCCCCCAGCAACCGATCTAATCCTAGTAACGACCACCCTCGCGCATCGGGAAACTCGAATTGCCCAAGGTAGGGCTCCGCCGGCGTTCGCCCCGGGGCGTTAGAGGCGTCCGATCACCGACCGTCCCACGTCCCTGTCCCCCTCCCCCTCCCCACCCTCGTTGCTGAACCCATCCCCTCGACCCTGTCCCCCTCCCCTCCCCTATCCCTGTACCCATCCCCCGTCCCTGTCCCCATCCCCTCCCCCGTCCCTGTCCCCATCCCCTCCCCGTCCCTGTCCCCCTTCCCTGTCCCGTTCCTGTCCCTCTCCCCCTCCTTTCCCCCTTCCTGTCACCTTTCCCTCCCCGTCCCTTTCTCCCTCCCGCTCTCCCCCCTCCCACTCACCCGTACCTGTCCACGCCCCTCCGCGTCCATCTCCCCTCCTCCTCCTCCCTGTCCCCGTCCCGTCCTCGTCGCCCGTGCCATGAGCTCGCAGCGCCCAATTACCTCACTCAACGTCTCGTCGGTAGGCGTCCCCAGCAGCGTGGCTGTTGGCTGGGGGGACGGGTGAAGGGGAAAAGCGCCAACAGCAGCGAAGGCGAGGGCGGCCCGGAGAGAGACTGGGGGAAGGGGCGTGAGGTGCGATAGTGGAGGCGAAAGGTCCGCGATAGTCACGTGACAGGACATCAGGAAACGCCGGGTGCGTAAACGCCAGGTAGAAAAGTAATGATGGCCGGGGGGCGGAGGCGGGGGCGGCGAAGTCGGAACGGAGTGCACTGTGGTCCGGAGAGAGGTCGAGATCGGCGAACGACGCCAGGAACAGGACGGAGGCGGCGGAGACGGCTTCAGTGATGTGCGAACGGAACGGATGAAAGGAAGGTTGGTAATATGTGAACCGGACAGCAACGGAGGACTGTACTTCTCCCTCTTAGTACATCACACACAGTTTTAACGTTTTTTGGCGTTTAATAAATAAGCACACATTGCAGGGAAAAGTGCTGTCGGGAGGCGCCAACAACGAAGGCAGCCGCGGGAAAGGGAAGTGATAAATGGAGACGTGAAATATATGGTGAACCCAGCGATGACAGAGCCGGTACAGAGAGACAGGGTTGTGAAGGGAGAGCCGCCGAGAGAACGGAGACAGCTGCTGCGGCGAAGGCGGAAGCCTGAGGGAAGGCGGCGCGGCGGCGGTGGGCTCAAAGCGGATGCGGCAGGGGCCGGCCGTGGAGATGTGCTCGGGGGCTGTGGCAGGGGGGGGGAGAGCAGGGCGAGGCGGCGGAATCGTGGGCGCGGGGCAGAGATAAGGGTTTGGGCGCCGCGACGACGCGTTGGCGCAGATAGCGCGAGTTATCGGAAAGGCGCGCGCGGGCCCTCGGAAGCGTCCCGAAACGACCGCCGACGGCCATCGGCAGAGGCAGAAAAATGGGAGCGCGGCGGGGCGAGGCGAGGCGAGGCGGGGCGGGGCGGGGTGAGGCGCGGTGGGGCGGGGTGGGGCGGGGCGCGGCGGGGCGGGGCGCGCGGCGGGGCGCGGCGGGGCGCGGCGGGGCGCGGCGGGGCGCGGCGGGGCGTGGCGGGGGTTGGGCGGGGCGCGGCGTGGCGTGGTGTGGCGTGGCGGGGAGCGGCGTGGCGGGGAGCGGCGTGGCGGGGCGAGGCGTGGCGGGGCGGGGTGTGGTGGGGAGCGAACGAACGGCGCGTTAGGAGCCGGGCGGTGGCCGCGCAGTCTGCTACCTGCACTTCCAAGCGAAACATCGGCTTGGGAGGCTCAGGGCATCGATTGATGTCACTGCAGTGTCTCTGACCGGGGCTCCTAGGTTCCTGCCCAGACGGTAGAAGAATTTTCGACACTGGCTTGTCAGTTAGGTCGAGTTCAGTCGCTGTCTGGAGGAGAATTCTAGAGGCCGGTTGCTCTGATCGGTAGTTTTCCGTGGTTTCTCTGATCAACCCCAGGCGAGTGCCGGAGCAGAACCCTAACAAACGGGCCACGGACTACGCGCAATCCTTTCTTCCTCTTCTACAGTGTTCTACCACACAAGTTGGGAGAGAACTTAGAGCTTGCCCGGCAGGGGTAGTGCCTCGCTTATACCTGGTTAGATAAAACCCCGCTAGGCGATGTGCAGATCGGCGCCAGATCTCATAATCCGACGAGTGAAGTCGCCGCTACTTCCCGTGATAAAACATACACTATTCTTATAGAACTAATAACCCTAACTAATAACTAACCGCCCGAAATTACTAATTAATCCAAAGGTAACTCTTTCCTCAGCAGCTGGGAATCGCCCGACTGCATCCCGCGCTCAATTTTCCCTCCCTTCCGCTTCCCAACTAATCTCCTTTAATTTGTCGTTGCCTGAAAAGGCTCACCCCGACCGCATCCCGTTTCGTTCATCCAGCGTTAGGGAAGGAATAAAAATTGGTGTTAAGTTCCTATTCATAAGTAGTGCAAATAGATGTTCTCGCGCCAGTACAGAGAAAGACTCAGACACCGGTAAACATGGCAGAATTTTCGGAATTTTGGACGTTAAGTTAGTCGATGCTGGTGAGATGGTGCTTGTGATACGTGATTTCATGTTGTTTCCACAAACTTATGAGCGGTAGCTTTCATCGTTTGCAGTACTCTAAAAGTATTTCTAAAAACATCAGCGGATAAATTATAATCTATCAATGTTTTTCTAAGCAGACAACGAAAAAATGTTGAAATCAGTCGTTATACTAAGAGGAAAACAGAAAGAGATGCGCTTGGGCTAAGCTCTTTGTTGGAGGTAGTGTATTGACCCAGGGCCTTCTTGCACCAGAGAAGAACTTGAAAGGTATAGGCATGAGGGTAGCTAAAAATAACCATCTGAACAATGAACGCTATACCGGCCAGGAGGGATTTCCAATGAGGGAAGTTACCGACCGCCCCATGATGAGACAGCTCGCGACTGTCTCAGGGCAGCGCGTGGGTGCAGATGACGTACCAGGTCACGTGGTTCGACCTTTCGTAAGCGAGCGCCGCGAAGCCACGATCTTGATTTCCGCGCAGTAATACTGGAAAAGGTTGTCCGCCTCCGCCGGCGTGGAGTGCTGTGTGCACGAGGTGCTCCGATGAGTTCGGGTGCGTCTGTGTGGTTCTCTACCTCTGTAGGGCAGAGGGTGTATCTGCCAGGGCACGACTGATGCTGAGTCGCGAGTAGGCCGCGTTTGCTATTCGCTGGCGTCATTGCAAGGCGCGTGTACAAAGGGGGCTGAAGATAGCTCCGACAAGCGCCTCAGAGTGAGGACATGCATATTGTATATACTTAAGTAAATAAACTGTATATAGCTCACTCGTGTCTGTGTTCTTGTGGTGTAAAATCCTACCCACGACGCCACAGTAGGTAAACGGTTTAGGAAAAGCTGACGGGTGGATGAAGTCTATATGCCCGCTATATCGTCCGTCCGTCCGTATGTGAACAATGCTAACGGCTAAACCGTTCAACCAAATTTTTTCCAAAACTGATATTCCCCAATCGAACTGGCCGATGTCGCTACCCCTTAAATTTCAAACCGATATTTTCATTTTGGGGGTACTTGACATGGAGCCCCTGGGACAATTAAAAAAATGGTTCAATCGTTTTTTATTAAATTTACCGTCTTCATACAACTACAATTATGAGATAAATGATTTTCATTAATAATATCTGTTCATTAAAGATAGATTTTGAAATAAGGTCATATACAATTTTCGCGTAATTTTGAATGAAAGTACGGGCGAGAAAGTACGTGCTGTTGTACCACCACCATATTCTCGATCGTAACTACTAGGGAATGTTCTAGGAATTTTTCTGGGAAAAACCGACATAGAAACATGTGAAATAAAGTAAGGTGTCTCACAAGGCTAGGAAATATTGTGAAATTTTATCAACTGTAATTCATACTCTCATTATGTGTTTGACTCCTTCGTTTTGTTAGGTAAACACAATATGGTGGTTCCCAATGGATGTGTCACGGCAGAGAGGGTGTCACGAAATTACATGCATGCATTTAATTAAGGAGATACAAACATAATATACTTTGAAACCTGGACCACACAATCATAGTACATAGCTTTGTTTGCGTAGGTACGTTCTTGAAAACTGAAGGAGTGTTGAAAAAAGTATCTGAGACTCCTAATATACTGCATACCGGGTAGGTTTGCTTTACTTCTACAATTCGGTATACCGCGAAGTTCCTCATGATTAAATAGTGTGCTACGAGCCAAAAATATTTAATGATCACTGCACTAACGGAACCTGACTCTAACAGACTTTGACAGCTTTTGCCTGGATGGAATAAGTTCAGTGACTTGCCGACAAATGCTTTAAAACGCAGCCTCAAGCAATCCACCGAATAAACGTTGACATATATAATTCTCTAGTAAAACTTGATGCATTAACACGCAATCTGGTAGACCCTACGTCGTCCACAGCTCACCATCTTCCCTAATGAGACAAACGTTTTATTTCCTTGTCGCTCTTGCGTTCCATCATTATTTAGAAAATTTTACATTGCACTTGCAACAGTATTTAAGAAGAGTCTGTGAAAGTTTTTTTATTCATAAAGTAATGTTTCAGATATCGATGCCACAAATACTTTCTTGAATTAACTTTTATTACGACATATTGGGGATGATGCCCAAAACGGCGAAATGATTTAGAAACTATACAACAGCGTACCCTGCCTAGAAATGAATTAAGAAATTGTTTTAAATGTAATTAAATATTGTTTGTTTTAACAACAGTGCAATAAAAATAGAAAATATATAATATATTTGAAGGTATAATATTACAATTGAACACCACCGCTCAAAGTTTAAAGGTCATTTTTTGGGGCGGGGGTGGGGCGGGGTGGAAATTGGAGTGACATTTTTTACATACATTTTTTGGTATTTACATTTCCAGTCCCAGTTGCCTTTATTCATATTTAAAATATTAAAACTTTAATTGCATTAATGAGTAATGCTCTCAACAAACCTTTTCATATTCATGCTTCAATTGTAGAATTTATGAATTATTAACGTATTCTAAAAAAATAAAATTTCTCTGAAAAATTAACATTCGTCATCTAAACATATATCCGCTCGCTAGGTGAGATTTAATTTTACCTTTTATATATAATGTTTTTAATCTGGGGGTGCCCGCAATAGGTAGACTCACGCCAGAGCCCGCAAGGTATCTCTCAGATATAGCTGAAACTTTTCGTCAATGGGAATGATATGAAGCTCTATTAACTGAAATATGTATTTTATTTGGTTTATACATGTCTCTCAATGCAATTGTTAATAAATCGTACACCTGTCATAGACACGCCTGAAAATAATATGATTCGTACCGCTTACGCCAGGAGCTCACAATGCACTAGTGCCATTGAACCCAACGTGTATGACAGATATCGCGCAGTGCAGCGATCATGTTTCAACATGCTCACGGGAAATGATTCGACGAAACGATAAAAATAGAAGGCCAGGCGTTCTCAGAAAATTACAATGAAAGAATCAGTGTTGCCAGGTGCGGACGATCAAGACCCGTCACACTAATTCAATTTACCGCTAAAAACCCGCTAGATGTCGTTTAAAAATTCCCGCCAAAATCCCGCGAAATTCAAACAATTTTCCGCTAAAGAACCGCGAATAATAATGGTAAACAAAGAAACATATTACAACAAAACATTAAATATCAAATAGGAAAATAACTAAAACATATTTGTATATGTAACATTTTATTCAATTATATTAATTTACTTTAAATTTGTGCAAATGTAGCATATAAAATATTGTATAAACATACATTATGTTATATAATTGTATAAACGAATGTAGATTAAAATTATATAAACTTTTTAGTTTCAACGAAAGTTAAAATTTGAGTTTATTCAACATTATAATTGATAAGCTGAACTTCAATTTATAAATCCACCGATATTCCGCGACTGTCAATAAAATCCTCTGTTTTTCCCGCTGCCCGCGAAGGACAAATTTTTCCCGCGAAGTACTTCGAAAAACCGCTACATTTAGCGGGAATCCCGCCGACCTGGCAACGCTGGAAAGAATACATGAAATATCAGACGCCTGATGCATCCCAATAATTTAGGAACACAAAATTGCCGTGGCTTGGATTTCACAGATCTATTGCGAGCACTCCCGGGTTAACCCTCTGGCGGGCGCGTAGCGGCACTCAGTACCGCATTCGCACATTTTTGTTGATTTCATGTGAATAATTGGTGTCGCACTTTTGAGCTCATAGTTATTCTTCATTCATTATATTTTCAACCGAATGACGCTCAAATCATGATTTTAGACACTGCCAATCGACCGATATTCATTAGTCATTCGAACTCCGTACCGTACGCGCTTTGTCATGTACGTATAATATTTGCGTACAACGTATTAGAATTCATACTGCTGTTTTGTTATTGAGACATGTTATGGTGACAGAGATTTTGGAATAACTACTAATTAAAATTTAAGTGCATTGTTTCCGAAGAAACGTAAGAAGGCACTTCGCACCGTATTCATTCCCCGACATGTAACACGCACCAAGACACGGAGAGAGCGAGTGATGGATCAGATTCTTCTTAGTATTGTTATTTCGTTTAGTTGATTATGAAATAAAATGTATGAAAACCTAAATAAAGAATATCTCCTTCACATTCAATAACAAAAGTAATAACTATTGATGCGAAAATCAAAAGTGATAAATGCAGTACGGAGGGCCGCACGCGCCTGCTGGTGGGAAATGATGGGACGCGCCCACCTATGTTGTGCCCTGTAACGAGAAATTGAGAGTGGTATTACATTTCGGCTTCTCCTTTACCTCGGTGTCGGTAACAGCCTTTCCCGCGCGCGGTGCTTAGAAGGAAGAGCCCGAATTGCAGCGGAGGACACAGGCAATCACCGCTTCCTCTCAAGCGAGGTCCCGCGTCGCGTCGCTTGGCGCTCTCGCCATTGACGCCCGCTCGCGCCCCCGCGTCGCCCCAGTTAATGCTATTGCTATCGCTATCGAATCTCCTTAGCGCACTAAGCGCGTCTGCGAAATCGAACTCCCGTGTTCCCTCGTTACTCTGCCCCGCCCCGCCCCGCCACGCCCCGCCCCGCCCCGCCCCGCCCTCCCCGCCCTTCGAGTTGGACGCGCTCGCGCGCGCTTGCTCTCTGACGGCGCTCTGTACAAAGAGCGTGCACGCGCGCGGGCGGCGGGAGGGGACTGGAGGGGGCAGATTGAGGAATTGTGGGTGGATGTGAAGCGGCGAAACCATGAGGCAGGAGGCACGGAATGGAACGTGGTGAGGAAACGGTGGTATGAGCGGTATTGAATTGATGCCACATTTTACTTGGCGAGACTCAGGCCATGGGGCCTGCTCTTCAGTCTAACCATGCAAAGTTCGCTACCGTCCTTTCGTCAACTAGCGGAGAAAGAAGGTATTTCTTGGGTGACGGAACAGGCGATTTGAATTTAGCTCAGAGGCTTCATTAAGGCTTGAAAATCTTTTACATGCAGTAAAACTACTAACATAGGACTACCGGCTTTACTTCCTTTCCGAAGGAAGGCGTACGAAGGATTTTTTTGCCCTTAAAAAGCCACCGTTTCGATCGGGTTTCAACCCGCGAACTTTGGTATAACACTACTATGCTATTGCTATCGCTATCAAATCTTCTTAGCGCACTATGCGCGTCTGCGAAATCGAATTCCCGTGTTCCCTTCTTACTCTGCGTACGTCGTACGAAGGATTATTTCGCCCTTAAAAACCCACGATTTCGATCGGTTTTGTACCCGAGAACTTGGGTATAACAGTACGATACTCTAACCGTTACACCATCGCGCCGTTATTCGTGGCGGTATGGGGTTGGTGTTGGGGACACCGATGATACGGTAGGACGTTAAGCTTGACAAGACTTGGTAGTTGGGGTCGGAGCTGCAGAGTAGTGAGGGCGACGAGGAGGCACAGGGGGGTGGATACTGAGGAATTGTCGGATGAATAGCGGCGAAATGATGGGACGTAGGGAAAGGAATGTGGGCTTGCCGAGGCAACAGGAGGCCATGCGAGCGGTATGGGATTGGTGTGGTTAGGCTGTTGAGCGCCAAGACTTCGTTGTTGGGTCGGCACTGAAAGGAAATGAGAAATGAATCTTGCTGAATCTTGAGTTCAATCCTTGAAAAGTTCACGCTTTCTGTTTCTACGACGGTTCACTTTCGATGACTTCCAGAAATGAGTACTTGTACACCTTACAAGTGTAAAATTGTACTGCAATAAGCATTGCGGAGTACTGGACTGCAGTTGTTTTTATAGCTTCAAAGCTTTGCCACCATCAGCATTCGAACATTTCATCACTTTCATTTGTAACTAGTCAGAGTTATTTGGAATATCTACAAACTTTACTATGCTAAAATTTTACATACATTGAAGATTATTCTTCAAATATACAATTTTTATTACTCATTTTCCTTTATTTCAGAATTTTTTAGTCAGCACATTCTAAGATAAAATGTGAGCTACATTTTAGTAGCAATAATAGTCTATTGTTGGAGTTTGTTGGTGAGAGTGCCGGGTCATGTCGAGAGCTTAAAAATTGTCCTGGATAGGGGGAGGGGGCGAAACCTGGCAGATGGAAAACCGCGCAAGCCGAATGATGGCCAGCGACCGATCACATGTTCCTGCGAGGAGGAACACCACCATCTCCGGAGATAAAGCATTCAGTAAGCCCGCCGCTGAAACGCACAGCATTTGTCCCTTTTCCGGAAAGTTTCCGGAAAATTCATTGACTATCGTTTCCTCAAAGAGCAAATAATGCAAAAAAGCGCGATGCATATGTTGAACTTATCACATTTGCTTACAGATGTGGTGATAAAAAGGAAGGTGAAATAAAGGAATTTTATTTGTGTAAACTACTCCGCTCTATATGAACAACATCATGAATTATAATGGTTTCTCGAGTAATCTGTAATATAACAACAGATTTTATTTCATCTTTCGGGAATATTCAATTTTTTCACATTTTTAAAATTTAAAAATTATTTTATATTCATTGTGAGAGTGTCAAAATAAAAAAATAAATGCTTAATTGGAAATTTCATTCCCACAATTAAAAAAACATTGTTTGTGGAGGGCTTACTGATTTAATAGCTGAGTACATGTGTTAAAAAAATTACTTTTATCCCATAAAGTAGCCGGCTGTTTTCGAAAAAAGAATATATTGAAGTTTACTTATCTGTTCCCAATGTTTTGAAAGCCTTTTTCACTTGGTCCGTGCATACACTTTAAATACACTCGCTCCCTCGCCTGCGCATACACACACGTCACATGTGAAATGTGATCGGAAATAAAATTCGTCCAACGGCTAACCACAGTGAGCTCTGTCAAAGGCCAGCTGGCTCGAACTACACTTCCCCTATTTTGAGCAAAATATGGTGAATCGACTATGAAGTACGAGTAGAGGTTCCGAAAAATAAGCCGCTGACAGCCTATTCGAAGTTCGCTAATGTACTGGGCTGCTACATGTTAATCTCCGTAAGCTTTGACAGAACTTCGCCGATGAAGCCTGCAACGTTCCATGTATTTATTTCGATTATAGAATTTCGATATTCCGCCTGTCAGGCCGGTGATTTTGATGAATGGTTGATCCGCGTATCACGTTAGCAGTAAATTATACTGTGCCTTCGTAATTAAAATGGCATTTTTCTTCGTACCGAGTTGCACGAGAATTTTGTTGCTGTGCATTTTTCTTTCAAAGTAAACTGCAGTCGGGAGTCGATGGGGAAAATTATACAGAAAGTTTATATTTTGTTTTCAAGTATAAATCACATTGAAATGCCGTAAATGATTTTTTGACAATATATGACAAAAACGTTATTAGCGATCTCTTAAAAAAATTATTATTACGAAATCGAAGACTTTTCAAAAGTCCTCAATATTTATCTTTTACACAAATGTCAGCAATCACTTATCCACTATGATAAATTAATATACAAGTAGAAAGTAGGGTTTATGAGACTGGTTCCAGAAGGAATTTGAAGATTTAAATGATCGTTTAAATTATCTACTAAATAAAAAATAGTTACTCTGTGATTTTCTCTGGTTGTTCAAGTTATTTCTTTTTAACAGGTGTGAGGACGACTGTAGAACTCATTTACCTGACATTCAACTAATCATCTGATTACATTTTACAAAACTGGCCACGGTCGCTCTAAACCTGCTACCATGAACATGCATTTCATAATGACCGCCCCCCCTCCGTACGTCACTGGTGAACTGAAAACGCCTTGATCATGTTAAGTGCTCGTTTATCATAATCCCAAAAGACTAACGCATTGTGTGGTTTTGGGGATGGAAGGTTTGAAAAGGGAAAGCAGAACAGAAGATGCGAAAGATGCGGACCGTCAAACAAACTGCAAAGGAATCACCCGTCACTTTTGCATCTGCTCCTTTGCGGCCCCGCCGGGCCTCTGCCCTCGCCAACATCAAACGCCATGCCCCACCACGATGCCCGCGCCTGCACTGCCTCGCATCGCCGCCCCCGGCAGCCCAGTCACGTCGCTACCCACAAGCCCAGCGCCCTACTGTGCCGCCGTCGCCGCCGCCCGCATCCACCCCACATCACTCACGCCGCCTGCCGTTCATCACCCCACGTCACGAACTCTCGCAAGGCGTGGCGTGTACCGACTGCATCCCCTCGGTCATCTTTTCATAAGCCGTTTACCGACCTCCTCAAAAATGCGTATACCGACTGCATCCCCTCGGTCATCTTTTCATAAGCCGTTTACCGACCTCCTCAAAAAGGCGTATACCGACTGCATTCCCTCGGTTATCTTTTCATAAGCCGTTTACCGACCTCCTCAAAAAGGCGTATAGCGACTGCATCCCCTCGGTCATCTTTTCATAAGCCGTTTACCGACCTCCTCAAAAAGGCGTATACCGACTGCATCCCCTCGGTCATCTTTTCATAAGCCGTTTACCGACCTCCTCAAAAAGGCGTATACCGACTGCATCCCCTCGGTCATCTTTTCATAAGCCGTTTACCGACCTCCTCAAAAAGGCGTATACCGACTGCATCCCCTCGGTCATCTTTTCATAAGCCGTTTACCTCCCTCCCCAAAAACGCATAGCCCGACTCCATCCCGTTCCGTTTTTCTCCTTAGTGAAGAATTGATTTCTTCGTTTATCACGGTCTGGTTAGTATTATACTGAATATTATTTCAGCAAGATTCATTGCAAGAACTCTGAAAATATAGATGGACGTCCATGATTTTAAACAATTCAATTTTTAACATGAGTTTGTGTAACGCGTTCTTCCTTTCCGCGATTGCACTGTCCTGTTAATAACCCGTCTACGGTAGTTGCATTCCACCACAAACTCACACAATAACTTTCTATACATTCTGCTCAAGCGAAACCCGCTTGTTATTTCAGTAGCTTTGCGGTCATGAGAGCCCATTCAAGTACTAAGGATTCCCTTCACATGCCACGAGAGCACATTCAAAAGCTAACAATTGACGCCGGAAATGGCTCCAAATACGCTTATAGAATAGAAGTAAGCAAAACCATAATTACTCAATAAAAATGGGTAATGTGAAAAAGAAAGAAAAAAAATAATAATGTGAATGCAAATTCAGTGTTTATAAGTGAAATTGCATTTTTTAAAGAGTTTCTATACTATTTAAAGAGTTTCACCCGTCGTAACTTATAGTAAGGTTTTACCGGGAGGGGTGGCTCAGGGCATCAACTGATGTCACTGCGGTATCTCTGACCGAGAGGTCCTAGCTTTGAGTCCCGATGGTGGCAGGATTTTCGGCAGTTAGATCCAGTTCAGTCGCTGTCTGGAAGAGAATTCTAACGGCCAGCGGCTCTGATCGGGAGTTTTCTGTGGTTTCTTCGATCAATACCAGGCAAATGCTGAAGCAGTGTCCTAACAAACGGACCATGGACCGCGCGCGATCTTTCCTTCCTCTTCCTTGCCCTATACTCACCCCTTACTTACACACACACTAACATGCACTACTCTACCCTATATGCCGGGAGACCGTTCGGTAACTTAGTTTGTTCCGGCTTGGACGGTGCCCCGCTGGTGGGAGATACCTGGGAGTTACCTGTTTTTGCACCTCTATCGTACGCCGCAAACAAGCTGTTAGCTGCCAAAAAGCATTTTTTTTCTCATGTAGGCTTTACATATTTTTCATTATCTCTTCTGTTTCTCATTTGAAAAATTATTATTTACTTTCTGTAACAATGAAGGAATTTGTGCTGTACAATGCTGCATAAGTTTTCCGCCCCTGAAGTACGCTCGGCTGTTTGTCTCTTTGGGGAGGGGGTGCGTCTGTCGTCGATTGTGACGGCAAGGAGGGGTGTAATTCTTTCTCCCTTATAACTGTGGTCGCTTAACAAACGGCACACTTTTCACTTTCGTTTCTGAATTTTCGGAAACCGCAAAAGTTACAAGTAATGCCATAAAGTATTCGCTGTTTTTTCACCACTATCTTCTTCTGCAAACAAGCTGTTAACAGCGAAAAGTATTTTTTCTAATTAAGGCTTTCCATATTTTACTTTCGTCTGTTTCTCTTTTGAATAATTATTATTTATTTTCTGCAACAATGATGCAATTTGTGCTGTATTGTCTTAGTTATCTTATTTGTCTTAATTATTTTGTATTTTATGTCATTGTATTATTTTGTTATTGTGTTATTGTATTGTATTCATTTGGTGTGTTGTTTATATTGTATCTTGTAACTAGCTGAACTACCCGGCGTTGCCCGGGCTTTATTACAGAATATTAGACAGGAAGACTAATTCCATCATTGCATGCCATGCGGCTGGGCCGACATCTATATCTTTCATTGTATCTCTTCTCCGCTCTACTCCTTCCTGCCATGATCTGTCCGTCTCCGTCCCGATAGCAATGTGTTGCTAGTACACAATAAATTGACAATGTACTGAACCACTTAACAAAACAATATTAACTTCATCAGAAGTGCTAGAGACTACTGATATTGAAATTTGAATAATAAAATAGAAACCAAGGACTCCAAGAATATTTTATTTGCATCGACAAATATTTTTATATAAATTAATATTTGCTTATTTTTTATACAAAAAATGGATGATTGCATTAATTGGGAGAAACTGATATACAAAACAACACATTTATTAGTCTCCACATGTAAAGAACCATTGTTGCATTACATATCACTGCACTACTTAGTCTCTAGCTCATATTAAAACAAAGTTCAACAGGGTCAAAATTAACTGCAAAGAAGACAACTGGCAAATGAAGAAAATGTAATTACAACAAATGTACAGAATCACTGTAGAATGTTTTATGTAAAACGACACATTTTGTAAATTAAACCAAAGCTTCAGGGTACACCACATTGGCAGTTTCATTATTTTTTGGAAGAAGCAAGAATTGGATATCTTTTGACCGAACACGGGAGAGTGTTACATACAGCTGACCGTGAGAGAAGACGCTGTCTCTAAGATCGACACCAACAAATTTGAAGGATTGTCCTTTTGCTTTATTTATTGTAATAGCGAAGCATAGTTTAACGGGAAACTGCAGCCTTTTAAATTGAAAAGGTAAATCAGACTGAATCATTGGAATTCTGGGTATTAGAGCATTTTCATCAGATGCTTGACCAGTAAGAATTCTGGTGTGTAAAATATTGTTGGCAAACTTAATTATTTGAAGTCGTGTTCCATTACAAAGTTTTGGGGCATTGAGGTTACGAAGTAATGTAATAGGTGTACCAATTTTCAAATTTAATATATGTGGTGGAAGACCGGCTGGGTTGAGCGAGTTTAAAAATTCTGGTGGATAATGAACACTCTCGTCATCATTCAGAACAGTGTCAAATGATCGATATTCTTTTGTTTCTGCTTGAAAGCGCTGTAGGATTTGATGATTAATTTCATCTATCACATTATTTTTAGGAGACAGTATAACTCTTTCACAAAATCATGAGTGTGTCTTATTTAGGATTGTTTGCACATCCTCATATATCTTCTGCATTAAATCATCTATAGTGTGAACCACGTGACAATACCGATGATCTACTAATATATTTTGACTATTGATATTGGTAACTGAACCGCTTCCAACTGCGAGAAGCAATGCTGCAAATTGCGCAGAATCTGAGTCATCAGTTAACAAAGTCCTCATGTTTGTACTGAGAGTCATTATTTAACGTTCTGCCAAATTGGGGATGTCTTTAAGCTTGCTTTGATTGTATCAGCTCTAGTGCCTTTAGCAATTACAGGCAAGGTTTGCCGGAAGTCACCAGAAAATACAACAGTAACTCCTCCCATTAATTTGGAAGATGATCGTACATCCCGTAACATTCTGTCAACAGCTTCTATGTGACATCTGTTGCTCATGGTGCACTCATCCCAGATAATTAACACTGAATCACGAAAAACCTTTGCAATAGAACTATTCTTACTAACATTACATGTTGCTTGTTCTATAAAAGTTGTGTTCAAAGGCAATTTAAAGGTAGAATGTGCTGTTCTCCCACCTTTTAATAATGTTGCTGCGATTCCAGAAGACGCGACTGCAATGACAGTTTTTCTCTCTGATCTACATTTATCAATAAGTAAATTGATTACAAATGTTTTACCGGTGCCTCCAGGGGCATCAATGAAGAACAGGTTACCGTTGTCATTTTGAACACTGTCAATAACTGCGCTGAAGTTTGTTCTTTGATCAGGAACTAATTTTGGCAAATTTTCTTTTAGGTATCGATGCACATCACACATACTATATGTATCTCTTGTATTGTCAGAACTTTGTCTACTTGGCTCAAGAATACCAAAATCACGAAGTCGCTTATCACTGAAAGATAATGTAGTGTCTTGTAGTAATAATGTCTTCTAGAATAATTAATCCTTCATTGAATACATCCATTGAGAATGGTAAATCTTGGCTTCATGCAAACGCTTTTGAAAAAGAATATCCTCACACATGACTTCCTTGAATTCACACCACAAACTGCTTGGATCAGGTGGCTGACAGAATACCAATAGTACCGCAAATAGTTCACGAATATGTGATGGTGACTGTGTAAGTGCAGCATCACTCAGCGTGTGTTTCCAATGCTCATCATTTTCTATGAGGCCCAGTTTCTTACACGCTGTCTGGTAAGAAGGCTGTACAATACTGTTCACTGTTTTTAGCATAGCAAAAGAAGTTGGACCACGAATGTGATGTAGAAGCAGACGAAGGTAATAGCATTCTGTGAAGTTTGGATGCACAGTGTAAACTCTTCCAAGAGCAGCATCTTTCCTTTCACCCAAATGCCCTGCAACCAGTTGTCCACGTTTCCTCCTCTGCCAATTTTTATTTCTCCAGACATAAAATGCAGGCACTTCACAATAAAGCAAAGTTTTTGCAAAATCATCATCTTGGCACAGTTTGAAAAAGACAGTTAATGTTGTCTGAGGAGGATTTTCTAAAACTTGCAGAATATTATGCTGGTTGAAATACACCCTTTGACCATTTTCTAAGTGCACCGCTAGATGAATTACAGCTGGGTATCTTTCATGAATTGGCAGCTCAAATATTCGCCAGAAGGCTTCCGATGTGCTCAAGTAGCGACCATTTATGTAGTTTTCAATTTCATTGCAATCATTTTGTACAGTAAAAGTTGCTCGATCATTACCTTTGTTAACATACTTAGTAATGTATTTAATTGCTTTCACAGAGTGACATTATTCTACATTGATATGAGCTGAAAAGCATCTGCTTAGGACTGATGAATGCGGAACAACCCAGCGATTATCCACTTGTGTATCAGAATGTCTACCCAAAACTGCAATGTGACCATCATATTCAGGCGAACGTCTCCTATAAAGTGGATATCCATCATTGTCTGACTGAGTATGAACAGTGAAAGAGCGCTCTTATTGCATTTACCATTGACCATACATGGCGATCGTGAATTGTATTCTCCACATGGTTCATGAATCATGTGTTTGGAAACAATTTCGTAAAGAAGAGGATCTTCTTCTTTATTGGGTATCTCAGCACTAATAATTAAGTCAATTTCATCTGGTTGTTTTTTTCTTTGAAGCCAAATCAGAATATGAGCATGGGGCAATCCTCTTTTTTGCCATTCTATTGTTGACATATGGCATACAGTTGCGCCAAAAATGTGGTTTTTGGTGATCAAATTCATCAAGTTTTGGTATTTCAGATGAAATACACGTGAAATAATATCATGTCTGTCATGAGGATTCTGTCCCACATACAATTCATGTCTGATTTCTGGCCATTCGGGGTTGCATGTCATTGTAATAAAAAGATCAGGGCGACCACGGTGTCTCACGTATGTCATAGCATCCTGGGTTTTCTCATGGAGGTACCTTCGTGAACCAGTAAAAGTAGATGGTAAAATGACCTGCTGTCCAATAGTTTGTGGATTTATGTTAGCGTCATTGTTAATTGCATCTTGAAGATGAATGTAGTTCTCTGCTCTTAATGTTTTTTGATTTTGTTTGATATATCCAAGTCTTTCTGTAATCATTTTAGCAGCCATGTCAACAAACTGATTCAATAATTGCTGGAACATTAGCAGAAAATTCACTGTACCTTCCCTCACCATAAATCTATAAGAATAGTATTGCATGCAAGATATTTTCTTTGAAAGGTTTTGGTTTGCTCTTCCTGAAATTACTTGTGGAATATTAATAGAACATTCCACACATTCCCATCTTCTCCATTAACAAATATGAGAAGATACTGAAGAGGGTCGTAAGCACGATGTAACTCTGAAACACGTTATAACTTTCCATTTCTACTGTGCAATACAATATCTCAGTGCCCTTTATCTTCATCCACCAGTAATATAGCCACTTCATTTGTTGTTGGTTGGTTGAAACAGCCTCTATGATAATTGACAGGGATAATGTCAGCTCGGATAAGGATTTTGTAATCCAGAATATTTGGAGGTGCTTGTTCTATGGCAGCCTTGAAACTTTTAATATACTGATTGCGTGTGTGCAACAAACTCTGTATCATTTGTATAATTTCTGGATTTAAATTAGGTACAATATTTTGACGCAAAGACATTTGGTCTGCTTCAGAAAGGAAATACACCTGCAGAAATCCAGGGTTCGTTGTTGGAAGTAAACTACCAATGCGATGATAAATTTGGCCCTGAATTTTGAATGTAGGCATGTAAAATCCTTCTTTATGTTCTGTACAGCCAAAATATGTCATCTGAAAAAGACAGTTGTATTGTCTCAAATGGCGTAGGAAATGCTTTGATAATGGATGTTCACCAAGTAGCAGGCTTTTCAAAATGTCAGGAGGCTCCACTAAAGGCCTCAACTTTACTTTTCCTTTAGAACAACACATGCTATTATGTTCGAATGCCCATTTTGTTGCTCCACAAAACATACAAACATTTTCCACATGACCAATCTGAATATCTGAACTATGCAAATAATCAAATTGGGGGTCATAATGAAAAGCTGAGCTGCTTCCTAGGGAATTATTGGTATTGACTTATCTCCTTGTAGTGTTGTCGTCTTCAGTAAGTTGCTCTTGCCTTTGTGTAGCCGATTCTGAACTTTTAAATTCTGCCCATCTTTTCGCACTTTTAGTATGTTTTGACAAATGCGTCTTCCGCTTCACCATTGTTTTCAACAATTTAGAATTCACAAATTTCTGTAAATAAGAGGTTATTTTGAAAATATACGATATCTATATTATGTACATTGTACATTACTATACATTCTGTACTTTTTACTACCTCAACCTTACTCAACTACATTGTATATTATTGTACTTTTTACTCTCTCGATCTAACTCAACATTATACTGTATATTATTACTTAATACATGTTACATTGAAATTCCTTACCACTGTTGTTACGGCTGTCGTTCAAACGATACACAAACGTTCTGAACTAACATTCACGGACATGTCTAAATAGCCGTATTCAAACCCCAGCGAATTTCGTAATAATTCTGGTTGTTGATGAAATGAGCAGTAGATATCAGACATCCTCAGTTTTCACGAAGAGTGCGCCTCAGGTGGCGCAAAGCTAAACTATTAACATTGATGCATTCTTGAATCTACGATGTAATGCTAGTCGAAAAATGTCCAGAAAAGTAATTATTTTGTGAATATGTTAAGGTTTATGGTTGTAAATCATAGCCTATGTTACTCCAGACCTTTAAAGGAAGCTAGTATTAAAGTTTCATCAGTATTGGTTCAGTAGGTTCAGAGATTATCGCGCTGTAAGTCAGTGCAGTTCTGTCTTTATATATTAGTATATATAGATAACTTCTTTGTGCTATTAGAGATTATTTGTAATGAAATTGTTTCCGATAGAGCTGTGATTATACACAGCTATTTGTAATAGGTTAACCCTGCCATCAAATAAAATTGAATTGAATAGAATTGAATTGAATTAAATTGAAATTTGTGCTGCATAATGCTTCATAGGTTTTCCGCCCCTGAGTCTCTTTGGGTCGTGTGTGCGTGTGCGTGTGGTTGTCGTGGGTTGTGACGAGCTGGGGGAGTGTAATTATTTCCTCCCTTATAACTATGGTCGCTTAACAAATGACACACTTTTCATTCTCGTTTTTGAATTTTCGGGAACTTCAAAATTACAAGTAATGCCGTAAAGAATACACTGTTTTTGCACCACTATCTTATGCCCCCAACAATCTGTTAGCTACGAAAGAGTTTTTTTCTCATGTAGGGATTCCATATTTTCAATTCGCTCGTCTGTCATTCGTTTCTTTTTTGAACAATTATTATTTATTTTTTGTAACAATTATGTAATTTGTGCTGTACAACGCTGCGTAGGTTTTCCGCCCCTGAGGTACGCCCGGCTGTTTGTCTCTTTGGGTCGTGTGTGTGGCTGTCGTGGGTTGTGACGGGCAGGGTGGGGGGTGGTGGGTGGCGCGAGGGATCTGGCGAGGAGAGTCGCGTTGACGCGAGGGTCGCGACCGGGGGCGGCCCCTGCTTGCGCGCGAAGCCCCCGCCCGCGCGACGGATCGCGATAAAGACACTTCGCGCGAGTTAAATCGCGTCGACAGCGCCCCACGCGCCGGCCCGTGAATGCGAAGCCTGCGCGGAGACCCGCCAGTCGGCGACACGCGTAAAACAACCCCCTCGGGCAGAGGGCGAGCACATTGAAGTTCGTCCTCCTCGTGTTAGTCCACGCAGGACGGAAAGGACAAAGGTTGTGAAGCAGAGAATTACGTAAAAACAATAAAACACTAAATTCCTACATTTGAAAAGTAAATAGAGCGCTTCTAAGATAGAGACATAAGTGCTTAGAGTGCAGTTTTGAGCATTCAAAGTTAACACTAGATTTCAGAAACGCTCTGTTCCAAGCATTTTTGCAAATGCGTAGTCTGGCAGACTGCTTTGAGTAAAAATAAAGGAAAACTAAATTTTACAATGAAACACTAAATTTAATGGATTGAATGTGTATGATATGGAGTTATAACATACATTTTAAAGGGTTTTATTGATACACTTAAATGACTTGACTCTCACAGCAGAACTTCCTTGATGTTGTCCACACATGAGTTTTGAGAAACGTCCGGAGAAGTACCTCATCACGCGACCTTTATTATAGTCATCGTCCCAATATGATTGCCAAATGTTCAGAACAAAACTTAAATGCTACAAGGCAAACTTTTGTGTTCATCATTTGCAATATTAACTAACTGAGTACCAAAAAAATCACTGACGTTACAAATATGTAGTCTATTGGACGACGCGTGTTAAAATAGCTTATATTGGAAATAAGCACTCGCACAACGTTACGTGTATTTCACTGGCTAGTTACACAATGAAGGTACAAAGAGTTTGAAAACGGGGAGTGAAGGGAAGGAAGTGGGGGAACCTTTCGTCACTAGTTGCTTCGTCTCACAGACGACGCCTTTGTCATCCAGGGTTGAACAGAAAGTATGAATGTTGATTTTGTGGTGAAATGTCGTTGGCATTTAAAATGCGGCCAATCGTCATTTCGTGGCTTCCAGACGGCAGAAACTGATGATGATGGCTAAGGCATCGAAAGCTGCTCTTGAAATAAATAGCATTGTTGGCAATGACAACACCTGTGATCATTTAATTTAAGAAAGTATGAAACCATGTTGAAAGGAACGTTGATGAATGAGTGAGAACTCAATGTTTCTGGGCACGTTATTAGATTGGTGAGTGTAATGCAGTTACCGGTGGCGGTGTTACACCATCACTAGAACGTGATATCCAGCACTGACCTACACCGCTGCTTGTGGGGTTTTTCATCTTCAGGTATTTCCTTAAGGGGACACCGCGTAAGCTATGGCAAGCTCTAAGGTCGTGATTGGGAAGCTCGTGACTGGTATCCCGTCACGTGTGGTAGTGTAGTGCAAGGAAGTGTGTGTTTAAGTAAGGTGTGAAGATAAGAAAGGAAGAGGAAGGAAAGAACGCGCTAGGTGCGTGTCCCATTCATTACTGTTTGGGCCTTCGTCTGGTTTTGATCAAAGAATTCACAGAAAGCTGTCGCACAGTTCAACCGGGCGTTAGAACTCTCCTCCACGCAGTGGCTGTAAATAAATATTATTTTAATGATATTTACCGAACAATATTTATTATTTTGATAATTTTTTCCAGTGTGTATTTTAGTAAGGGCCATTATGTAAATGATGATTTGAAACATTGCATTCAATTGCAGGTATAATACTATAATTTCTCTAGTATAATATTCAAACATCGTTTAGTAATCATTAAAACAAAATATTATAAAGCTCAAAATATTTAAATAATTTCCGATTTTGACACTTAGATGTTTATTGTAATATTTTCGAAACTTTGCGGTAGGTGATTAAAATTATGAAAATTGTTGTCATTAATTGCATAGAAACGCACATACACGAATATATTTTCTAAAACAGTGGACTCAATTTTTGTAAGAACAGAACTCGTAAATAAAACAGCTTACATTCCTCGCAATAGTGTAACCTATCTTTCAGAATGTTAAATTTCCAATCTGAAATGCCAGTTCCTGACTGTCATTTCCTTTGGTTTTTTCGTTGCCTATTTCTTCTATTTCTTAGAGAAATGCTAATGGTATGCAAAAAATATACATGAACCTCCAAGTTCTTATCGACTAACAGTAACGCTTAACATATTAGGTTACAAAAGGTACAATATCATTAATTATAAGTACAAAATAGTTATTTGCATAAATAGTAGTTTGTGTAGAAGTTAAATAGCATGCACTGTATTCAGTGTCCTATCCACTTTTGTAGTGAATTGAATATATTTCTAAATGTGCGCTTCAGTTTCATGGAAGAACATACTTTTTTGAGAGTAGACAATTCGTAACTCTGCTAATATGATAATACGGTTTGGTAGTTAAAAGTATGTCGTAATTCTCTGCATTGATACTTAAGCAGGAAAACGATCTCTTCAGATAACTAATGCATTTTTTCTATAGTACTTACTCATTACTGATCGGCACGACAAATTATACTAATTTTACTAGCCACAACAATATAGATCCACGTAAAAATTACAATACAGGTATTATATTAAACGTATGTTACATAATTCATTTTTCTGCTAACGTATTTCGTACTCTAATCCAACATGCGTTTCAGCTTAATATAGGTTTCTAAATTGAGCAGATTTATGAAATATATATCATTGCAAAATGACATGTTGGAGAGCGTTAATTTGTGCTGAGGCTTACTGATTCATTTAACATTGCATCAGACCAAGCGTGTGGGAGATATTAAAAGCAAAAGAGAAGAATTCATTGCCATGATTTTAGAGGTTTAATCCTAGTTGGTTGATTATAACATCAAAAATACATGAATTCCACATTCATACATAGATTTCGAACGCTGTACGCAGTAATTAATTTTAATTATAAAAGCATATTCTTTTATTTGTGTGTATGTTGATTCATCATTCTTTTTAGATCCATTGATTTATACGAAATATAATTGTAAAAATGTACGCTGACAGAATACTAATATTTCAATAGAGGTTTTCATTATCAAAATAATATATTCTCATAAAAGTGCAATGAAAAGCGATATTAGGCATCCTCTACACAACATGAATGAAGAATGCGAGTTCTTTGAAATATTTAATATTATGTTATGTGCATTAACATATTTATGTATTGTAAATGTAGACATGTAAATGGAAAATACATTATTACTTTCTACTAATATGTTATCAAAATACATAGCGCATATTTAATTTTGCATGAGGATTGAATATTCACACATTATACTACAATGAGAATGAAGTAAGATCTTGTTATGATCACAGTACACTTTCTTTAAAAATATCATTGTCTTTACCGATAATTTCAGTATGATTACCTTAGTAAGTTGTAAAAAGCCAAAAAAATAGAAAAGAACATACTTTTAGGTAATTCACTTCACATTTTCACAAGTTGTTTTACATCTGGGTATAGATGAAGCTTCACTATGCTCACGTTCTGCTAAGCTATCTTTGTGATTGTAGTCATAGAAGTAGAGCTGGTGGCGAGTTACTATTTTCCTAATTTCTTGTGAGGTCCAATTATTTTCCAGGCAGACAAACATCACACAAACATTTATTTCAAAATATAACATTGTTCTTATCTATTGCTAACAAAATATACTATTTTCTTAGCAGTGTAGAAAAACCAAGTTTCAAAATTTGGCGCTTTTAAAAATGTTATTATAACTTTGTTTATTTTTTAAACTTTTAGTCATCTTTCAACTACTTATAGTTAAAATGTTGGGAAGGAATTATGGAACTCAAGAAAACATACGCAGATCTTCTACCCATTAGTTACATACAATTTTTACTGTTTTTCGACCAAATAAATCAAATCAACTGTATAGTCTGATAAAAAGTTGTAAATTGCATTTGGTGGTTACATCACACGCATTGTAGAAAGTAATGTGTATATTATTATATTGAATGCTTTTGTCATTAAACCACATTTTTTCGAAAACCTAACATAAACTCTATTGCTACCTGTATTCTTTTCGTCTCGTAATAAATTGAACCTCTTCTTAAACACGGAGAAACTATAAAACTATATAGTTCTCTTCAAAAATATATCTCGCCAGAAAGAGTCAAAGACACATATAAAATTTTAAGCTTCTAATATTTAAAAAAAAGTAACTGTGTTTTCACAATTTGTTCTGTAAATGAACATTTGGTAAATTATTTATAAATAAATTTAACTTGAGTGAAGTGTTGTCCTGTGACAGCACGTCTCAGGAAAAAATTGATTTTTTTAACTTAATTCTGTGATTACATATTTTCAATTATTGTTGCAATTACATAGTCATCTTTGTTGCTAGTTTGCAATTTTATGTCTATGACTCAGATCTAGGGGGTGGTGTCGTTTTAATCTCATGTCTTCACTCTTGTCCAGGATGTTCACAGCTAGATAATTTGGGTGGTTTTCAAGTCTTTGTTTATTTTTTTCTGCTATATTCTGTAATGATCTGACGGATAGTTGAAATCTGCAAATCATTATGTGAAGTATTATTAGACACACACCATGGTGCGTTAGTTATGTATCGCAAAACATTTGAATGATTTGATTTGATTCTAACATCTTGAAGAGGATATCCTAAAAGACAAAGGTTTATTGCTTCCGTAACTGACCCCTCCTCTCAAGGAAGTATTGGTAAAGACGGGACGAGTGTATATGAGTGCCGATCGCATGACAAAGGTGTGAATGATGCCGTGGGCGTTGGCTTGTGCAATTATATGTGCGACGGTGTAGGAAGAGAGGTGGAATCGGTGACGACGCGGATGATGGCATCTTTGAGAGCGTGAGCGAGATTGAAGATGAGAGCGTTATTGAAGCGAGAGTGAAGTTGAAGGCAAGAGAGAAAATGAGGATAAGAGCGCGAATGAGCATGGGTGAAGGCGATAGAGTGAGCGAGAGTAAAGGTGAGAGTGTGGACGATGGTGCGGGTGAGTGCGTAAGTGAAGGTGAGAACGTGAGCGAGGGTGAAGGTGATACGGTGAGCGAGAGTAAAATGAGAACGTGGGTGAGAGTGAACGTAAGAGCGTGAGTGTGAGTGAGAGTGAAGGAGAGAGAGTAAGTGAGGTTGAAGTTGAGAAGTTGAGCGAGAGTCAAGATAAGAGCATCAGCACAAGTAACAGTGGTAACATGGGTGAGGAGAGTACAAGACAAGGACGAAGATCCTTTACGGCGAGGCGAGGGCAAGACCGAATATACTGCACGGGCAATAGCGGACTCTGCGAGCGTTGGAGTGGGGGCTCAGGCTCGGGCGAGCGTCGTCAGGTGGGAAGGGAGCATAGTAGTTTGGACGTGGTTGCGGTTCGAGGAGGAACAAAGGGAGGTGTAAATCGGGTCGGTGTGGGTGGCGTCGGCGAACTCGCAGGAGAAGGTGCTAAAACAATGCGTGCAGCCGCTGCAATCCGATACACTCGGCGTACCACAAGGCTATTTACGAAGTGTTACTAACGTCTCACCAACAAAACTATTTGTGTATATATTTTATCGTTTTAAGAGAATTGTGCATTTGTATTAGAATTTGAATACTTATGTATACATAGCATGAAATAAATATTTTATAATCTAAAGAAGCATATGAAATTTTGAATAGTCTGTTATTTTGAAATTACAGTCAGGCGTCAAATTTTATTCAAGTACATTATTTATATAGAATATCAAAAGTAAGGTTAGGTCAGCTTGTCACTTGTCATTTAAGTATGCCATGCAACAGAACACTTTACATTATAGTCAAGTAATTACAATGTAAAGTAAGTATAAATTAAAATACAAAATAATGTCAGATTTGTGAGTTCAAAAGGATTAATTAATAGAAACGCTCTTCAGATTCCGTGTTCCGTCAGGGCCAACGCTGTTAACTGAGCAAAGTAATGGGGAGAGAAAATATAGCTGTAAAAGAATATGTGTTGTATTAGATGCCAAAGTTAATGATTTAAATATACAAATTTATAATAAATAATGAATACTTTATTTCCTGTTCGGATGTTTACTGGAGGGTAGGTGGTGAGGTGCTGCCGTTGCAAGATCACTTACAAGAATCATGCTGAAAATACGTCTTAAAATACTACCTCATTTTGTGTAGTATAATGAAAGTCGTAATTGTTTTCAATAAAATGAATTGAATCACAGAAACTGTGAATTTTTTACGAGAGAAAGTAACTAAATTCTTCAGAAGTTCCTGAAGAAGAAACGTATCGTCGAATCGGACTTCGTAGACACGTGTAAAGTGCAATGAGTGTCCATCGGCTATTGCCAAGTCCCGGATTGGTGCATGAAATTCATTATTAGAAACTTACATTGTTAATGAAATAACTTCATGAAATTAGGCAGTTTATTAAATAAACTTATAAAATTACATTATCTATGACACAGATTTAGAATCAACGCAAGAATTAAACTACAGAACGTATTGAGCATTGATGAGAGTTACTTTGTTGGAAAATAAGATATTGGCATTAAAGGAAAATGTTTACATCAGAAAATTGTTTCCTTTTATTTAGTTGCTGGATTAGCATATGTATGAAACGACTCTTGTCTCTATACCTACGTTAAATTTTTTCAATCGGATGAGGTGGCTCAGGGCATCAACTGATGTCACTACAGTGTCTCTACCCGAGAAGTCCTACGATTCGAATTTCAACGGTAACAGGATTTTCGACTCTAGCTAGATTGATATATTGAAGTTAGACGCTGTCTACAGGATAACTACAGTGGTTGACTGCTCTGTTTGATAGTTTTCCATGATACATTTTATAAATACCAGGTGTATGCAGCAGCAATACCCTAAGAAACTGGCCACGGACCACGGCGCCATCTTTATTTCCTCTTTCTCTAACTAATCACACGCCTTGCTTACACACACACACTACCATTCACTTCACTTTTCTGGAGATGAAGCTGGTCATGTGGGCGGTGCCCCGATGATGGGAGATTCTTTTCTAAGAAAAATACCGCAAGCCGACGAGTAGGTCAGTGCTGGATTTTCCCATCCAACAGAGAAAGAACTCTGCCACGACCGTGAAAAAACATACGCTACACCAGGGCTGTCAAACGGAGCACGTAAGTGCTCGGAGCGCGCTTGCGCTCCGCTAGGGCACGCAGGGCCCACGGCCGAGGGAAGCTCGCGCCCCGATTTCTCAGGGATGCACAAAAGGCAGTCGTGCCGGGGCGCAAGAAGACGTATAAAAAGTTTGTCCGAGTGCGCTCTTATATAATGCAAAATGTACATCAACTATTGCTCTCCAAATAATTTTTAAAACGTTTGTATTATTTTAAAATGTTTTTAGAAAAATTTTCATAAATGCAATTTTGTATTAGGTAAAAGTGTTTAAAACTTAGTGTATTTTAATATTATATGATGTATCCGATTTTACATACTTATTATATATTTTTACTGTTTATTACATATTTATGAACTCTTTTGACGTTTCATTTGACATATCTTTCCAGACTCTATTCATCGTTATTCTATAATTTTTAAGTGCTTTTATTGCGTTCATTTTCACACGAAAGATATGCACATCGTATTTCTTTAAATGTTTATTTTCAATAATAGTGTCAGTGCTTTTCTGAAATTATGATATACAATATTTATCTTGATTTAATATATATTTTAGTTTATATTTATTTTTAACAAATATTCATTATAATAAATTGCATTCTCCAACACTAAGATGAAACGTGCGTTAATACTTCCGTGGTGTAATGATCAATGCTTGTATAACTGCAGTTTTTGTTTACCTGTCAATTTCCACTTAAAGTACGTAAAATTAATACATTTCTCTTTATGATATACCAACCGGTGTGTTTCACCCAACTCGCCACATTTGCACGATGTTTTCTCACCCCGCTTCCTGCCTGTGACTCGAGTGATTTCGCTAAGCTGATATCGCCGCGTGCCCCAAACCTTTGCGAAGGCCATTCGCGTGCTCGTTTGTCTGACGGCCCTGCCCTACACTTACGAGGCAAATAACTGTAATAGTTGACACGCCCGGAACCAATGAATCAATCATTAAGTTTTTGGGCACATTTCAACGTACGAACTCAGCTCTCATTGGCGGAACCTTTCAAAATCTCTTCCGAACCGCGGTGCCTTTCAAAATCTCTTCCGAACGAGCCCCATTCCCTAAAATTTAGCGATTGGTTGCGCTGCTGCGTATGAACGATTCCAGGCTGATAAGATTGCCCCACCCACCCTCACACAACGCACTCTACAAACATTTTACTTTGTCGCAAACCGCGCTGGCTCCACTTTTGTCACTTGAAATGTTGAGGAATAGATATAGATTTTACTTTCGATGGCACAGTGTTTCGTATCGATATTGGAAATATCAGGATTGCCTTTATTTGCCATTGATTGAAAATGCTTGAAAATGTAACCGAGGAAGCCGCTCCTTTTGTCTGAGCTTTGCTGCGTTACATCAATAATTTCCAAAATTGAGAACATACTTTTCTCGCTTCTTGTTCTCACAGGCATGGAAGTTCTTATTCTGAACCATTAAGAGCTGCGCCGCGTCACTTCCTTACGATGTGTATTATTTTATTAACTATTTATTATAAATTATTCTTCACTGCTTATATGCGTTATAAGAGATCACACCAAAAGTGTGAAATGAGCACGTTTGATGTGACGGAAACGGATGTAAAATCATAGTTTTAAGAGATGTAGATAATGAATTCATTAATGAAATTAACTCATGCATAAATTCGTTCTCAAACAAAAAATATACAATTTAAACATCTTAAGGGATATTACAATCTAGAAGTTTTAAAAGATAACTTTTAATGCACTCTTCTATTAACATTTTAATGAATTGAATTCCGGATAATTAGGAAGGAACTGTTAATGTCATAGGATAATATTTTGTAGACAAGCATTCAATTTTGAAATGTCTGCCATGACCGTAAAAGTAAATTGATTGAAAAATTATAATTTTATTCATATTGCGTCAACTACGAATCAAATTTGTAAATGTAGAACGTTCTCTTTATACGAAAACATTTTTTCTACCAGTCACACCTCATGTTATTTTTGTCCCGTTAATTGCAGAAGCTCTGTCCAATTTTAATTAACAGAAATGACAAATTCTCGAGTAACTTGTAAATAAACATGAAAAACAAATGTGAATTAAAATGTACAGTAATCAGTATTTGTTTATTAAATATTCTCTGACGGTTCTATTTACGGCTTCACTTTTATCTTTCATTGTAGTGAAGTGGCCATTTACAAACGATAAATTACTTCTAAAATTTAGGACAGAAGAATTAATGTCAAAAGTCCGGAAGTACTGGGACAACATGCATTCAATTTAAAAAGTAAATAGCTCCGCTTTAACGCAACGCATACATAAAACGCGTAAGGTAATCTCTCTCATTAAAATTCATGAAATTAGAGTTATTAATAAAACAAACAAAAACGCACAAAAACATTGGTAGCGTTTTAGTTGTTTAAGTAAAATTGCCGGATTCTTAAACACACCGTGGAATTTCGTTCTCGGTTTCTGCTGCACCTCTGCACTAGATCAAAAGCGAAGGCGGTCGTTCTGCCACGCTAACTAGAGCGACGCGCTTCTTTGCGGATAATTCGCGCATAACGAATTCAATTAAGCCACCTGAGTCGCCTGGCACGGCTGCGGCGGCGGCGACGGCAGCGGCGCGAGCCGGAAGAGCGAGAGGGGTGGGGAAAGAGGAGGAGGGGATTCCCCGAAATGAAGGGACTCTCCAAGTGCGCCGTGAACGCAGGCGAGGGTCGGCAACAGTGGCGGCAAACGCTCAGGCGTAAGTAGGAAACAAAGGAGAGGGGAGTGGGGAAAGAACATTTAAAATCATTATAGCGAAGATCTGACAACAAAACAGTGAAAATATTATGAATAAATAGACCAAAAAGAAGCATATATTCAATTACCATGAAACCTACAGGGAAAAGTAATTTTAATAAGACAAATGTTCAAACATTTACAGTCTATCATACGATTCCTCTAAAGATTTTTTATGTAGAAAAATCCAATATTTCTGTCTACATTTTTTCAAATTGATTTCCTAAAAGACATACAAAAAAAAGGCGGAAAATTACGAATTAGATGAAGAGTACTATTAAAGCATTGCTGAAGATTGTAATACAGTATTGTAATAACTTCTCTGAATGGACAACTCTCATGAGCGGACAGCAGTTCAGAACGGACAATTTTCTAGAATTGGGGCGAAAACGAAATAAAGTGTCTAGAAACTTCTCCATACAGCGGATACTTTTTAATGGATGCATACACTCAAAATGAATTGAATGCTGCATTCAAACTTCTCTTAACGGACTTATTTAGAACGGAATAATTATTTTAAACCTAGTGAGGCTACATCAGTTTGTATTTTCTCGCCTTATTTGTAAAGCTTACTTAATATTTTAATTGTACTTGAACCCGATAAATGTTTGCACAAATTAACACATTTGAACTCAAGTATGCATTAAGTACACACTAAACGTAGCCTTTAGACGTCCCACTGATTTATAAAGAAAGCTGAACATTTGCTGTTTTCAAAAATTCAGAAAGGAAATTTTGCAGATTTGAGGAAATTTGGTTTGCGTAATTTTCAAAAGTCGTCACTAACTCACTCAAAATTTAACAAAAACAACCCCTCTTATTTTCTAAAAATGTTACATAATCTTTTTGTAGATAAAATGAATATAAGAAAATTATGTTTAATTATGCATTAAGAAAATAATGTCTGTGTCTTCAATGTGTAGCTATAGGAAGACGCCGAAAAAATTAACATTTTACAATTTTCTAATATTCAAAGTTTTCAGTAAAAACCGGACCTGTGCTTTTTTAGCGTACTTGGTAGTTTCGTGAAAAAATGTAAAAATAATTTAATCCATTTTGAGGAAGTTTTGAAAACGTCTTTAAAGCTTCGGGTAAAGTATCCTTAAAAATTATAATGTATGATTCAAACTCTAGGGCTCGCGACGTCAACTTCATCGATCGAGGAACATCAAACGTGGTGAAAATCTGTCAACAGTTTAGTTGCTAATCATTACAGACTCATGGGCAGATTTTTAGTGTAAATCAATTTTTGTGTATTTAGAACATACCGAACGTGGAGTCTGACAATATAAGAAGAAGACAGCAAGAATTATATATTTTCGATATCAGGGACTCCCAAAAATGTCGACTCTTCGTCCTAGCGTTACAATATTTTCTCTTTAATACGTAAGTTCGTAGTAAGCGACAAAATAAAACGTGTTCTTTTATTTTGAATTGCGTTTTACGAGTATGGTTATATGTATGGCTTAGAGACAATCCAGTAACAAAACCCCGTTTGTTGTTACTTTAATTGAGATAAGGATAAAGGATGAGACACTGATATTGTCTGGTATCAATGTTGGTATCAACATTGATACCAGACAATATCAGTGTCTCATCCTTTATTGAAAAAGGTATCTACATTATCAACAGTTATACTAATGAGATAAGGATGTCTTACAGTACGTTCGAGAAAATACACAGTAAGATCTAGCTTTTCGTAGCTCGGGTGGAGGTGACGGAGGTGGGATTTGCATTCGATAGAAAGGATAGGGGATGAGTGACGACTCAAGGTCAAGATGCAGACTCCCAAACGAAAGCGTAGAAAATCAGAAATCTTCACAATAAACCAATGCAGCAAACAGTTGGCAGACATTTCTCACCGGAAATTACCAACGCGATTATTATAATTTTTAAAATCAATTCAAAGCAACACTTGTACCTTTTACAATTAAAAAGATCACTTAAAAGAAAAAAATGATTGAACAAAACTGCAAAATCATCCTTAACGAGTAATATATGATTAAATTTATTTGTATTTAGGATGATTAAATATTGCCATTCAAACTGCAGTACACGGCTCATGTCACCCAAGGCAAAGACATTTCTACAAAAAGAAATAACAAAATTGACTTACTTTTGAAATTAGGAAAGAAATATTAAAATAATTGCAAAATGAAAAGAAAATTGCTGACAACACGAACAGTCAGATCCAAAACCCTGTCTGAAAATAGCATCAGATGTCCACATAACCTTGCTTAAACTTGTATCGCGTGAATATGTGTTCATAAGGTATAAAGTGTGCCAGCTAAGATGAAACATACGGACCGAGTTATGACTGGGAGTTGCGCACTTACTCTGGCACACGACGTTACATTCTATACTTTTCCTATTTCCCGAGAATCCTTTCTTTCTTACTCTACTTTCTTTGGTACTCTGCGAAAGAAGGTTCTGTTATTCTCAAAATCGTTTCAGATTTGTATTTGATGAAAAAGGGAGAAATCAAGATTGAAATTTTTCCCGATTAATTAGAGAGTTTGCATTACTATAAGAAACATCCACGCTGCTAAACCAAGCAGTACACCTGTTTAGACCGTTTTTCAGTAACTACTTGTATACAGCATGGAGGAAGCTCTTGGTCGCAAACAAGTATTTTTCTCAGGGTACGGCATGTTTCATCTTCAAAGTGCTTAGTTGATGAAATCTGACCGAGTGTACCAAAAGTTTTATCAGTAAGGGAGGGATTGTTGGTTTTTTCTTGAATGAAGTACTCTTCTGAAGCAAGATAAGGTTATCACACACGTTTTATCATTCCGTGATGCAGTATTCTTTCAAAGATTCAATAATAATTTTGAATCTCCCTAAATTTAGCAGTATTTACTTGAAAAACGATAAATGTTGAAAATTTGCAACTTACACGAATATATGTGAATGTTAATTCAAAATCAAATGTTGGAAAGTGACAATTCAAACAACTGAAAAATAAGTGTTACGACTCAACATAATTAACTCTTTTGTGAGTTCAACTCCCACATCATTAAAAGGGTTCAATTTGTAGCCTCAAAATATTGAAAAGAACATTGAGTCTACTTTTGCTTGCGTCTTTACATTTTAGAAAATGTAATTGTTAGGCAAATGTTTTAACAGAGTTATTTTGCATTACATCAAGACCATGAGTTATACAACTGGACGTATCCTAATAGTATTATCGAACCCGCAATACACTTCTGTACGACGTATAGTATCATCAGAAATGTGCCAGGGGATAAAAGCCGAGTTCTGGCAGAACTTGTATTCACTCACACCGCAAGATACACTCGCACTGCAACTGAACTACCAATCAACTAGTGAACCAGACTGTTATTGAGACACTCATTTATTCGAAGTAAGTATTTTTTTAAGTATGCAATTCGTTCTTGGAAAGCTTCCGTAGTTTCTTTGATAATTGCGCGTCAATAGCGATAGTCATTTGTCCCTTGTATTGCATTTTCATCGCGAGAGGTGGCGTTGATCTTCTCCCGTCGTGAGATCCGGCGCCGATCTATACATCAGCTTGCGGCGCTTTCCCCAACGACGTATCTACCACTAACTGGCCATTGCCCCAAGATCTATACCTCCGGCTGGCATCCCTTTATGAGTGGTAGTGTAGGGTATGTAGGATGAGTGTGTGAGTAAAGGGCGATGTTAGGAAAAGGAAGAGGAAGTCAAATCGCGCGCGGAATGTGGCCTGTTTGTAAGGGTACTACTCCGGCATTCACATATCGTTAATTGAAAAAACCAGAAGATACAATCGCAGAAAGCGGCTGAATTCGACCTAGCTATTTAGCTTCTGCCAAAACTCCTGGGTCCGTCGGGACCCAAACCTTAGGACCTCCCAGTCAGCGGCACTGCAGTGACATCACTTGATGCCCAGAACCTCCAAAGCCTGTCGTATCTTTTCACTGCTTCCCCGGCGTTAGATCAGCGTTTAATTCATAGATCGTCTCTACAGCGACTCTAACAAGAAGGTCTTAGTGTTTGAGTCCTTACGGTGGCGAATTTTCGACTCTATCTAGCTGGGGAGGAACACCGCCATCTGTCGCGTTGAAACATTTGCTTCACTGACCCATCTAATGACCATAGCAGTTAACGAACCTGTAAACATCAATCAATTCAGTACTTAAGTAGCGATAACTATTCTTAACAAAACAGATATTTGCCTAAAGTTCACTCGCGTCTTGTATCAAGAGTTTACTCGGAGCCTAATTCTCACGTTTCATTTATGTCACTCCTAAAACTCAACATCATTATTTGTTTATAGCAATATATTTTATTTCTATAAAATAAAATTTGAATAATTTTTTCTATATTTCATACGCAAATTGAAGCAAATATTAACAGGCCAGAGGTTCTTGGTTTTCACCGTATTATAGTAAATACATTTATTTACATTCAACAGAAATTACGGGGAGAAATCGCTTTGAAAATCAGAATAATGAATTGATTTTGCATAAAAAACGAATTTCATGGCTGATGTGTCTATAATGGCAATATGTAAACACAAAAGGTCGAGGAATAAAAACGAGGAAAATTGTGTTCCCGCCGGAAGGACTTGTTAGTACTCAGGAAACAGCTTTGGAATTACTAACCGCGCAACCCATTAGATCGCAATGCAATTAGGGAAGCGAAATAGGAATATTTCGTAAAACATCAACATGACTCTGAGCACCCCCGAGTAATGGAGCGGTGAAACGGCATCCAAATATCTCTGAAGTGGACTTTTGAGCCCGAATAAAGCGTGCAGGGCACTAGGGCTGCTTGTTTACCAATGAATTAATGCCTTTGAAGTTCAGAAAAAAATGTACATATTATTTGCATTGATAAAACTTTTTAATTGCAAACTGATTGTGATAATTTGTTTCATCAATATATAAATAGGTCATCTCTTTCATACGCCGGTTCTGTTTGGTGAAATGCTGCTATTTGTAATCTTTAACTACAAATTGTTAAAAATACTTTTTTTGGAAAATATTAAATGCACGATTGTTCATCTCAAAAAACAAATACACAAAGAATTTCGAATTGATTTCGGTTTGATTCGATATATTATTTATATCACAAAACACTTTTGCAACAACTTACCTACCTCAACTGTATTTTAAACTTTTGCTTATGGAAAAAAATTCCAAATCTTTGAATACGCTTACATTTTCCTAAGGACATTTCCCACCCTCCATAACTTATTTTAACCTCTAATTATTTTTCCTCCTTTTTAATTCACTTTAAATTGTATACTATTTATATGAAGTTAAGTAATTCTATTCAATTATTGGGATTATTATTTGTCGGCAGATTATATACTAGCATCTTGGCTACATAATTATTGTAAATTAAAATTAAAATCTCTGAAACGTTGTAAGATTGAACAGGTAGAATATTTAAAAGAATGGTCCGTACGTGATTAGCCAAGCCACACAACATATGGAAAGCGATGCAATAATATTTTCCCTTCACAATTGCTACAACGATCTGATAAACTTTAGTTTTCAGTAACGTCACAGAAAATAACTTTTCAACATTCAACTTCATACGAGAACATTGTTTCTGACACATCTCATTCGTCATACAACATTCCTATGTATTTGCTCTATGGTTCAAAGTACCAAAACACTCCTTAAGTCAGACCTTGAGAAAATTAACACAAACAATTGGAACTTTTTCTCTATTCTTGGTCGGGCTAACATTGCCAAATCCTCCTCGCATAAACAGCGCTTAGCTAGAACTAACATAATTATATATAAAAAATAGAAACTCAATTTTTTTTACAACTCCATTTTTGTTCATTTATTTGCGATAAAATAAGGCGTGAACAATTAAAATCTAGATGTATTTACTGTATCTAAATTCTGATAACAAATTACGACAGAAGGGATAAATATGCTGACATACATTTTCTCAATCGTGGTCATTGCGAATCCTTGTTTAACCCGGGAAGAAAACGGACATCAGAGGAATCGCTTATTGCATAAATGTCATCTAACATTATGAACTAATATATTTCGGTTTTATGTGATTATTTAAGATATTTATGTGATCCTTAACTTCATTTATCAAGAACGTTTTTGCTCAAAATAATTAATATAAATTTGTAAAATTAGTCAGTCACGTGAAGATATATAAAACCATTATGTTTCTCTTTCACAAAATGTAAAAAAAAGTGCTTATCCATTAATACATTGTGAATTTTAGAATGTTTGTGTAAATTTGAGTAATATCTTTACAAACAAACAAAAAAAATGTAATTTGTCCATATTCCTGTTTCCTTGCATTTTCACATTTACTGGATTCTTTGCGGTTCCGATTTCTCATTTTGTCTTGTTAGTTTTCCTTTTTACAACTTTTCCTAGTTGTTTTTGTTCACAATGCTCATAATGTGCTATTATAGGTCTCAACCCCTGCGGTAATCCTGCTAGTATGGAGTTCCGAGTACACCAATGGCGAATACGATGGAAACTTACGTGCACAAATCTTGTTTGCAGCGATTCCTTGAAGCATCAGTAATGTTTGATATGAAAGCAATCCTAACCTTGAAATAAACCTGAAAGCTGATCGAGCATATTTCTTTTATTTATTTATTTATTTATTTATTTATTTATTTATTTATTTATTTATTTATTTATTTATTTATTTATTTATTTATTTATTTATTTATTTATTTATTTATTTATTTATTTATTTATTTATTTATTTATTTATTTATTATTTATTTATTTATTTATTTATTTATTTATTTATTTATTTATTTATTTATTTATTTATTTATTTATTTATTTATTTATTTATTTATTATTTCCTGCTAATGAGCTTTCGCTCGGTAGCAGGGTTTATATAGATCATATAAAGACATACAAATATAACTTAAAAATACATAATACAGGGAAACTACAACTAAGTAACTAAGAAATTTAACACACACAAATATTTAGCATCACACGCAATTCCCTAGACGATTCCGAAAGCACCGCGCACTGGGGGGGGGAAGTCGCTAGTGCTGTTTAGTGTTTAGCTTAGTGTAGTTTGGATTGTGTCGCAGAAAATGTAAATTATTGCAAGTGTCCCATGGGCGGTGCGCAGATCGGCTCTGCCCGTCAACGCAGGAGGGCGCGCTCAGATCCTTATTTGACCCTGACATCTCACGCCTTCCGGTGACCTCTTCTGGATTTGTGCGTGCTCCTCGATCCGCCAGCACCACCACCAGGCAGCGCCTCAAAGGAAAGAGCTGTAATGTCACCGTCAGGGAATAGAACGCACTTTATTGAAAACGTAGTGCTCTCCTGCCGCCCCAATAGAGCTGATGGAGAGGGATGTGACTCGCATCGCCTCCTTTTGTCTGCGCGCGACACAGCGCCCTTCCGCGGGCTGTCTCCTCGCCTTGTGTCACTTTGCGAGCGTCCCGCCCCCGCCACGTCCCCGCCCCCGTCCCTCTCCCGCCCCGCCCCCGCCACAACTCCGACCCGCTCCCTCCTCGCTCCGCCCCCGCCCCGCATCCGTCCCGCTCCCTCCACGCTCCGCCCCCCGCCCCGCCACCACCCCGCCCCACCCCCACCCCGCCCTGCCCCGCCCCGCCCCGCCCAGCCCCCGCCCAGCCCCGCTCGGAGCTCGCCGCCTCGTAGAGTGCGACACCGTGTATCGCTCGCCCCCGACAGCCCTCGTGGCTCGGGCGGGGCGGACGATTCCAGCCACGGGATCAGGGGTGCGCACCCTGGCGGACCGCATTGACAACACCCGACCTCCGGTGACCGAGGTTGCCGGTGTTGCCGATCTCCGGTGACCGAGGTCGCTAAATAGAAGTGTCGTAACGATCTTCTCGCACCGAAGGGTCGCGGTTTCGAGTCACGCCTCGAGCATGGTTGTATTTGTGTTCGTCCTTTAACCCCCTAACATCACCATATCATGTCATATTCACAGTTACCGTAACGTAAAAGAGGTGTTTCATTATCTTCCTGATTTTTCATCGGGAAGTGGCGATGATCTCCCACAGGATGGCGAGATCAACTTGGTCCAACAATGGTCACTAATAACCTAGATGCTGATGTGACCTTAAATAAACAAAAAAACCTGTTGCCGCTGCAGATTCTCCTGGGAAAGGAGTTCTTATGGTTCGAGTCAAGACGATGGTGAATTTTCTACACTAGTTATCTCGCTAAGACAAATTGTGTCCTGTGTAGAGGACTAGCGATTGGCTCCTCTGATCAGTAAATTTCCGTGGTCGACCAAATGCCTTAACGGTAGCTTATTGGGCCATGTACCGCGTTCATTTCTATCTTCCTCGTCCATCGGCCTTGTTCTCTTCACTCCTTTACACTCTTAAACTTACATGCACTACACTACCACATGGGTATTATTAGTCGGGAGATTATCAGAGGTTGTCGCTATTAGGGTGGTACCGTGCTTGGGGAGATACATGCAGAGCGAAAACTGTGCAATTCGGCATGTAAATGTGGTCCGCAACTCACTTTCGTTCCAGAGACGTAGAAATACCGCGGCCTCCCTGAATATAAGTTGCATTTAACTTACAAAACTATTAACCACAATGTTGAACGCCCCCGTAATCAAGTCTCACTCGTTCACTCAAACTCCCAAATTTGGCACCAGACGTTCAACTTTGCCACTGGAGCAAATAATGAAAAAAAAAAAGAATTAGCGCGTAACTCCTGCTAATTGTCGCCAAATATGCTGCTGAAAACAACAACAACATAAAATCATTTTTTAAAAGATCACGCTCTCTGTCCAAGAACAAAACAAAAATAAACTCTGCAGTGAATTAAATATTGAAAAAGTATTGTAAATATTTGACGAGTAGTACAAAACCATAGTGTATATACATAACAGCAGTTATTCATATACCAATAATAACAAAAGAGTTGTTTCATAATGCAACGCATGTATAGTAATATTTAAAAGCCTGGGTACACAGCAAAGATGTAGACACCCCTCATACGTCCATACACTGCATAGTTTTCTTAAAATTCTTGCGCGCATTAAAACTATTAATAGAGATTATTTACATTTATGTGAATGTAGTCCCTATTTTCGGAGAAAATTGAAGTGTTAACATTACCTTCATCGAATTTCATTGTTTGGCAATATATCACTGATGTTGACGCTTTGAAAGCTGCAATTCTAAATGTCTTTTTACACAGTATAGTCTTCGCGCAGATTCTCGTGGAGAAACCAAGAGGTATAAGAAGCCAAAAAGTCGTGTTTACACTAACGGCATGATTTCTGGACGAGTTGTCATGAGACTTCGCCAGGCGCTCTGCCGGCACACAAATAAAGTGCCAATTTGCGCCGCCTGAGTGCATACAATCACTATATTTGTGTATGTGCGTTTTGTGATTGATTGATTGTTAGTGATTCCGGGCGCGTCTCATTCTGGGACCATTATTCCCGTAAGCGAAGTGTGTATTTTTCTTAGGGGGGTGGCGGTGATCTTTCCCTGCTGGATGGCGAGATCCGGTCCCGACCTACCGACGACTAGCAGGGTTTTCCCTCAACCAGGTATCTCCCACCAGCTGTGCACCGCCCCAGCCAGGACAAGCCCCCAACCGGTCTCCTGGCATGTGTGTAAGTGAAGTGCATGTTAGTGTAAGTGTGTGTAAGGTGAGAGGATAGGACAAGGAAGAGGTGGCAAAGATAGCGCGCGGTCCGTGGTCCGTTTGTTAGGGTACTGCTCCGGCATTCGCCTGGTGTCGATCGGAGAAACCACCGAAAACTACCGATCAGAGCAGCCAACCCCTTGAATTCTCCTCCAGACAGCGACTGAATTCGACCTAGCTGACAAGCTAGTGTCGAATATCCTGCCACCGTCAGGACTCGAACCTATGACCTCCCGCTCAGAGGCACTGCAGTGACATCAGTTGATGCTCTGAGCCGTCTCACTCCGTTTTACAGACTTCGTCGCGTAGAGCGCCAGAAGTTTGTGCAACCCTGGCGTGGGAGTCACCGCCGACACAGGAGGCGCTGTCGGCGCTGGCGGGCGGGCAGGCAGAGCTGAGCCCCAGAGGTCGCGGCGACAGCGGTGGAGCAGGTGGTGACAGAGGCGCCGCGGGCGCTTGCAGTTTGGGGGGAGAGGGGTGGGGGAGGGGTGGGGGAGGGGTGGGGGAGGGCGGAGCTTCCGACAACGGCCCGCGGCGCTCCCTCGCTCGCCTTCAATTACGGCGCGCAGGATTCATACTGCAGGGGCAGCAGGGACAGGATGAGGATTCAGGAGGATTCAGCAGGCACAGGAGGAGGATTCAGGAGGATTCAGCAGGCACAGGAGGAGGGTTCTGAGCGGTTATAGTACAGGGAAAGTGCTGGCGCTAGCTGCTGTCAGTGAGTTCTGCTTCCTGATGCGTTTATGAAGACTGGAGAATGTGTCTAAATTCTTCGAGATTTTTAAAGTGTCCTGTCGGGATAAAGCACGAACAGGAGAGAAGGAAGGCAGACTACAATAGGGAGCAGCAACGTCAATACAGTTTAGTGATGTTGCAGGACGCTACAGTTTACAAGACAAAACAGAACAGTTTAGTGAAGTTGCAGTACAGTTTAGTGAATCTATTGGAGTCTGCTTTCTCTCTTCGTTTTTCATGCGTGACCTTGACAGGTTCTTGAAACAATCGAAGTATTAAATATGCTACAGAATGTTTTATTCAGTCACTATTCTTCAATTAATATAGAAGAGAAATATTATTTTTGTTTCAGTTTCTTTAAAAAAACAAAAATGTATATTTTCAAAAGATACGTTTTTGAAGTAATCTCGAGGGGGGGTGATGTCAGACTAATAATAATAAATTTGTTCTGTTTTCAAATTGAGATTGGAAACTTTGATTGATATCGGTTAAAACCTACGGAGCTTTGAACCATGTTGTCTCTTTTAGGGAGAAAAAACAGATTTTTAGTAATATTTTAAACCCGTTATAACATCAATCATCTTTAGATACCTACGTCATACTAAATAATAATACTTAGTGGAATCGAACTCTCCTATTTGAAGTTGTGATAAAGTTCACAGTCCTTGGCTTAGCAATGTGCAATGTTTTCGGTTCTCATTGAACTTTTTTTTACAGCTTATTATGATTGATTTTAGCATTGCCGTTTTAGTCGGGACAGTTGTTATTCATTTCAATAATAAACACAAACGTAATGTCAAACTCACAACGAATTGCTCACAGTAATTCTGCTTAAGGCAAAATAATAATTTCATAAATTTTCCAAAGTGTTTTCTGTTCCAGACTGTTTCAAAGTATCATAATTTCCTTACGCCGATGATGCTAGTGATGACAATCAACAATTTTGATAGCGTAGGTTCTTTATTAGTCCTCCCACTCCACAAACATCCACAATGAGCTCTCACGGGAGATTGGTCTAGAAGCACGGGCCATTAGAGCGCGCTAAAACGACAGCTCGTGCCCCGCGCCGGGAGCTGCGTGCTGCGTACGCTTTCATGAAAGGGCGCCGGAGCAGGTACTTCGCATAATGATGATGCACGCGTAGGCGTCGATCAGAGGCCGCGAGGAGGCGGGGCGCGCAGGCGCGAGGCGGGGTCGGTCTGCTTGGGCGCATCCATCACAGCGTCGCCCTCGCCGCCCCCTCACCGCTCGGAGGGGGACTCGCAGCGTGCAAAAAAAATGCACGGCCGCTCGGGTCCGCCTTGCCTTCCCCCGCCCCCGCCCCCAATGGGTTTTTGCCCTGCCCTTTCCTTCCAACCCGTGATCCCCGCCCGGCCTTCTCCGCGCTCGGTTCCACCTTGATTTCCCCGACCCCACCGCGTTTTGCCCCGTCCCTTTCCTCCCGCTCCCTATACCCCTACCCTTCAGATACGCCTTGCCTTCCCTACGTAACGAGTTTTGCCCCGCCCAATTTCTCCCAACTTGTGACCCCTGACCTGCCTTCCCCGATCGGATCGGCCTTGCCTCCCCGTACCCGGACCAGTCCTCCTTGTTTTGCACCGCCCCATTCCTCCCCAATCCGTGACCACCACCCTGCCTTGCCTACTCACATCCGCCTTGCCTTCCTCGCCCTAACGAGTGTTGCCCGGACCTTTCCTCCATCCTGTGGCCCCCGCCTTGCCTCGCTTCTCTCCTCCTCGCTTCATCCCTGCCCACCGTTTTTTGCTCCCTTTCCTCCATCCTCGCTCACGTTCTCCTTGCGTCTCTCTCCCAGACCAGCCTCTTCTTGTTTAACCGTGTCATTTTCCTTTCCTACCAATGAACCTCGCCTTGTCTCGCCTCCTCATCTGCTCGCTGCACGTCGCGTCCCCTGTACAGTCCGCCGCGTTTTCCTCTTCCACCCCGACCCACGGCCTCGGCTCTGCCTCGCCCCTCCCCTTCTCGCTCTCCCTTTCTCGCCCTCCCCCTCCCCCTCGCCCTCCCTTTTTCACCCTCCCCCTCGCCCTCGCCCTCCCCCTCCCCCTCGCCCTCCCCCTCGCCCTCCCCCTCGCCCTCCCCCTCGCCCTCCCCCTCGCCCTCCCTTCCTCGCCCACCCCTCGCCCTCCCCTCGCCCTCCCCTCCCCCTCGCCCTCCCCCTCGCCCTCCCCCTCGCCCTCCCCCTCGCCCTCCCCCTCGCCCTCCCCCTCGCCCTCCCCCTCGCCCTCCCCCTCGCCCTCCCCCTCGCCCTCCCCCTCGCCCTCCCCCTCGCCCTCCCCCTCGCCCTCCCCCTCGCCCCCCCTCGCCCTCCCCTCGCCCTCCCCCTCGCCCTCCCCCTCGCCCTCCATTCCTCGCCCTCCCTTCCTCACCACTCCTCTCCTCGCCCCATCCCCGCGTCCCTCTCCCAGCCCACCTCGTTTTGCCCCGCGCCTTTGCTCTGACACGTGGCCCCCTCCCTTTCTCGTCCCTCCCCTCCTCGTTCCATCCCCGCGTCGCCGAAGTCTGATAAATAGGCGTTTGATTCCGCCATCAGCGCCGCGTGCGGGGGCGGCGCATCGCTCTTCCGCCTCGAAGGGCAGCAATGGAGGCGTCGCCCGCGCCCCTGAAGGGAAAGGCCAAGGCCCCCCGCGGGGGCGATCCACCGCGTTGCCTCAGAGCAACGACTGTTGACACTGCAGTGGCTCTGCCCGGGAGGTCCTAGGGTTCGAGCCAATAAGGGGCAGGAATTCCGATACTAGATCGTTTGTATTCGACGTAGTTCGACGCATTCTGTCCCTATCTGAAGAAGAATACTTGCTGCTGATTGCTTTGAGCGGTAGTTTTCCGTGGTTTCTCCAGTCAAAATCAAGGAATAATTGGAGAAGTACTCTAATAAACCGACCACGGACCACAGGTGACCTTTCCTTTCCCATCCTTGACCTAACCTCACCACTTACACGCACTTGCGCGCTCACACAAACACACACTTAAACTTGAGATGTTTCAGTAATTTGGGGAGAAAATTTGAAAGTGAACGTGTAATACGCGAGTCCAAATACTGGTAATAATACTGGGTAATCAATTAAGATACGCTGGATAGTTATAGCGATGTTACATGATATACAAAGAGATGGAGATTCTTTCTTGAATCTTCAAAAATTGAACGTGTTCCGGCTGAGGCAATACTCCACTGACGGGGAAACGTTCGTAAGCTGATGTGTAGGTCGGCGCTAGATTTAACGTTATAAATAAGGGGAATCGCAGCCTGCCCATGTACAACACACTAGACCTATCCAACTAATGATCGTAGCTGTTGACGCGCCCGGAAACAAAACATAACCAATTAATCAACCGATCAACTGCGTGGAGGGAGCGAAGACCAGTTTCATCGCTGGTTTTGGTGGCACCTCTAGGCGACAACTCGGAGTCATATTCTCTCAATTTTGTACCGGATTAACTTTATAATTCTTACTTTTCTATTCGCGTATCTTCGTGAATTGCTCCGTTTGTGACATCCCTGCTAGGTTTGGTCACCCTGATAGGTCGAAATTGTCTACATTGATCTCGTATTCAGTTACAGTGTTTTTGATTTTTAATCCCTTGTTGCTCGCTTTTATAGTCACACCATCAATACCATGTGCTATAATTTTTGTTTTCTTCTGCCGCAATAATTGTAGAGAATTTAGTTGTGTTGGGCATTAAGCCAGCCTTTTGCCTATCACAAGCAATAAATTGTGAGTATAAAGGCCTTTCACCAGAAAATAATGGTCCTTGGCTGAGATCAAATCACATTCCAGATGTGGATTAAATAACTAGTTAAACGAAAAATAATTAAATAGCCTGAACTACTGTAAAATACGACATGTCGAAATCATCTATAAAAGTTAATTCTAAAGAATATATCTAGGTTGATTAAAAACTGTTCTCCTTACTATTCCAACTATTCCAAAACTATTAATGGAATACGGGACGGTATGTTGGGACCCTTACAGAATCTCACAAAAGGAATATTTGAATTGAGTACAGAGAAGAGCGAGTAAACTTATTTTCCGAAGCAATAGGAAGAAAGTAGAATGGGAATCTCTAGAAATCAGAAGGTTTAAGGCAAGACTCTGTGCTTCGTACAAACCGTATACCGGTTATCCAGCGTGGAAAAGTATCCACATCAGGCTCAGTAAACACACATACTTTAGTAGAGGGGATCACAAGCACAAAATTCAGTTCAGACCACAGAGAACCAATGTTGGAAAATTTTCCTTTACAAATAGAATGATAACGGTCTGGAATAAGTTGCCTGCGACAGCCTTGGAATTCTTTCCTCTAGATTTTCAAAGATTTAAAAGTAAATTAACCAAGATATTTAGTTAGTAAGTTAGGTTTTTTAAAAGTTATTTTCTTCTTCTTCTTCTTCTTCTTCTTCTTCTTATTATTATTAATTACTGTTACCATTGTTAGTATTGTAATAATTATTAAATGCATTATTTTATTAAATATATAATTATATTTTAAGTACTATTCGCGTATTGAAGTATGGTGACGTGAGTGTAATAAAAAGTCGTGCATTTATTGGTGTAAAATATCTGTACAAGACCGCCATAAAATGTAGAATTAATGCGGTTATTGTTGTTAAAGTCTTTATTGTCATCATTGTTATCATATTATTATTATTATTGTCTTAAAATAATTTTAAGTTACATTTAAGTATTTAACTCCTATTTATAATATGTAAATTTTAGCGTTCTGCCACCAGGTTGCACAAACCTATCTGCGAAAATTATATATATATATATATATATATATATATATATATATATATATATAAAGCAATTTCTTGCACTTCCCAGTCTTTTGAATTACCAGGGAGTTTAGACAAGTTCTTACTCAAATTTTGCGGAACAAAACCCAGAGCTCCGATAACAATCGGTACGACCTGTGCTTTTATGCCCCACATTCGGCATATCTCGATTATTATTATTATTATTATTATTATTATTATTATTATTATTATTATTATAATATCGAATATTCTTGAAAATCCCTTGGGGCCGCTCCGTATCCCTTGCATAGCTCGTAAGTGCCGCCTCGCGCCCTGGAGCCGTGTCCGTGAGCGCCTCCCGGGGGCCGTGCGGGGCGAGGGCCTGTCGCGGCGGGAGACCGCTGCAGCTGCTGCGGCGGAGGCGCGGCTGGGCGTGACGCGGCGCGGCGGGGGCGGCGGCCGGGGCGGCGGCGGGCGCGGCCACAGGACGCCCTCCGCGACACGAGCCCCGCTGCGCGCCCGCCACCAGGGCGAGCGGGGGGGGGGCAGGAGACCAGAGCACTCCCGTGAGGCCAATCGGCCTCAACTGAATGGAAATGGACTAGCGATGCCAACGCTTAACATGCACATTTCAAAAGTGATTGAATAACCCTGAGGTTCCGATGACTCTGAATTGCATTGAATTGAATTGAAATAGGGTTGTAGCGTCGACAACAAAATATAGACGTTACAAAACGTGATTGAATATCCTCGACGTTGCAATGCCCTTGAACTGAATTGGACTGACGTAGGGATGTAGCATCGCTAACAGGACATTGACGTTTCAAAACTTGATTGAATATCCCCGACGTGGCAATGACCCTGTGTTAGTAATCATAGAGCATTTTTGTTCTTTATGTTGGTAATATTGGAAACTTATCCAACAGCGCCATCTTTGGCGAGTATCGTTTGTTCTGAGTTCGGACTGTATCTGTCGTCAAGTACAATTCAATGTAAAAAGAACATCTAACAATAAAAAGATCAACAAGAAGCAGTTTTGAATTTCATTTCAAAACATCATCAATAACAATTTTGGCGCCCAACAGCGGGACTCTCGACACCTGAGAGTATTGAACATTTTATAAAAGTCAGAACATCAAGTCGCCATCAAAAACGCAGACATCAGCAAGACGTTAGTTCAAACAACATCAAATATAGCCAAATAAAAAGTTCCAGGAGCAGTCTACAAACGCCTATTTTTTGTTATCTCAACATCGCCAACGCATCGGTCGGACATCGGACAGCGACGTGGCAGAGAACATTGACAGAAGTTCAGGTTAGTGACTCGCCAGAAAATCATTCTTTCGAATTCCTAATTTCATCCTAACCTAAGTAAAGTTAAAAACATTCAAGTGAACTTTCACATTCACACATTGTTTAAGTCAAAAACATTGATTCATTTTAAAATATTGTTTTCATCAATACCGAAAACTATTAACTCATAACGTTCCAAACCTATTCGCAATTCAGGATGTCGCAATTAGCTAAATTGAAGCAAAGTCGTGCACGAGTAAAGAGTTTCTTGACCAGGACAGCCAATTCTATCACCGAAGCCACTACAGCGGCCGAAGCAAAAGTAAAGTTAGAGAAGATTGGAGAATCATGGAAGAATTTCGAAGATATTCAGCAGGAGATCGAGGAATATACACCCGAAAATGAAAGTGCAATACCGGCATTTGAATTGGAATGCGAGGGTGAACGTGCTTTATTTGAAAGGCAGTACTTCGAAGTAACTACGAAGCTTTACACCATCATCGATTTGGCAACGGAGCCAAAACCTGCTACTGACAATCAAACCGATTTTCCAAATCAAAATAATCCTCAACTTAATTCAGCCAATAAGAATGCTCCGAAGCTACCAGAAATAAAACTTCCAGAATTCAGCGGTGATTATGGAAAATGGTTGTTCTTCAAAAACAGTTTTGAAACCACAATTCACAACGATGAAAGTATACCCAACGTACAAAAACATCAGTACCTCGTCGGAGTATTGAAAGGAGAAGCACTAAGTGTAATCGAAGGATTCACAATCAGCAATGAAAATTACATAAATGCGTGGAATCTTCTAAAAGCCACATATGACAACCAGATAATGATAATTGAGACACACATGGAAGAACTCTTGAAGTTTCCCGACATTAGCAAAGACAACAAGGCCGATTCGATGAGAAAATTGAACTGGCACATTCAAACAAACATATCAGCCTTGAAATCTCTGAATCAGCCCGTAGATTACTGGGACTCATTAATAATACATTTAGCTAAGAAGAAGCTCGACTATGCGGAGCAACGCGATTGGCAAGAGAGAAACAAGAATCGTACACCAGAAAATATGCCCATAAAAATATATCAATTAAATACGGTTACTTATGGCACGGTTTCTGCTCCGTTTCATGCGATGAGATGTCTGCGAGAACTTGCAACTGTATACGATCAGCAGTATCCTTTAGCAGCAAAGGCGATACGTCAGGACTTTTACATGGATGATTGTATCACGGGTGGCAAGACCATAGACATTGTGATGCAGATGCAAGAAGAGCTGTTACAGTTACTCGCGAGAGGAAACATGGTACTACGGAAATGGAGGTCCAATGACAAACGGATTCTACAAAACTTAAAAATTCAACAAAACACCCACGACTTGATGATACTGGACAAAGCAGAAGCCTGTAAGACATTGGGACTTGCCTGGGATTCTCAGCGAGACACTTTGCAAGTTCAAGTCACCTTATCACAGAAACCAGCAATCACAAAACGAGATGTTTTATCCAAGATTTCTCAAGTGTTCGACCCGCTTGGTATTATAAGTCCAGTTCTCATCACAGGGAAGATTATAATGCACCGATTATGGGTAGATGGATTCGACTGGGACGAACCACTCAACCAAAAGCAGCTCGACATTTGGGACGAGTATTACGCTTCATTGGCACTGTTAAACAAGCTGACAATTACTCGAAATGTGAATCCACATAACCAAGAATTCAGGTTCGATGTCCATGGATTATGCGATGCTTCTGAGAAAGCATTTGGAGCTTGCATTTACGCAGTTAGCAAAAATCATGATGGAGTTGTTACCTCCAGATTGATTAGTTCAAAATCGGCAGTCGCTCCCAACAGAATTATATCTTTACCTCGATTAGAATTAGAAGGAGCACTTCTTCTCGCAAAACTTCTGAGAGAGGTAATGGACGCTATCTCACATCGAATAAAAGGTATCTTCCTTTGGAGTGATAGCACAATAGTGTTGGGTTGGATCAAGACTGAACCCCGACTACTGAAGTCATACGTTGCGAATAGAGTTACCAAAATTCAGGATGCAACTGAGCATGCCACATGGGACCACGTCCCTTCGAAAGACAACCCAGCAGACCTTATATCTCGTGGAATTTCGCCAGAAGAGATTGAACACAAGGAGCTTTTGTGGTCCGGACCTGAGTGGCTAGCTACAGCAACACCACGTCCAAGTTCTTCAATGGAACCAGAAACTGATTTGCCAGAGCTGAAGAATTTAACCCTCCGTTACACGCGCGCGGACTGAGAGTCCGCACTCTTGTTTTTTTCTTTTTCACTGCCAGTTATCATGAGGTATTGAGTTGCGGCTTCCTGTATCCTCCTCGGCCGTGGTGATTCATCGATAGGCGTCGAAAAAACCTTTCACAATCGTTGCGCACGTTGCCCACAGTGGAATACTTAGCGGTGCGGAGCGTCAGTCCGCGCGCGTGTGTTCGTGTTATTAGTTCTGCTCTTACGTTTCTTATTTGTGTTACGATTTAAACGTACTTAATCAGGTAAGTTTTATATTTCTAATACATGTTTGGTCGTTAAACACTGACATAGTGTTAGGGAAGTGCATAAACATTTTTTCTGTTTTAAAAAATTGGATAAAATCAGATTATTTTCATATTACTAACTTGGATATTGTGAAAGATAAATAGTTCAATTTGTTACAAATATATTTTCTTATTCTGTATAGAAATAATTTTCAAAAGGATCTACATGGAGTCGCAAATTGAGCAATGGTTAGATGAGATAGAGGCTGATGACGACAGCGATGAAGATGTTGTAAATGTTAGTGACCATTATTCAGAAAGCGAACAAAGTGGTGAAGAAGATGATTCAGTAGAAAATGAAATGTATATTGGGAGAAATGGTTTTCAATGGTGTCCTCAGCCTGTTCTTCAAAACAAGAGGCGAAAACAAGCGGCTCATAATATCGTGAAACATCTTCCGGGAGTGATAGGACAGGCGAAGGCAACTAAAAGTCCTATTGAAGCATTTCAGCTGTTTATTAGCGATGAAATTCTTGAGGAAATAGTAAAATGTACTAATATTTTCATTTCAACCATTCGTTCTAATTACTCAAGGCCTAGAGATGCAGCAGATACAAATATTATTGAACTAAAGGCGTGTATCGGCCTTCTGTTTCTTGGTGGAGTTTTGAAGACTTCTCACACAAATCTAGAAGATCTGTGGGCAAACGATGGCACAGGAATAGAATTATTTAGACTTACAATGGGCATTAATCGTTTCCGATTTTTACTGAAATGCATGAGATTTGATGACATACATACTAGAAATCACCGTAAAACTGTCGATAAATTGGCAGCAGTTCGATTTTTGATTGATCACTTCAATGCAAATATAAAGAAGCATTACTGTTTGTCAGAGCTAGTTACTATTGATGAAATGTTGGACGCATTTAGAGGACGATGTGGGTTTAGACAATACATCCCTTCTAAACCAGCCAAGTACGGCTTGAAGATCTTTGCTGTAACTGATGCGAAAATGTTTTACACTAGCCATTTAGAAGTGTATTGTGGAAAACAGCCCGCGGGACCTTATGAATGTGAAAACGCGCCACATGCTATTGTGAAAAGGATGGTAAAACATATTTCAAAAAGTGGCCGAAACATTACTTGTGACAACTGGTTTGTATCCATACCTCTTGCTGAAGACTTGTTGGTAAATGACAAACTAACTATTGTTGGAACCGTTCGTCGAAACAAACGTGAAATTCCACCCTTCATGACCACTTTGAAGCAGAGGCCTCTAGAATCAAGTATATTTGCTTTTAGAAAAAACATGACGCTTGTGTCATATAAAGCAAAAAAAGACAAAGTTGTTTTGGCATTATCAGCTATGCATGACGACGATTCAATTGATCCGTCTTCTGAAAAATTCAAACCTGAAATAATTACTTTCTATAATGATACCAAATCAGGCGTTGATAAAGTAGACGAAATGAAATGCAACTATTCAGTTGCAAGAATTACTAGAAGGTGGTCTCTGGTGATTTTCTTTTCCCTTCTGAATATTGGTGGAATAAATGCTTTCGTCATTGTAAAAGGGAACAACAATGAATCATGTCAGAGGAAAGACTTCTTGAAAATCCTTTCACGTGAATTATTGAATGATTACGTAAGAAATAAAGTGCTTATGGAATCCATTCCCTCAACAATAAAATTACGTCTACAGGAACTTTGGGGGATTTTGAAGACTGAAAGTCAAACCAGATCAGAAAGTAACATGACTCGCGGAAGATGCAGATTGTTTTATATGCCTTCAACATGTCTCGGGTTATTTGTGCACTAATTGCATAGCAAATGTATAATTGAAATAAATAATTGTTCAATTTTTAACAATTTAATGTTTTATTGTCATGTATTGTTTTTTCTACATGTTCTTTTACTTGTAGAAATTTGTTTGATTATACAGAAATGTGTTCTCACTAATCATCAAAATAATTTCAATAAATAAGTATTAATCTAATAAAAATACAAATATAAAAACCAACAATTGAGTGTTTTTATTGGAACACAAGATCTATTTGATATTCACATAAAATACTATGAAAATGTGCCAATAACTTTGGAAGGAGAGCGAATGTAAGGTATGCGGACTCTCAGTCCGCGCGCGTGTATTCGCGTCACAAACACAGCGCGTGTAACGGAGGGTTAAAGACGACCCTAACCATAACGAATACTTCCCGAATTTTGCATAAATATTCCTCCTTCTCAAAATTACGTCGGTTGATTGCTTACTGGCATAGATATCTTGGAAATATCCAATCCAGAATACATGTGAAGACTGGAAAGATGGCACCGAAAGAAACAATGACTGGCTACTTAAAGCCCGAGGAACTGCGTCAAGCAGAAACTAGCATCATCCGATGGACTCAGATGGAAGCATTATCCTCATTTCGAAAGAAATTGATAAAGAAAGAAAAGCAACCTAAGGGCAGTCCACTAAAATCACTCGATGCCTTCGTCGATGAAGACGGATTGATACGAGTTGGCGGAAGATTGAAATATTCATCACTCACGGAAGAGCAGAAATATCCTATCATTTTGCCAGCCAACCATCATATCACAACATCAATTATGAGAAGAGAGCACGTTCGACAGCACCATTGTCTACCGGAGCAACTTTTGCATGCCATTCGTCAGAGGTATTGGCCGATTGCTGGTCGAAGAGAAGCTCAGAAAATTGTTCGAAGATGTTTGAACTGTTTTTGTTTCAACCCTTCCATTCCGGAAGTTCGTATGGGCGATTTACCAAAAGAAAGGGTCACGAAGGTCACCAGACCTTTTACTGTAACAGGGGTGGATTACGCCGGCCCGTTTCAACTTCGAGAGAGTAAGCGGAGAGGCAGGTTTCAGATTTTCAAATGTTACGTAGCAGTTTTCACTTGCTTCAGCACAAAGGCTGTGCACCTAGAGCTTGTCTCGGACCTAACCACTGAAGCCTTTTTGGCAGCCTCACAGCGATTTACCGCACGTAGAGGAATCTGCTCGCAGATGTTTTCTGACAATGGAAGAAATTTTGTTGGCGCTGCGAATGCGTTAAAGGAGCTGAATTCATTCCTCACAAGGGAGTCATCAGACATCGCTTCACTCTTAGCAGAACAACATATATCCTGGCAATTCATTCCTCCTCGATCGCCACATTTTGGAGGATTGTGGGAGGCGGCGGTAAAAATAATGAAGCGACATTTGTACACAGTGTCTCAGGGACGCATATTCACCTTCGAAGAACTATCTACTTTGCTTTGCGACATTGAGGCAATCCTGAATTCGCGACCCCTGACCCCACTCACTAGCGATCCTAATGATTTGAGTGTCCTCACTCCCGCCCATTTCCTAATTGGAGACTCACTAGTTCAACCCATGCAGTCAAGTCATATCCAAGAACCCGACAATCATTTGTCAAGGTGGCAGCACCTGAAAAAGGTTCGTCAGATCCTGTGGCAGCGATGGCAGCGAGAGTATCTGCAGGAGCTGCAGCGAAGAACGAAATGGAATACGACAGATCAACGCGTCGAGTTGGGCAATTTGGTTCTTCTTATTGAAGAAGGAGTACCGCCTTTGAGGTGGTCACGAGGACGAGTAATCAAACTACATCCCGGACAAGACGGTGAAATTCGAGTAGTCACAGTAAAAACCCCTGAAGGTGTCTTCACAAGGAGCGTCAAAAAGCTGTGTCTACTGCCAATTGACAATTAAGATTGTATTCATGACGAATATTAAATCATTGTATTAAATCATTCTATTAAAGGTAATTTTTTGGTTTTGAAAGCGCACCTTTCAAGGAGGGCCAGAATATGTTAGTAATCATAGAGCATTTTTGTTCTTTATGTTGGTAATATTGGAAACTTATCCAACAGCGCCATCTTTGGCGAGTATCGTTTGTTCTGAGTTCGGACTGTATCTGTCGTCAAGTACAATTCAATGTAAAAAGAACATCTAACAATAAAAAGATCAACAAGAAGCAGTTTTGAATTTCATTTCAAAACATCATCAATAACACCCTGAATTGAATTGAAGGGGATATGTAGCATTGCTAACAAAATGTGTTCCAAAACGTGATTGAGTATCCCTGACGCTGCAAGGCTAAATACCATCCATGATACAAATGTGTACCAGGTATACAAGTAAAGGGGCAAGATTGTTTAAAAGACAATAATGTTCTCTACCGGCTTTTATCCTTCTATAATATAATGTTCTTGTCCTCTTATTAAAGGAATTTCTCCTAAATAATAACTCAGAGCATTAATTTCCCAAATATGCATCGTCCTTGCAATCCCTGGCATATAGTTGTACCATTTGACGGTACATGTGCTGATTGGCCAATTCTACAACTTCTCTACATTTCACTGTTCTCTCTGACCTTCTCCTGCCTGAATTTTTGAATTTATTTTCGTCTTTTTAGATTGACTTCTACGATCTTTTTCTGTTAAAGAAATATTTTTCTGATGTTTTCTGTTCATCGTTTGTCAAACAGGGAGAGGTGGCTCAGGACATCAAGTGATGCCACTGCAATGCTTCTAACTGGGAGGTTCTAGGTTCGAGTCGCGACGGTAACAGAATTTCCCACACTAGCTAGATAGCCAGGTCGAATTCAGTCGCTTTCTGGAAGAAACTTTAGCGGCCGGCTGCTCTGATTTGTATTTTTCCGTGTTTTTTCTGATCAATAGTAGGCGAATTCCGGAGTAGGGCCCTAAAAAATCTCTTTTTTGTTCTATTCTCACCCTTTGCTTACACACTCTTACTCTTACATGCATTACACTACCACACATGCCAGGAGCTTAGAGCTTGTCCTAGCTGGGGCAGTGCTCCGCTGGTTGGAGATACCTGGTTGAAGGAAACCTCGCCAGCCGGCAGTAGATCGGCGTGGGATCTCATCATCCAGCGGGGGGAAGATAAACGCCATCTCCCGAGGAAAAAATACACTACACTTATGAGACTAATGACCTCCGCAGTTGACGCTTCCGGAATCACTAATCAATCAATCGTTTGTCAATCTGATAAAAACGTCAGCAAAAAGATAACACTGACACTTTTTAATGTTAAAGATTGATGTTTTATTTTGAAACATTCAAAATATCTATTTTCAAAATTAAAACATCCAAGTTACTAATAGATACCCCAACATTCATAGATATTTCAAAACATCTATATATTCAAAATTGGATTAGTATCTTTGACATTGTTCTCGCGAGAAAGATTTAATTTTATTGTGGTCTTGTCTATTAATTTAAAATTTACAATTTAAGTAACAAAACATTGTGAAGTAAATGAGTAAAATTAACAGATTTTTTATAGTCATTTTTCATTTACAAACAAAATATTGGCAATGCGAAAAAATATGCACAAAACACAAATTATAAAACATGTCTGCTACAAAAATCAACGTGTAAAATGGAAAACATTTATAAAATCATCAATGTTTTGAAAGCATTAACATCGATGCTTTATCGTCAAATGGAAGAATGTTTTTTTCAGGAACATGACAAATTGCAGTAGATTGACTTTCCAAGAGAGCTTTATTAAGGTTTCGACAAATGTATAAATCATAAATCTCTTGTATGAATAAAGTACTGGTGTGAAACTGTTTATTCTTTCAAACAAATGCCGTGTTTTTGTTATTTTTATGTTTCTACTCTTCAATTAGTCTTTATTTTACTTGACGAGAGCAAGACCCTCAGTTCAATGTCTGACTCGTGGCATGAAATTAATGAATGGTGCTTATTTTGCTGTTCATAGAAAACCCATTGAGATTCTCACGCATAACCCCAACTCCTTAAGGAAATGATATTCAAACTGTCTTCTTTACTTTTATTCTAAATAATACAGAATAATTATTAACTCGTTTTTGTCAAACTTTCGAATTGTGTTGGATGTTTGAGTGATGTGACTGCTGGAATATTATTAAAAATGCCTGCTGTTAAAAATATTGAATAACACGGACGCATCCTGTGTTCTCTTCTACTATCCTGTATTTCTATTTTAATATAGCAATGCAAATATGAGAAGGCAAAAGCTTAGCTGGTCAAAGCAGAAATACCCCGATTAATGCTGATAATACCCCGATTCATTTGTGTTTTCTTTTTTTTTCTTTTTTTTTTTAACTCTGAAAAGAGTAGCGTAGATTTAAAGGGTAGCCTAGCAGAATACATGAAAATAAAAACCAGGGACTATGTTATGTTAATAAATTGTTATCTTGGTTGAAAAGAAAGTGCAATGATCCATTGAAACCTAGAACGAATTGAAATATACAGGATACTCGAAAAACGAAGAACAAATATCTGAAAGGGAATAAAAAATGACAGAGCTGAACAATGCAGTGATCTGGTACTGAATGGTTGGTTTTGCGCTTTGAAATAGTATGCAAATAGCACAATGTTGTGATGTCAAACGTTTGAATATTATATTCGTCTTTCGAATACAAACGATGAAAATTCCAATTTCTGTTACGCGAAAGCAACGTGGGTTTTCAAAGATGATCCCCATTCATTGGCCATGAGAATAGTATGTTCTAAAAAGAAAAAAATCAGAGCGACTAAATCTGGTCATTGCATACTATAAAATGCTCAAGGGTAATGCTTGAGCATTTTATACGTAACGTATTGAATATTGTTGATAGATGAGAAACTACATTAGAAAATAAACTAAGAAACGGAAATATTTCGTACATAGTATTTAAACTCAAAGAATTTAAACTCATCTTCACTAGAATATTGTATATATTGTACATCGTAGGTCCTATCAGGTCCTTTCAAGAATCCGGAAATTATGAAGAGAAACTTGCTCAATGATTTCTAAATCTGTAAACTATCTGAAGAGATTCACTGATTTAAGTTCATGAAGGAACTATTACCTTATAAAAGTTTAAAATAGAAATGGAAAGGAGAAAGTCTTACCTCCTCTTTATTTGACTTTTCTAGTCTTAATAGACATTTTTCTTTAGAAACAGGTGTATTGAAATATACTTCATAAGTCATGCTGGACATTTTTCGTAAATATGTTGTAAAATGCTGAATTAGGCATTGCAAACCTAGTTGTAATCTTTAAGCAAATAAATACATTATTTTTGAAATACACTCATTTTTCTATGAAAATACCTTTTATATGATATTTATCACATTCATTCAGTATTTTTGTGGGTGCAAGCCACATAAATTTTCTATTATTTTGTCTATAGTTTAAACATTGAATAAACAATCCACTATAAAAAATATCGTCTTGTGTGTATTGAGTATATTACATGACACATTTTCTGTAATTTATTTGATAGTTCGTTTCCCATTCGCAACTGAGAAAAAAAAATTGGAACCAATGCTTGTGGCTATTATTGATGTGTTGGATGTGTTAGTGGTGAAAGTCAGTTGAAGTTATCGATTTGTGATGGTGGTGCTATGCTGATGGTCGAGGTGATGGTCGTGGTGGTGATATTGTGGCGTTGGGATTGATTGTTAGCCATTCCGGGCGCGTCAACAGCTAAGGCCATTAGTCCCATTACTGTTTCCTCTGGAGGTGGCGTTGATTTCCGCTGGACGAGATCCGGTGCCGACCTACTGTCGGCTAACGGGTTTTCTCTAACCAGGTATCTCCCACCAGCAGGGCGTTGCCCTAGTTGGGACAAGCTCTAAGCCCCCGGACGATCTCCCGACGTGTGTGGTAGTGTAGTGCATGTGTAAGTGTGTGTGTGTGTGTGTGTGTGTAAGGAATGAGAATAGGACAAGGAAGAGGCAGAAAAGATCGCACGCGGCCCGTGGCCCATTTGTTAGGATAGTGCTCCAGCATTCGCCTGGTGTTGATCGGAGAAACCGCGAAATAGTACCGATCAGAGCAGCCGGCCACTAGAATTCTACTCCAGACAACATGCGAAATAGACCTAGCTGACAAGCGATTGTCGAAAGTCCTGCCACAGTCGGGTCTCGAAACTATGACCTCCCGGCCGGAGGCACTGCGTGACATCAGTTGAGCTACTTCTCTCCCGGTGTGGTGGTGGGAGGTGGTAGTGTGGTGGTGTAGCAATGATAGTGTGGTGGTGGTGTCCTGCGTGACTAGTATTCCTGGTGAGATTGTGGTGTTGGTGTTGTGCTAGTGTGTTGGTGTTGTCGGTGTAGTGTTGATGTGGTAGTGGTGAAGGTATTGGTGTGGTGGTGTGGTATTGGTGTGGTGGTGGTATTGGTGTGATGGTGGTATTGGTGTGGTGGTGGTATTGGTGTGGTGGTGGTATTGGTGTGGTGGTGGTGGTATTGGTGTGGTGGTGGTGGTATTGGTGTGGTGGTGGTGGTATTGGTGTGATGGAGGTATTGGTGTGGTGATGTGGTGGTGGTATTGGTGTGATGGTGGTATTGGTGTGGTGGTGGTATTGGCGTGGTGGTGGTATTGGTGTGATGGTGGTAGTGTGGTGGTGGTATTGGTGTGATGGTGGTAGTGTGGTGGTGGTATTGGTGTGGTGGTGGTGTCCGTTGCACTGGCAGGGGTGGTTCGAAGAGCAGGACCGTAACCGAGGGCGAGGGCGAGGGCAGCGTGGGAGCTGGGAACTGCAGGCGGGAGCGGACGCGGGCGGGGCCGGAGGCGTTGCACCGCGCAGCGCGCCGACAATGACGACGCCGCCGCGCGCAGCTCCCGCGAGGGACGACACCGAAAAATATTCACGCGACGCGAAAATGAGGATTAACGGGCGCGCGAGGCTAATTGTTACAAATGGAGCCTGCGGGCGGTTGCCACCGCCGCCGCCGGCGCCGCTGGGGTTCCGCTGCCACAGGGAGGGGGCCGGGGGGGGGTAAGGGTGGCAGCTGCCATCGCGCGGAACAGACAGGGTCGGCGCCATGCGGTGCTCATTCTCCACGGCATCAAGTCACCGAATGAAACATCAAGTCAGAAAAGTTCAGCTTTATAGAACGAAATTAGAAACAAAAATTTTGAAGGGGAAAGCTCTGAAGAGGAAACGCCCTGGAAGCAGGAATGCACCATTATTTCTTTCTCTTGATCATGTACAAGTTGAGTTCCAGCGTTAATTTCAGTTGAATTATTATTACATAAGAATTATTTGCAATGTCTCATGTCATAAATTGTTTCAATGTTCTCCATAATAAGTTCCTCTGTTTGAAAATTATTGCAAGTTTCATTCTTTTTTTTATTGTTTCAAATAATTATCCTAAATTAAAAGGTGTGATCAACTGAGAAGTTGATTATGCGTCTCTCTGTGTGTCTGTCCGTCCGTCTGTCAGTCTGTCTGTCTGTCCGTCCGTCAGACCGTCAGACCGTCTGCCGGCTGTCCGTCCATCCGTCTGACCGTCTGTTCGTCTGTCCCTCTCTCTGTGAACAACGGAGTACCGGAAAACCTAGACACGACTGAAGGTATTAGAAAACTACCTAGTAAGATAAAGCACGTAACATTCTGTAGCACCTCTAGCTGTAACAAGCACTTGCATGACTGAATCCAACACACGTGGCGAAGAGTATTTAGGGAAACCTCGTGGCTCAAGCGCACTGGCGGGTTCAAGTCTCGTCCCGTCGGACGTGTGCGTGGTATTCTGCGTTGATTCCGTTCAAAACGTGTTTTTAAGAACTATGAATGCCCCCTGGTTAATGCCAATCATCCAAATTCGCAGAGATTTAAACGTGCCTACATTAAGCGACCACATATCAGGTATCTCACAATTTGAATGAAAACCTTCACTCTCCCCCTCTTCCGTAATCTTCATTGTAGGTCGCATGCTGTATAGCCACCTAACAAACCCACATATCCCAAAGACTGATTGAATATTCCCCAAAACAATCAACTGAATTAAAAGCTGAAATCTCCTTTAACATCGCTTTAACTTATCTCAATGTATATTACGTTCCATTACCTATGAGAGAGAGAAAGAGAGATAGAGAAACAGAGAGGGAAAGAGAGATAGAAAAAAGAGAGAGAAAGAGAAAAGAAAGAGAGAGAAGGAAAGAAAGAGAGGGAAAAAGAAAGAAAGAGAAAAGGAAAGAAAGAGAAAAAAAGAAAGAAAGAAAAGGAAGGAAAGAGAGAGAAAAAAGAAAGAAAGAAAGAAAAGAAATAGAGAGAAAAAAGAAAGAAAGAAAAGGAAAGAAAGAGAGAGAAAAAAGAAAGAAAGAAAAGGAAAGAGAGAGATAAAAAAGAAAGAAAAGGAAAGAGAGAGATAAAAAAAGAAAGAAAAGGAAAAAGAGAGATAAAAAAAGAAAGAAAAGGAAAGAGAGAGATAAAAAAAGAAAGAAAAGGAAATAAAGAGAGAGAAAAAAAGAAAGAAAGAAAGAAAAGGAAAGAAAGAGAGAGAAAAAGAAAGAAAGAGAGAGAAAAAAGAAAGAAAGAAAAGGAAGGAGAGAAAAAGAAAGTAAGAGAAAGAAAGAGAGAGAAAGAAAGAGAAAAGAGAATGAGAGAGAGAAAAAGAGAAAGAGAATGAGAGACAGAAAAAGAAAGAGAGAGACAGAAAGTGAAAGTGTGAGAGAGATGAGAAAGACAGAGAGATGAGAGTGAAATGAGAGAACAAGTTTGAAGACAGAAATATCGTAGGTGGTCTTTGGCCCGTTTATTTTAGTACTACCGAGGTACTCCAGTGATATTGATTGCAGACACCATGGGGAACATCAGTGCTCCGAATGATGATTTTATTTGACCCTGCTATCAGTTAGTGTCGAAAATCCTCCACGGTCGGAACTCAAACCCTACAACATGCCGGTCTCCCACGTTGGAAATGGACCATTTACCGCAGAGTCATAGAGGGTCATCCATAAATTACGTAACGCTAAAGGGGGAGGGAGGGGGTCTGAGGCAGCGTTACGCTGCGGTACATAGAGATAGGGAAGTGGGTTACAAGGGGGAGGGGGTATTGAAAGTACTCGAAATTTGTGTAACGTAATTCATGGACAGCCCCATAGCAGTCGAGGTCAATTATTGATATTTGCCACGTCTGACTGACCTTTCCTGTGTACCGAATCGTTTCGCTGCGTAGTTACCATAACACTGCGGAGAGAGCGTCTCTCGCGCTCCGCGCACTTCACGCAGTTGCAGCCGCGCGCATCAGCAGCGCGCGTGTCCGCCCCGTCACCGTCGCAGGCGGGCGGCTCGCCCTTCGTGGCGGCGCCTGCCATGGTGACGGGCGGGCGGCGAGGCGGCGGTGGCGGCGGCGTAGCGTCCGCCAGAACAAAGCGCGCGTGGCAGAGGCGGTGGCGGCGGCGGTGGCGGCGGCGGTGGCGGCGGCGGTGGCGGCGGCGGTGGCGGCGGCGGGGGCGGCGGCGGTGGCGGCGGCGGCGGCGGCGGCGGGGGCGGCGTCGGCGGCGTCGGCGACGTCGGCGGCGGCGGCGGCGGCGTCGCCCGGTGGCAGCTCTCCGCCCCCGCGCGCCTGTCTCTGCTTCTCGCCTGCCGCCGCGCTGCCGCCCCGTCGCGTCCCGCGGCCGCCGCCCGCCTGCCCGCCCCAGCGCCCACTTGTACATTCGCCCGTCGCGCAGACGCCACGCCGCTTGGCCTGCCGCGCGCGCCTCGGCGGCTGCCGCCAGTTCCCTTGGCCACCTCGTGACGGCGCCCGAGCATCCGGACGCGCGTAGCTCGTCAGCTGGGAATGGCCCGACAGTATCCTGTAGTCCGGTGTTGTCGAGGTCGATGCCAAGAGCAGGAGTCCGTGGCACGAGTGCCACGACGAAATCGCCCCTCCACGCAGTTCATTACCCCCCACCTGACACAACGTCATACCTATTGTAAAAGGGCGGGTGTACTAATAGTTCCCTTTCCCGACGCTAGTTGCGCAGAGAAGCTCGTGGCATGACACGATGCCACAACGCGTGCCATTGCCACCAGTAGCAGACCTTGACACCACTGCTGTAGTCGCTTTTCCATCACCTCCGCATCCCAGCCAATCCCTTTTCACTTTTCGTTTCATAAGAAGGCACAGACCGACTGCATCTCATTTCATGAATCGGGAATCACCTGAAAATGTCCCAAGGTCCCATCCCTCATGTCCGCTTCCCAGCTAATTCCACTTCGCTTATAGCCCGACTGCATCCCGTTTCGTTCATCCTGTGTTTCGGAAGGAGTAAATTTGTTTGTCATCTTTGCCGGTCGCTTCCGCGCGCTGGCTGCCTGCGATCCGCCGCTTGGCCTGCCGGCCGCTGCTCGGCGGCTGCCGCAGCCTTCCCTGGCCACCTTGAGGGCGCAGGAGCATCTGAACGTGCGTAACTAGTCAACCGGGAATAGCCCGACTGTATCCCGTAGCCGTTTTTCCTTCACCTCCGGTTCCTAGCTAATCCCGTTTCACTTTTCGTTTCCTAAGGAGGCACAGACCGACTGCATCCCGTTTTGTTCACCGGGAATTGCTCGACAGCATCCCAGGGTCTCTTTTCTCTCAACTCCGCTTCTCAGATAACCCCTTTTCACTTTTCGTTTCCTGAGAAGGCACATACACTGGCATCTTTTTCAGTTTATCGGGAATTGTCCGAGAGCATCCCGAGATCTGTTTCCCTCACCTCATCTTCGCAGCTAATCCCCTTTCATTTTTCGTTTCTTGAGAAGACATAGCCTGACTGCATCCCGTTTCGTTCATCGTGAATCGCCCGACAGCATCTCGAAGACAGTTTTCTCTCATCCCCGCCTCCCAACTTCTCTCCTTTCACTTTTTGTTTCCTGAGAAGGCACACATATTGCATCTCTTATCGTTCATGGGAAATCGCCCCGTAGGATCGCGATGTCAGTTTTCTCTCATCTTCGTTTCCCAACTATTCCTCATTCTCTTTCCGTTTCCAGAGATGACACAGACACACTTCATCCGGTTTCGGTCGTCGAGAATCGCCCGACAGAATCCCAAGGTCACTTTTCCCTCATGTCCACTTCTAATTCTCCTTCAATTATAGCCTGACCGCATCCCGTTTCGTTCATTCTGTTTTGGAAGAAGTAATATTTCTGTTAAGGTTTCATTCGTAAATATTTTCTCGCACCATTCCAGAGAAAACCTCGCACACAGGTGTACATGTCAGAATCTTTGGAATTGGGCACGTTAAGTCTGCTTCGCCAGCCGCGCTGCCTCGCGCCCCGTCGCGTTGCCGCCTGCCGCCCCTGTGCACACTTGTACATTTGCCCGACGCTTCTGCGCGCTGGCTGCTCGCGATCTGCCGCTTCGCCTGCCGTCTGCTCCCCGAGGCACAGAATAGATACTACACAGGAAGGAAAGTAGAGGGCGGCTTCTTTGTTTTCAGTGAGCCACCGCGCAGCGCGGACCGCCATCTTCGAACTGTGCAAAGGAGATGCAGGAGTTAGTTCACAATCTATTTTCTCAATAACGGCTCCAAATTTTTTCTTATAACTTTTCCAAAGGATAGTGCTAATTGCAAAGTTTATGATGACATAAAATTCATTTTGGTGTTTTATATTTTTTTCAAAATTATACAATTGAATTTTTTAAAAATATCTCTCATTCTATACTAAATAAATGCCTCTCAGGTTATGTATGTTTTTGCTAGTTAAACACACACCAAATCCTACGAGTAAAATGGAAATAAGACACCTTCACCACACAACAAATCCCCGGGTCGTGCAGTAGTTTACACACTTTCATTATGGCGACCTTGCGCGTTATATGGGCGCAGGGATTGTGGGTAGCTTTCCTTTCTGTGTAGTATCTATTCTGTGCCCGAGGGCTGCCGCCGCCTCCCTTAGCCACCTTGTAACGGCGGGCGCCCGAGCATCTGGACGTACGTAGCTCGTCAACCGGGAATCCCGACTGTATCCGGGAGTCAGTTTTCTCTCGCCTCCTTTTCACTTTTCGTTTTTGAGAAGGCGCAGACACGCTGCATCTCTTTTCGTTCATCAGGAGTCGCCCGACAGCCTCCCGAGGTCAGTTTTCCCTCACCTCTTCTTCTCAGCAAATCCCTTTTCACTTTTAGTTTTTGAGAAGGCGCAGACACGCTGCATCTCTTTTCGTTCATCGGGAGTCGCCCGACGGCATCTCGAGGTCAGTTTTCCTTCACCTCTTCTTCTCTGCTAATCCCTTTTCACCTTTCGTTTTTGAGAAGGCGCAGACACGCTGCATCTCTTTTCATTTGGCGGGAATCGCCCGACGGCTTCTACTCCAGGGGGGGCGAAGCTGACCACGTCAGAATCTGCGGAATTGTCTAGCGGAGTAAGAAGTTACTTTTGATAAGAAGTTTCAATTTTTGTTTTCACAAACGTTTAAGTGTGCTTTCCAGTGTTGGTAGTGTCCAGTTTCGTACCCAATTGTTTGGTCACCCGTTGGTCACCCCTCAGCAAATAACTTCCAAACAACGCTAAGTAAAATTAGAATTCAAAATGGTCTATGAAAACATTATTCTAGACTAAACACGATTACATTTATAATATTTTAAATATAAGAAGGAATGTAATAAATTTCTGTTTTTCACATTCCGCACTTCTCAGCAAAAACTTAAAGAACGTGAATTTAAATTTGTTCATATTCATTTGAAATAATTTTATATAATTTTGTATCCCATGATAAAAGACATTTTACATTGTAAGAAATTGTTTATAAAAGGACATCTTACGGCCCAAATTATGAGGTATTTGTTGTTTTGTGGCAGAACTAATTGCATCAGCACATTCAGCGAATCGCAGCGAGAAAATCTCAGGGATAAAGCGGAAAAACGGATCAGATAACAACGTTTTTTTCGCACAGATGTTAATTAGACGTCAGAATGACGTTCGTGAAGTCAGAATAAAGTTCTTTCCAAAAATTGATTTTGATTCTCTTATAAATTTACAATGCTGTTATACAAAAGGATTACACTGGTCGTTTATAATGTTGCGTACAAATCGTACAAATTCGTAAAAAATTCGTACAAAATTACATTCATGCAAATTTTAAAACTCATTCCTAACGTTTTCGAAGCAAGTACACATGCAAGAATGCTTGACATTATTTGCATGAACTACTTTCAAGCAAATCCAATTATTTGAACGGGGTGAGATAGCTCAGTGCATCAACTGATTTCACTGCAGTCCCTCCGACTGGGAAGTATGTTGGAGTCCCGACGGCGCGGCGGCAGGATTTCCGACACTAGCTTTTCAGTTAGGTCGAATTCAGTCGCTGTCTGGAGGAGATCTACTACTCTGATCGGTAGTTTTGCGTGGTTTCTCCTATCAGCACCAGGCGAATGCCTGAGCAGTACTCTAACAAACGGGCCACAGACCGCGCGCGATCTATCCTCCCTCTTCCTTGTCCTATCCTCACCCCTTACACACACACACACTAACGTGCACTACACGACCACACATGCCGGGAGACCGGCCGGAAGCTTAGAGCTTGTCCCCGCTGGGGCGGTGCCCCGCTGGTGGGAGATACCTGGTTGGGGGAAACCCTGCTAGTCGACGGTAGGTCGGCATCGGATCTCGCCATCCAGCGGGGAAAGATCACCGTCATCTCCTGAAGAAGAAAACACACATTTCACTTACAGGACTAATGACCTAAGTAGTAGACGCGCCTGGAATCACTAACAATCAATGATCAGTTATTTGATCTTCATATATTACAAAAACTCTCGTGAAAAATAGAGTGTAATGTACACATTCCTTGCGCGTATCTCCGTTGTAGCCATCCCATTTCCTTCCAGTTGAAGGGTGGGCGCAACGTTCTCTACTCGCGAGTTCGTGCGCAAGAGGGCGTGGCATGTTTCATCGCCATCGCCAGGCAAAGGGCACCCAGCTCAGAGAGCTTTTCCGCCTGACCATTCGCTCGCGCTCTCCGCGTCCAGTTCCCCTCCCTCCCCCTCCCGCGCGCTCCAGCCACAACGACGCCAACATCAACTCCAGCACCGAAAACGCCACGCGCGTATCCGATGGACGCTTCCACCTCTGCGCCAGCGCGCTTCATAGCTCCGTCGCACTATCTGCCACCTAACGCCCACTGCCCCGTCGCGGCGTATCGTCTCTCCTCCTCTGCCAACCCACAGCACACTTCTGTCACCGCTTCATCTGGTCTCGCGCGCCTCACAGCTTCTTTTAAATTTCATTTTATTTATTTATCTATTTATTTATTTGTTTGTTTTTATTTAACATCATAAAACGGAAACTGTCTGTGACGTACTGTGGGGAGAAATGTATTTTGTGTACATTTTCTTAAATTGTGGGATCACTACCCTAACACATTTACAAGTTGAATTACGATTACAGGTGAAAACGAGCGTTTTTGGCAAAAATTGATAAGAAAATATTCGCTTCATTATAGCAAAATTCTTTTGCAATGCATATCAGCTAAAGATCTAGGCCCAGTGTTGTCAAGGTCGATGCCACGAGCGGGAGTCCGTGGCACGAGAGCCACGACGAAATCGCCTCTCCAGGAAGTTCATCAAGAGACAACGCCATCACTATTGTGAAACGGCGGGGTTACTAATAGTTTCCTCTCCCGACGCTAGTGGCGCAGAGAAGCTTGTGGCATGGCACGGTGCCGGGAGGCGTGCCAGTGCCACCAGTAGCGGACCTTGACACGTCTGGTCTAAGCTATTAACGCTCATCGTACACTTAGGGAAGAAGTGGAATTACTGCCGGGAGAAAATGGAGAAGGTTCATTTGAGAGCGTAGGCTTCCGCGGCCGGAGTCAATATTAAGTTGGCTGTCCGGGTGACGCCGCGTCCATGGCAAAGGTGCCGACGTTTCGGTCGCCATTCTGCGACCTTCCTCAGGCATTACGCCCTGAGGAAGGTCGGACCCGGACAGCCAACTTAATATAAGGTTCATTTGAATTACTATACCCTTCGCACTACGTCCGCCGCTTCCTAACGCACGAACACAGTCCAAGACCACCCACTGTCCGCCTCCGCCAACCCACACATCACTTCCGCGCCGCCTCTTCATCTCTCGCGCGTCGCCCGTGGACGGCCGCCCAACTCGATTACCGCGCGTCCCAGAACGGCGGTCAACCGCGCGTCGCCGTCTGTTCTCCTTTCCGCACCGGCTCAGCGGCCGTAGCTCGGCAGCAAAACCGTTGCCTCCGAAGCATCGTTCATCAGAAGGTCGTGGGGTTTGATCTCCGACGGTGGACGATTGTCGACGCTTGCTACAGAACTGGAGCCGGAGGAGAGTTGGCGCGGCTATTCTGAGAGGAAGTTTTCCGTGTTTTATTTTTCGTTCAATTCAGGCGAATGTCGAAGCAGTTCCGTAAATCAGTGGTGTCAAGGTCTTCTGCTGGTGGCAGTGGCACGCGTCGTGGCACCGTAGCATGCCGCGAGCTTCTCTACGCAACTAGCGTCGGGAAAGGGAACTGTTACGAATAGTAGTCTTGTTCCTCTAGGTCCTTTCGGAGCATAGGGCCTCGGACGAATAGTAGTAACCCCGCCGTTTTACTACAGGGATGGCGTTGTCTCTGGTGGCGGGGCAATGAAATGCGTGGAGGGGCGATTTCGTCGTGGCACTCGTGCCGCGGACACCTGCTCCAACATCAACGTTGACAACAGTGCCGTAAATAAACGGGCCACAGGCCAAGCGCGATCTTTCCTTCGTCGTCTTTCCCTCCTCTCCCTTTACATACACAGGCTTATACGCACTACTCAACCATAGATGTTCGGAGTTTTTCCCGGCTGGGGCGGTGCCCCAGTGAAGCAGATTCCTGAAGAGCGGAAACCCCAGCACAATGACGTGTAGGTCGGCGCCAGATCCCACTCTTTACAATTAAGGAGGAGTATCTTCGTATTCTACCCTGTAACATTCACTACACTAGCGGGAATAACGATCTAAATTTTTTTGACGCGTCTGAAAACTATTCGAAACACCCATTCACTCCTTCTTTCGGAGCTGGACGTCCTTTGTGGCCCGTGTCAGGGATATCATCGATAATACAACGATGTTACCAAAAATCGATGTTCAAAATTAAAACATCGTTGGTAATAATACATGAACCAAAACCCATCGACGGGGTAAACTGGTTTAGTAAACTGAAAAATTAAATGTTCGGGCGGGACAAAATATAATTTGACATTGTCGTGTTAAGTGATTTGTAATTAATACTTAACTATTAAAACAAAGTTAAAAATATTAGGAATAATTAACAAAACAAAGCCTTAATGCACTGGAAAAACTGTGAGGTCCTACACCCTCGGAGAATGCGTCGACCACCGCTCCATTACCAAATATGAGAAAAGTCGTAGTACATACTAGGGCATCGGACTCAACTCGATTGAGACAGAGCATTCTCGATGAAGATAGTACAAACATTCTTCTTATGGTTCGAACTTTCTTATGGTATGTTAACTTTTACATAATTGAGATTATAGGAATCTTTCGTTCACAAACAAAAAAAAACAACAACGAAAGGTAGAAACATCGAGCACAAAACATCAATGTTGAGAAAATATTCCCTTTAAATAACTCGATGTTTAAAAATATCGATATCGCATCTCTACAGTACCGGCAGCGTACAAGCGACTCTTTAAGTTCTCTCGTCATGTCTCTCGTCATGCCGTCCCTCTCGTCTCGTCTCTCCCGCTCATCTCACTCATACGAAGTCGCGGAGGCGATAAGGTTCGGCTGTGGCGAATGTCATGAACATGATATCAAGACGTATCATTGCCTGTAAGTGTTAATGTTTTGAGATTTAATTTATCTGTGAAGTAGATGGTGTCATGTGTAGAGGCCGGATTTTTATGTAATTACATTTTTTGCCTTACTACTTACCGTTCTCAAAATTGTAATCTTGACGAATCATAGCCCTCGTAACACAATATCGAATTTTTTCGTTACATGTTTTTACATATTTAGTACTATATTACATATTTTACAAATTTTGCTGTTTTCACAATGTATTTTCTTATTTTATCAATTTTCTTCAATTTAATTTCATATATTTTTATGAAAAGATGTATTTCTTTTTAAATCAGCATTTTCCCATATTATTGGGGAAATCCAGGTGTCCAAAATATCATTGACACTGCGTTTTGTGATCTGTAACCTTAATTTCCGAGAAAAAATTGCTACAGTTTATGTTTGCTGGTCGTGGATCTGGACAGTTTGTGCGATGGCTTCTATTGCGATTACACTGGCTGCTAAACTATGGTCCTGGATTATAATAGAAGCTTTTATAAATATTATATGGATATAATTAAGCTTTTATTACTGACGAGAAAGTTTTATGATGTAATGTGAGCAGTTTTTCTAAATGTAATTTCTTACTAAATAAATGGTTTTAATTAAAGAATTTTAATATTATATATTATATCCGATTTTACGTATTTATTACATATTCTTTCTGTTTTCATTACATATTTATGTACATATTTGACGTTTAATAATACTTATTTTTCTGGTCTCTAGTCATGGGCGTAGTAATGTGAGGCAACAGCGCATCGAACTGTCAAGAGTCGCTTACACGCTGCCGGTACTGTAGTCTCAGAGTGAGTTGAAAGGCCGCCCGCCCGCTGAGGCGCCGTGTGTGTGTGTGTGTGGGGGGGGCGTGTCACCGAGCGCCCATCCGGCTCGCGGCGTCCGCGGCGGCGCCTGTCCGAAGGGAGGTCCGGGCGAAGAAGCGCCTAAGACGGGAGCGGCGTTGTCTCAGGGTTTCTATTTCCGCCGCCTCCGCGGGCGGCGGCGCGGAGGAAATTGGCCGGCGGCGGCGCCGCGGCGGGGCGCGAGGGCGGACGGCGAAGGGGCGGCGGCCGTGAAGCAGCGAGTGGCGGAAGGGGAGGGGAGGATCGCGCTCACCACGGCCCTGCAACTCTCCATCAACATTGGGGACAAAGCTAGAGGGTGCTACTATAGGAGGCGCTAGTGTCGCCGCGTTCAGCTGCAAGTAAGGCTAGCCAATTTCGCACATAAAAATTGGCCAAGAAATACGAAAACGTGGGAGATTTTAAATTCGATCGTGATCTGTTCGTGACGTATTACCGCCAAGGTAAGCACCGGTAAGTATTTCGCCTGTAGCACATGAGTAACGCTGGTTGAAGTAAGAAGTGTCTGCGTGTTTTCTTTAAGTTATTTTTCAAGTTGAGCCCTTTTATAGTTACTTCTTAATTTGTACTCATTATTAAAAATAGATTACCTACAGTTTTATTACGAGAGGGTTGTTAAATAAATTACATAGTAAGTTAAATACTGCGTGTTTAATTTATTTCTAAAATTAATTTATTCATATACACAGATAAAAGAAAAGGCTGACGAAAGCGCGAACATCGGCGCGGTACTTTGGTTCGACCGCATATGATTGCGTCTCGCGAACCCACGCACGATTTAAATAATGTTGGTAGCAGTTCGTATTCTAGTTCCTGTAAGAAGGTGCTGTTGTAGAGTGCGCCACTATAATGGTCCCCACCACATTATATGGGAGTTAATGGGCTCTGGCGCTCACAATGTTGCTCTAGGCACGTTCCAGTGAGTGACGCTTCAGGGATTATTATAGAACATTGTGATTTTCTACTTATTTCGGTACGTCATCACTAGGAGACGGACTTGAATGAAATGTAATTTTTTTCACTTCAAAACGATGCCGTTTAGTTTAGAAATTCATTTTATTTTATGACAAAGGGAAATGACATTTTTATATGTCAGTTTTTGCATTTTTCGTCGATTTCGATTATTAAGACATTTGTATATATTTTCCCGTCATTTTTCATGCATTTTTCCCAGGTTCCATCGATTTTAATATCATTTTAATGGTATTTGCTTCAAATAATATATACGATATGCAACAAATATTCTCCACAGAATTTCTTTCCTCTACCTGGCAGCCTATTCGATTTCTTTTGCTCAGAAGTTGTAATGTCAGCCATTGTGAGTATATAATCTAAAGATCCTGGGACGCCTGTCAGCGCCATTGTCGGTTCACCTGATTTCAGGATAATTAAAGATAGATTTCCTGGTAAAGAACGGTCCAAACCAAAAATTTGAAAGCTGAGTTCACTTGAATTAATAGAAGAAGTCTCAATTACATCAGTTACGTATCCAACAGCTTGAGTTGTTCATCCGAACTGGTTTTGATCACATTTTAAACGCCATTTTTCTTTGCGTTTAGGGCATTTTTCAACATTTTAAGAGCATTTTATGATCATTTTTGGCGATGTTTTTGGTCATTGAAATACGCCCCCTAGTCATCAATTATTGTATCCAAATATTATTGACACGAAGCAAAACATTTTAATAAACTTATTTTCTCGTCCATCATCATCTTGAATATTGTAGAATCAGCTATGTACGTAAATGTGTGTATACTCTCAAAATATACAATCGCTTGATTTTTGCTAAAAAATTCTGATTAAACTTAACTATTGATAAATGATTTTAGTTTTAGAAGTTTTTTTGTAGAGAAGACATTTTGTACAAAAGGCATTTAGTGAAAATTAACAGAATATAAATTTACAGAGTAACTTAAGCGAGACATTTCATGTTTTGTTAAAATGTCATAAGTGCCTAGTTAATAATACGGCATTACTAATTTTGTATTCGTGATAATAGGACTAATTAGTTATAACGAGGAAGGAGAAAATGTTCTTCATACACGATGAGGATTTCAAGTTTTAATTATATTACTTTTAATTATATTACTTTTAAGACAAATATAATACTTGAAGAATAGGGAGATTATTATTTCGTCATTAGTTTTCACAATTTCTGTAGAAGCTTATGAAAAATAGTACAAGAAATATTTCCATTACAATGAATCGTTTGAAGAGCTGCAGTTGTTAAGAAATAAAAATATTATCAACGCATTTAAAGTAGATTTATAACACATTTTTGCAACCGTAAGTTAGTGTGAATATTAAAACGAAATAAATTGTTAAGGTTAAACGCAAAAAATTCGTACTAAATGTTACATGCATACTAGGCGAAATGTCAGAATTTAAACGTTAGACAAATAACGGCGGTTGCCGTCATGCAAGGAAAAATATCGGGAACCAATATGCACCTATTGGGTGGAGAAGTGTGTTGAATATGTTCTACAATCGAGCAAAGTTGCAGAAGGGTTTAGTACAGCTGAGCAAATCGTAGAGGGGTGTCCGTTGACGTCACAGAGGAGAGGGATATCAAGGAACGTCATTGGACGATAAGTCGTTCATTGAGAAGAAGCCTTGTCGAACGATTGGATAAATACGAACATGTCCGATAATTTCCGATAGCGCTGCGATGCGATAGAGAAATGGATACCAAAATTGAATTCTAATACAAAGACGTGCGAAACGACTGGTCTCATATCTTAAATAACGAATTTTACACATAAAACAATTGTTTTGTCCTTTTGTATCATTAACCCGGCAATAGGCGCGCCAAGTTTTGTACAGCTCAGTGATCAACAGTGAAGTGAAGTGTGGTGACGTTGAGTGCTACAAAAGCTCGCACCGTGAAATGTTCACGTTAATTTGTAGTTTGTAAATTTTGTAAAATTTTTAAGTTATGTAATGTTAAATTAGTGTATTTTGCCACCAAGTTCTCAAATTTAATTGCAGAATCAGTAATAAATCTAATCTAATCTAACAAATTGAGGCGTGCGGGGTGTCTCAGACACCCCACAGTAAAAATGTCGAGAAAGCAATAACAAGCTAATTTGTTTCTTTAATGAATACGTGTTTATTTCCAAGTATTTATACATAGTTTGAAAACAAGTACAAATAAAATTTTAATTTTTAAGTATGTTCTTTTTGCAAACAACTTTCACAAATGTGCTGCGTGTGTTTAATGTACATGTTTAAATTACGCTTGGAAGAAAAGGATGTAGTTTTCTCGTAGTCTCGAACAAAAGCACTTACCCTAGTGTACATTTGAAAATAAAACCTATCTCTGTGCCGTCCTGCGGAGAATTACTGTGAACAGCGAGGTAGGAAGCAATAACAAAGGTTGCGCGAGGTGACTCGGTGGCCCCCACGCAGCGCACCAGAGCCATTGCGACGATTTCCAGGAAAAGACAGGAATAATTTGGAAAAGAAGAGTCGAGATATGTGCAAAAAGCATTCCTCGAAAGGTATTGAGAAGCTCGCAAGATTATAAATAAAACTAAAAGTACAGTTGGCTCCGAAACAACGCTGGGATGACTCAAGCATCTCGCGCGCCCACTGCCGGGTTAATACTAAAGGTAACTGTTATTCAAGTAGCGCTCATTTAAATGGCGCGTGCTTACAAAGCGCGCTTTGGACATACTCAGACGGCCGTAAGCGCGGCGCGTGCAACCGGAACGGCAAGCTCGGGGAGCGAGTCTCCAAGTCAGTAACAGAGCTGGGAGGCCAGCAGGGCGGAAAGGGCGAGAAGATGCCACAGTAGGCCCTACAGCAGTGGTGCCAAGGTCTTCTACTGATGGCAGTGGCACGCGTCGTGGGTCCGTAGCATGCCACGAGCTTTTCTGCGCAACTAGCGTTGGGAAAGGGAACTATTTGTAACCCCACCGTTTTACAATAGGGATGGCGTTGATTCTGGTGGCGGGGAAATGACCTGCGTGGAGGGGCGATTTTGTCATGGCACTCGTGCCACAGACTCCCGTTCGTGACATCGACCTTGACAACACTGCACTAGAGAAATGTGATAGCTAGTGCTGTACTGTGGTAAGTGCCTTGTTGAGAGGTTGACGCAGATATAGTTACACCTCCAGTCTTTCTATAGGAGATACAGTAATTTTGACGTGGACTTGGGACTTCAGCCTGACGGTTACTGTGAAATGGACTTGGCATTTTCTACTGGTTTTCTTGTGACAAAGGTGAGCTAGATGACTGTAGGAGTTTGGATACATGAAAAAGTGAACCTTCCATAACAATAAAACAATTGGCTGGTCTGGAAATGAAGTGGTCTATGAAACATTTTGGTTAAAATTCAGGTTATGGTAAATTTGATCCGAACAGGTGAAATTTGATTCGCAGTACCTCAAAGGTGACGCCACTGTTGATAAGAAGTTTGTGAAAGCACTCAGCGGCAAAGTCAAACAACCAATCACAAATTAAGAAGACTTCGGAAATAATTTTCTATGATGAAGAGCCGATCTCAGCCATTTTGATCTACGCCGTGGGAAGGAACACTTCGGATACGGAAGGCTGGAGAAGACTGCGAGACGGATACCACCATTTAAAGCATTAGAAGAAGCTTAATAAAGGTATTTCTCCTGATTACGCATCTTAGAAGAGTGTACAACTAAATTGAAGACTACTGTAAATAGTAACGTTAATGTAATTCAAGCATGACCGTGCGGAATCAACTAATATGTGAATTATGCGTAGGATACGGAGCACGTAATCATACTTAGAAGAAAAGTAATTTTTCTAATAGATTATTTCTTTTCTTTTCAGCTTTTTTTTGTTTCTTTCTTATTCTGCTTTGGTTTTCTTACGCTTTGTACTCTTGTACGTAAGTATACTATGCAACGTAAGATTAACTTTTTTTGGGCTTCGTCTCACATTGACGAACATTTAATAGTTCTCTGAAACTATTCTACGGAACCTAACTACGCCTCGCCAACCCGGAGGGGTGAGATTCATAGGAACGCCTTAGTGGGACCGGTCCACGCGGCGAGGGAAGTAATTGCAGGAGCTGCATACGACCTTGAAGGAATTCCAAGCGGCTGCCGCAACGGAACATTAACAATACACTCCGAAAGCTACTGTAAGTCGTATCGACTTCATTACTTTCATTCGAAATTCTGACGACGACGAAACTTGAACTAATATTGTATGATTTCATGAACGACTAGTTTCTCGTGAAGGCATGCATTTTCTTAGCATTTGATGGTAACTAAAGATAACTTCTGTATTATTAACTTATCCTTAAAAGGTCGTAAATTGAACTCAGGTGTTATTTAGAATTCATTTCCTTATTGTATATGTATAATTCAGTGTATAAATCAATTGAAGTTGAATTCATTTTTGAGTGTTACAAATAAGTGAGAGAAACAATTAAATTTTGTGTGTAATATGATAGAACTTTAGATTTTTTTATTAAACATTCATTTTTTTCTCAAATCGACCAAATAGAAACTTTGCTAAAATACTAGAGTTCAAGTCAAGACCTTTTTGTATATTGTAACAATTAGTAGTATTTAAAAATTCAAAAGGGTTTATGTGCCACATGTGTTCTTTTGTTGTTCTCTTCCAGTGTAGTGATTCATGAAAGTGTTTATGTATACAGTGTTGATTTTTTTGTGTGATTTTAAAGGGTAGTGTATTCCAAGTGTATTTGTACAGAAAGTAATATCTGTATCAAGTATAGGGAAAGTATCGATACCCGGGGTGGGAGAGCTATCTTAATGAGCATTCGCTTGATGAGTGGATTAGTTTCAAGTTACTGAATTTGTACCCTCTTATAATCAGAATACATTTGTTGTGTTTTTTTGCTAAACTGAAAGCAACTCGACTTTTTCTTTTATATACATTTCTGACAATAATAATAATAAAAAAAAGGACGTACCCACTCCCATTCGGAGAGTCGTTGGACATATTCCACGTTTTCCAACAATTGTACGGTGTGTATTACCACTACGCCCGTATCCGAGCGATACAATAATTATTGCTCGAGTGACACGCGGCCGTCCTCACGATAAAAGTGTTAAGAGGAGGATCTGCGGTCACACTATAGTGGTCTATATCTTATTGGTCGTTGTAGGTGTCGCATATTAAAAGAAACACTTTAGTATTGGCAGATGATTTTAATGAAAGTCGGTTCTGAAGTAGTCGATGGCACATTGTACCGTAAGTACCATAGACGACTTCAGTTCCAAGTTAGCCAATTGTTAATTACATTTGTGTGTAATCGTTATTCTGTTCACATTAGTAACTATATCTGTTCGAATTTTACCACATTTTTACAATATTTATTGTCTTTGTTTCGCGAAACGGCCTCTATGGACCACGCGAACGTGCATTTATGCACGGAAGACATTATTTGGGGGGATCAGCACTTCTGAGTCAATTTTTACACCCCAGGATTGATAGCCCTGGGTGCATGGGAGACAAATTGATGATATTTATGAGGGTTAGAGGACGACACATACACACAGACAAACACAAATACATACATCCCCAAATTAATACATACCCATGTCCGAGGCGGGACTCAACCCCGTGACCCTGCGACTCGACATCGCCACGGCACTACTGCCTTAGTGATCGCGGCCACGGGTCGACTTATTTTCCTTTATGAATAATGAGTTTTTAGTATATTCAATTTTTTCGTTCATGTCAGTTAAGTTCATAATGCAAATCAGTATTGAGGTAAATTTTAATCAATCCAAACGAAGATTACGAAGTCAAGACCTGTGCTCAGGAAGTCAGCTCAGCCGCCGAGAGCCCCGTGACTTGAGGAAGCGTCCGCCGGCAGCTGCTCCAGCAGCGGGCGGCAATTGCTCCGCCGCCCTCTCCCTCCCCCTGCTCACTCTCCCTCCCCCACCCTGTCCTGGCTGCGAGTAACTTTGGGGCTCGGCGCGCGGCATTCGTTTCTTTGCCAAGGCCCTGGGCACGGCGCGGCTTGGTGCGGAGCGGGGCGGCGTCAGGAGGGGCGGCGCGTGGTGGCGGGGCGCGGCAGGGGCGGGAGGGGATGTTCAAGTTGTAACTGCAGGCAGCGCGAGCGGAGGAGCGAGGCGCGGCCATTAGATCGACGGCCAGACCTTCCGCCTCCGCCGCTGGGGGCGGTTGGGAGGGAGAAGGCCGCGCCGCGCCAGGGGTAGGGAGTGCTGCAAGGTGAAAGGGGCGGGGACGCCCGGGCGGGTCAACTGGGTGGGAAGGCACTGGCGGAAGTTGGAGTGGATTAAAAGCGTTATGAGGATGTCGGAGGCGGTCACGGTGATGAGGGAACAAGGGTGGTGATAGCGGAGGAACGGGAAGACGGTGTGTGTGGAAGGGAGAGCGAGGCGGAGAAAGAGGCCAGGCCGGAGAAGGCTTTTGATTGATTGATTGGGCGCTGCGGGTCAACTGCTAATAGCATTAGTTCCGTCAGTATAATGTATGTATTTATCATTTTATCATGTATGTATGTACCATTTTATTATTATATAATGAATGTATTTATGGCGGTATTGCGTGATAGAGATCCGGCACCGACCTACAAGTCGATTTGCGAGAGATTCCCCCAACAAAGTAGCAGTGGAGCGCCGCCCCAGCCGGGACAAGCTCCAAGCCCCCGACTGGTCTCTCGGGATGTGTGGTTGTGCAATGCATGTAAGACAGTGTGTGTGTAAGTAAGGGGGGAGGATACAATGAGGGAGAGGAATGAAAGATTGCGTGCGGTCCATGGCCCTTTTGTTACGGTTCAGCTCCGCATCCGCCTTGTGTTGATCGGAGAAACCACGTAAAACTACCGATCAGAGCTTGTCCCGGCTGGGGCGGTGACCCGCCGGTGGGGAGATACCTGGTCGTGGAAAACCTCGCTAGCCGATGGTAGGTTAGGTTAAGGTCACCACTACATACCGGGCCAAACATGCACTTTACTTACGGGACACGTGTCCTTAGCAGTTCTCGCGCCCTGAATCACTAGTAATCAATCAATACAAGGGTGCCATAAACCTGTGCTAGCCGGTGGGTTTGGCGATACAGGCGGAAATGGAGGTGGATGTGGAGATGGAAGTGGAAGTGGAAATAGAGGTGCAAGTGGAGATGGAAGTGTAAATAGAGATGGAAGTGGAAATGAATAGAGTGGTGATACCGGTGGAAGAGGAGATGAAGATGGATGTGGAGATTGAGATAGAAGTGGTGGTGGAAGTGGGGGGAAGTGAAAGTGGAGGGGAAGTGAAAGTGGAGGGGGAAGTGAAAGTGGAGGGGAAGTGAAAGTGGAGGGGAAGTGAAAGTGGAGGGGAAGTGAAAGTGGAGGGGAAGTGAAAGTGGAGGGGAAGTGAAAGTGGAGGGGAAGTGAAAGTGGAGGGGAAGTGAAAGTGGAGGGGAAGTGAAAGTGGAGGGGAAGTGAAAGTGGAGGGGAAGTGAAAGTGGAGGGGAAGTGAAAGTGGAGGGGGAAGTGAAAGTGGAGTGGAAGTGAAAGTGGAGGTGGAAGTGGAGAGGGAAGTGAAAGTGATGGGGGAAGAGGTGGAGGGGAAAGTGGAGGGGGAGGTGGCTGCGGGTTGCGGCAAAGGAGCGCGAGTTCGCAGGGGAAGTTGGCGCGAAAGGCCTGCGAAGTTCAGCGGCGCGGGGCGGCGCGCGGCCCCGCCCCTCGGCGCGACAAAGGGCGGCGCCAACAGGCAGGCGACGCGACGCGACGCGACGCGCCGGTGACGCGGCGCGCGTGTTTCTTGTCTGCGCTCAATTATCCAGAGCTAATTCCCGGAGCGCCGCATTGCCACCTCTGCGCCCTGCCACTCCGACCCCTCTTCACACCTACTCCCTGGGGCTCGACTGCAAACACGGGCTGTAAGCGCACTCTGTAAGTTTTCGTAATATTTTCAATCAATGATGCCTTATTTTCCGCGGCAAGGCTCAGACCACGAGGCCCGTTCTTCCGCCTGACCACGCAGATTCCGCTACGCTCCGTTCACCGTCTGGCAGAGAAAGGAGGTATTGCAACGAAACATGCGATTTGAATTTTGCCCAGAGGCTTCATTTAGGCTTGAGAGTCTTTTATATGCAGTAAATTTACAATATGGGACGGCCGGTTTTTCTTCCCCTCCGAAGGAATTACGTACAAAGGAAGTGTCTACGAAGGAATGTTTTGCCCTTAAAAGTCTACGGCTTTTTGGTTTGATTGGATTTGAACCCGCAAACGTAGGTATAAAAGTCCGATACGCTAACCTATACCCCATTTTGAGTTGGGATGGTCTGCACAGAATTTTTTACGTATGCAGATTCGCAGGATCTGTACCAAAATTTCAATATATCAAGCCTGAAATATAAAAGCCAAAAGTCATGTTTACACGGTCGGCTCATATTCTATACGATTAGATAATACACTCAGCTGGCACACAAATGAATTGCCGAATTATGTCTTCCGAGGATATGCATTCGCGACGTTTGTGTACGTACGTTCTGAGCTACTTCATTAATACTTTTTTTACGTATTAATGAAACATGGGGAGAAAAAATAGGAAGGCTGACATCGTTGTCGCTATAAGCATTGCTGTGGCTACAAAAGCTTTAGAGAGTGCGCAGAAATAGCGCTGCAAGGAGATTCAGTAACCTGAAATTTGCAAGACGCAGTGAAAGAGACTCCCCAGAAAAGCCGATAACTCGGATAGGTCACGATAATACACAAAATCTCATGAATTGCACCTAACCTAACCACAAAATTGAAAAAAAGGAACTTAAACAAAGGCGTTATATAACAAATGTGACGCTAAAGGTGCTAGAGCCAAGTTGTATGTTTTCTTTATGAACAAAATCGAACGTGCTCAAAAGTTTTTTGCAGAAATCTTGCACTCTGAACCGCTCGAGTTCTGAAGATCCACTCTGCACGAAAACTTAACCGTGTAAGGGATGTCTCCAGGTCCTTCTAGAGATCATGTCCCTTAGTCACTTGCCTCAGATCCCGAAAGCCTTTACACATTCTTTCCAATTGCACCGACAACTCACAATTGGGTAGCTCGGCCATCTGCAGTGCCTAATCTAAAAAATTCCTATTATAAACGTATCCACTCAATATGAATTCATATTTGAATAATAAGAAATACTGACGTTTTTGTTTAACCTAATGCAATGTCATTAGGGATTAATTTCCTTGTTTAAAAACGTGTTAACAGCCGCTACCAAAGACAGGTAATACAACTTAAATTATACAACAGTTTTATTTAAAGAAGAACCCTACTTTGTAGTTAAACTTCTCGAATTACAGTTGCATTATGAATCTTAATTACTGATCGACTTGATTATCTTAGAAATTCAGTTTTATAATAAATTATAAATATGTTCCACGTTTTAAGATCTTTCAAATCATCTCACACAGAATTTCTAATATTTATTTTCTATACAATATTTTTTTAAATTTGAAGAGTTTGTTAGCTCACTTTATTTCAAAAATGTATATCCAGTGAAAATATTTTCTCCACGGGCGGTTTTTTACCCTACACCTAGTCATTAAAGTGTCGTTCTTTTCAATTCTTCCGACAGGAAAACACAATCGGAAGTATAAAAAGATAACGTCACAACTTAAAAACTTTCCTTATTTAATGCGCAAAAGCAAGGAGTTCTACATGGCGTGGGAGAGAACAATTTTTTTCCCCGAGTTCCCTCGCCGGAACCAATAAAATCGGACATTGCACTGCCCATAACGTAAACTGAGATTCCGATGTATCGGAAAGCAATACACTGTGGAAGAAGTTCGAATAAAAGGTGGGGTGGCTTCTTCGAAAGTTTGGGTCTTGCAGTAACAGCTCAAATGACTGGGGAACGGCTACAAAACAACGCGAGAAAAGCACCGCCTTGTTGGGAGGTTATAAACGACACACTCGGAGGGCCGTGAAGGGTTACTGCCTCGGGGATTGAAGGGAGAGGGACGGCGACCCGTTGAGGCGAGGGCGTCAGAGGCGATGGAATGGAGTGGAAAGTTAGATGGGCGAGATGCTGCCAAAATATCCTTCCCGGCTTAGGGCTTACTCCTTCTTGCTTCTTGCAAATACTATTATGTTAATCACAATCAATGGTAATTATTAGGGAGCGAATTTTTATGCCCTAAATATCTTGAAATATGCTTTTTAAAATATGCATTTATGACCTAAAAATTTTGTAATGTACACTTTAATATGCAATTAAAATTAATAATATTTCTTTTTCTGTATAAAATCACAAATAGATTCTATGAAAACTTGAAACGTTTTCTCTATTTTAACGAAATATGCAAAATATGCTCCCATAATTACACGAATATGCCCCAATAGAAAAGAACGATCCAATATGCATAAATATGCATTAACAAATTAGTCTACAAAGCATCCAATTCTAACCAAATGTCAAGAAAACACTCTTAGCTATGTTCTGAAGCAATGAAGAAAAATATGCAAAATCATAGAAATCCGCTCCCTAGTAATTATGTTTAATAATTTAATTTATGATCGTAATTTTTGTAACAGGACAAATTATTGACACAGATTTATTGGCATATGAATCGAACAATATCTCAAACAATTCAGTGGTGGGTGGATAAAATGACTTAACACTAGTAGGTGAACATGAACTTCGTGGAGCAAACGAAAGTGTGATAAGTTGCTTACCTCCCGTGTACGAAGTTAAAGCTATATGTACATTTCCATCGTGGGGATCTTAGGTTTAAACCCAATTTTTTAAATACTTTTTTTTCTCGAAAACTGTTTGAGTGACTGAAACCCATTCTCACCCCACCAATCCTCACCCCTGAATTGTATTAGCGGTATTTGTGCTTTTTGGTGCAAATATTGGAATCTAATAGTACTGAGACTCTCGGTATGTGTATTTAGAAAGATCTGAGAATCACGTTCGTGTGCTTGCTGGATATCCTTAATGAAAAGATAAACACTGTCATCGCAAATTTGAGGAAATTGTATGCGAGTTTCACAGGACTTTGTCCATGTTTAACCATCAGAATTTTAGAAGTTTATTCAACAAAATGTTTATCGTGTTTAAATTAAAGAATATTAGCGAAACAAATTACCATTAAAATGCCTGCCAGATTTTATCAACCTGATAGACTCCAAAGCCTGGGAAGTAATTTGTTGCAAGGGCGTGGGTGTTCTATTTCAGTTTAAGACTTGTTTTGCAAATGGCAGACTTACCAAGTGCCTTACAAAATAATATTAATAATGATTAAAATCACATTATTTTACATTATTTATAACGACAATATAATATACAAGAAGGTTTGTATTGCGAGGTGGATAATAATCTGGCAATAGCTTGTAATAATGCAGTATCACTACAGAAGAGAGATTTCAGTTAAAGAAGACGTACACTTTTTCTTTAGGTCTTTTATCAATCAATTACAAATACAGCACATTTCTCAATGTGATGAACAGTGGGCTAATTTTAATAAAATGTATTTTTTTCTTTTCTCTTTAGAACATTGCCTTTCAGTATATATAATAATTTTATGTTGTCACAGAAGGAAATTGACCATTTTTATATCCCTGGTTTTGAAAAAAAATTTTACGTAACTTTTCTTTGCTTTCAGGGCATTTGAAAACATTTTAAGAGCATTTTATTGATCATTTTTGGCGAAGTTTTTAAGTCATCAAAGTCTGCCTCCTTGTGATGAACAAGGCCAAACCGAGGGTATAATCAGTTTTCTCGAAGAGATCGTAAATGAGGCCACATATCACATTCTGTAACTGCTAAAGATGTCATCGCAAGTCCCGATTTATCAACCGCACTTATCAACTCTTATGGAGCCCAGTTGATAAAATAAATACATTAATTTAATTAATTAAATCGACGGAGGGTTAGGCTGATAGAAGAGAAACACTCTCACTTACTTTTTGTGATTATATACATCTTAACTTCAAGTTAGAGATGGATTGAAAATTAATCAGAAATGCATTAAGTGATTACGTTTTAACACGCTACCGAGTTTACTCTCGTACAGTGAAATTTCGTTTGTGCGACTCAGCAAGGTGGGAGTAGAAGAGGATTGGAAATAAATCGTGTAATTCAGTGGACTGTTATGAAGCACTACTAATTGTTACAATGGGATTTTCAAGTAGCTAAAATAATGCCTACGAATTTCTGAATTATCCCTAACAAAAACTAGAAATGGAGGGAATCTTGTCAGCTTACAAGTAAATATGCGTTCGTGATCGATATGCATTCGTTTACGTTTCACGTTGATTCAATTGCTAGACAGAGCAGAGGACTTGGCATCTGTCTTTAGCTTTTAACCCTTAACAACTGGCACAAGATCTATAACACTGGCGTCGGGTTATATGGATCTGACCATTCTGATTTAAGAAAATTGTGCCCTTTTTATATTTTTGGGAGGAGTATGTGATTAATAGTTTAAATAATGTAGAAATACGTGTAAAAATGAAAATCACATTTAAAAAATGAAAGAAGACAGCTAATAGACATCTCCTTGTTCTTCTCCCTACAGTGTATTTATTTCACAGGTCATCGCAAGTGCTCACTCTACCTATCGTATGATTGTGAAATATTACAAATAATGACTTCTGCAGAAAACTTGCGTGTTCCCCAATCTTATTTGTCTTTGTGGATAGTAGGAATAACTACAGATCGTGATATGGCTGGGACATTCGCGGTCATTGTCACCTATGTAAAGTCAAAGTGACCTAAACACAGAGAGAATTCAAGTGGAGTGTCCAGTTTGTTTTTACGTACCGTTACAAAAACGGCCAATTGCGTTTTGACTGAAAGTAATATTCACCTCTTACTTAAAATTAGTCGCGAAGAAAAAGTTATCGCTAAGGCGGCAGGCTTACACATCCGCCACACTGAAAAACACAGGAACACTAACGCTGGGGTCAGATCATTTCGGGAAATTTAGAGAAACAAATATATCAACAACATTTTTCATTGCACCCTTTGAATAAAAACGTTATTAAACGGATCACGCGGAACGCGCATCATCTGTAGGAAAAATAACTTTGGGTCAAATTGACCAGTAGTCGGCCCCGAGGCTGAGATCCCTAAGGCAGTAGTGCCATAGACTAAGGATGTATACATCTTTACTCTATGGTAGTGCCGTATTGATCTTGGACCGTGGGGTCGTGAGTTCGAGTCCTCCTCGAGCATGGTTGTATGTCCTCGTCCATTCACCCCCTATCATCACCATATCGTTCTTTCCTCATACCATCACGTTACTTCCAATAGTGGTCGCTAATGACTTAGTAGTTGATGCGACCTCAAATAAAAAAAAAAGAAATTGACCAGTAGTTAATGGTTAAGCCCCCGAAAGTGCGCTGTGAGGGCCAATGTCTCCAGTGTCCCTTGCCGCTCCGCGGACGCGTTCGCCCTGTGGCCATGTGAGCGGCCGTTGGAGTCCGGGGCGCGCGGGGCGACTCAGCCCCGAGGCGACGCGGGGGCGGAGCAACAGCGCTCGGCGCGCGGGGGGAGGGGGAGGTGGCGACGCGGCGGCGCGCTCGTAACCGTGGAAGATTGGCCGTAAATCAGGGGCATAATGTGACAGGCACACGCCTCGCCCGCCCACTCCCCGCGACGACCACCGCTCCATGACGACCGCCCCGCACCCCCCGCCCCGCCATGGCCCACCGTGCACCGCTCCGGCCCGCTCCGCCCCGCTCCGCCCCGCCCCGCTCCGCCACGCTCCGCCACGCTCCACCCCGCTCGTCCCCGCCACGCCCCACCCCGCCATGGGCCTCCCTGCCCCGCTCCGCCCCGCTCCACCCCGTTTGTCCCCGCCACGACCCACCCACCCATGGGCCTCCCTGCCCCGCTCCGGCCCGCTACGCCCCGCTCCGCTCCACCCCTCTGCGCCTCGACCCGCTCCACCCCGCCACGGCCTTCCCTGCCCCGCACCGCCACGCCATGGCCCTCCCTGCCCCATCAAGGCCCTCCCTGCCTCGCTCCGCCCCGCCCCACTCCGCCCCGTTCTACCTCGCTCTACCCCTCTCCGCCCCACCCGTTCCGCCCGCCACGGCCCTCTCTCACCGTTCCGTTCTCCTCCGCCCTGCCCGACTCCGCCCCAATCCGCGCCACACCGCCCCGTTCCATCCCACTCCATTCCACTCCGTTCCCCACCGCCCCGCTCCACTCCACTCCGCTCCGCCCCGCCCCGCCCCGCCCCGTTGCGGCCCGCCACGGTCCTCCCTGGCCCGCTCCGCCCGCCCCACTCTGCCTCCCTACGCCCCGCTAACACCCCGCTACGCTCCGCTCCGCCACGCTCCGCCACGCTCCACCCCGCTCGTCCCCGCCACGCCCCACCCCGCCATGGGCCTCCCTGCCCCGCTCCGCCCCGCTCCACCCCGTTTGTCCCCGCCACGACCCACCCACCCATGGGCCTCCCTGCCCCGCTCCGGCCCGCTACGCCCCGCTCCGCTCCACCCCTCTGCGCCTCGACCCGCTCCACCCCGCCACGGCCTTCCCTGCCCCGCACCGCCACGCCATGGCCCTCCCTGCCCCATCAAGGCCCTCCCTGCCTCGCTCCGCCCCGCCCCACTCCGCCCCGTTCTACCTCGCTCTACCCCTCTCCGCCCCACCCGTTCCGCCCGCCACGGCCCTCTCTCACCGTTCCGTTCTCCTCCGCCCTGCCCGACTCCGCCCCAATCCGCGCCACACCGCCCCGTTCCATCCCACTCCATTCCACTCCGTTCCCCACCGCCCCGCTCCACTCCACTCCGCTCCGCCCCGCCCCGCCCCGCCCCGTTGCGGCCCGCCACGGTCCTCCCTGGCCCGCTCCGCCCGCCCCACTCTGCCTCCCTACGCCCCGCTAACACCCCGCTACGCTCCGCTTCGCCACGATTCGCTCCACGCCATCCCATCCCATCCCACCCCGCCCCGCCACGACCCTCCCTGCCCCGCTCCGGCCTTCTCTACGTCGCGTCAACCTCTACCTCACGACGCCCGCCCTGCCCCGCGTTACCCTCAACCCCACGACGCCCGCCGCGGCGCTCCCTGTCTCGCTGGGCACGCCCCCAGCTTCCGCCTACACCGCAGCGATGCACCGTTCTGCGACGTCTCGCGCCGGGACGCACCCTTCGCGGCCCCTCCTCCACCCCCTCCTCCTTCCACATTACATCCTCACCTTCGGTATTGTCCGGCCAAATGGCCTTGCTCCAGCAGGTCTCTCTCAATTCAGTTTATTGCTGTGCCACTGTCACTTCCACGCCCCTTCCGAGATCTGAACCCAGGTTCACCTCGCAGCTCATTGGCGGCTGTCGTTTCCGAATTGATACATACGTTTTCCATGCATTTTAGTAAGAATATATGATCCATTCGATAAACTACGCTTTTTGTGGAAAATTATACATCAGGTAACTACTGTTATTAGAAATTCACATGTAATTTAAACTGCTATAAATTAAAACAATTTAACAAGAGATGATTCAAAATGTGTTCAATAAAAGTAGATTGGTCTAGAATTGGATTACTAAGGTACCTAAATGCTCTTTCATCATAATGTAAGTTGATAACAATAATAATTGAAACTTGTACTGTACGTAACAATCGGAACAGTTTAAATTTGAGATATTCATTTAATATTTGTTCACGTATTGAAAAAGTCGAATAAACTCTAAATTCATTACTGTTTATTTCTGAAAATTAAGTGTTACTCGAATAACACTATGATGAGGGATAACCTGCTCCTTTGCGTTGAATAAGTAACTAATGTTTTCAGTAACTGATAAAAAACAGAATGCGACGAAAACACTTATTAATTAGATTTTTCAACTTATCCAACATTTTGGGTAAAGATCTAATTTTAGGTGCTGTCAGGAGGAGAATTCTAGCGGTCGGCTGCACTAATGGGCAGTTTTTCGTAGTTTCTTTGTTCAACGCGGGAGATACTGGGTTAGGGAAAACCCTGCAAGTCGACATGTAGATCAGTTCCGTTTCTTACCATCCAACGGAAAATAATACCTCTTGCGATTAAAACATGCACAACATTTACGGGACTAATGACCTTAGCCGTTGACGCTCCTGAAAATTAATCATTTAATTCTTCATATAATCGTTGAACAAGCGGAATATAAATAGTTATGAGCATACATTACAAATATAGCGGAGAAGTTATTTTTTAGTGAACTACACGAACCACATTCAACTTCTATATTGCACCACATTCGCACTAAGGTGTCATTCTCAAGCACAGATGAGTTTTGATTAAGGCGTAATCTCTTAGAGAATTTAACTTTGCCGACTGTTAGCTGGTATTATTTTACAATCCACAAGCGTAAGACGGCAAACTTTTCCCTTCAAAAATTCACCGCTGGCAGCGAGGTTCGAACCCGCGAACTCGGGTTTCGGAAGCCAATGTACTATTTCCACGCCACAGGGGCCGGATTGAGCTACTACTGTCCTGCCACATTTCCAGTGAATTAAGTCGTTTCCACGGATGTTCCACAACCCGAGCGCGCATCCCCTGCAAAGCGCAGTGCTGACCCTGGCCAGGAGTCTCGGCCGAAGCGCTTTCATCGCGACGAGTCACGCTAACCCCGGCGTCGCGGTGGCCGCGTGTGTCGAAATGGTCATAACTCATTCGCAGCGACGGCGGCGGCGGCAGGGCAGATCCGGGCGCCGGGCCGCGAGCCGCCCTGACAGCTATCGCATCGCCCCCGGGCACGCCCCCGCCGCCCGCCCGCGGGCGACCGCCCTGTCACGTCCAGCTGCGCGCCCGCCCGCCCGCCCGCCCGCCGGCACCGCCCGCGCGCCCGCTGCGGCGGCCGGGTGTTTGCCGTCAATCGCCCGCTCCCGCCCCCGCCCCCGCGCCCTCCCCCGGGCCCCGCCCCCTCGCTCGCCGGTCGCCCGTGATCGCTCGGTAGACTGCCGCTTAACGCGTGGCGGCCCGTGTGCGAGCGCGCGCGTGCGCCGGCCGTGAGTAACACGCGCCTGCCAGTGCCACGCCGCGCCCTGCACCCCAACCCGTGCGGCCGGGCCCGGCCGGACCGGCGGGCGTTTTTTGCAGCGCGACCCACTTTACGCATCGCCACTTCGCGATGAGAGGTACGCATCAAACGCCCGCTGAAAAAAGTGCGTGACTGCGAGCTGCAGTGTACAGCACGCGCTCTTCCGTGTTATGAATAGTCGATGGAATAGAAAACTCATTACACTAGATTGTTTTAACCCGTCGAGCTTCCAATACGCCGCGTAATAAGCGACATTTTAGTTGAAAATGACAAGTATAATCTTTTCAAAAAAATGTATTATTCCGCTTAAAGTAGCAAACTGTTTTTGTTTCATCTACAAATGCAATGACTCTTCGGGAAAGGGACGGTTGCATTTAATTTAGAAATATTATTGAATGACTGTATATGTGATAGATATATCTCTTACACTCTAGGAAAACTCTTTCTCTACTCGTCCTTTGATTAGAAAGAACTTATGAATTTTTTTTCTCTCCAAAGACTATCGTTTCGTCAGCTACATAGTTTACACTGATGTACGAATCGCACGTTCACAAACTCGTGTCATTATTCAACCAACACGTTATTGTACAAAACATGGAAATTGGAAATGTCTTAATCATATTGTTTAAATATTTTAAAATTGCTATGTATAGTGAAAGATGATTCCACTGTAAATTAACAATGTAGAATAATTATTCAAATTTGTAGTATTACGATTTTGAGATGGTCCAAGATAAATAATTCCAGTTGCAGAAAAAAATACCTTCAAGCAAAGAAGTACTTCAGACACAGGCAAAAAGACACAAAGAATAAAGAATGCTAGCATAAATCTTTTAGGAACGCCGAAAACGGATATTGCCACCAAACATTCCTGATCAAATTTTGGAGAACATAATTGTACTTTTCCCTACTACTTTCACAGCGATTTGCTATAGCGTAAACTTAATTATTTGAAGCCTCTTGGATCCTGAAGAATTCTCGCAGTCTGAATCAGTGAAAAGCTACTGATTGACAGTGACTATTCACTGATGGTGTCAGTTATAAACCTGCCACTGACAATCAGTGAATTAAACTGAACAAATCAGTGAAAATCGGTTCCACTTTTTGAATAAGTGAAACTTCACTGTTTGGATCACAACAGCAGCACGTGAACGATCAGTGAGCGATGGTGGCGCGGCACTTTTACCACTGACGACCAGTGAAATTCTGGCGGTCATTATGAGAAGGTTCGCATATTCGCCGATTGTCAGCGAAACTATTCATTTCCACTGAAGACATCAATAACTTTGGCTCTCACTGATTGAATCAGCTACAACTTCAGTGATGCAGATTCGGAGAGTGGGGATCTTCGACCGGCGCCAGGTGGAGGCCCCTCTGTAAGCCCTCGAAGGGCGAGGAGCAATATGGTGCGCTCCACTCCGGGGAATTCGAATCAATCCGAAGCGAAGCCACTGCGATTTGTGCTGCCTACTTTTGCAAAGCCTCCTGATCAAAGAAGCAAATACTCCTTCGGCAAGCCAATAAGCTCGCACCCAATCGAACGGAGTAGAAAGAAAGGAAATCCTCTCAAGGATTCTTGCTCCGAAAATCATTTCCAATACTGATTTAAAGGTCTAAAAGAAACAAAACATATAATTGATCAATAAAAACATAAATAGTAATTTGTTTGCATTTTGGGTGCATTGGGGGTGCATTTTGATGACGTACAACATCGCCAAACATGATCAATGAAATGCCCTTAAAATGTTTAAAAAATGCCCTAAAAACAAATACTAATGACGTACAAATTGATAAAAACACTTCAGATGAACAACTCGAGGTGTTGGATATTTACTGATGTAATGGAGGCTTCTTCCTTTTGTTCAAGTGAACTCAGTTGGAAAACATTTGGTTTAGAATGTTCTTTGCAAGAAAATGTCTGCCTTTATTTATCACGAAATCGGCCGACATGACAATGGCGCCGATTGGCGTCACAGGAACCTTACCTTAGTACTCACAACGGCTGACATTACAATATATGAGCGAAGAAATCGAATAGGCTACTCAGAAATTCTGTGGTGAACGTTTGCTGTATTTCGTAAAGATTATTTGAAGCAAATACCACAAAAATCGATGAAATCGGCGAAAATGCATTAAAAATGACTTTAAAACGTAAAAAATGGCTTATTAGTCCAAATCTACTAAAAATAAAAAAATATTACATATAAAAGTAGATTATTTCCTTGTTTCACAACATAAAATTAATTTCTATACTAAACAGCATTATTCTAAAGTAAAAAGAAAAAAATCATTGAAATTCGCCCCTTGATCATGACAATATTCAAAAAACATCTATTAGTAATGCTAGGAATTCATAATTTCACAAAGCCAAAGATATTACTAAAAACAAATGAAATTTACGATATCTTTACTAAGAATAAAGAGTTCTGCTATGTATCAATGTGTTTCTTGAACAAAATATTAATACATAAAAACGTTAAGAGAGAAGTGTTTCGCCAGTGCATTCCATTTCCTCGAAATACATTGTATAAATTGTGTTTGGATAATCTATTATTCGTACGCAAACAAATGTGCATACTAATGTAAAATCTAAACTATTTTCATGCTGTCGTGATTTTTGGTTTGTATTCTTATATTTTAAAGAAATATATTCCATTGCGCAGCTGGCGGCATTGCATTTTGTGTTCAGTTCGATTGAAAAGGCTGGTTACATTTCCCTTTGCACAACACACCGAGCAATTTGAAAATGATGCGGTGATTCCATCATTTCTACCCCGTCGTATGCCCAACAAAATAAATCAGGCGCACCCTTCCCTGCCCTCAACATCACCTCATATCCCAAAATAACTCGGGCAGCGGCCGCCAGGAATGCCACGTTTGCCTTATGGAAACAAAACACACGCTAGGTTAAACCGAGAGTGCCTCTCCCTTCTTATATTCCCATTTCTTCGCCCAAAATTTCTCCTTCTTCCCAGTCCAATACACCTGCAATTCACAGGCTGTTATTTCGGCGTCGAGAAACTCAAGCCAGGCGTGTTTCGTTTCGAGGTAATTTTTTAGAAAAAGAGCGTAGCTTAAGGATTTACACACAGGGGAACGTAGGATCTTAAGATGCAAAGAGAAAGAAAATTGATACGTAAAACACGATTCACGACTAACGCGTCTCAAAAAATAACAAGCGTTGAATTTGTGAACAGGAAATGAACAAGGACTGGCGCAGCGCGTGCGATAAGAACGAAAAATCGTAACTGAAATAAAATCGTTAATGTAGATTTTTATTTCCGTAAACAGCTATAATTTCTATAGGGCCTATATTCTAATAATAACGGTATAAGACATTCACTAGTAAAAGCGGCTACATTTAGGGCACGCGCAGCGTGCTAAAATATCTATTTCTTGCACAAGTCTTAAACATGCCATGCTCAAATATTTAGATAAAACTATGAATGTAACAAAGAAAACAAAATATTTATGTTTAGTTGCATCAAATGCTACTGCCTTTAATGTCACAATGCATATATTTATTTATTTTTATTTAATAGGTAATTATAACACATTGATACATAATTTCAATTCTTTTAACTATGTGGCTAGGCTTAAGGTCTTTAAGCCATTACAATACCTACATCCTACCGCATTCTAACCTTTCGAGTTCTGGCATTCACCCCTAATGGTCTCTTCATCACATCAAAGCCGCGTAAAGGAGACCATAAGGTATGGCTGAGGAAAAAACCCCTGAAGGGGGAAAAACCTGCCGTCAGAAGATGAGTACATGCTAAGCTACTAGATTTTTTCTAAACTATTTATTTATTTCCTGGCGTGGGCATCTTCTCCATCCAGTCTTTGGCCTCCTCAGCCCCTGAAATCAAACACCACCCCAGAGGATCGCCAGCACCTCCGCCTCTCCGAACAATTTACTACTGATTAACTTAATTATCGCTTACTGATTAATTTAATTATTACTGACTAACTTACTAATTAATATTGGTGTTTAGCATTACTGATTACCTTACTGGTTAACTTAATTATCGCTTACTTCTTGAATTAATTATTTAATCTCCAGTCTAGGCTCCGCTCGTACTACTAATCAGTGCTGTTTTCCCACTCCCTGATTACCGTTTCCCTGATAGTTTGAACCTTTCCTAAAAATGTTCCTAATTCTTTCATGAAGTGTAAGTCTATTATCAGTTAATATGTTTTGAGAGAGCGTTATGTTTCTAAATTGGAGACAATAGTTCCCCATTCCCATCCATTTTCCTCTCCAAGTTTCTGTAGCGCAGCAATTTAACAGGATGTGGATCCAATATTCTCTATCACCGCAAAGTACACAGATTCCATTTTCATTCGAATCCATCATTCTACGCTGCATCCACCCCTCTACCCTAAACCAAGCATATCCCCCTCTTGCATCCCTTTTAAGTGTGTGTACGTAACTTTCGCATCCCCATATAGGACTCGTGTGAAGTTGTACCACTAATGAACATTTTTCTTCCGATGCTGCCAGAATATCTTGCCTTTTAATATCCGAAAGTCTATCTGAAATTAACCGTTCTGTCTGCTTAGTTCCCCTATCCTCAACCATCTCCGGAGAAACGTCTCCCAAACCTGCGCATTATAGTTAAGTGATTTGCAAACTCGAATGAAAATTAAAGTAAGGTTGTCTAAAAATTGTGTATGACACAATTTGTAAAAGTGATTTTATTTCACCCGCAGGATTGCAAAATAAAATGTCACTTTTACTACTCGTATCATAAATATTTTCTAATTTTCATATTTATTTAATGTCAGAGAATAATCGTCACTTCATTCAAACCTGTTTTGAAGTATGGTAATTAAGTTATAATTTGAGTAAAATTGTACTCATTTTACACACTTTATTTGAAATTTGCCTTAATGCCATGGGAGATCATGCTAGGTGTGAATATATTTTCTCTACGACTACTATGTATGTATACTATAATAATAATAATAATAATAATAATAATAATAATAATAATAATAATAATAATAATAATGCCTTTATTAATGGCGAGGCTCAGGCCATAGGGCCTGCTCTTCCGCCTAACCACTCAATCTACATTAATACAGAGAAATAATATTTTAAGAGGGGGAGGGCCAGCTGTACATTTTCATCTGGGAGAGCAAAACTAGGGACCACCCCGGCATACCCCTTAAGCGATTGAGTAAACCCAGAAAACCTCAATCAGGATGGCGTCTAAAGGCCGAACATTTTAAGAACAAAGAGAGAAGTGAAAGAGAGTGGAAACACAGACGGAAATGAAGAAGAAAGGTCGAAAGAGAAAGAAGAAAGGAGAGAGACTAAAAGGGGTGACAACTGCACATTTATGACTGGGAGTGCAATACAAGGGACCATCCCGGCGTACGCCTTAAGCGATTGAGTAAACCCAGAAAAATCTCAATCAGGATGGCGGCTTAGAGCCGAACATTAATAGAGCAGAAATATACACAGTAGAGAAAGAGAAGAGAAAGATGTTCGGAGGGGGGCGAGTCATAACGAAAAAATGGGGAAGTTTGTGAGCAAAGGGAAGGGAGAAGAAGCGAAGAAAAGGAGGAAGAAAGTAGGCGGAAGACGTGAAGTTATTCCAGAGACGTTACATCAAGGTACATTCGGTTTACATGAGCACTTTACATAAGTATAAAATCATTTTTAACACCAGAGGAGTACAATACATTATAGGCTAATAGTAACAATAATTTAAAATACAATATTGACAGTATTCAGGAACAATATAAAAGTATAGTAAGATCTTAACATCAAATTGTATTTATACCAATATGTTGCAGTAAAGATTATGATGATAATACAAAAATAGCTACGAGTATAAGTAGGTTTATCTGGAATGTCGCTAGTCACTTTATGTATATTTTATTTAAACAATTCCATTAAGATACACTGAAAATTATATGATTGTATTAAATAATTTACAGGGGTTGATACAGAATGGAAAGTGAAGGGAGTCATGAGGTATGGGATGGAATTTTGAATTTAGAGAGTGCGGAAAGTACAGCATTTAGAGCATTTAGTGCGGTGACCGGGTGCTTGGAGGTGAGAAAAGTCTGGAGATTGAAGGAGATGTTAACAGCCATTCTGCATGTCATTATTCCTTACCCATGTGGTTAATTCATTTTTGAATTTACGGAAGGTATTTGAATGTTTTAGGCTTGCTGGTAGTTTATTCCAGGTTCGGATAGCTGTAATGGTGAATGATCTACTGAACGAAGTAGTGTTGTGACGTGGTACACAAAGCAGTGCTGAATCACGAGCTCGATTTAATTTCAGAGGATTGAAGTTACTTATAAGGCGTGTTACATGTGTGCCGTTTAAAATTTTATAAAGAAGAAGTAGAGAATGAAATAACCGCCTTTTGTCTAGAGAAAGCATTTGAAGTTTGTCGAAAAATCTGATACATGGTCGTATTTCCTTAAATCAAAAATAAACCGTACGCATGCGTTCTGGGTTACTTGAAGTTTACGTTGTAATTTAAATGTCATGTTGGTCAGAAGAAAGTCACAATAGTCGAAATGTGGCATAATAAGAGATTTGATGAGAGTCTCACGTGTGCTAATTGGTAAAAATGTTCGTAGGCGTTTCAGGGAATGCATTGAGGCAAAAACTTTACGGCAGGTTGAATCTACATGTGAGTTCCAGCTGAGGGTGTTGTCGATAAGTACACCTAGGTTTTTGACTTCTGAACACCAAGGTAGAACGGTGTCATTAATATAAATTTTAGGCAGAGCAGCAGATGAGATTTTATTCATAGTAATTTTCGAACTGATAATCATGCACTGTGACTTATTTGGGTTTAACTGTAAGCCTAGGGACGCTGCCCAGTTGCTCAGTGTTATCAAATCTTCATTAATTTTTTGTGCGAGTGAGAAGAGGTGAGATGGGTGACCGCTTAGACATATCTGAAGATCATTCGCATACATTTGATGACTAGAATATTTAAGCGCATTACCTACGTCATTTACATAGATTAAGAAGGCCAGTGGCCCTAACACAGTACCTTGAGCAACTCCGCGGTTTAGTACCAAGTCACTTGAGCTGCGGCTACCGGATACCACTCTTTGGGTTCGTGAAGTTAAGTAATTGAGAAACCATGTACGTGTCTGCTGTACAAATCCCATGATTTTTAGTTTTGCGAGCAAGATTTCATGATCTACGGAATCGAACGCTTTGCTGAAATCCAAAAGTATCAAAATAGTTATATTACTGTCATCTATTGCTTTTCTGGCGTCTTCAATAACGTTTAGTAGCGCGGTTCCAGTATTCCTGCCGGAACGGAAACCTGATTGCTGATCATTTAAAAGTGATTTTTTTTGGAGATACTGTTCTGTTTGCTTCCGGACGACTTTTTCGAGTACTTTAGAGATAGTTGGGAGTATGCTTATTGGGCGGTATTCAATAGTGTTTTTGTTTGATGCTGTTTTGGGAATAGGATGCACGAGCGCAGTCTTCCAAGATGAAGGGTATTGTCCGCTCATTAGTGAGAAATTTATTATTTCGGTAATGATTGGGTAAATCAAATTTAGGCTATTTTTTAGCAGTTTGGCATTGATACCATCGGAACCTGAAGCATTTGATTTGAGACTTTGAACGATCTTGATTACATCCTCATGTTTAACGGACGAAAAGAAAAATTCGTCTTTGGATATTGTTTCTGAGTTTTGGAGAAACGCGAGAGATTGCTTTTTCAAATTACTGTCAAATGAAGGAACGTTATTTATAAAACTATGATTTAGTGATTCTAAGGAGATATACGTGTCAATTTGGGGATGAGATTTGCCTATTCCTAGACATTTCAGACTTTTCCAAATCGTTCTCGAGTCGCGGGTTCTGCCGAAAGTGGTGTGGTAGTATTTAATTTTAGCGTTGCGACATTTCTGCGTGACTAAATTTCTGAGCATTTTGTATTGTTTTTTAAGTAGTTCGCATTTAGTTTTCCGGAAAAATAGCATGCACTGCATCTCTATCTTTCATTAAATTTCGAATTTCATCGGTTAACCATGGTGCAGGTGGACGAGTTACGCGCGATATTTTTAAAGGCGCGTGCCGATCATAGAGCTGTGTTACGAAGTTAGTGAAAATCGCAACTTTAGCGTCCAGTGATTCTTCTTCGTGCACAAGGTACCAAGGAAGTGTCAATCCATCTATATTAAATGCTTGTTTATCGAATTTTGAAAAATCGCGGTATTCGATTATGTGAGGTGAGTATTTAGGGCACTTCAGGTTGTAAACAAGATAAATTAGATCGTGTTTTAAAATCCCAGGAACCGGAAATTGACCGTGATTTCGAACCTTGTTTGTATTAGACACTATAATATGATCAATCCAAGTTTCCGTGCTCTTTGAATGGTGTGTCGGTGCTAGAGGTAAAATTTCGAGGCACATGCTGTGAAAAAAACGCTTAAACTGCTCTGCAGAGGGGGAGGCTTTTAATAAATTATGATTAAAGTCGCCCATTACAATGACATGCTCATAAGGACTGATCGCAGATGCAAAGGTTTCATCCAACATATCTATGCTGTCAGTCTTAGGAGGTAAATATATGACAGCCAAGAGACATTTTTTCCCTAAAACTACAACTTCGATAAAAAGATATTCACTACGCAGGCAGTCCGTATTTGTTGAAGATAGTACAAGTTTGTGCCTAAGATCGTCGCGAAGGTATATACCGACACCTCCACCATGTGCGGCAACGCTGGCCTTCCGATCAGCTCTTATCAGACGGTACCCTGAAATTGCTACTAGCGCGGAATTGAGAGAACGCTTCAACCAGGTTTCGCTTATGAGAAGTGCATGAAAACGGTGTTTAGATGTTATTTCTGTTACTTCGTCGAAATGACAAGGAAGAGACTGGGCATTTAAATGTGCGACATGCAGGCAGGGGGAGCGAGGATTAGGTTTATTTGTGGAGCCAGACTCATGAACGGTCGGGGAAAGGTTCCGGGCACCCACAGGTAAAAGGTTTACAGGATGTGAGGGGGAGGAGGTAGGTAGCATTTACAGAGGGTTTGCAGAAGGAAAGTTGAGAGAAGAACAAAGGAAGGAGAATTCCCGTAAAAAATCCGAAAATGACCGTGGCAGAGAGAAGTAGAGTGAGGGGTGGAAAGGTGGGGGCGCTCCTACGCTAGGCATGAAATTGCCTCGAGCTGAGCCCTGGTTTGCACCCGGGAACGACCGTTACCGTGTTTGATAACGATGGTGCCGTCTTCTGTCCATACGTTGCGGAGGCTAAAGCGGTCGATGGCAGCTTGCAGTAAAACCCGTTTAAAACCGGCTTAAGTTTACACTTATCTTGTTTGCAACTTTCTCGATGACCAGCCTGTCGGTGTCTTCATTCTCGGTTTCTTCCACGCCGAATATCCGCAAGCAGTTTCGGCGTGAGTACATCGAAACTGCTTGCGGATATTCGGCGTGTAATGTATACTATGTATACATTACATACAGAATGTATACTATGTATACATTCTGCACGTTTTCGGATGCAGTAATGCTACCGATTCCATAAGCAGTTCGAAAATATTATTCTCTCACGACCGTCGACCAGTCACATTTGTCTTAGTTCATGATACGTGACAGAGAGTTCTCACAGTCGCCTACAGAGGCGCTGCGTGCTCTGCCGCGGCTGGTCGCCAGTGTCGTAAGACAGGTGAATCACGAAACAGTAAGCGAGTTGGAGTTGGTGTTTGTTAGGGTTAGAGAGCATTGAGTGTTCTGTAGACGTTCTGTACGGTAAGTCGCCCATTTAGTATTTTTAATATATTAATTTCAAAGTCATAGATAAAGTATAGACTTCTACTCCCATAGAATGGCTATTTTCCCTCGTAGAAATTGGGACACTAGCTACTACGTCGCTCGTGTCGTAAAATCAACTCGTGAATAATAGCTATCATTCTACGCTCATTGAAGAATATACTATTATAATTTTAAGCAATGCGATCAAAGATGAATGCGAGAGAAAAACAAGTTCTCAATATAGCTTAGCTCTCCCACAAAACCATATTTATTATTTTTTCAAACGTTTTAGCAACATTTTAATTTTCAACAAAAATAAACGGCATACTATAATATCATAACGTTTTACGCAACATAGAGAAGATACACGTGTCAGAATTTTTTCATTTATGGTTTCCCCACAGTTGCATACATAATTTTTAGCAATAATCCTATGTTGCCACTAAAATCTTCATTAAAATATAAATATTTCGAATGAATTGTAAGTAAAACATCCCTAATGTTCTTTTTATCTTGTGATTCTGAGTGATCTTTGGAGCGCATTGTTTGTTTAAAATTATTCTCATTTTAAATCGTTCTTTCTGAAGTTGTCCTGTATTCGTGACTCATCGTAAACCTCATATTTTAGGCTACATTTCTGTATTCATTTCAGGAGTAAATGAAGAGAAGTAATAATAACCCTTGTATACTTTTTGATCCCTTTTCGTTTCTAAAAATTTGCTGATTTACTTATATTTCTTTCATTAATTTTCCAGACTCCGCAAGCCTGATGCTTATTTGTATATGCTAGCTTCATATTATTTACATATGCTAGCTTCATGTGGTTTTGTTCATTGCAGTTTAGTGAAAGCATTCTGAACAAAACGAGATTTACAGCATTCTATCTATTTATATTAACCAAGGTTTTTGAAGAGAAAGAAATTGATTGACGTGTCAATCTGCAAGTATTTTAAGCTCAATGCTCGTTACGAAACCAAATTTGTCAATGAGTATGTGATTATGAATGGCAGTGAGAGCTAACGATGGATGAATGAATGAGCATGATTGTAAAGCAATGATGAAAATATAACCAATAGAAGTTGTGCAACGTCACGTAAACCTACATACGTAGTCAAAAAATTATTTATCATAAACATGACAATTAATTGTAGGTAATGATAAATGAGATGGTAAATAGGAATACAAAATAATTAAGTTTATTAAAGGAAAGACAAGGCATATGTTAAAACAAAGTGACGCTATATTTAATTCAAGTATTATATTGAAATTTATTTTTACCTTCTTGCCTTACTTCATAAGAAGACAAATATTGTAATATTGTACAGGAATTCGTAATGTTTCCTACAGAAGTTCTCTCAGAATTTTTTAAAAGTTTTGTGCTTGTATGTATAAAAGGAAGATACAAATTTGGTGGTGGTCCTGTTTTCGATAAACTATTTTCGAAAATTGCAAAAAAGTAACATTGCAAAAGTACACTGTTGAAGATTGGGATTGCGCTTTAAAATGAAATTTATTAAAAAAATTAGATCTTGAAAATGATATAGTACTACATTTCTTTTAAAGAAAGAAGTAAGTTTTCTTGTAATTTGTATTTGATGTTACTGCAATTGATAAAACTAACATTTTTTCAAAAAGGCTAAATTTTGAAATTTTTTCCATGGATAAAGCAAGCCTAACTTAAAACATGTAGCATTTCTCATTTTTGTTGAACCCTTAGTTTTCGAAAACGGCAAACGTTATAAAAATACGAGAAAGTGTGCGCTGTTGTAGGCCCTTTAGTTATATGCGGCAATGATTTTTAAAGATTTGTAATGTACTACGTAATGAGCAGATACTATTTGGTCAGCAACATTACGACATTGAGTATACAATGTTTTCAGATTTACTAATTTGATAATCTGTTTCTACATTTGTTTGAAATCACGAAAAGAAGAATCGGACCTTTTCTTGTCCTGCCTCCTGATGCGCTTGAACGCTTCTTGCTTTGGTCCCCTTTTCGCAGTCCTCTTCCATGGGTGAGTGCGTCGAGCTAGTGCTTTGTTAAGCTGATTATCTTCGGTGAGCGCCAACCGTTCTGCCCAGAACGTTACCACCCAACACACGTCGCAGTTGAGTAAGCTAAGATCTACCTGTGCGTTCCACTCAAACGCACACACGTTTGCGTGCACGTTGCCTAAGTAACAACACCGCGAGCGATCTTCCGTCACGTTCTTACTCTCCACTGCGCTCTACACCGAATTCCTGCAGGAAACGATTTCGCTTGAGCGCCATGGCAGTTGACACGAAATCAGCTCGATGGCAGTCCAGTCTGACCCGATTTCTGTTCGCCTGGACATCACGAGCGGAAAGCGCTCGGACATGAATGCTGAGAGTCTGACACTGTTCTTCATTTCCGCCAGTTAAGTCACGATTGCGAGTGTAGAACGGAAAGGTAGAGGTGCTGCAAAGAGAAAACGACACAATATGAGTACAAATTATTTAGTATTAAGTAATTATTTAGTATTTAAGTTTATTATTTAGTATTTAAGTAAAAATTAAAATTTAAGTTACAGTAGTATGACGAAAATAGCGACGCTTCCAAAAGAAATCTATATTATGTTTATTAATTTTCATTACATATTAAGTACTTTTATGAGTAGTAAATGTAACTGTAATAATATTAGCATGAAATATTCATCTGAATTTCTTACGTAATTCTGCGACACTATCGTTCATCAACTACACTTCCACAAGATTTATTGATTAATGATTCCAAGCGCGTCTACGACTAATGGCATAAATTCCGTAACTGTAGTGCATGCTTTCATCGCTGGCGGTGGCAGTGAACTTCTCCCGCTGGCATACGACATCCTGCTCCAATACATACGTCGACTTGTGAGGGTTTCCCCAACCAGGTATCTCCCACTAGCGGGACTCCAACCCAGCAGGGACAAGCTCTAATCTCTCGAATGTTTTCACGGTATATGTAAAAGTGTAATACATGTAAGTGAAAATGTGTGCAAATAAGGGGTGAGGTTACGGCAATGAAGAGGAAGAAATGATCGCGTGCGGTAGGCGGTCTTTTTTTAGGGTACTGCTCCAGCATTCGCCTGGTGTTGATGGGAGAAACCACGGAAAACTACCGTTCAGAGCAGCCGGTCGCTAGAATTCTCTCCCAGATAAGTATTTATTTTATTTATTTGTCAAAAAAACAGTAAAAACTGTATATGACGTGTGGGGAAAGAAATTTATCTGCGCACATTTTCTTGTGGCTGAACCATTCCTCAAGAGGCGATGCAAAACCGTGATGATGGTAGCACTGATAAATCAGCCCGCCGCATGCGCAGAAAGTCGACATTTGGTGCACCAGGCTGAAACGCTCGAGCGAGTGGAACCAACGAGCTAGAATTTACTACATAGAGAGGCTGACCATTAGAGTCCCTAGATACAGAGAGTAGCGCAACCGCCGCCATTTAATATCCACTCACCCGACAACCCCGTCAGGCACCAAACAGTAACTGAAGGGAAATTAAAATAATTGGTGACATTATGATAATTTTCAAGAATATCAATATTGGTTTGGAGTAAATTCATGTTTTTCAACATACTGAATGCAACACAATTTCCATTTGTCTGACAACTGAACGTAAAATGGCGGGATCGATGGAACAATGAAATGCGTTACTCTCTGTATCTAGGGACTCTAGCTGACGCTATGGTTTCAGCGCTCTTGGGGGACGCTACACGAACTAGGGGCTGCTAGGTTTCTTGCAGTCAAAACATGAGGGGTGCCTGATGGTGGTCTGTAGAACTGTTGTACTGAATCATCGTGTTGTTTGTAACAGATTGTAACTTGTTTCTATATTGTTGTCTTTTTATTTATCTGTATTTGAATTGTATTAGTAGTTATAATAATAATAATAATAATAATAATAATAATGATATTCACAATACCTTCAGTATGTGAAGTCATCAAACTTCCATAAAAATGTAAAAATAACTGTAAAATAGAAGTCTACAAATATATAATTTTTCATGTTTTCAGCCTTATTTGTAATCTGTTTGTTTGCTTATTGCAATATCATTCTCTTTCGGGCGTTATGCTAACTACAATAACATTTCATCAGCGTCCATTCTTACGACAATAACCAATGCAGAAAGCAACGTGAATTTATTGTTTCTGAGTTCATTCTCCTTACATATTGTGATTTCGTTTTTAAATGATTGGCTTTATTCGTGAAACACAGAGTAAGAGGATTTATATTACGCGCGGTCCGCGCCCACCCGGCCTTAACCAGCGCCGAACGGAATGCTAGAGTACTCTGTTTCTCCAGAGGGCGCTGTTTTGGGGGCAAAAAACCTTGGCTTCAATTTGCTGCAAAGATGGGGGCGCTTCAGTCACTCTTCCGGCTTCAGTCACAGTATATTCTAGCTCGTTGAGTGGAAAACATGGGAGCGAATGGAACGCCTTGCCGCACTCTGCTTCTCACAGAGCGTGCGAGGCACCGCGGGGTGCCAGTGCAGCCAACTGTTCACGCAGTGCTGCCATCACCCGGCCACGCTGACAGCTCGCGCCGCTGACTCGCCCCGCAAGAAGCTCCTGATCTGAGTGTTATCGGTACACTTCCTGGTGACGAGTGTGCGCTTCGTAGCGTAATTACCAGCGCGTTATCGTCGAGCCTCTGGATACCGAGATTTAAATCCGAGTCACCTCACATGGAATTTACAGGAGACGAAAGATGTTTGCAGCGGGATTTCACGTTCGTTTTTGTCACTAATTTCACCATTGCGGCATCATGAAATTATTTATTATAATTATTATCATTTTGCCTTCGATCTAACTTAGATGCCATGATGATCAGGTATAGAAAATAATTAAGATAAGATCATTCATTTAATTACAGTAGTTGTGGAAAAACTAAGTAAAATTTCGTTTTTCTAGATAATCACTTCAAAAACGATTAAGAAACTTTTCTTGGACGTAATTGAGATAATTTGAATTCATACGTTTCTCAATACTCAAAGAGGTTGCTGATACATGCATATTTTTGAGATAACCCAGTCTTAATAAGTCAACTCAAACATTATTTTCCATAATGGAAATTCAAGTAACTAAAATAATTCGATGTAAGGACATCAGAAAAGAAGAGCACTAGGTGCAGGTCAATTTGAATCTTCCACTTTGATACCTTGAAATACTTTAGTGAGCTAACAGTCATTTAAATATCGCCAGACACAACAATCGAAGGGCCTTCACAGTGGAAGGAACGCGTGTAGAGGATGAGTCTAGTAGCAATATGAGCCGCCACAGCAGCGGAAGCGCTGGCGTCGCCCCAGACACTCGCCCACCGCAAATAACTCCTTCGCGGCGGTGGGAGTGGTGGAAGAGGCGACGGCTGCAACAGGCAAGGCAACCGCCGCGACGAAGAGGCGAGGGCACGGAGTAGGAAAACAGTGCAACAGAGAAGGCTAGGGCGAAGGAAGGATATAATTCGAAAGCATTTTATTCAATATTACAAGAAAATATGGTGTACCGCTAAATCAGTTTGGCAGTCGAAAACTAGTTTAAAGCACGTAGATGAGAGTGGGAATGAAGAATTGGAATAGTAAAGAAAAAAATTATGATTTGGTAAAAATATACAAAAAGAAGGAAAACAAGAAAGTGAGGGCAAATAGAGAAAAAGAGAGAAAAGGACAGCACGAAAGAAAATAGAAACGAATGCAGCTTCGAAACAGAAATAATACAAAACTAAATAGTTTGAGAAATAAGAATTCAACGAAAGAAACTGAAAAAAAATATTGAAAATAATTCTGATAAATATTTGTATTGAGAATGAGGTCACTAATAACTCAAGTGATTGATTCCATCTTAAATGACCGTATAATATATCCATTTATCTATATATCATGCTCTATCTATCCTGTTAAAGCCTGCTCGAAGCGGAAAAATATCAATTAGTAGAAAAAATACAAAACCGATTAGAAATCACTTACTGAAATAGTAAGGAAATCTATAAAATTATAAATATAACAAGTCGAGTTGAAAAGGCAAGAAACACTTGACGACAGGCGAGAAAGCCACAGAAAGCAGCGTATGCGAGGTTGTCGCTCTCTCCGCAAAAACGAAACGCCCAGAACGACTCGCTCGCAACATCCCGCCCACCCCCCGCCCCGCCGCGGACATACGGGCTTAGCTCTAATTGCAGCTGCCGCCCCACGCGGCGCGGAGAAGTCCGCGGGCGAGGGACGTCTCCGCGCTACAAACGACCGAAATTAAAACGTCACGCGGCGCTCAGGAGAATTTATGTAGAGGGCGCCACCCCCTACACATGGCATGGACCTTCCATTGACAGCGGCTCATTCAAACGATTGCATTTTGCGCGCTCCGATTGAAATTCGCCTTCGGACGGGGAGGCGGTCGAGCGGGCATAAACAAATCAAGAGACGTGAAATATTCACGGCGATCCAGGCGGTCGTTAGTCTCGCTAATGACCGCCAGCGAGCGCTAGGCGCGTTCCACGGGGACGCGGATAGGGCACGTGTGTGACTGGAGGACGACGTGAGCGCTGAATTAAAGATCGGCCATTTGATAAGCAAAGCCCGGAGTCGGAATATTGATTGCCGCGCGAGTATCCTCGGGAAGTGAAATATGGTTTATTCAAATCCTCAAAAATTGTATGAAAGCCGTTCTGAGTCCCGGGTCTGGTCGTTTGCCATAAAGATGGATAAACGAGTCATTCGGTTTTGAATGCTCCATCAAGAAGGGAGAGTTGATGTTATCACAACGTGGAATAAGAAATGTATGAATTCATCAGTGAATGAGTGCGTTCCTTTATTAGGTGTTTTATTGTACAAAGCGACAGATTAACCTATTTGTCTAATTTAACGTATGACCATACGTAATGAGAACTGCCGTAACGGGAACGATAACCCGGCATTAAATTAAAAAGAACCACAAACTATCGCATGAGAACTCTCTTTTTTGCTTTCAAAATTTATTTTTGGTTAATAAATTTCGAAAGCAATAACCCACAGCATTATCATTTGAACACAGAGATTCTGAAACATTGCTGTTTTTATTACTTTAATCTAGCATTATAACTTTAAATAACTTGTTTTCTTTTATTAGAACAGAAACACTTGAGTGCTTATTCATATACACGTTGAACTTCCGAAAGCAAAAATATTGATGCAAATGATTTGAGTGCAATATTTTATTTTGAAGATTTCTTGGAACAGAATGAATTAAATATTTTAAAAGCGATAAATTAAACCTTAAATATCATTTCCCCGAAAGTTTTAAATGAACGTTGTAAATTCCTTTCGTATGAAATTATGTGCATACAAAACAGTTCGTGCTGACATCTCATAAAGGGATAACAGTGAACATGTTGTTACAAATGAAGAGAGATTACATGAATGAAGTTATTTATGAACTTGTCAAACCTCAATTACCACATTTACTAAAACTATTACAGCAATATCCTAATTATCAGAATAGCAGCGGTTAGCTCCATTAATTTACCTTTGCTGTTTAATGACGACACTCCATTAATGAGCAAATGAACGGAATCCGCAGAAGGCCAGCTAGCCTCGCTATCAAATTGTGCGTTCGCTTTTGACTGCCAATGCACGAGCTCAGTTTGAGGAGGAGGCGCAGCGATCGGAAGTTTTACAATACACTCTATTCTGATCTATGTATTCTTATAGGCAACCAAATCATAAATTATTTTTATTCGCACAAGATACTTCAGATATTATACGTAGTTCAAAATAACTTGTGTGTGGGGTAAATAACTGGAAGGCACTACGTATATTATTGTACCAGAAATCTCTTACAACGGCCATTGTTTTAAAATTAAGCAACAAGGTGGAACTTTGGTCTCGAAAAAAAAATGAAATAAGTAATAAGTATTTAAAAATGATTCAAATCTTAATTGTTTGTTAGAAAACGTGCGGCAACCATGTTCTCATACAAAGTAATCATTCCTCGAGGTAAATTGAGCACGCTCTGCGCTTACATTCCCTGCTACAGGTTGGGCGAGTACACCCCATTCTTGATTTTAGGGAGAAATGAGAGCGGAGTCCAGGGAAGTTCCCAGTGCTCTCAGAAGAGTCGGGCTTCCCACACGGGCAAATAACTAGTGCGGGCACACTTAGACATGCCCATTTAAAGTCTCAATTTGAAGGATTTTCGACCGAATCTGGGCCGAATTCAGCCTCTGTCAGGAGGAGAATCCTTACGACTGGTTGTTATAACCGGTAGTTTCCCGTTGTCTGCCCCTCGACTCTTGGGGAATCCCCTAGCAATGCAAACTAGTTAGAGCCGCGCACAATTTTTCTTTCCTGATCTATGACCCCTCTTCTCCCTTTACTCACACACTTGTTCTTATATGCTCAGCAACACCATTGACGTTGTGAGACTAGACGGGAGCTCAGAGCTTGTCCTGGCTGGAGAGGTGACCTCTAGAGGAGATATCTGGAGGAAGAATATACCGCACGTCAAAGTGAAGGTTGACGTGAGATCTCGTTTCAACGGGAGAAGAAAACCACCTCCTCAAGGGATGTAACGGAAATAAAGACCTTATTAATCGACAGGCTTGGAGCTTAGAGCTTGGCCCTGCTGGAGAAAACCCCTACAAGACGATGAAATTCTCTGCAGTTTTTGCTCTCGCAGTCAATCAACCAAACCAAATCAATCAATCAAATCAATCAATCTATCCAATCAATCTATCTATCAAATCAATCAATCTATTCAATCAATCTATGTATCAACTCAATCAATCTATCAAATCAATCAATCGACGCGCCTGGAATACCGGAATAAATACTCAGCCACTTGAGTAAAAGGAGCCAATCCACTGCAAAAGGAGACTTTTCCGTTACCATTCCCCCATCCCCTCGCCCAGCCGATTTCGCCGGCGTCACGGAGCGTCGCTGAGCGTAGCGTGGCGTCGCTTCGCTCGCTCTTCGGCCCAGCGCAGCGGCGCGGTGCGGCGTTCGCGGCGCTCCGAAAGAGCGACGGTGGCGGCGGCGGCCGCTCAATAACTGTCCGTCTTCAGGGACAATGGCCGCCTCGATGGGCGAATGGCGCCGCCTGGCTCACCGCTCCACGGCGGCGCCTCTGCGAAGGCGTCGCGATGAATCGCCACGGCCACACTGGGCCCGATCAGCTCCAGCTGCGTGCGTCGGAAAAGTCACACGTTAAGGGTGAAACGGATTGATAGATTGGTTATTCTGAAGCAAGTTATCTGAGTAAGTTATCTGAGTAAGTTATCTAAGCAAGTTATCTAAGCAAGTTATCTGAGCAAGTTATCTGAGCAAGTTATCTGAGCAAGTTATCTGAGCAAGTTATCTGAGCAAGTTATCTGAGCAAGTTATCTGAGCAAGTTATCTGAGCAAGTTATCTGAGCAAGTTATCTGAGCAAGTTATCTGAGCAAGTTATCTGAGCAAGTTATCTGAGCAAGTTATCTGAGCAAGTTATCTGAGCAAGTTATCTTAGCAAGTTATCTTAGCAAGTTATCTTAGCAAGTTATCTGAGCAAGTTATCTGCAAGAGCAGACTTCATTTTGCTATTGGGATTTGTTTTATAGCTAGAATTCATTAGCTAATTATTATTTGCAACGTATGATCTTTGCGATCGGAGGTCCCAGTATTTTTGAAATGAAGGCCAAGTAGTGGGGTTCTTAACACAAAGGTTTTAAGAGTATTGTTTATTGATGTTTTTTGCTGCAGTCAAGTTTTTATTATGCTCGTCAAAAACACAAAGATATACGTGTGTATAGATTTTACAATGGAATTCCTCTAAACAAATCGAGCAAGTAGTACACAGCTTAGGAAAAAAAAAATTGAGATGCTAACTTATGCATTCGTAGCCTGTATACTCCGACGCGGTCTACGCTACAGGCATTATCATTTGCACCGACGAAAGGAAAATTAGCTTTCCATAAGGAAAATATCAACCTTGGCAAATAATTATCTTGAAAAAATTTCTGATTTTGTAGCGATACACAAAATGTGTTAAGTGTGCAACCGTCTGAGGTGGAGGACTGCAAAAAGTAATTTTATTGATTTGGAAGATATACATTTTTCAACATATCCAAACAATACAATTATTACTATCAACTCTCAGGAGGTATGCAAAAAAGTTAATATTTGCATTTCGTAATATGATTTACGTGATTAAGTTAGTTTGTAGAAATAAAACCAACTGGAAAAGGGAAACGACCGAAGAAAAGAAAGGAAGAAGGAAAGTAAAGAGAGAACGCAACAAAGAAAACAAAATTAGAGAGACAAATGAGGGGAAGTGGAACAGTAATTAGATTTACTAAAATAAATGAATACAGATGAGACAAGAAGAAATGTAAGTAGGCTTTTAAACCACCAAACAAAATTAGGTAAACAGATAATTGCATTATTCACTTAAGAGTACACATTGCCGTTATTCAGTAATACAAAAGAAACAGTGTTTAATATTCAAGAACGAATACTACAACAGGTAGAGTAGTCTTTCATGAAGCAGAATACATCGTTTTAAACTCAGAAAATACTGATTATTATGAATACCAAAGAATATCAACTGGAAAGTCTTGTGGAAGAGAAACATTCGTTCAATAATTATATAACAAATTATTACCAGTTATTATTTTGGATCTTTTATAATACAAAAGTTACAATGAATAGCACACTCTTACACAATGAAGAGTGAAAAAGTGCACCTTGAAGTGAATAACTGGTTATGTAATAATCGTACGTTTTACACACAGTAGCACATACATCCTGATAATGTTTGTACTGATTTATCTCATGCTGTTCTGGAATAGGTGGCTCAGAGCACCAACTGATATTATTACAGAACATCTGACCGGGAGGTCGTAGGTTCGACACTAACATGTTAGCTAGACCGAAAGATTCTAGTGGCAGCTGCTATGATCGCTAGTTTCATATCTGCTCTGATCGCTGCTTTCATCGAGGTTTCTTCAATGAACACCATGCGAATACTGGAGCAGTACCCTAACAAACGGGCCACGGACCGCGCGCGATCTTTCTTTCGACTTTCTTGTCCTATCATTACCACTTTCTTACACACACAAAAACATGCACTAAGCTATCACTCATGCCGGGAGACCGGTCGGGAGTTCAGAATTTGTCCCGGCTAGGGCGGTGCCCCGCTGATGGGAGATACCTGTTTGGGGAAAACACCGCTAGCTAACGACAGTTCGACGCCGGGTCTCACCTTCCAACAGGGAAATATCATCGTCACCTCGTGAGCCAAAAACGTGCACCACACTTACGGGACTAAGGACCTTAACAGTTGACGTGCCCGGAATCACTAATCAATCAATGAAAGAATCCAAAATGATGTTAAAAAAGAATGTATTAAAGCTTATAATTAAAAGGCCAGATTTGTATTTATTATGGCACGCCTCTTTCTGATTAGTCTTCTAATTAAGGCGCCCCCCACTTTCCCCTTCTCAGATCGAGAGATGGACTTCCTTTGGCCGGCACCGCGGCTCTCTTGTTTATCGAGTCGCGTGCCCGGACTGAATAAGTCCTTTGTTTCGCGGCGTCACGGTTCTTTCGTACTTCCCCGCCCGGGTCACGTGACCTCGCGAACCAAAACTCCAGCCGTCTTATCTCAGCGCGACAGTTCCTTTCTAATTAATGTGGCACGCACAGGTTATTTGTTCGAAACATTCCACCAGCTCCCTCTTTGGTTTATGTGCCCTGTTTAAACACGAATTCATGTGGTATTTATGGAACGACACTCAGGGAGTTTGAGGTTTCCATCACGCAACGCTTTCGCTTGATCGATGAAGAATGCATTTAGAATGTGCGGCTACGGCCGCAGATTGATCTTAGAGGAAAACTGATCACGACCGAGTTTGAGTCATCTTCTCCAGTGGATACGTAGGAAGAGAAGAGCTGGGTGGGGAAAAAATGTCTACATTTCTGAGAGCACCGGCAGAGTTATCTCATAGCTAGCATTGCAGCAGCATCTGTAGCATCTCTGAGCAAGATGTCCCACGGCTCGAGTCACAAGGGGGCGAATTTTCGACTCTTAACTGTATAGCTAAGTCGAATTTAAACGCTGTCAGGAGAATTATATCGACTATTCCAACTGGTAGATATCCAAGCTTACTCTGATCAACATTAGGTTAAGACTGGAGTAGGAGGGGTGTCTAAACAAACAAAACAGGCCACAGACCGCGCCTTTTTGTTCGTAATTTTCGAAAATATAGAAGATTCGGTGGAAATGGGAGCTGTGGTATCAACTAAGAACCTGTCGATATAAATATTTTAAAAATAGATTTGGAGCGGTTTTTAAGAAAATGATTATTAAAAAATTGAGTATATATTTTGGAAAATACGCAAAAACTGCTCATATTTTCCATAAATTCTACATGAAATAATTTCAATATTGGTATTTGGAAAGCAGATATCATAAGCAAAAACCTAGTTACAATTTTGTAGTTTAAAGAAAACGTAGAAAAAAATTTAAATTCAGAAATTAAACGAAAATAGAACCTACCCTGTTTAAGCGTTCTTTACGCTCTCCGAAAACAAAGTTTAATCAGAGAATTTATAGTATTTTTTTAAGAAATATTGTAAATGTTGAGTTTTCATGTAATGTATCCCCAAAACTCAAAATGTCCGTTTCAAACTCTCAATTTCGCGAGTTGGTTCAAATTGCTGGGAGCATAAATTTAAAAGAGAATAGTCTGAACGAGTTCCGTTGATCAAGTGACTGAACAGACAGACGAAGAGACATAAAGACAGATAGATGCTGTGACGTTAATCGAATTTTAGGTATCAAGGATCAACAAATATGGATTCTGACAAAACAAAGAGTTAGAGAAAGTAATATTCTACAAATAGGAACTGGATTTATCATAATTTTTCACACTAGCGCTCCACAATGTCTATCGAAAATTAGCTGACTTCTTTCAGAGATTTACAATACTCTCTCTTCATAACGTAAGAACGAGTAAGGCGAATATGTAAAAATAAATACACTGACAGAAAATTCCACCCAAAATCCTCTCCGCAGGCAGAAGCAACGAAGGAAAGTACCGAGCGCGCTATTTTGCCCGTCGTCCAAACCGTAAATGCAACGTTGTATCCGCGAGCGCATTTAAAATTGAAAGTCAACTACAAATTCGGCGAACGATTCCGATAATTTCGTATACGATTGGAAGAGAAATGAACAGGATCGGTAAATCTCTTTGCGAGAATTTACGACCCCAATCGCCCGCGCTCCTGTTGCGTCCGTCGCCCCCACCGCCCACGACCGCACTTATCACGGCGCTGCGGGGCGCTGGGGGGAGTATCGAAAAAGGCAGCGCAGCGACCTCATTTCTGGGCATGCGATGAAACCCGCTCCTGGGGAGGGCCTCCCGCGCGGATGCCGTGCGATTGGCTCTGAACAACAGTTGTTTAAGCGCGGGATGAGTGGAGTTGCATTTAGATATGGACGAGATGGTTGGTTCTTCTTCCTCTTATGTGCTCTTATAAATTGTGCATTGGGCTTGATCTGTTTCGAAATGTAGAAATAGTGATTTGTGATTTAAATTTTGATATAAATGCAATAACGTAGTTATACAAAGTAGTATTGAAGTCGATATGAATATAAAGTTGATATCAATATAAAGTTTAATAATGTCGATATGATAAGTTGATACGAATATAAAGTATAATAATTACTACTAAAAATTACTATTACTAAGCAATTACTTCTTACTTTTAATAAGCTAAAATTTTTTACTCTCTCCACTTACTTCGTAAGAAGAAAAACTGTGATAAACGATTCTATTGGAACCCTATAGCATAGCAGATTGGGGTACACTGAGGCTATTATTTGATTGTTAAAATGACAAAAAAAGAGTATTTTTGAAATATGACACATTTTTAAATTACATTTAAACAGTAAATGATTTCGGGATGAAAACACGAGTGGTAGTAGGGAGCAAGAAAGCTGGAAACCAATGTAAAAGAAAAAACTCGTCCGAAATCAGAGGCGCGCCACAATGCATTAAGATACACAACAGATGGAAATAAACATTTTGTAAAGAAATGTGCGTTTTGGTGGCAAATAGACGTCAAATGAAGTAAATAATGAGCTAGAAAGAACAAAAAGAATAGCAGGTGTGACCCTGAACGATAATAAGATTGTGAGACTCGCATATGTAATAATAGAATATATCACGCATAACAAGAAGATCGTGAAAGAAGGGGAGAATTTTATACAAAATCACATTACTCAACAAAAACGGGAGGCAAGACAAAATGGTGGGCCATGGCGAGGTCGACAGTAATACCGTACAAACAAGCTGAGACACAGGGACCTAGGAGAGGGCTCGGGGATTTGATACGAAGCGGCGTAGTCGCGCCCTCTCTTGGTTGCTCGGCCGCCTTTCGGGCTCCTGCGCGCGCGAGCACCAGCGCGGGGGCGGTGGGGCTGTAGGAATTCGCGCAGGTATTCGCGCCGCCCTCTGTCCCCCCTCGATCTCCGCCACCACAGCTACAGCCCCCCGCCTTCTGTCCCCCCCAACCGCCCTTGCGGCTGTAGCGTCGTCCGCCCGCCACCCGCCCACCTGTGCCCGCCGCCCCCGCCATCCCCTGCCCATCCCGTCACCCGGCCCCCGCTCTTCCTCCCCCGCTCACCGCCTTTCCCTCTTCCGCCCTTGCGGCTGTCACATCGCTCGCCCATCGCTCTTCAGCCCTCGCTTCAACCTCCATCCCCACCCCATTCCTACGCCCTCGGCCTCCAGCCCCCGCCTTTCCCCGCCGCCCACCACCGTTCCCCCCGCCTTCGCATTCCTCCCACCCACCGCCTTTCCCCGTCCCTCTGCCTTACCCCCGCCCACTGCTTTCTCCCCGCCTCGCCTTCCCCCCACCGTCTTCCTCCACCCACCACCATTTCCCCCCGCCCACCGCCTTTCCCCCGCCTATCCCCATCCTCCTGCCAACCTCCTCCCTCTAGCCACTGTCTTACCCCACCCACCACCTTCCTACCGCCCCGCCTTCCTTTCCGCCTACCCCACCGCCTTCTTCCTACCTTTCCGTCTTCCAACCCTTACCACCCCCCAAACCTCCCGCCAACCACCACCCCCGCGCTCACCGCCATCCTGCCCCCCCCGCCTTCCCCCTTCCACCCTTGCGGCTGTCACATCGCTCGCCCATCGCTCTTCAGCCCCCGCTCCGACCACCACCCCCGTCCCATTGCTCAACCCTCGGCCTCCACACCCCACCCCCGCCTTCAGCCCACCACCTTCCCTCCCCCGCCCACCGCCGTCACCCCAACCAACCGCCTCCCCCAGCCATCCGCCTTTCCCTCGTCAACCGCCCACCGCCTTCCCTCCCCCCATCGCCATTCCCCTGCCAACCGCTCCCCGCCCGCCATTCGCCTCCCTCCAGCCCATCGCCTTTCCCCCCGCCAACCGCTTTACCCTCCACCCACTGCCTTCCTACCGCACCACCTTCTTCCTACCTTTCCGCCGCCCGACCCTTACACCCCCCCCCAAACCTCCCGCCACCCTCCTCCCCTGCTCTCACCGCCATCTGCCCCCCCCCCCCCCGCCTTCCACCCTTCCACCCTTGCGGCTGTCGCGTCGCCTGCGGCGGATGCAAAGCACGGAGGAAGGCGACCGCGTCGCGCGACCCGGCGCGTAAATATTCGCGGAGCGCTCGCTGCGGCCTCCCACGGCGCGCGCGGATTCTTTCCACCCCCTCCACGCATCCCCTCCCCTCCCCCCTCCCCTCCGCACGCCGCGCCCGCTGCGCTGCGACCTGGAATGGAAGGGCATTTTTCACGCGGACGCGGGTCTCGTCAGGAAGGAATTGCGCGCGAAAGTGAACAGACCACAAAAGGTTCCGGACGAGATGTAATGCTCAATATTTCACCCTTGACCGCTTATGAAAGTGACATGACGATATCCATCTCGAATACGTTCTTCGTAATCTAAAACTGACCGGGATCCCGCGACGAAACGTACCTGGAATAATTTGTTCGCTCATGAACATGAAAGGACACTCAATTATTACATGAAGGCTTGTGTGAAAAGTGTTTATGTACTCACAATAATTCACGCTGTGTCAATGATGATGTTGTAATGATGAGCTAGCTATAAGTGATGATCTTAAATATTTTTTGATGTTCGAAAATGCTTTTTACATTGGGACGCTTGAGCAATCATTTAATTTATAGCCACCCACTGAGCATGCAAACATTCAGAATTCTCTTGCAGTAATCGAAGTCTTTGAGAAAAGGGAGGCTATAAAACTTTTCATAACATAGAAAAGTTTAATCTGTTTACGACAAAACCACATCAAAACAAATTTACAAATCACCTATATTTGGATGTAGCACTCAGAACATTTGTTTTTAACTCCTCCAGCTCCTGCTCTTCTAACTTAATTTCGTTTATTTTTTTTCCTTTTTCGGATGCTACACGTAGAGAATATAAAGTGTCGACTTTTTATTTTCCACGTGGAAACAAACTAAGTTCTTTCATCTCGTAAACTCTGGAAATAGAAAGGCATTACATCCCGCCCACACATCTCATGCCGACGTTCGCCCAATCGCCGAGTCGTTGGGGCAGGCAAACAGCAGCGGCCGCGGCGCAGCTGAGAAATTGAAGCACTAAGCAGCACTCATTTTTCCTCTGCCTCTTCTCCTGCCCTCCACCCAACCCCCGCTCCCAAGCCATCTTCCCCCCACTTCCTTCTCCACTGGAAGGCTAATCTCTCCAGCATTTCAAGCCCGTCACTCGCCTCCCGCTCACCTCCCTTTCACCCCCTCTCACCCACCGTTCTTCCCCCGCTCACCTCCGCTCGCCCTGCGCTCACCCTCCGCTCACCCCCGCTCACCCCCTCTCATCCCTCGCTCACAGTCCGCTCTCCCCTTTTCACCGCCAGCTCACCGCCCTCTCAACTCCCGCTCACTGCCTACTCATTCCCCTCACTTCACGCTCATTGTCTGCTTACCACTCGCCAGCCGCCCGCCTGCTCAAATCCCGCACATCTGATCTCCGCTCAACTCTCGCTTACCGTCCGCTCATCTGTCTCTCACCGTCCGCTCATCGCTCAATCTCGCAGTCTCAACGCCCTCACCCTGCCTGCTCACTGCCTGCCTCTACCTGCTGTTCGATACTCGACACTCGACACCCGCCGCCCGCCGCCCCGCGCCACCTCCGTCGCCATCCCAATGATGGCCCCCAAGTATCGTGAGCATAGTAGGTAGTGTGTTCGTGAGCAACAGGGGAGTGGGTAGTTTGGGTTGCGGGAGCAGCGGAAGAGCGTGGCGGGGAGGGCAGCGTGCGACGAAGGGCGGGCGGACGGGCGAAAAGGCGAGGAGACGGGCAGCCTGGTGGGCAGACGTGAGGGCGGGGCGGGCGTTCAGGCGGGTGGGGCGGGCGTTCGGGCGGGCGGGCGAGGCTGACGTTCGGGCGGGCGGGCGAGGCGGGCGGTTTGGGCGTTCCGGCGGGCGGGACGAGCAGGGCGGGCGGGGATGGCCTTCGGGCGTGCGGGCGGGGCGGGCGTTCGGGCGAGCAGGCAAGCGGGCGTTCGGGCGGGCGTGGGCGGGTGGGTGGGCGGTTGTTCGGCGGCCGCTGGGGAAGGGCCGTGAACGAAGGGGTTTGGGGTTTTAAGCTCCGCGAAGTTTTCGCGCGCATCGATCACTCCACTGTCCGAAGTTTCCCTCCCCCTCCCCTTCCCCCTCGACGGCGCGCGCTGCCCGCGAAACATTTTCCTCCCCCCCCCGCCCCCCCACTCGGGAGTGATTCTCTGGCGGAGGACGACGCTGCATCTCTGAGCGCCACACTGGGCCCGACGCACTCTGCGCGAGCGTAAGTAGATCTAACTGGTGGTGCTGAAACAGTACGTACTGTCTCGCCCGTATTTTCACGAAAAATTACACGAAAAATAATAAAATAAAAAAGTACATGACTATTTCAAAATCTATCTTTAAGGAAGGGATTTTATTCAGAGAAAAAATCTCTACCTTTAATATTTCCGTTGTAGGAAGGCTCCTTTGAAAAAATGTTGAACTTTTGGGTTTTCAATGATCATAAGGCTGGCACTATTTTCTTAAACGTTCTTCACACTATCCAACGAAAAAAATAATAAAAAACGATGGAGCCATTTTTATGAAAGTTTGAAAATTGGGATGAGGACGTCATATAAAGTACCTCCCAAAATTAAAATATCGATTTCAAATTCAAGAGACCGCTACATCAGTCCGATCGATTGTAGAATATCAATTTTGGAGAAAAACAGCTAAAATGGTTTAGCCGCTAGTGTTGTTTACAAACAGACGGGCAGACAGACACACAGAGAAACAGGCGTTGTGCCATTATTCGATTTTTTGGTATCAAGGACCCATTAACATGGATTCTGGCTACACTACGTGTTAGAGGATTCTTTTTCTAGATTTATCAACTTGATTTGTCCACTTTTTTGTTATCAGAGCCCTCAAATAAGAGTTTTTTGCAAAAACTTCGCACAGCATTACGTAACTTTCTCTCTACTCCTTAGAGAGAAAGTAAAATGGAATGTTCATATCGTAAATACTGTATCAGAGCAATCTCGGATTCTTAAATAGTGATATTGAAAATGATTAATGATGCAGATGGTAAATGATTAAATTTAAACAGGAAAATATTTGTGTCGTAATAAAGAAAGAATATCGCCATGTTTTGCCACCATAATATCTCAGTATCGACAATATTTTTTCATTAAGTTACCACAGCATATATAACAATACAGATCTTTAAGTGGTTGTGAATAATGAAAGGATTATTTTTATATATTATTCTTCCGTTTTTGAGGGATGACTTTCAGGATCAAAATACTTATATTGTGGAGGCAGAATGATCCCAATATATTATATTTCACATCCAAGGCGATAAAAAGTAAAAATCTCATCAAGAATTCAAAATCAAGTATTATGTATGGGAATATATTATGTTAACAAACCACACTTAAAACTCACGTCAATTAGTCTGTGTATGTTTATTCTGTTGACTCGTGCGTTTTTGTAATTTTATGTAGAACCAGCAACCAACAATTGTCAATCATCAAAGAGTATCTATTAATTAAGACACTAGAAGTAATATTATCAGTAGCGAACTTTAAAGGATTTATTTTCTGCTCACCCCCTCTAAATGAAGGAAACTCTCTTCTTATGTAAAGCAATTAACTAATTCTGAACGTTAGGAAGTCAAACATTCATTCAGTTCACCTTTCCACACATCCGGATGTTCTTGAAATTTGGATTCATCCAGTTTCCATAATATGAAATAAGGGTACTAGTGTCAGTTTGTGTTAGAACCAAATGGCTTACTTAGGTGGCTCAGGGCATCAACTGATGTCACTGTAGTGCCTCTGGCCGGAAGGTCCTAGAAGGCAGGGTTTTTGACACTGACCTAATACGTAATTCGAATTCAGCCGTTGTTTGGAGGATAATTCTAGCGGCCGGCTGCTCTGATCGGTAGTTTTCCGTGGTTTCTCCCATCAACCCAAGGCGATTGTCAGAGCAATATCTTAACAAAAAGGTCACGGACCACGCGCGATATTTCCTTCCCCATCCTTGATCTATCCTTATCCCAAACTTACACATACTTACGCCAACATGCACTACACAATCACACATATTGGGAGAGCAGTTGGGAGCTTAGAGCTTGTCCCGGCTGGAGCGGTGTCCCGCTGGTGTGAGATGCGTGGTTGGAGAAAAACCCGCTAGTTGACGTGAAGATCGGAGCTGGATCTCGCCATCGGCTCGCAGTAAAACATGCAACACACTTCCGGAACTAATGATCTTAGTAATTGACGCTCCCTCAAACATTAATTCATCAACCAATCAATTAATCAATCAACCTACCAATCTATCAACCAATCGATCAATGGAAGCAAGCAATTTTGTCCATTGGGATTCTTGACTGCAGCCCATCGTGTTGCGCGTGGAAGATCGACGGGCAGTGCCTCGCTGTGTAAATGAGAGGTCGGCTGCGTCTGAGAGAACAGAAGAGAGACAGCTCAGGGAGAAACTGTGCGCCTCCTTCTGCATTCTCCTGTGAACGCTGACTTACTACTTCGGCAACGCTAGCCGCAAAACAACTGGCTTCTGTGTTCTGGAACCAGTTTAGAAAATCAGGAGCACGGGAAAAAAGCTCTAGAAGTTCGAAGTCTTTTAATTGATGGTGACATTATTCATTTGAGCCTTAAGATGATAATGAATTCACATGCATGCCCGTGTGATTAACTAATAAAATTTCGATCAGTAATTAATAAAAAGTTTTGCGCAGTATTCATTAGCTTTAATGAAACTGGCAATTTGTAATTTCCACACTTGCTATAAGGTATAATTACTACAACGTAACGAGAATTTAATTTCGAGCGACACAAGAGACTATATTCTCAATAACTTAAAAAATTATTATTTTACAGAATGTATTTTTGAGCCATTGTTTTCATTTCCTTAAATAAATTCTTGCTAGTCGCTTCTTACAATACCGGAATGTATTTATTTTCTCTATTACTCAACAATACCCTAATACTTTTTTGCGAAACTCAAGGTATATTACAATGTTAGTTCCTCAAAATAGCTACTTTAATTTATCTTTCTCACAATCAAGGCTTTTAATTTTTTTAACAGATTTTTACATGATAGGAATGTCATGGTGATATAAAAGATTATTTTAACAACATTTTAACTCATATTTACTAATAAACAACTGATATAGGCTTAGCAACATATTAAGATCCTCTGATTTGTTTAGCCAAATTTGTGCTGGCATAAAACTGATTTCATGCAGAAAAAATATGAGAAAGGAAACCGTTTTATTTATCCTGTCCAAATGCTAACGTTTTACCAATAAATCGAAACATCTTGGTAGATACTATAAATAATAAATCAACAATTTAACACAAAATCTTAAAGGACGAAATACGAAAAAAATATAAATTCCCCATCTTATTCCTAACACACTGTTTATAGGAGAGGAAATTGGAGAAGAAATAATTTATGAATTCTGGTCACGAAAACTTTATCTCACTCCCACACTTAGCCCATACGTATCATGCACCTGTGTAATGTGACTGGACACAAAGTTCATCACGTTCAAAACGCGATCTTTACCCTAGACATGTACATTAAAATCGTCCAGAGTAACGCACGTGAGTTACCGTGGCGTGCCACATCGCTTAGGCAACCCGCGTATCAAACTCACTTGAGGCCAATTCTCCTCTCGCCGCATCCGTTGCTCTCGCATGCGTAGTGCCTGTGCGCGCGACTCATAATGTGTTTTCCCGTCGATTTACTCAACCGCATTAATTCCAATTCGTTATTGTAAATTGTGTATTTAGCCGTGTAGTCCATTAAACCGCAGAAATGAGCATCCACCGGCCACAAAGGGCGCGATCCGCGGGCAATATTTCTTCATCGTGCCGACCGATTACCGTGCCAACACTCCGCATCATTCTGAATTAAAATGCTGTAAAAAGCCCCCGTGGCCGACGCGCTAAGCTCGTGCGAATCGATTCGTTATTTAAACAATTGAGGCCTGTTTAAGTTGTTTATTTTGCGAGCGTCCAATGACCGCCGACACCGCACACCCGTTCGACTCGGCGCTGAATACGAATTTATTCCGAAGTCGTTGGCCAGTGCAGAAACGAGCTCCATTGGCTAAAAACGCAGCGCGTTTAACAATTGGAAAATGGACTGTCGTATGCTAGATTGGATAAAAGCGCACCACTGCAAACGAATTATCGTACCTAGCATGTGTAGATGCGTTTGTTGCTAGAAGCCCTTTTTTGTAGTCGCAAATGGAGGTAGAATATATGAACAACATTTTTCTAATTACTAAAACCGGAAATCAAATTACTAATTACTGAGATTTCCAGATGCACATTATTAGTCTTGGAGCGTTCGATTTTTCTGTTCTGTTTCCCATAGCATTTCTTGAATTGGTCAAATATTGAAAAACCAAAGAAGCTCATCATATTTCTCCAACTATTTTTAACGTCACACGTAGTCTTAAAAGGTTTACTATAAAAACGCAGTGTCAGTGTAAAAAGGTAAACATCGTATTTCAGAAGCACAAAAATTTCCAACGCTACTCATGCTACAGAGTGAAATACGATGTGGCCTAACGTTCTGTTTACTGGACATTTTGCTTTAAGAAGACTGATCAAGAAAAGAAGGCGTGAAAGCCAAAAGGAGACGAGAGAAGGAATCCGACATGAAAGCTAGGCAGAGAGGGAGAGAAAGAACGGCATTTAATGCAGGAGTAGGAAATTTCGCGAAAATATATGTGGTAGAATTCGAGTATATGCCGATATACGCCGCAGCAGCACTGTGATCGAAGACTGTATTTACTCGCCTACGTGTCTAGAGGTAATTTTCAACTCGAGTTCTAAGGTACCGTACGGAAAGCGTCGTCAGTGGGAGACATAATAGCAACATCGAAGTCTGGCAAGCAACTTCAACCTCACAACGTCTTTAGGCAAAGTTTTACCTCTTCGCTCCATACAAGCGCGTTGTAAGTTTTCCGCTTATAAACAACTTACGGTGTAGTCGGCGGCCTCAATATAACGACGCTGAGCTGCCGCCGCTGCTGCCATCTGGAGCTCGTAAGGAAACGCGTGGGTTTCTCGGGAGACAACTGCCGCACGACGAGCGGTCGGGCTAATTACGCATCAGACAATAGCGGTGGAGTGGAGCTTAATCTAAACACTATGTATACAACTGCTTTTGAGAACTGCAAGTAATAAAGTGAGTCTTGCACATGAGATCCTACCGGTGACATAATTGAAGACTTAAAATAAAAGGGATGTAAGTGCCATTTCTGTTAAATTTACGTTTTTACCAGAATAATGATGAATGAATAAAGCACTATGGCATAAATAATAAGCCATATAATTAGAAATAACAGCATTTAATGATAATGTTTCGGGGTGATTATAAATGGCAGGAGTTGTATGTGCCGTATACATAAACTCATTTTTATCCAAAGTATGAAAATGGTGCTTACGTCCTTTTTTATTTCAATTCTTGAACTGTTGCGATGACTTCATTCAAATTTAGCAGACCGTTTAGATCGTTTTAGGTTTTTGAATGTTTCACACACCTACTATCCTATCGGAGTTTGTCTTGCAGACGGCTCCGGGGTGCTATCTCCCACTTCACACTTGAATCACGCTCGAAATCGTAAGGCGAATGTCCGTGCGGATTACAACAGTAGTCCTGTTAAAGTTATATATTTTTAACATTCTATTGTGAAAAAATATTTATTTCATCGTTATAAGAACAGATAAAGGTACATGAAACAGTACTCTGTTTCAAATTATTACATAATGTATTAATGCGTTGAGTTATTACAAATGATACAATATGCTTTACAAATTTTTATGTAGCCGGCCCGGTGGCAGAGATCGTTTAAACCAGTATCCATACCGATCTCTGACCGAAGAATCACGGGGTCGAGTCCCGCCTCGGGCATGTTTGCATGTGTTCGTCTTTTCACCCCCTGTCGTCACTATCGTTTCATCCTCATAGATACCATAACATTACAATCCAATTGTGATCGCTAATGACCTAGAAGTTGATGCGACCTTAAATAATTAAAAAATGCTTGTCATATGCTTTTAAATAAATATAATCATAAACATACAAAATATTTGTGGTTCTTAAATATATCATATGCCATGCGTTTTATTCACTCGATAAACTTTGCCTTATGTATAACACATTAAGCAGGTTGTCAATTAAAAAAGAAAATTGAGGTTACAATCTGAATGTGATTCAGTGTCCGCATCTGATTTGTTGTGTATTTTTGCACACAATTTATGCAGTTCTGTTATTTCGTAAGATGGATTGCTACAATACTATATTCGTCTGTTTTCGAGATATGGTCTGGTTTTCATGATCTGTCTGGACAACTTTGGTACTTCAGCAAGATAATACACTCGGTTCAGAGCTTTCAGTTTTACATCATCAGTTACTTTCGTATCAAATTGACGTTGATAACGCGGGCACACAAAATAAAAAACGTTGTCAGATCCAAAGAGTTGTCACATATTTTTCCATGTATTTCAACACGCTGAATACGAATCTACAGCCTGAATTCCGCCACCACTCTCCATTTTTTTAAATCACAAAAAAAGAGAATTTTTTGTTTGTTTTGGAGGATGATGGATCAATTCCAGCTTCAGGCTCGGATTCATCACGTCGAAATACACAGAGACATGAGTCAAGTCTTTGGGTCTGACAATTGTTTTTCTATTTTGTGTGGCTGTGCAATGAGTACTGATCTTCTTTACGTTTGCATCGATAGTCAGTAAGTCATTTCACAAATTGTGTTGTCCATAAACAATGCGGAATAGTGGAGAGAAATCTCTATTTTCTGCACAGAATTCATGAAGTGACATGGTGCTAATTTATTGCAATTTACTGCTGGTTGGTTGATTAATGGTTCCGGCCGCGGCAACCGCGAAGGTAATTTTCCTGCAATTTGCGAAAAATCAGGGATTTCAACGAAAATGAGTCCTACAACTTTTCTTAAGCGTCTATTACGCTATTCGAAGTCATCATTTAATAAGAAGTTTGGTGCCGTTTATTTCGAAAGTTTTGAAAATTTTGAAAATATCCGATGAGCTTTATGCTCTCCCCTTTATGCTAAAGTTCTCCCCAAAATGAAAATCTTGGTTTCAAATTCAAGGCCAGATTAATTTCAATTCACACCAGCCAGCTTGATTAAGGAATATTAATTTTCTAGAAAATCAGCTGAACGGATTAGGCGCTAGCGTTGTTTACAGAACGACAGACTGACAGACTTTTTGCCTTCAATCGATTTTTCGTTATCAAGGAACCACAAATGATTACTTCTGACTACACACCGTGTTAGAGAAGGTATAATCAATAATAACTTATTTATTGACTTAAACCTCAGTTATACCCCTGGATACAATTATTATAGAAATAATTCACAGTAGTCAAATCAATAAGAATACACTTACTCAAAAAAAACAAAAACTTAATTACAAAAACTTACTATTAACAATTTTTTTTACATATTTACATTACACAGATATTAAAAACGTTCACAATCTTCGAAAAAAAATCTTGAATTTAATTCCACAAACTTACATTGTAATTTAATTATCAAATAGACAATCCTTTTAAGAAATCCTACAATAGTTGCCTCCTTAAAACATAAAATAGGGATTAAAACCATGTTGGTCGATATATCAGAAGAAAATGGCATACTTCATATAACATACAAGAATTATACGTTCTACTGGTTTAATAATTGCTTTGCATTTTGCAGTAAAAATACAAATAGGAGTTTAAAATGTAGGAAAATCTAAAATTATCCTTAGAACTCTAAGTAACAAAACCAACTTGACTTCCTTAATTGTTTTAAGATTTATTTTGGACCCATCGCTGAAAATAAGATCAATTTCATCATTGTTAAGAAGTATTGTTTTTTTTCAAAGTCACTTTTCGGTGAGCATAACTCAATATTTCTTCTGCTTTCCAAATATAGTTCAGGTTTGTTAGAAATAATTCAAGACACTCATTATCGTGTGTTACAGGGAGTTTTCAAAAACAAAAAAAATTAATAGTATTTTGTCATCAAAGGCTACCAAAACTTATTCACATACACAAAATGTTCCGCATCTTTTACGAACGCTTCTAAATTAAATATTCATGTATTATTTTCTTTGATATACATTTAAAGATGTTCAAATGTTCACAATATTCACATTCACATTAACAGCAAATAACTTAATCAATTTAGTTTCAGTTAAAGCAAATTCATTCAGATAGAACTAAAGAACGTAACTTAAAACAAGATTTAAGAAAATAAAAGAATGTTCAAATATTATTCTCATTATTCAACCTCAATAGTACCACGATGTTTTGATTTTGTACCATATTATTTCTTAATGGTTCGTAAATTGTACAGAGCTTTATAATGTGTTCTAAAGATTCCTGTTCAATCTCGCGAACAATCACAAGGAAACTCGCCAGCAGGGAACAGACTCAAATTGTCTTTCCCCCGCGCGGCCAACATTCTTCGGCTGCCCCACCTTCAAAGTTTCTCACGGCACTAGCACGTCTATACAAAAATATAAGAAATGAAACACAGATGTTCAGGCAACAAAACAATTCTCGTCAAGCCCTCTTGGCCGCGAACGCCTCCGCCGCGTACCGCATTGTACTGTAAGCCGGAGAAAGGGCGACGGTTCAGTTACCCATCCGCCGGCGCGCGGGGCCGCTTCCTCAAGCCATTAGCCGTTTACCTGCTCTTCTCAGCCTTCGGCGACCAGATGTGTTTATAAACATTCATAAATATCGCTACGTGCCTCCCGCACCAATACTGGCGTTAGTATTCGCCGACCACGAACGCATCTGCAAGGCAGCCGCGCCCGCGCCCGCCTTTCCGCCCCGTTTCTCAGCCGGCTCCGCGGTTCCCGTGAGAAAATACCAAACCTTGCTAATGAGATGCAGCCATCGCGGGCAGGCCAGTGCCGCGCAAAAGTCACGTGACACACTTCAGAAAACAACAACAAATAGCGAGCATCTCTCGTGGCACACCGCGTCTCACTGCATGTCATAGGCTAGCTGCAAATGTCACGTGACTCTTCCCCCCTCTGCTCTCGGAAACTTACGTTCAAATAAATACGGCAACTTCGCCCCCACGCGCCTCTCTACGTCAAACTACTACTAAGTCACTCTTCAGTCAAACTACTATACTGCTGCTACAATTACTACTCTACTCACTACTATGTGAAACTACTAAGTCACTCTCTGTCAAAGCTACTACTATGTCATTTCTACTTTCTTAGTCAAACTTCCAAGCGACAACTTCAGTCGCTTCTACTGAAAACTATTCAGTCCTCTCTTCAGTCGACTTCTAACAGTCATTACTACTCAGTCACTTCAGTCTACTCCTACGAGATAAACGACTACCATTGACACATTTGTCAGTACAACGCACGAGTGTCAATGCTCGCTCTACTCGTCAGACAGCCTGCGAACGAGTCAGCTGTCCTTTCTCTGCCTATCAAGGCTCCGGCAATCAGTCAGCGCGGCCAGCAGGCCGCGATCTACATTCGGGCCACCCGTGAATCAGCCTTCACCTGGCTAAGTCAACAGTACGGGCCGCTCCAGCAGTCGAGTACGCGCCCATGGTGACATCCAGCCCACCAGCCGTATCATCCGCAGCCCATTTCAACCGACGGCACTCACACACTCAGCCGTCTGACCTGGGTTGGTGTTTGCTGTACTTTCATCAATCTGTAAGTGTAAACTTTAGAAAAGAAGAAACTTAAATCACAAACATTCATTGGTCCTCCGGCTTACTGCCTAACTTACTTGTAAAACTAAAAAATATTTCAAGAATTAAATTAAATTCATTCACAAATGCATTGTCTTTCATTTGCCTCTAGAAACAATCCCCTGAAACCTGATCTGAGCCTGTGTGTAGTCGCTTCGCTGCACGGACCTCACACCACGCTGCATCCACTACAATTCCTGTTGGTTGAGATTGCATGTCATACGGCTTTCTCGTTACGATAATTTGCAGGTTATGTTTTTGAATTTGAATTTTATAGTATTTAAAGAAGCTAGCATAATTTGTGCCATTACTTTGGTTTGTGCTAATGGTATTTTCGAATATAATAAGTATGGTTCACATTTAGGGGATTCTGTATAATTTATTAATTTGTAGATTGGTTTGTAAAATGAGAATGCTACTCTATTTCTATCCATCTGAAAGGCATTATTTGCGTACAGGTTACAAATACGTGAAATCGTTGTCTCAATCTTACTCGACTGTAGTATATCATTAAACATTTAATCGCTACCAGGGGACTCGACATTGGTTTTCAGAATACTAACCCAGTTATGTTTTTCATTTATCCATTAACCTACTTTTTCGTTACCAGAGCTCGGCAAAAAGAATTTTTCTGTTAAAAATTCACCGTTTTTCTCGCAGCATTACAATACATTTTACTACGAAAGTGGTAGCTAGGAAGTAAAGTTATTGGTTGGAAACGTTTCTGCAGGTAGTTGGTGCAGTAGCAGTTTAAAAATGCAAGAAATTACGTGCTGTTGTTGCACCACTTGTTGGATGTACAATTTTACTCCCACAAATGGACGAGCCGAGATATCGCGATGAGTTTAAATTTTAATTTTATTATGAAATTACAAATCACGAATAAAACTTTTTAACGTGATAATACGCGCCACTGCCAGTGCCACGCTAAACTGGAATTAATTAACCAACTAATTTAGTTTTCGGTATATGATTATAAAATTTATTTGGAGAGAATGAGTTCAATTGAATGACACATATCATTTTTCAAGTTTACTTTTCTTCTTCTTCTTCTTCTTCTTCCAAAAGCGTCGTTAGTAAAGTTGTGTAGAGAGAAATGGGACGCCAAAGAGACAACTCATAGTTAACACGTTTTGAAATATAATTGCATTTTTTTAGTGTAATAGATTTTCAATTGTGTATTTCTGATACCATTGCAAGGTAGATTATTAGCACGATTAAAATATTTTATAATATTCCGAGAATGTGAAAATTCACGATTAAATAGATGTCGATAAAAAACATGAAGCTATCACCAAACAAAATGTTCACGCAATCTAGATGCTATTTATTTCACAATTTGAGATTAGAAAAGTAAATTAATGAATGTATTTTTTCGCGTCTAGATTGAAACAATCTCGTGTCATTAATCGAAATGCAGACATCTAGACAGATACCAAAAATTTAATAATTAATTGTAAAGCCATGAAAATGTTTAATACACAATTTGAAAACTCGCGCGCAATGTCACTAGTTTTCTAAACATGTACTCATTCAATAAAGATAGACATTATAAACAAGCGGCAAAATATGCTACTACTGATCATAAAACTTTAATAGAATTTTGGATTTCTATCTGGATTCATAATCGCTAAATGAAATATTTAGCTACTTTGTGGTCAGTACTAACACCAACAGAGGTGAGCGTTATGGTCGTGGTATCAAAAATTGAGAGATCGCGAATTCGATCCTCGTAAACTCGAAGAGATTTCCCTGATGTGTTTAACATCGCCGAGTTTGCGGCACTTGTCAGGATTAAAAATTGCAGGCCGAAAGCTCTGATAGTTATTTTCCCCGTTAAGTTCTTAAGTTAATTTCCAGGTGAATACCGGAGCATCTCTCTAGAAGTGGGCAATCTTTTTCCCATTCTCACCCTTAGGACCTAGCAATAGGGTGATCTACCCCAGTATTACCCCGCTTTAGAGAACCTCCGACAACGATCGGAGGGGGTTAATACCGTAAGGGGGCTGCAGGACAGAAAACAAGATGATGACGATGAAGTAAAATAAGGTTATGGTCTATTTACTTCGTCACCTCGCTCCAGCACGTTTCTTCATCTTTCTTTCTCTTCTTCGAAGGCTGAGGAACGCGACGGCTCAATTCTAAAACATTTCTTCCCGCCTGCGAGTGATAAATGCGTTTCCTCGACACACCGACAGGAGCGCCCCTGGTGGTGGTCGCCGACAGCTCCGCGACCCTTTAGGCGGGAAAGAGACGGGAAGAAAGGCGGGATTGAGGGAGATCCATCTACTGCGTCAGTGCCTCCACGACACCGCCCCATGGAAGGTTAACAAATTACTTTCGGATCGTACCTTTGAAAGTATTCGAGCAAAGATTTCTGTCCAATAAATTTTGCACATTTTCTGGGCATCACACGACCGACTTGTCATTTTATAAGTTTTAGAATACCTCTCTTAATTTGAATTAAAAGTTATGTTACAGTCGGACGAAGATTTTAAATTGCTTCATATGTAGAATTTGCGGAATTACACGAGAAGTATTTGGGTAATGTGTTTGTGACCTGATGCTTTCATTTTACCATTATAGACAAATAGTGTTTTCTCAATTTCGTGAACAATTACTGCCATCAAAGTCCCAACTGCAGAGACGTCATCTGAAAACCACGAAAGTATTTTACACTAGCCGAGGGAAAATTAAATAACTGACAAATAGACGAATTGTGAAAAATTCTAATTTTCAGTATTGACTCCGTAAAATGGAACCTTAATTACAAATAACGGAGTTTCACATACGATCTTGTAGTGCATCAGTGTTTGGGATGTGATGTTCTTTCACAGTCAGAGATCTCGTACACCAGTTGCACACCGCGGTGTGAGAAGTTGCCTAACAATCAGTAGCATATGTAACATGTTTAACGTTTATGATACAAACTTCCCATGAGCAAATGCCACATGCTTAACATTTATGATACATCACATATCGAAATGTCATATGTGTAATGTTCATGATACACGCTTCACATGAGAAATGTCACATGTGTAACGTTTATAACATTTGTTACTGTATGAAATTTGAGATAACATGTTCATTGGCGAAAAGAAATCATCTTTGATCACCTCTGCATGCCCTAGAAGTTTGTTCTTTCCACTTTCTTACTCTATCATTGCAGTTTTCTCTTTTTCTTCTTATCTCTCTCTCTCGGTTTTCAAAGAAAGCAAAAGAAATTCATGAGGAATAAAACATTTTTACCTTCATTTCTCATTGTGTAAATAAACAGGCCCAAAACTGCGAGCACAAGTAATTTACATAAATATGAGTTCTTGAAGGAGTTTCTTCCAGAGTTTTATTTAAAATTACAGTCGACTGGCGATGGGTCAATAACTTCTTTGCCTTGGTTTCATTAAAGAAACTACACAGAAACATCAACGTTTGTTGTAAAAACCTGGAAATTTGATTAAATTAAAAATTAAACTGACGATAACTCTTACTTATTCATGGGATGTTTGAAGTAACTTGCCAAAGATTAGCAGAACACGAAGATTTTGCTACGGAATATTTTTAGTTGGCAAACAATACTTCAAATTCTTATTTAAATATTCTTACTCAAGTTGAATTTATTTACTCAAGACGATTTACGACTTGTTACATCACACATCACATTATATTGACAAATTAAAGTGAACTTTCAACCTCTAACAATGTTAAGTAACCCATTCGGAAAACGTAATATATGGAATATGCAACTTGCCGTACATGACAGGTTAATGTGTTGCATATACCTACCATCCTACCTTCCTATTGTGAACATTGTTTCAGATCAATATCGAAAATACTGTCACGTGGCAAACAATTAACTTCCTACTATTCTAATCGCTTTATTCGGATTGCTTGGAAGTTACCAAAGGGTGTGAGGTAAGGGAATGAAATATTGGAAGATGACGTATTTGAGTAGAAAAGTTCTTTAATCACAATAATTTTGCGAGTGGGGTACGAGATACGGGATAGAGTCTTATCCTATTTGAGAATCTCTATCCGTTGGTGTTATGTTCCATAAATAACCATAAGATACAACTCAACAGCAGTTTATTTACCCAACTCGTATCACTAAAGAAAATACACTCTGAGTCAACATCATTAACATGTGTCCTGAAATTGTCCCCTGCGAGATACCCCTTCCCTGCTGCCGTTGCCATGGCTTGTGGAGCTGCGCGGACGAATCTTCACCATTCCTCTGTGCTCCCCAAGCACGGGCCCAGGTTTCTGGTCCATGGTGCGAGCCAGGGTCTTGAAACTCTCCATGAAAACCGGAGACAAAGCTTCAGGGTGCTGCTATAAGAGGCGCTAGTGTTGCCGGGTACAAGTGCAGGTTAGGCACGCCAACTTACGGACATAAAAATTGGCTGATATCTGAAAAATACCGAAGAGTGTCTTCTAAATGTTCAATTATTCATAATATATAAATATAAGAAACTGCTGAAGAAAGCGCGAATATCGACGCTATTTTTGTAACATTAAGTGGCTGCTTGCGTCTCGCGAATCTATGCAGCGGCCACACACGTGTGCAGTATCGTTGGCAGCAGTTCTCATTTTAGGACCTGTATGAAGGTAATACAAGAGAGGGCGCCACTGTAATGGTCTCCACCACGGTATATGGGAGTTGAAAGGCCCTGGTGCGTGCGGCCAGTTCGCATACACCAACGGAGTTGCCACTCTCCAGCCTTTGCCCTGCTCTGCAGGTAACATCGGTCTACGAGCCCCATCGGTCCGTACTCATGAGTTTCTTTCCAGACACAAGACGATCTCACTTCTACATGCGTGGTGCTCTTCGTATTTGGCTTCTACTGATTTTGCGGTTGAAAACGAAACTTTAACCCTTTCACTGCTACGCATTTGGAGCGCTGGCTGCCGCGCAGTGCTGAGTCTTCTGGCCGCCGCCGCACGCCGTGTGCTAACGGCCCGCGGTGCAAGCAACCCATGGCTTCCACAACACGTGGAAAATATCGCAACAGAAGCATTGAAACGCTATCTAAAAGGCACCAAAATAAACTTCAAAGTGTCCAGAACAGGATCCATGTTGTGGCAATCGCCTAATTTCAACCGCGATCTAAGAACGGACACGAGAACCCGAAAGAGCAGCGCGACGCACCGGTGCGTCGTTAGCAGTGGTGGCACGGCGACGTCTGACGCACCGGTGCGTCGTTAGCACTACGGGCACGGCAATGCTTGACGCACGGGTGCGTCGTTAGCAGTGAAAGGATTAAGGTTTTCATTATTACATAATTGGGGAGATTCAGCGCGAACCGGAGTGGGTGCTCAGCACGTTTCAAGTTCTGGACGAGGAAAAAGCCCTGAGACCGCTATATTGGTGTACAATGGGACTACTTTAAAGGTGACAATGTGTATATAGGAATATAATAGTTTCTTGTCAATAGAGATAGTTTGGAAACTTTTTGATACCACTTCGCGTAGTACAAGGAACGATCATTTGTTTTCTTCTACAGACAGAGGGATACATTGTTGTAACATTCGAGAAGTGTGGGAAAAAAACGTGCATATTCATTGAAACATGGTCAGCATTGCGAGGGTCCATTTAAACGCGGTATCAACATTTCAAAGTTAAACTTTTCAAGTTATAACTTAAAACGGAACTATTACATCAAATAGTACGATGAACGAGAAATTCATAGCTATGGAATCGAAACCAGAACAGCAAGTCAGAAGTGGGAGAACAATGAACAAAGTCAGGCGCACGATACATTGGATAGCGTTGTAATGACATTTTGTAAAAAGGAACTTAGGAGAATGTTATTGTTGTTTATCTATGCCATTCAATGGGACAGAATTTTTCAATGAATTGATAGAAATCCTTATCAACATTTTCTTGCATACTAGTTAATTATTTTGGGGTTGTAATTTTAAGAAATTGAAAGGGAAAACTATTTTAAACGACAATATGGTTCAGAATGTGATGAAGTGTATAAATGATTTTGATACAATGCGAAGAATAAATTATTTCATGAAACTACTTGTTCTTACTACTTCTTTATTTGTTTGTAGTATGAATGTTGAAATGATTCTAAAATATTAAACTCAAAATGATGAAAATGCTACTAATCTCTTGAAGAAGTGAAATTACCTAACAGATCTAATATTGAAGAATAATTTGCATTAATAAATAAATATATATATTTAAGAATGTCACAAAACTTTTAAAGGTTTGTAATCTTCAAAAATTCAGGAGTTTTAATGGAAATAGAGACTGCGTCCAGCAACAAATTTAAAGAAACAATGTGAGACCAATTTTGAGAACATTTCGAAAATATCCTCGAGGATATTGTACTAAGACATCCCTTAAAATTAAAATTAGGTTTCAAATGTGAGACATTAACATATCCATCAGAAAATATACATTTTAGTGAATATACTGAAGTCTATTTGAATACTAATGTTGTTCACAGATATTCTGAGAAAAAACAATTTTTCGATATAATGAACTTCAAAGAATGCATTTTGACTATATGATGTAATCGAGAAAGTAAATACTACAGGATGAAGAAAAATCTCTTTTCGATATCTATTAAGGGTATTGTTGATACTAATACAAACTTACGTTTCTGCTGAAAAATCTTTTTCCTACAGCTGTACATAACTTTCTATTACTTGATATACAATAAAGTAAGAAGGAAGTAAAATCTTAAGAGTAATATAATAAATCATCATAACATACCTTTCATGGGCTTTATATATTTCTATGGCTTCTTCCATTGCTATTACCCACGTATCTCATTTATCCCCGCCTTTTCCTATAGATCCGTTTCCTTTCCCCAATCAGTCATTAATTTCTTTCATTCGAACGTGCGTTTGACTTGGGACCGGCATCGATTTGTCGGAAGCTCTTCGCAAATACGGTGGCAGACGAGGAGTGAGGAGACGGAGGTCTGCCGGGCGGCAAGCTTTGCCTCGTTAGCGGCGCAGAGACGACAAAAAGCCAAAGGCGAGGTTCGCCTTAACGGCCCTCGGGGGAGGAGGCGCGGGCGCGGGCACGGCGAGCGATTCGGGCAGGGACGGACATCGGCAGCGAGAGCGCGGCTAAAGGCTGAGAGAGATGACAGCGACTGGGCCACTGGACTACCTCAGACCGGGAGGGGCCACACTGCGATTTAAATATACTGGCATTTCAAGGTCACGAGCTGGAAAGATACATTATCGTGTAATCAAAGGCTCCGATATTACTTGCGCAACTTTTCTTGAACGATGGATTGAAGAAATGCGGGAAGAGTGAGGGTATTATTTACGAAATTAGCCACTGGATTTTATGAGGAAGGGGAGGAGGCACAGGCGCGGTGAGCGATTCGGGCGGGGACGACGGACATCGGGAGCGACGGCGCGGCAACAGGCTGAGAGAGATGACAGGAACTGGGCCACTGGACTATCTCAGACCGGGAGGGGCCACACTGCGATTTAAACATAGTGGCAATTCAATGTCACGAGGTGGAAAGGTACATTGTCGTCTAAAGGAAGGCTCCGATATTACTCGCGCAACTTTTCTTGAACGATGGATTGAAGAAATGCGGGAAGAGTGAGGGTATTAGTTACGAAATCAGCCACTAGATTTTATGACGCAATGCCAATCTCTGGAGAATCTGTCATGCCTTCGCAACTTTCTCAACAACTTGCATTCTAACTTTCTGAGGAGTTCGAGGGGTCTCCTAGGATGGATATTCATCTGATTCGGTCATTTCTTTAGATTTTTTGGAGAAAATCACGGACAGAAGTTCTGGTCTTCAACAGAAAATAGTTTCTATTTCGCGCCAGTGATGATGTGATTGGAATGTTGTCATCAGTGCTTGCTGCTGCCTTCAACTATTTATTGTACTAGAGAGGGGGAAGCAAGGTCATCGGTCAAAAAAGTTCCGCGAAACATTTAAGTCGTACCAAAGCTCACGAGTCGATGACAATGTTCTTCTCACCGTTCAGGTCATGACCTTGAACTGACACAACGTTTAAAAGAAAGATGGGCTTGGATTCATTGATTAGAGATTCCTAGCGCGTCCACTGGTAAGATCACTAGTCCGTTCAGTGTAGGGTATTTTCTAGGGAGGTGACGATGAAGTCCTCTGAATGGCGAGATAATGGCGCCGAACTACGTCGGCTACCGGGTTTACGTCAACCACATATCTCCAACCAGCGGGGCACTGCCCCAGCCGGGAGAAGCCTTAAGCTCCTGGACGGTCACCTGGCATCTGCGGTGGTGTAGTACTTGTTAGTGAGTGTGTAAGGGGTAGGATAGGACTAGGAATGCGAGGGAAGTATAGCGCACGGTCCTTGGCCCGTTTGTTAGGGTACTGCTCCGGATCAGAGCAGCCGACCAATAGAATTCTCCTTCAGAAAGCGCTGAAGGCGCTGGCGCGAATAGAGTATATACGGAAGCCCCCATGATCTCCAGAAACATGATGTAACTTTAGACGGACCGGTCGGCCTAACACGGTAGCATGGTGGCAGCCCGGGACAAAACGACTGCCGGATCGAATTATGAATGGGCATGGGGATTTACTTTTGTGTTGTAGCATGATGGGTGTACTCCTTTCTAAATGTATCCCATTTTTTGGCTTGCTCGAAATGGAGCATGAGCATGTGTTTGACATGAACGCACTGCACACATACAGTACCATTTGGTGAAAAATTTTTCACTGGAAACGGTAAGAAGCCAAAGTTGCCAAGACGCTCTTCACTCGGAGCTGAGAATTGTATAATGCCATTCTTTACTTTCGTTTGGTACATGAAGAAAATTACGGTTAAAAATTGAACTGTCCTCCATCACAAAACATTTCCGACGTAACGATTGGACGAGTTGGAAGTGTTCCACTTCCACTGGAAATTGAGTTCGGGTGCCAATTTGTACAGCATCTTGTGACGTATATTTTCGTAACCGGGGTGACATCACTCACGTCATTAATATTTACGAGTACATTAATGGCGATTTGTATATATAATTAAATTAAAAAAATTAAAACAAGTGCTTCAAACGATGTCTGATAAAGTTTTTAGATAACTCAAACATTTTCATTGAAAATGAGCTGAAAATTCCACATTTTCAGAAACGTTCAAACGCCATTTTCTCGAGGTAGCTCTAAAAGTTTTCTTTAAATTGTTTGTACGGATAGTGCTAAATGCTCTGAATAATATGACTGAAAAGTAATTTTGCTGCATTCTTTTATTTAATTTTTTAAAATTACATACATATATTTTTAAATATCTCTCGCGTATTTTAAAATGCCATTTCTATCAATTTGTGTACATTATTTAATTTGTAAGTGGAAGTGATTCAAATGATTTCCAAAGAAGTTTCTCGAAAACTCAAAAAGTTTTCTGTGAAAAAGAGCTGTGGAAGCGGGAATCGATAAGTGAACATGAACGTCAATAGCACCAAAAGGGGCAAAAGAACGTTTGGTTTCCCGACAATGACGGAAGGTAAATATTTGGGGAGCTTTTTTGAAGTTGCTTTTATTCCAATTTAGTAAACAATCAAGGACAACAAATAGCCCGCAGCGAAGGTTTTTATTGTCCCAGGAAAACTGTTGCATCAGGAATCTAGGGTGACATGCAAGATCTGGTAAATATTATTTGATTTTTTCAACGATGCTTGCACACCGTGGAGTTTCAGTGTATCGACGTGTTTGGTAACCATCAGAAAACAAATTTCCTTTTCATGAAATCCATAAGGTTTAAAGTCAGCTATTGGAAATATTACTTTCTTTATTTTACGTAAAATTCTACGTTGCAAATTGGAACAAGTCTCTTCTAAATTAGGAGTAAAATAATAAATATAACACATTATTTTAAATTAATGTAATACTATAAATTATTTTAAATATATTAAACACGTAGTATTATTTCAAAACCGAATTGTAATAATGAAAAACGTGTTTTGAATTAAAACTGAATTCTAAAATTTCGAACACTAAATTGTAAACGTTGCATTTTATAGTTTCGTTAAAGAACCTTGTGACGATCAGTATTTATTGTTGAAGATTAGTTTTTAACTTACTCATGTATTCTTTTAGACTTGTGATGTATTCAGACTCTTTCTTTCGAATGTTGTAATGAAAATGAAGTCATTGGTAAGTAGAGAATGAATTAAATACACGAAACGACCATTGACGATGTGCAGGACAAAGATTCAATTTTATAATTTCAAAGATTAAAATATTTGTTGGAAATACTGTACAAACTATTCTAATGGCTTTGTTACTCTCATTGTTCATTTAGCGTACATTATGGAGTTGCTTGTGTATCAAAAATTATTCATGTTCTTTCATATTTTCATTGTATTTTTATATTAATGTGGCGTGCCACCATTACTCCACACCGAAGGTTAGCGGCTTGCATTGACAAGCATAACATCTCGGTGGCACAACCTCCAAAAAGTGCTGCCGCATGCAAGCGAGGGCCAATGTATACGGGCCCCGCGGAGCCAGGAGGGGCAGACGGGACTACGCGAAGCAGTCGGGACCATGCGGAGCAAACTGGACCATGCGGAGCAGACGGGACCATGCAGAGCAGACGGGACCATGCGGAGCAGACGGGACCATGCGGAGCAAACGGGACCATGTGAGTCACAGGCTAGTCAGAGGCGTACGTGAGAACTGTGAACGATCTGCACCAGTGCACCAAGGACGCTCTTCCATGATGACTCGTTCGCAAAGCTCCGCCGCCGCCGCTGCTGCTGTCGTGTTCGCCGCGCCTGGACCACGGAGTGATGGGGTAAGAGGCCGCCACGTCTGAGTTCGACTTCCTATACTTTTCCTCATCTGATTTATCGTTCCCCCCCCCTCTCTCTCTCTCTTCATGTAACAGTAATAAATGGTGCATTGTTTGGAACAAGACTTCTTTTTGAGGAAACTGCCCTCCCTTCGCCCATCTCCAATAAAATACTCCATGTCAACCACAGTACTCCAAAGTGACGCGCTGCCTCAGGAATACGCTGGAATCAGTCAGCTCCAAGGGTGGCACGTCACATTAAATACACTGCATATATTATTGTAAACACAGCGTTGAATCACATTAAAAATCTTGTAAAATTATTAACACTTATTGAGATCAATTTTCTACTCTTTGTTCACCCTCTCTGAAGCATGAGAATAATTATCTAATGTTTTGGAGGTGTTGATGGTACGAATAAATATATGTATTTCATCATATAGGATCAATCAAAATTGATTTCAGGAATTAAACTTTTTTTAAAAAACATTTATTATTGGCTCAACGTTTCGCACGCTTTGTACATGCCTTTTCAAGAGCAATTATGGCAACGGTTAACAATGTTAAATAAATTAATATAAAACAATAGAATTTACAATTTTTAAGTTAAATATTTACAATGCTGTTACATCCACAAAACCCTGAAGGCTTGTCAAAACAAATAGTTACATTATGCAATTTATGAGAGCAGCACATTTAGATATGTTAAGGAATAAACATTTCAAACATGTGGGATTGGCAAAAAAAATAGCACAATTATGGAAGTTGGTGTAGCATTAACATTTTATAAATTTGGTTCAGCTTCTGTATGTCATTGCCATAATTGCTCTTGAAAAGGCATGTACAAAGCGTGCGAAACGTTGAGCCAATAATAAATGTTTTTAAAAAAAAGTTTAATTCCTGAAATCAATTTTGATTGATCCTATATGGTCAAATACATATATTTATTCGTACCATCAACACCTCCAATTATATCAGGATCAACAGGAAGAATTTACATCAATTTCAATATCTAATGTTTTTGCAGCCTTGACAACACGTTTTCTAGATATAATACATGTATGTTGTATGGTAGTGCCATATACTGCGCCAATAGTCATGTTGAAAGTTCTCTTCGCCACCAAAATACGAGGTCCATAAATTCGCGCCGCCCACGACGTCTTGATTGCCATCCAACATTCAGGGTCTTAAACCACGTCTCTGGTGTCATTAGTTTCTACTCAAGGCAGAAAGAGCATTAGCATGGACATTAACACCAAACAGTGGCGCTACATGTTACTTCGTACGTGCTGTATCATTTGTAGAGTGGTTGGGCATATTGATCTAAGGGCCAAAAGTTCAGATTTGCATTTTTTTCGTCTCAAAGTAATGAAATGTTCAAGGCCAATGCAGAGCTACTGGCTCTGAAACTCAAAACCTTTCCATTTCTTTGCATTTGGTTGCAATACGCAACCAAACGCGACGCGTTTGTATTTACCGTCTCTGAATCTCAGTTTTTTCCTGTTTCCCACAATTCTGGTTTTTGGTATAAATACCAAAATCCAGTGGTCGAGCAAACCGATCTAAAGCTCGGTTTGCTCGACCACTGTACATTTATAAATCTACAGAAGATTAAGTGTTTTGTTGCGCCTTGATCCATTATTGAATTCCACTACTTTCCTATTTGCAACATGTACTTTTCTCCTGTCATTTTGTCATGTAAGTGTAAAGAAGAGGGTCTCAATATATTTCACTTTGAACATTTTTGTAATTAAGATTTAAATAGCATTAATGTTTAGTATTGGATTATTTAGTAATGTAGTTATAATTGGATACTTTAAAGCAATAAAATTGATTATTTCAACTTATATACACCAATATTTGTCTATAATTAATATCATATTTAAATATTTCTTCGGGTATTAACATTCTTAGAATTAACTTTTGGAATGTTCAGTTTTCTGTATGATTAATGCAACTGCGACTGAGAAGCAATTAGCAAGATTGTTGAATATTTTAACGAACGCCGAAAGACGATTAATTACATTGAAAATTTGAAAACCAGAAAAAAAACAAAAAAAACGAAATAAATATTAAAATCATTATGATGGCGCCAACTAAAGGTCTCTTAACACAATCCTTAAACGAAGCCCACATACATGATGTGTGTTACTATGCTTTTTTAATTTTAAATATTTAATCTGAATTATTTATTTTGAATATTACGATGTTTCATCAGCCCACTTCTCCTTAAACACATGTTTTAATTTTTCTGGTTACATATATATTGTTATATTCAACGACTGATTGGATTTTCACTGATTTTAAAAATTGATTTATTAAATGTCCCAGTATATCTCTCTACATAAATGTCAAATTTATTATATTTTTGTTAAATATACGCTATAAATGTTAACTTACAACGAGGTGTGAATGACACATTGAAAGACTATACCTCACGCCATCAATGTGAGACGACTTTACAGACGTTTAAAACTGTAGGGCTCTCTGCGGCTAATAGATCTCACTCAAAGATAAAGGATAAAGGAAACTGTCGTCCGATAGCAAGCTGTTCGGAAAAGTTCTAACTAACTAACAGTTCTGGGATTTTGAAAACAAAATAGTACATTGACATATACGGGTTGATTTAGAAAATATACCTACACGGTCTAATTTAAAATCCACTCAGGAAAGCAAACCTCAGCTTATTGTAATTGGCATCTTCTTTCTGCGTTTTAGCTCCCAGTCAATAAAATCTCCTGGACTTGATAGGACTCAAAATATCCTATACTTCGATTTATTTATCGAGTTCGTTGACGTTTATCAGCTGTTACGGTTCATCAAATCGGGAGGTTTCATTCAAGCTCCTGATTGGATGACACCGTAACAGCTGAGTAATGTCAACGGACATGTTTAAATCGAAATATAGGCAATTCATGTACTCCCTTAAAACGTTAATACAAATTCAATTCAAATTTTCCGAGGATAGAGGTCAGCCATATTTAATGAGCAATATCTATTCTGGGGAAAATCTTGTCACACACAGATGAACTGTCAAATGGGCAGTTTTGAAAATATTAGGGTATCGAAAATTTTATAGGGTGATGAAAATTTGAAGTTATCAAGGACCTCTCTCCCAAATAGTACTTCCGTAGAAACCTCCATATAGATTTTCAAACATCACATAATTTCTTCATATACGTAGAATACGAGAAAATAAAAATATCTTATTAAAAATATTGGCCAAAAAATATAAAGAAGCTTTGATATTAAAAAAGAAGATTGCGTTTTAAATATCGAAGCAGTTCACACAAAAAAGTACTCGATGATTGCAATGGAGAGGCAAAGTAGATCAACGTGTACTAAAAATAGTGGTTCCCGACGGGAAGGGGAGACGAGAAACAGTCCGACGGAGCGTATAGAGATGTATTCGATTCAAATTCAGCGAGAAAGTAAAACCGTTATCTACCATGACAAATGACGGTTATAAAACATGCATTACTTACGGTACTAATGACAACAGCAATTGACGCATCTGGGAACACACAGAAATCAATCAATCATCCAACCAGCACTTTCTCTTCTTATTCTTATGCCTCAACCATTGAGGTTCTATGTTCTCCATCTTGCTCTCTCTCTCTACCTCCTCTTCCCTAATCTCGTTCAACCTGATGTCACTGCAGTCCCTCTGATCGGGAGTCTTAGGTTCGAGTCCCGACGGCGGCAGGATTTTCGACATTAACTTGTCAGCTAGGTCGAATTCAGTCGCTGTCTGGAGGAGAATTCTAGCGCTCGGCTGCTCTGATTGGTAGTTTTCCGTGGTTTCTCCGATCAATATCAGGCGAATGCCGGAGCAGTACCGTAACAAACGGGCCACGGTCCGCGCGCAATCTTTCCTTCCTCTTTCTTGTCCTATACTTTCTTACACACACACTTACACTAACATGCACTACACTACCACACATACCGGGAGACCGGTCGGGAGCTTACAGCTTGTCCCGGCTGGGACGGTGCCCGGCTGGTGGGAGATACCTGGTTGAAGGGAAAACACCGCTAGTCGACGGTAGGTCGGCGCCAGATCGGCGGGGAAAATATCATCGCCACCTCCCGACAAAGAAAAGCACGCACTACACTTACGGGACTAATGACCTAAGTAGTTGACGCACCCAGAGACACGAATCAATCAACCCAATCTCATATCGCCTCCGGCTCACTCTTTGCCGAGCCCGCTCTTCCTCAAAGAGAAGGGGTTGCTGATGGGGAGAGGGAGGGAGGAGCGTTGCAGCGCGAGAACAGGGGTTGCGCCGTGCGAGGGTGGGCAGGCACGCGGGCAAAGCGGCTGACGGATGTAATGGAGGGGGGTGGAAGGGGGCCAGGTCGAGCGATCGAGACGATGGGCGCATTCCGCGGCGACACCCTCTCAAAGCCCCCCACCCCACCCCCAGCACTCCCCGACCTGCCCCTCGCCGCACACACCTTTGGCCGGGAGACTTCGATCATCCTCTTTTCGATCAACCTACCAATGGATGCAACAGCTCACCTCCCATTGTGGATCTTCCATTATCGATCCTCCCCACTCCAATCCCTCTTGCAGTTTATGGCTCGGCTCTCTGGTTCTGCCAGTTCGTTTCTTGTCATGACCTAGTCTGATCTCCCTCCTTCGGACCGGGAGAGGTAGCTCAGGGCTCAGGCTCATCAACTGATGTCGCTGCAGTGTCTCTGGCCGGGAGGTCCTAGGATTCGAGTCCCGACCGTGGTAGGATTTTTAGGCAGGCACTACCTAAATAGCTAGGTCGCATTCAGCCACTGTTTGGAGGAGAGTTCTTGCTATCAGCGCTTCTATTGGAGAGTATTCCGTTTTTTCCTACCAATACTAGGCAAATGCAAACGTCACTGTAATGCCTTTGACTGGGAGGTGCTAGGGTTCTTAGGGCTCCCACGGAGTCCCGATGCTGACAAGATTTTTGACAGTGGATAGAGAGCTAGGCCGAATTCAGCTGCAGTCTGGAGGAGAATTCTAGCGGCGAGCTGCTTTGATCGGGTGTTTTCCCCGCATTCTCCGGTCAATCCCAGGCGAATGGCAGAGGGGAACCTTAGCACAATGGCCGTGGACCGCGCGCGTTATACGTTATTTTGTTGACTTATCCTCACCTCTTACTTACACACACATGTTTGTGCACTACGCTAACACACGTGTCGAAAGATCAGACTAGAGCTTTGGGCTTGTCCCGACAGGAGCGGTGCCCGCCAGTGGGAAATACCTGGATGGGGAAACAGCTCAAACCGACGTCGGTAGGTCAGCCTTCATTCTTGCCATTTAGCGAGAAACCGTCATCTACCATGATAGATGACAGTGATAAAAGTGCACTACACTTACGGTACTAATGACCACAGCAATTGACGCATCTGGAAACACAAAGAAATCAATCAACCAACCAGCACTTTCTCTTCTTATTCCTATGCCTCAACCATTGAGGTTCTATGTTCTCCATTTTGGTATCTCCTTCTGTGTCCGGTTCCTGAATCTCGTATCGTCCCAGCCTCACTCTTTCCTGGCCCCGCGCTTCCTTCTGTCCCCTTGTCCTCTCGCTCAGTCGCTCCGCTAGGCCTGCATTCCTGCGTGTTGGCGCTGCCGGCCGCGCCGCCCCTGGCGCTGCGGGCGCCTGGAACGCAACCCGCCGCGCACAGCCCTTGATTGCGGTTGACCTCGCGCCGACCCCGGGGCGCTCCCTCTTTAGGCGAAACTCTGCGTTTAAAAGAGACTCGCAGCAAATGAATGTGTTTGAAAAATGGTACTGAAATGAAGTTTACCAACTTTTAATACGTTATCGAGGATGAATATTTCGTGTAGAGGATAATAACAACAATAAGAATAATAAATAAATAAATAAAATAAATAAATATACAATAAACTTTTTTGTTGGCTTAATTTATAAATATATGAAAAAGTTTTCAGATAATTTATTTTTATTCAGAGTCTTAAAAGAGCAACGTTTCGCCAATTTCTGTATATTATCATCAGACTATGAAAGTAATAACAATACACAACAATTAAACTAGAACACAACACACAATCACAATTGTTAAACATTGAATTATTAACTTACTAACTTTGATACAATAAAATTGTTCATTTTATTTACAAATTAAGCTTGCTTAAGCAACGAAAAAAGAGGATCAGATATTTATTTATACATAAGGTTGGCTAACAAACGTTGAACAATAATAATTACCTGTTATCAATAATCATAATAACAATAATAATAGTAATAACAGTATAAAATTCATACAATATTTGGAGATTTTAATAAAATAGTAATATAGGAACTGAGGTGAGAGTCAACTTAATTCTTCCCAGAGGAAGTCTGCCGTACTTATTTTGCCTTCCCTAGGAGTCAAGTATTTGAGTGAGTAGATTAGTATTCCCTTCTACCGATCAAAAATGTGATTCCTTCCGGTACTGTTTCTACATTTATCCTAATCTCCTTCCCTCAGACATTCTTCTGAACTTCAGATCTGAGATCGAAACTCCAACTTAATCTCATGGTTATTATAAAAGTCCCTGGAAGAGCCTGAAAGTCCTAAGAACAAAGATGGATAATTATTTTGACAATGTAAGCAAATCTAATTGATCGGGCAAATGGCAGGTGTTTTGTTGGATTATGTTTTAAAAATACCATACATAATGATTGTAAAATTTCTGAAGGACGTAAAATGACCAGCGACAACTATGATGTTGTAACAGATGATTTCAACGGTTTTATCTACGTTACAAAGATACTATGTAAGCCACCTAAAGGTAACAACCACTGTTCCTAGATTTTATCTAAAATTCCCAGTAACACGAAAATCATCCAGAAAGTAGGATTCTTCAAAAAAAGGCATTTTAATATGGGCAACCCAATTCACCTAGATCAATGTGATGAAACTTTGTGTGATGAACATTTTCATCATATCTCTAGTATGTGATTTCAGCAAGAGCAGAAGACTTATCTTCGTAGCAAACAAGACTGCTCAACAAAATTGCATGCCACGTAATACTTTTCTAATAAGAGTTGCGTAGTTTTACTTCCGTCCTTCATACTTCGCTTTAAGTCGTCAGGAAGTTTTCGGTTCATAAAAATCTGAATAATGTTTTTTTTCCTATTTTCACCTGTTTCTCATCAATTCAAGTCTTCTTTTCTAGCGTTCGTGCGCTCTTAACTCACATCGTTTTTCAACATTGCATTCTTTTGATTTTAACAATATGATTCCTTTTAATTAAAATTTACTCCATTCCGTTATTTAGTTCCCTTTTTAGAACTTTATCAAAGTTGAGAATGACATTTAGTGACTGTTCATTACACATTTAGTTTCTAAAATTATTTTTTACAACGGACGTTATTAATCTGGGAGATCCAAGCCACAGGAAGTTTATGTTCTTGAATTATTACGGTGCAGTAGTCGACTGATATTTCATGTATTCCTTCATTGTAATTTTCCCAGAATGCATTGCCTTCTATTTTTATTCTTTCTCTGAATCATTTCCCGTGAACAAGTTGAAACTTGATCGATATGCTGCGCGATATTTGTCCGATACGTTACGTGCACTAGCGCCAGTGCTTTGTGAGCTCCTGGCGTAAGCGGTAAGTATCCTGGCATTATTTTCAGAAGTGTATATGAAAAGAGCCTATTCAGAGAAATCATTTGTCGTTATCATGGATCGACTGTTACAATTTCTTCCTAAAGAAAAATAAGTGCAGGAGACGTCTGGAAGGAAATGAAAAAAATACGAACCTTGTAAAATGGATAAAAGACAAAGACTTTCTAAATATTTTTGTGAAAAATGTAAAATATGTGTTTGTTTAGAACATGCCAAAATCATTTGTGGAAATTGTATTTAATATTATTTAATAAGATAAAAAGATGTTTAATGATTTTTGCGAGTACTTTTTAATGTTTACCTTTCTCACCATAAGTGTTCAGACAAGGTTTCTATATTGTAGGACATTGACAGTTGCTGTGAGGGACATGTACAAACTAAATAAAATACGTATTTCAATAGAGCTTCAGATCATTCGCATTCACAAAAAGTTGCAGCTATGTCTGAAAGAAACCGTGAGTCCACCTATTGCGAGCATACCCAGGTTAAGATATATTTTACATTTAATCCTAAAGTTTTTTTGTGAGACTGCAACATCAAAGCATAATTTCTTACAACAAAATCACTTAATCAGATGTTTAAACCAAACCAACCATACGTTTAAAATTTAGCAATTCTTCGAAAGTGGATTCGCTGACGAAAATATGAAAAACTCGCATTTCAGCCCAGCTTTACGAAAGTCGCCGTATAAGTTGTGTACCTTATTAGGAGACGTCAGCCCTTGCTTAGTTACTCGGAAAGATCCTTCCACGGCGGCAGCGCTGCACTTGGGTGCAGGCGAAAGCTGCCAACATCCCCATGCCTCCCAATACATGGAGTAAGTACGTAACCGTGCCTTACAAAACCACACACGGCAAGGTCAAAATTCATTGAGCTATGGTTTTAAGACATATGAACCAGAAACATGTTAAAGTATATTCCTACCCATTAAAATTTATGTCATTTATTTATTAAATAAGAGAGGAGGGAATTATTGTCCAATCAGAGAGTTTGAATTTTCATGTCAGAGCTGAGATTAAGAATTTAATTGAAAAAGTAAAAGAGTGAGAAAGAATAACTCGATATGTATTGCTGTTAACATCTGACTGAAAATATATTTGTTACTGGAAGTGATCCTCATACTAAAACATGTTATCTACTACTGTTATTGCTAATTATTGTACGTTTAACCTAAAAAACGTGCGACTCAAGTGGGTAAACATGAATTAAACTATCAAATGCGTCAGACGTCTCACGGCTAAATGAAAACGCTGACTTAATTAATTCTGAACTGTCGAGAAAGAATCATAATCAGGAGAATAAATACTGTCTTCTGGTTTTCTTCACAAACAAATTTTTTGAAGACAATAACTAATTAATTTGGAAAACATTAAATTTCACTAATTTTACAACTATTATGGATTTATTATTTTTCTCCGCGGATATTTGGTTACATCACCTCATAAAATTACATTTATTTCAACGTTTAATTTACGAAAGTATTTCAAATATATGAACTACCGGAATCGCGACCCAGGATTGTTTAATTAATGATATAATTTCTCTAAAAGAAATTTCAGTGAGAGTCCCTGTTATTTTCTCTCATGCGTTGATACGATCAACAACTAATTTGAAGTTTCTTTCTTTTCAAACTCAATTTTAAGAAATACATATCTTCTTTTATTTCTTATCGCACCGATGGTGCAATGTCCCATGTGATGTTGTCCGACATCTACAAATTAGAAATACTGCTTTTCTAAACCACGTCAATATGTATTAAAATGATGGATCAGACCTTCACCCGTTCTTAATGATAGTAGAAAGACAAGGGCAATAAATTAACCGTTGTGGGCTGTGACCTGGCCTTTAAAGTTCTTCTCAGTCATTGATTGGAGAAAATTACTTATTGGTGTTTACAGGCATGACAACTGCTGTGGACATGAGTCTCGTTAGTGTACTGAATGATTTTTGTGGGCGGTGGCGGCTTCCCTCGTCTGGATGGTGAGTCCCGGTGCCGACCTACACGTCTGTTTCCAGGGATTTCCCCCTCCAGGAATCTCTCTTCAGCGGGCTATATCCAGGTCAAGGCAAATTCTAAATTTCTAACTTGTCTCCTGACGTAAACGACAGTGTAGTGCGTGTATTGGGAGAGGCTAGGATACGGAATAGGAGGAAAAGATTCGCGTAGTCCATGGCCGTTTTTTAGAGTACTACTCCGGCACTCGCGTCTTATCAATCGAAGAAATCACGAAAAATTACCTATCAGAGAGAGCAGCAGGTCGCTAGAATGCTCTGCTAGACAGCGACTTCATTCGTCCTAGCTATTTAGTTAGCGTCGATAATCCACCACCGATGGAATTCCCTATGTTCAAACGATCAGAGTCACTGTAAAGATGGTGGCAAAGCTAGTTCTGATCTAAACTCAGCCGGTGATTGGAGACACTTTGGAACCCACAACCAGACCTGTCGTCTCTAGTATGCTCATCCAGACAGAGGTCGGTTTCGATACTCTACTTCGTTGGTTTCAAAAATCTGCTGCCCAAATTGGGAAACACAATGTTTTAGACAGCCACTAATAAAAGCGATTACTTTTAGAGCGTGCATGGTGTGCTAAAAGTTCAATTTTTAGCATCAGTGCTTAAATGTTTAGATATAAGTATGAATGAAACAAAGAAAACAAAATCATTTGACGGCATCAAATACCACTGGTCTTAATGTTAGTGATCGTTGAGGTAGGCGAGGCATATTCCCATAAAACGAGTTTACAGAGTCTTAAGAGACTGCGGCAGGACTCTACGCAAATCAGGCCACCAAATTTCATGTAATTCAAGCCTAAGATTTTGATTCACTTCTTACAAAATCAGAAGCTGTTTAAACATCTAATGACGATATCTTTTAATGTAACATTAAAGAAATTGAAATGCTTGTTATTTATTAAAACCAGTTAATTATAATCTAATGATTGGTTAGGTTAAAGTTTAAGAACTTTGAAAAAGCAGCTTCATTTATAAACATTTCCCTTTTTAGTAGCTGCCAGTGCACTATTCTGTTAGTGCTATCACGAGTAATATAATTTTAAACATAAAGGATGATACCAAAAGCTGTAATTTTGAGTTAAATCATTCATTGTAATTATAAAAAAATTAAAGCAACGAAATATAACGTTATTTTAAATCATGAGCAAGGTTATAAAATGTATCCAAGGATTTACTTATCATACTCTGTTTTTCTGATTTTTTGATGAAAAATAGAAAAAAAAATTAGACGAACAAATAAACACATCAAAACGAAGTCATGTCTTTGAAGGAAAAAATGTCGCAAAGTGTAATCAACTGAACTGGTGAAAAAATCAATAATGTAAACTAATAATAATAATAATACTGATATACGTAAGCAAAATTAAGAGTATAATGTGAATAAAAAACGTTGTAAATACGGCTAGACATAACTAGACAAATTATTTATCTGTAATATGTCACGAAATGCACTTGCAAAATGGTAGTGGAAACCAACGTTATCACAATTATAAACATGAGGCAACACGCTGGAGTTGACGGTTTGGACACCTTCCGTCACGAACTCGCACAATGCAAGGAGTGCTGGGCAACTCCCGGGTTTAGTGCGGGAATCGCCCGGCATCTCGCAGGCGGCGGCGGCGGCGGCGGGTGCCGGGATCCCGTCGGACAACGACGCAACGCGCCCAAATGAGCTACCGCCCCATTCCCCACCGCCTCGGGCATTGTGACGTCATTTCACGCATAGCTGCCCCGCAACGGGATGTACATATTTATAAGCAAGTTGACTCGCTCTGAAAATGGCAGGTTCGCTTGAGCGCCCACGCAACGGCGGCAGTGGCGGAGGCGGGGTCCGGGAGCGGGGCTGGGGGCGTGGGCGGGGGCTGAGACGGACGCGCTAGCGATGGCGGAGGCGGCGGCGGTCGTGGCGGAGGCGGGGCGGAGGAGGTGGCGGAAGAGAAGGTGCAGGTGGGGGCGGGAGCGGGGCTGGAAGCGGGGGCAGGGGTGGGCGTGGGGCGGAGGCGGGGGCGGGACCGGTGGCGATGGCGGGCGAGGGGGTGGGGGCGGGGGTGGGGGTAGGGAGGGAGCGGGTGGCGGGGCGGGGGCGGAGGGGCTTGCGATGGCGGAGGCGAAGGAGGCTGTGGCGGCATTCTGTGGATGCAACCGTCTGGCCCGGGGCTGGGTCGACTGCACGGGAGGCTGGGGCCGGCAGGGGTGTGCGGCTGGCGGAGGTGCGAAGGCACCGAGAGAGACCGCGCCCAAGGGATTGAAGAGACAGTGACTCCCTGCGGGGGTGGTTGCTAGAGTTGTTGGGGTTTGGGCAACGTAGATTGCCGAACAAGGCCATGTAAAAGGAATTTATGGAAGTGGAAATGAAATTACTGGGAATGTGAAATAGCTGCATCTGATGGTCTTGCATCCCATGTGGCCCCTCAGAATGACGATATCGTGTTCTCCCCGTGAATGACCGTTGCCAACGATCTCGAGGGCGGGGCGGTCTGACAGCGAAAATACAGAAAGCCTGAAACAGCGACCAACCGTCTGGCAAGACGATGTCGGTGATGATCGCCACCGCGGAGTCTCTGCAGTCGAGGAGCAGAGGAAGACCGCGCTGGAGGTAAAGTGCGGGGCCGCACTTAACGTCGGCGGTGACGGCAGCGCGCGCCGGGGCGCAGGGGCCCCATGCATATGGATGAGCGCCGCGGGCGTCGGAAAGCGCGCGGCAGGTGCTGGGCGACGGCAGCGCTGCGGGCGGCGACGGCGGCGACGGCTGCGTGACGGCGCCAGACGCGGGCGCTCATGCCCGAAAGCGCGGACGGAGAAGGCAGAGGCCGCGCCAGCGGAAGGGAGTCACGCGCAAGCTGTTCGCGGTGTTGAGGCGGCGCGCAGGCCCGAACTCGACAATGGTGCGAGCTACTGCAATGTCAGGTACTATGACGGACTAATAAAACTAATGAGGTCACTGGAGGAAGTACAGAAGCCATGAAATAATCTAGTAATAAATGGGAATGTACAAATATATGTCGCACATAAGCGCAAAAACTACTCGATCGATTTCGCTGAAAATTTCACATTTTGTCCTCATTAGTAATGGGAGTATTTAGAGGGTGGTTTGAATTAAATCGGACATGTTTGGGCGTTGAAGATTTATTCGTTTATGACGGCTCAAATGCCCCTAAACGCAACACAACCCGCCGCACAGTCAGGGATTATGCGCGTCTTCATTGCATACTCGCATTCTGTCCCTGCGATTGTGAAATATCGGCCGGAATTATTACTTGAAACTCGGGCAAGTAAATCAAATTTCTCCAAGGTCATAGTGCACGAATGACCAAATTTGAGGGAGGACGTTTTAATAATAGGATACTTGACAACCATGTTCAAACCAGGAAATAGAACACACCGATTCTTTTTTATATATTAAAGTTTTTGCAGAGCGTAGAGAAATACGTGATTGACAATCACATGACCAGTAGAGTGTGATGTGCAATAGCGAAGTATTTCCGTAATCTATAAGGTTCACGTGACACCTACAGTGCCATTGTCGATTCGGCCGAATTTGATATAACTAAAGACAGAAATTTTCTTGTAAAGAATAGCCCAAACCCTAAGTTTGTAGGCTGAGTGCATTTGATCGAATAGAAGAAGCCTTGATTAGATCACTAACATATCCAACAGCTTGAGTTGTTCATCTGAAGCGGTTTTGATAACTTTTTTACGTCATTTTTCTCTGCTTTTAGAGCATTATAAAAACATTTTAAGAACATTTTATTGATCATTTTTGGCAATGTTTTAGGTCATCAAAATCCACCTCCTACTGATTATACTGTTTCAAAGATGGCTGCGTTTATTTCCACTCTATGCAGTGATCTGTATGTTAGTATCAGCGGCGGATTTTCAGAGGAGGTAAGGGAGGCCAGGCCTCCCCACAAAAGTGATTAACAACACTAAATAATATATTTTTTTACTTAGATTTGTTAGAATTAGTCTAAAATGGACATGAATTTTATCGCTGGCGAATAAATATTTAAAAGAAATCGCTTCTCTTCCTGCCAACATAATGTTACAATACAAGATGGAGCCCAACAGTTCTATGCGTTACACATAGGTAGCATCATCAAGTCTTAGCACTGCTTGTTAAGACTAAAAAAGATAAGAATTGCACATGAGGGTACACATAAGATAAGAAGTACACATAAGGGTGCTCGTATTTCAACTTTTCACCAAAGAATCAATATTAGGGAGGCGTTGCAAGCGATTGAAAAATTTTAAAATTACTTTTATTTTTTACTGATACGTTTTCTTGTTATTGCCTTCGATACGGAGTTCGATATTCACTGCATAACTTAACTGGATCGAGAGAATTGTGGTGACGAGGGAAATATGAAAACAGTTGAATGGTGCTACGTGTTCTCATATGGCGGGAATTATGGGAGGGAAATATAAAAAGGCAAAAAGAGTCAAGTTAACAACTAGTTAATTAGTAAATAAGTAAATCTGTATCATTAAAATTACTTAAAATATAATATCATGTATGTACCACGGGCATTAACTGGTTCTAATGATCTCTTGCGGCAAAAAGACCGAGTGCCTTTGCCCTGAGAAACTAATAATTAGAACCCTTACAACGCCCGTGGTACATTAATAACTATTTTCGCTTTGTAAATAATATGTTCATTATACAACCTCCCAAGTAGTTTAGTTTGTCGCTACAATATTTTTGCTTGGGTGTATTGATAACTTCAATGGTCTCTTATTTTTAAATTTCATGATTTAAAAAAAAACACCTTGCAACAGTCCGAGAACGAATTTAGGAGATGGCAGCAATCAAGAAAAAAATAGAGACGATGAAAATGGACTTTGACTACGGATATGACAAATAAGAATTTGGCGGAAAAAATGAATTTCATGGACCCGAAAAGAAAGGGGACTAGAATCGAGGCGCCAAGAAGCGGAGAGCTGGGGGCGACAAGATCGAGAAGTGGACAGACTGAGGCAAGAGACATTTGAACTACGGGGGATGGGAAGAGAGAGAATGTGGAGATTAGATGTGGAGAGTTCATAGTGGTAAACTGTTTGGGTTGCGTTGATTTCCGAGCGGGAACTATTGAGTGGCGGGTGTAGTTTCCGAAAAAGGAGTGTCTATGGCGAGGCGCTTGTGGTGAGCTCGAATCATGGATGCTCTGTGGTAGGGATACGACATCGTTGTCGATGTTTTCAAAATATCAATTTTTGTAGAAACATCTATGTTTTGTAGAAAAGTCCATGTTTTAAACATCGATTTATTAAGCCGATGTTTTTTAACATCTATTTATTAACGCCGATGTTTTTAACATCGATTTATTAACGTCGATGTTTTTTAACATCGATTTATTAACGCCGATGTTTTTCAAAATCGATTTATTAACGCTGATATTTTTAACATCGATTTATTAACGCCGATATGTTTTAACATCGATTATTTGCGATCAATGATTTTTTCTTTTCCGATGTTTTGTTTCTGAATGAAAAATTCCCGTGAGCACAATACTATAAAGGTTAACATATGAAATAAAAACTGATGGTCACACTGATAGTATATGAGTTGGGCCCAAAGAAACGCTCTTTGTACTACCTTCCTCCACCAAGATGACCTCCGTGCCCTTGTATTTCCTCTTTCTTCATATTCATTTTTCATATCGAGGTGCGGGCAACAAATAAGCTGTGGGAATAGGTTTGCCCCTTCTTCTCGTACCTTCATTCCGTGAATTCATAAGCACGGACATTGTCAAATTAAACTGTAATGCACGCAAATTTAATATTTGAGGTTATTAAAACAGTCGAAAAACATCGAAGTTGAAAAACATCGATGGTTTTTGGGTCGATGTACTTTTAACATCGATGCTTTTATTTTGAACATGATGTTTTGTTATTGATGTCGCATCACTACTCTGGGACTAAACTTGACGGTCGCCAGTCCGTACAGATCAGTCTGTAAGTAAACAACACGCGGGACAAAAATTCAGCCTGGAGCTGGTCACTATTTTTAGTTTGAAAATGGAAATGAGATTTATTTATGCATTTTCCATCTCAGAGATCCCTTATCCATGTGAATGACAACTGACAGCTCATGTCCCTGGACTTGTCAGAGCAAACCTAATTTCTACTTTTACAGTGTATTTAAAATTTAATATTATTCAAGTAGCATAACGTAACTGCAATTTGCTAGGTGTCACATGCCATTCGGGGAGCCGACCTGAAGAAATTAAAACAGTAAGATAAGTCGCTGCACCGAGTCACAAGTAGACACGTTATTCAAAGCAAGTATGTATAATGTATTCATTTTATGGAAATGAATTTCTCTGTTACTACGAGTGTGAACCGGAAAGGTCAATGCCGTTACCGCTCTGCGATTTTATAATTTGTGTCATTTAGTGTCGTAATATATGATCGTCGCTTATACTTACATATCGCTTAAGTTACACTACAGTTAACGGTGTGTTAAAACGCAGAGAGAAAAGAGTAACCACAACTTCATATGTTACGTAAAACACAGAGGAAGTTTCATTGGGAAAGTAAATTTGAAATAGTACATTGCGAAAACCATAAAAACAAAGATGTTCAGTGAACTTAAAGAAACGTGGAACATAATTTGCAAAATTTGTTATTGAAGTGTTCTTTGAATTCCACAAACCCCCCACTATTGTCTACACAATAATGTAAATGTAAGAAGTGGATACAATAGGGTTGATTAAAGACAGACATCCAATCGTTTAAGAGATTCTTTCTTATCAAGTACAACAGGCATGTTTTTATTTTCTTTTGAAGATAGAACTACTTTTATTAGCAAAATATTTTTTTCTTAACTAGCACACTGTTTTTAATAATCCCTTTCCTTACTCATATCTTGGAACTATTGAACTCTAGATTGTTCTACCCATATGGAAGTGTGATATTTACTACCAAACTAATGCTGTAAATAGTTCTATTATTTAGTTTCAATACCCCATTTAAAATAAAGCATATGAATTCCAATTATCCATTCTCGCCTTATTACCCACGTAGTCAAGAGAAAGTAATTGTGTGGTGTAAATCGAAGACTTTTACTCAAAAAAAGTCGTATTAATTAAACAATTTTGTTCTTCCATGTTTCAAAGTTATTTCTTACATTTCCTTTTTGAATTGTTGTAGACCCACTGAAGATGAGATAAGTGTTCCCGAAAGTTAACTTTGGGTACTAATGTTTTAATAAAAATAATAAAACTTGTATTGTTATTGTTTGATTATTTCTTAATTCATGTTAAAAAATTAGTTGAAGAATGTGCCGTGAAGGACTCCAGTAGGAATGGTTTTAAAATTTAAAATTATTTTTTAAAATTTAATATGGAATGCGCGATGCAGAAAAAATATTAATCAGACTGTTTAAATAATGCAAATAACATAAAGAAGAGAAAGTTTATAAAGTAATGTATTTGTGAGTACAGGTTCCTTTAATGATTTCTTATGGTTTTCTCGAAAAATCAAACACTTTCCTGTTATAGTGAGCTCAAAATTGCGCAGTTTTAGAAACACTCAAACAATATTTTCTCAACAACTGTTCCAGAATTTTCAATGAAATTATGCATGTAGGATCACTTTTTTAGTTTTCTCTAATATTTTAAAGCTTATTTTTAATTTTACTATTAGGGGAAACTACACTATTGAGAAAATGTGGAAAAAAATTATTTTAGGCTCCAATATGTAGCAGCGAAATAATACCAAAAACTACCCTTGTGTAAAGAGATTAGAAAACTTTCTAGTAAAAAAATGTAGCATCATTATTTTGTATATTCCCTGGAGTTCTTTTCATTTGCACATATGTTTTTGTGCGTGAGTCTTGTATTAAACATTTAATAATCCGTGTATGGTCGGTCAGTTTGGTTTATTTGCACTGGGGAACAATTTCTTCGCTTCATAGTGAAAGTAATAGAAGTTGATTTGTTTTAATTTGTTCTTATTTTCTAAATATTAAACTATGTTTGTAGTCGTTGAGATATCATTGAATCGATCTAAAAGCTTCTATTTGATAATTGTCTGAAAATAGAACTAATATATTGTCAGCAAATGTCCCTGTCACTATTTTTTGAGTTGCAGACAAGTCAGAAGCATAAAGAAGTCTAAGTATACATGTAGCCCTGAACCCAGTACATTTCCTTGGATGACGCCAGCCAAGCTAGGATAAAAGGAAGATAGTTCGTTATTACGTCTAATTTGGAAGAACCAATATTTTGTAGGATTTTAATAGGTTAAAATGTGGGTATTCGAGGTACTCCTTTAGTTAGTACAATAATCCTACAAGCCATTCTTTGTCGAGTGCATACGTTGTGTAGAGTCACGCTTCAAAATAATATTTCTTTTCTTCAGAGTTGACTAGCGTTTATCACCTTGGTCACTTGTTCAACAGTGGAATGCTTTCTTTGGAATTCAAACTCATGTTCTTTCGTTTAGTCATCTAGTTTTGGTTGCAGCTCCATCAATCATAGTTTATCAAATACTTTGGAGAGTGTCAAAGAATACAAAAAAACTTTAAGAATTTCACAAAACTCTTACAATGCTATGAAAACACAAAATGAAAGGTACACACTGACTAAGCGATGCTACCTGACTAATACAGTAAGAAAAATTAAATTAATGTAAACATTGCAGAATGTATTGAAGGTTACGAGGCACACATGCCTAGATTTTTCAAACCAGCCTACTCTCATCGTACCACAGCTCCTCCTTTTTACACAGCTGTCTAGTAGAGGGTCTCAATGCACATAGAAGAAATGCCCTTCGCTCACCGGAGTGCTTCACGCCAAATTTGAGCATTCCCGTGTGGAGCGATAAGCTGCCCAACGCACGCCCCGTTCCGTCGTGGCCCAGCACCACCCAGCACTCTCCCCGCTAACCACGCCAGCTCTGTCCACCGCCCCGAGAATGACACCGGGCGCATGGCAGGGGGTGGCTAGCCGGCCGGCCGGCCGGGGGAGGGGCGGACGGACGGACGGAGGCGGGGGGAGATAAGGGCGGCGACGGTGGTGGTGGTGGTGGTAGCGGCGCCGGCCCCGGCGGCAACGTCGGTGGCGGGGCGGTGACGGTGACGGTGACGGCGGTGATGTCGACGTGACGTTATCGGTGTCGGCGGCATGGGTGAAGCCGCGCGGTGGAAGAACACGCCGTGCGTAGAGGCGCGGGGGAACAATAATTAATTTCTCAATTAATTAATTAATTATTTTTAAATGGGACGCGCGAATTTTTGAGTTGGTGCCCCCATAACACACTGGTGCAGCATGGAACTCCCATAATTTGGCGGGAGTACCACAAAGAGTGCCCAGGTGGGCGGAAGTCACAGGAACTTTGACCGCGCCGAGAAAAATGTGCTAACAAGTAGTTTGTTGAATTTTCTAGAGAACTTTTTCTGTGGTTGATTAGAACGATTTTAGAGTAAATCCAGAATTGTGGAAAGTACCCTAATGCAATATCCCAATGAACCACCAGTAATGAAACGGCATCGTGAGTTTCAACAATAAAAGAGATTGATATGTACACATTCATTAAGGATTTTGATAGTGAAGAGATGTTTTATGTATAAGAGACATTAACAAATTCACGGCAACCTTCGTCTGGAATTGATCAGAGAAACCACAGCAAACTCCTGAACACAGCAAGCTAGCTTCAAAATTCTTTTCCAGACATCCATATCCTTTTCATAGTTAAATTGATAATCCGCCATCGTCATACCCCATTAACTCACAGTCAAGGTAAGGATAGGTATGCAGCAATTCCCACGTCCTGGGAAAAATTATGGAAATAATCGGTGTTTCTTCAGTTACGAATTACTATAATAAATATTTCAACAAAATAAAATGTATGATATAATTAATACATTCATATTTCTGCTCTATTAAAATAACATGAGAACAAATCACATCTATGTTGACCTTCCGTTCTCAAAGAATTCTTTTCACGAACAAATGTTCGTGAACCCTTGTCTGTGACTTTTTAAAGAGAAGAATGAAAAGTACGAGCGGTGATGTGCCGATTGTGATCCACTTATTTTTAATGCACTACAATCATCTTTTGCATTGCAATAAAGGTTTTGCGACAAAATATGGAATTCCAATCACAATGATATAATAGTATTAAGCACGTGTGAAACAGCGATTTTTGTATATGTGGTGTCCAGTTACTTAACGTTTAGTGATTACGACGGAAATATGAAAACAGAAGCTACAAGTTGTCTTATAAAGGGAATTTTGGAAGGTAATTATGAGAGAGAAATATGAAAAGACAAAGAGTCAACTTAAGATCTAGTTAATGAGTAAATAAGTGAATCTGAACCGTTAAAATTGGGTAAAAAATAAAATCTTATATTATAACGAGAATTGACTGGTTCTAACGATCTCACGCGACAAGAAACCCTCGGACCTTGCGCCTTTTTATCTCCGCTCGATCATTATAACCCTTATAACGCTAACGAAAATAAATATCTATTTCTTAATTCCACTTTAATTCGATGGAATAACGGTCAGCGTATAGGATTGTTGTACTCAAGATTGCGGGTTCAAACCCGATCGAAGCCATGGATTTTTAAGGATGAAAAAATCCTCCGTACGCCTTCCTTCAGAGGGAAAGTAAAGATGGCTGTCCCATGTAGTAGATTTACTGCATATAAAATATCTTCAAGACTAAATGAAGCGTCTGAGCTAAATTCAAATCGCCTGTTTCGTCGCCCGAGATAATATCTTCTTTCTCCGCTAGATGGTGAAAGGAGCGTAGCGAAATTTGAGTGGTCAGACGAAAGAGCTGGCCTCATGGCCCGAGTCTCGCCACTTAAAATAAGGCATTAACTAACTAACTTTATTTTCCAAGAGTTGCACTGGAAGCATTGCGCTCAGTGCACACGACCCTCTTCCCCAGAGGCCTCTGGTGAAAACCACCAGACCTCCTACCCTTCTTTCACTTTCTTCGCGGCGGCAGGCCGTCTCACAGAAAGAACTTGGCTCTGGTCCACGGACGCCGCACAACGGGGCTACGACGACAGGTGCGCAAACTACCGCTTGTTGGGAAACTGCACAGAAATTACGACCGCAAATGAAACACTCATTTAATTACGACCCAGTAAGAGCAGCGAAGTTGCACTTGTCTCCGAGTGCGAAGTTGCTCCGTCTGCGCCTCTGAGAGGACTTCTTTGCCCAGTTGCCGCGATCTCTCGCGGCGCTCGCACAAAACGCGAGGGGTTGGAGGGGGAAGGGGCATGGTGAGGAGGGGCGGGGGAGGGGAAAGATTTGGTAAGGGGGAGGGGAAGGGGAGGGATAGGGTAATGGTGGAGGGAAGGGTGGAGGGAAAGGAGTGGGGAAGGGGGGAGGGAAAGGGCTGGGGAAGGGGGTGGGAAGGGGGAGGGATAACCGCGTGAGCAACGCGCTGCGTAATCGCGTTATGCGACGCGGGTTTCGTCTCGTCGCGCGCTAATTGCGTTACGAGCAGTATTTGTCGCGTCTGGAAGTTGGGTCGACGTTTTACTAAGAGCCCGAGCTATTTAATTACAGGACCAAAGGCTTTCAGAGGAGGAACAATAGCGCACTTCTAGAACTGGGCACCAGTTTCTTTGTGGGGTTCTTTTCTGACGATTCGAGGATACTGCAGTAAAGCTGAGTAAGCTAGACAGGACTGGTACATTGAATGAACATGATTGTGGGAGTTATGATTCGTCGTGTTAAAAAATTCTCCTAAACATAATTGCTGTCGGATTGCATCCATTAGGATAGAGCTCATATGGAATGCCACCTGAATCGTGTGCTGCAAGGATGGCTTATAATAATTGGTTGATTATTGCGTGTCTCCAGGCCTGTCAACTGCTATGATCATTGGTCCCGTATCTGTTGTGCATGTTTTTTTATCGCGAGAGGTGGCGGTGTTCTTCTCCCGTTGAATGGCGAGATCCAGCGCTGACCTACGAGTTGGTTTTCCCTATCCTAGTATCTCCACCAGCGAGGCTCCGCCCCAGCCAAGGCAAGCGCTACGCTCCCGACATGTGTGGTAGTGCATGAAAGAGCAAGTACGTGAAGGTAAGGGGTGAAGATAGACAAGGAAGATCGCGCGTCGTCCATGACCCGTTTGTTGGGAATCTGCTCCGACATTCGGAAGGTAGCGATCGGAGAAGCCCGTGAACATGTGCTAATTAGAACAACCGGCCGCTAGAAGTATCCTCCAGACAAAGGGAAACGTGCACACATTGCTATCTAACCAGTGTCGAAAATCGTGTCACTGTCAGGGCTCAAACTCCAGCACTCTCCCATCAGAGGTTCTACAGTGACATCAAAATATGTCTGAAGCCATCGCAACCTATTTAAAAGATGAAACCAACAATCTGACCGCCTACAACCTGAATCGCCCTAGACCTCTCCTAAGTCTTCTTTTTCGGATGGTATTTGTCGCCAACATATAACTTCTGACGTATTTCTCTATACATTAAAAATAACGAGTGAAAGATAAACTTTCTACATCAAAAGTATTTTGATGTTATTTTAAATGTGTCTTGCGAAGATATTTTTGTAGCAAGAAAGTCACAATCATTGTTCGGAGAGAAAATTCAACAATTTGTTATTTAACTCTTTTGTTTTCAAGAAAATTTTATTCATGATTTTGTAAAATTGCCTTTGTGTTAAAATAACTTAAAGTGAAGTTTCCAAACGTTTTACTCCTCACACATCAAATTCGCATAAATAAATAAATAATCAACTAATTAAATGCAGTCGGGCACCTGATTGGGGAAGATTATAGTGTTCGTTTTCCTTGCAATGTCACAGTATATGTTGCTGTGTCACGATGAAAAAATTCGCTTCTCACGTTGAGATGACCAGAATACGGAGTGGGGATGAATTCTTATTTACCACAAACATCTATTAAACAACTTTACCTGTCTCGTCCACTATGTCTGCATAGTGTGCATTACACGAGGTATGTATGTATGTATTGCGAGTTGCATGATGATTTTGTTAGTAAAAGTCGCTGCTTTCCCATCCACCCTTCTAGGGGTGCATTACCGCCGGTGTATCCTTTTTCGCGTTGTAATTGCCCAGTAATAACGTCAATGTCATTTTAACCTAGTTTTGTTGAAATGACATTGTTCCCGCGTTGAAGAGTTAAGCTGAAACATGAATACACACATCTACATATCCAACATTTTTTGATGTATTAATATAATTGACAATGGTTATATTTATGAAGCAATGGTTAAACCACCGATGAGATAAATGATAGTAATACATATAATAACTATTTTATTTATTATTGGTTGATTATAATCTCACAAACATGTCTATGTTTGCACACATTTTTGTGAATTAAAAAAAACGTTATTTTTCGAAAATCTGTTGTTCGTTTGGTAATTGGTTTCGAAAAAATTGTTTTATACAAAAGTTATAGAAAATTTTATCCTCTTTAAAATCCATTTGTATCATTTTGCTATATTACTTAAGGTTAAATAGCTGCAGAGGAAAACCAAAAAATAAATTTAAAAAATTCCGGTTTTTCAGGCCTCTCGGAGTTAGCACAGGGTCTAGAAAGTCGAATACTTGGGTTTTAACTAGTGCCTGGGTACATATAACATACTCATAGGGAAAAAGTTTATGACTTTTTTCCAGGTAATCCTCCTTTTTCAGTACCTACCTACTGGCTTCAGATAATATGTGATGAACTTCAAGTGGTGTGTAATTTCGGGTTTAACTGTGTCAGTAATCACTTTAATTTTTTGGAAACACTTTACTTCCCGAAAACAATAAATATACAATTTTAAGGTGGTTTTTCACGATTAAAAAAAACAGGAGAGTGGTGGAGCGATTCTGGCTTTAGATTCGGATTCAACGCCTTGACATACATAGAGAAACATGTGACAAGTCTTCAGGTCTGACATTATTTTGTGTGCCTGTGTAGTCATTATTACATTTTGTTCAAGCAGCATGACCGAACTTTAAAACATATAGAATACTTCTGGTATGAGCCACTAAATCTTAAATGTTCAATATATTTGTACCAGCATCAAGAAATATTTTAATATTATAATTTTTCATGTTGCGTAATTATGCATCTTTTTATAGTTCCGGTCATTTTTGAAACTTAAGTTCATATAATGTCGGAAAATGAACAATTTTGTACGTATCCAGTCTTTCAGAAACCAATGAAAGTATGTTTTATATTCCATGACTGCCAAATATTTGAATGCCACTAAACCACGATATTTCACGTGGCAACCAGAAAAAATATACACTTCCCCAAGTTGCCTTCTAACCTGAGAATTTTCGTGACGAGGCGTCATTTGTCAAGCCGCAAGAACATATGTCACGCCAAACAGCGGACAAAAGAACATGCTACCGTAATTTTTTTAAATTTCAACCTGCCTTCACGAAAAATGCTTGTTGCAAAGTTCGGAAGCAGACCAATCATTCATGTGGTTATTAAGTCATATGTTTGAGTGGCATTTTGTATGTTTATTTTAATGAAATTTTCTGTAAGATAATAACATTTCCGAGAATTAATCTATGTTAAATCTTGAGATATCTCTACTCAATATATGTTGATGACACAAAGCAACATAATTTTTGAAAGCACCTTACAGACAAAAGTTAATTATTGATTAAGTTTTAATTATAATGAAACCAATACTATGGAGTGGAACTGGAACTGTGCTGTAAACGTGAGTTATTAAAGTATAAATAGCACTTATTGTCAGTCTGTCATTCAGTCACTGTCAGTCCATTTTTCGCTCGGTTGTCCATTGCTTAGAAACGATGGGTTCTAAACTGAGAATAGCACTGTTTTAAGAATATTTTAACTTTTGCTTCATTTTCACTCATTCGGCATGACTCAAAATTGGTCGGTTGAGTACCAATTCGTCCTAAAATAAACTAACGTATCCGAAAAGATGTAATTCAGAGACATCAACGATAAGAATCATGATCATATATTTTAAGGACCACTTACCAGCAGAAAGTCATGAAAAAGGTGGCCTTTGGTAGAGAAGCCGACTTCTCGGCCCGCTTTCAAACTTCCTTGTACTACACGAAGGCGAAAGGACCCGACCCCACTTTCCGTCGCCGATGCCGTGGCGCAGGATGGCGCCGATGCCGATGGAGGGGCGCCGAGTCGGGAGTCTGACGAAGCCAATGGAAACGGAGGCGACGGACCGGCGGAGAGGGCACGGGGTCGCTTTGGGCGATGCGGCCACTGAGGCACCTCCCCACTTCTCACCGCTTCCCGGAGCTCCTTCTAACTTCTTGCCGCTTCCCGGGGCTTTTTCGCACTTCCCACCGCTTCCCCTTGTCACTTCGCCCCGCGCCGGGTAGGCCCAGCGGCTCTGCAGAGGTGCGTCCGTGACTGCTAGGAACTTCGAAAGGCAGGAGCAGGTGGGAAAACACAGTGAATGGTTTGTTTCAAAAACAAGATTTGTTCGCTTTTTTATTACCAGGGGTTTGGTAATAAAAGGTTTTTTTTCTCGCAAATTGGCGTATTCCTATGCGTAAATACAATACTTTCTCTTCTTAAGAAGTAAAGCGAGGAAGTAGCATGAGGTGACATGGGGACATCATGTCTCTACTCAAATAGTGTGTTCATTGTATGTGGTTCCACGTTTGACTGAACTCCGACCCGCGTACGACGTCACTGCAAACATAACTGAAAACAAATTCAATATACGTTTTTTTGCTATTTCAACATTTAAGTACATTCCTTCCATGTTTGTGCATCGTTTGAAGCTGATCAAGTGTAAGTCAAACGATTCTAGGGTGGTTGGAACATACCTTCTTAAACAATTGACATAATGCTACATAAAACCGTATATATTCGTGTATTAACTGAAAAGTTTCTGTCCAGTGACTTATTTAGAGCTTTGCATTGCCCATTTACACTATTCCACATCTTCAGAAACCCTACAAAATTTTTGGAGGTCAAATTCTTTATTAGAAATTTGAGTGAATATTTAAAAAGATTTTTAATTGAGAGAATTATTCTTCACGTCTCATTTTCGACATAGAACAGATACAGAATATATAACATAGAACAGATAATGGATGGAGGCTTTTCAATTTTGTAGAAATGTGTTTACAGAATTTCAAAATTTTACAGTTGATTCAGAACTAATGTTACAAACTTCTAGAAGACATCCGTAGAGGGTTAAAAATGATTACTTTTGACCGAAGAACTAACGAAGTGGGAAACTTGTAACCAAGTTACATGTTACCCACTTTGTTAAACGTGACTTACTCGTGAGCCAATTTAGATGCACCCTTACATGGCAGCATATGTTCAACTTGTGTTTTGTTTGATCACAAAATCTCAGAGGGTGATTTGCCCTCGAGCAATGACAATATTATTTTTTGCATTTGTTGTTCGGCTTTCACTGTGATGGACTGTATATCGCAGTTTACTACTTTTCATCAAATCTCATGGTTGGCAAATTGATAAATTTACGTTTTCTCTGAAAGCTCATGTACCTGTCCAATACTTTTGCAAGATGTCCAATGCTTTTTTCTTAAAATCAACAACTCCCTCTGTCTTGTGCCATAGAACTTTGTAATACTTATTTTGAGATATCCTATGCAAGAAGAAAAGAGAGCAGGCAAGACAAGGCTGATGAGCCCGACGAGCGAAGAGGCGGTGACACTGGTGACGATGCGCAACACAGAGACATACAGGGTGTCCGGGGAGGAAACGTCGAAATTTCGAATATCCATTTCTTTTGTAAATAATAAACAATATACATGTTTCTGGAGTGTTTCTACGCTTCTATAATGTAAAAAGTTTTGCCTAGAAATCAATTTTTCAAACCAACTTTTGAGTGCTTATTGCGGCTCAACCATTCGGAATATCCACGTAGTTTATTAGACAAAATATGCTTAGAATTGTCTTAAGAGCTTATTTTCGAAGTTTCGACCTTTCCTCCCCGGACACTCTGTATAAGGGCGCCTTCACACGGTGGCTCTCAGTAGCGCTTCCGAGTGGCGCGTCAGCTGGAAAAGCATATCTTTAAATGGATTCACATGTATTCACACCAGCGTCGTAGTCGCGCTGCTGTGGCGCTAGGTTGCGAACTCGCGCATTCAGCAGCGTACACGCAAGTGCACACAATCGGCAGCAGAATTAAATAGCTGTTTTCACGTCAGATGCGTCTCAGATGGTCCACTGACCCGGGTTTTACCCACTGGCTGGCAATCGGACGACGGAGCCCACAGCAGTGTGACTCACGAATCGTTCTTATCTCGTGAACTGGCGGTGTGCCGTCGCGACGGCCACCAGGCTGTAAGATATATAGGTGTGTTCACTCCCAGTCTAAAACTGAAGCTAATGTGAGGCTAGTTCTCACATATAAGCGCTGCGATCTTTGGGTCTCATTTGGCAAGGTCGTGATTGGTCGTGGTCCATGCGACAGCTCTGTGGCCAGCTGATTACTTATTTCAAGTCAGAGATTTGTCGCTTCGCGGTGGAATTGGTAAAGTCCAAAGCAAACCATTACGAAAATGGTTAGGAAATATTATATAAAACTGTGTGATAACCACAGTTTAATAGGTCATCTTAAGATGTATATCTTATACCGCAACCCAGACCGATCGTGCGCACCGTACGGACAAGCGAGGAACTAGCCTCAAAGTGGCTTCAGAAAATTTGCCCCACAGGCGGCTAGTTGGTACACCTATATATCTTACACCGTGGTCATACCTACTGGCTATCGGATGACGGAGCTCACAGCGGTGTGACTCACAAATCGTTCTTATCTCATGAACTGGCGGTTGGCCGTCGCGACGGCCACCACAGCCGCTGGTGAGCAGGTCGGCGCGCGCGCCACCGCCGCCACCCTGAGCGCACGTGCACGCCAACAGCCGCGCAAAGAGGCGCCACCAAGCATTCGGCGTCACTCAGTAGCGCTTCCTACTAGCGCGTCTGCTACAAAGCATTGGTTTAAATGGAGCTAATCACACAAGCGCATAATCGCGCTGCCTTTACACTAGATGCGCCCCTGAACCGATTTTGACCTGATGCTGCCTTTCGACCGACAAAGCCCACAGCAGTGTGACTCATGAAACCGCTCTCTCTCCCTTTGTCTCTGTTTCCTGTGAAGGGGTATGTCAGTGGCGCCACCAAGTGGCTCCGTGTGAAGGCAGCGTAAGCTGCATTTCACCCGAGGCTGATGAGCACGACCAGCCAGGAGGCGGCCGCGCCGGTGACGACGCGCAGCAGCGAGAAGTCGAGCGACAGGCATCTTCTCTCAGCACAAGGACCGCAGACGTGAGTCATCGCTACCGCCAGCAGAACACAGTTAAATGGCAGCCTTTATAGTAGACTCGTCACTGAACAGATTTGTGCTCCCTGGCTGCCGAAAAAGTTCACAGCGGTATGGCTCATGAAACCTCGCGGTCAGTGACGGTCGGCAGAGGATGAATGTGAAGGGGTATGTCAGTGGCGCCACCGAGTAGCTCCGTGTGAAGGCCGCATAAGCCGTTTCACGCGAGGCTGATGAGCATGACGAGCCAGGAGGCGATGGCGCCGGCTATGACGCACAGCAGCGAGAGGCTGAGTGGCAGGTCCCTCATCACCAACAACGCAGACGTGAGTCACTGCCAGCGCCAACGCCAGAAAAACACACATTTAAATAGCAGCCATCATAATAGACTCGTTAGTGAACATATTTTTGCTCGCTGGCTGCCGAAAACGTTCACAGCGGTATGGACTCATGAAACCTCGCGGTCAGTGGCGGTCGACGGAGGGTGAATGTGAAGGGGTATGTCAGTGGCGCCAGCGAGTGGTTCCGTCTGTAGGCAACATAAGACATTTCAGCCGAGGCCGATGAGCACGACTAGCCAGGAGGCGACAGCGCCGGCAACGACGCGCAGCAGCGAGAGGTCGAGCGGCAGGTATCGTCCCCCATCACTAACAATGCAGACGTGAGTCAACGCCACCGCCAGCAGAACACAGTTCTAAATGGCAGCCTTCATAGTAGACACGTCACTGAACAGATTTTCGCTCGCTGGCTGCCGAAGTGGCAGTCGCGGTTGGCGGAGGGTGAATGTGAAGGGGTACGTCAGTGGTGCCACCAAGTGGGTCCGAGTGAAGGCAGCATAAGCTGAAAAGAGCCGTTTCAGCCGAGGCCGATGAGCACGACGAGCCAGGAGGCGACGGCGCCGGCGACCACTCGCAGCAGCGAGAGGTCGAGCGGCAGGAAGCCGGCGGCGGTGAGGCGCGGCGGCAGGCGTCTGCTACAAAACATTGGTTTAAATGGTTCATACAAGCGCGTAATCGCGCTCCTATGGCGCTCGATGGCAAACTCCCGTTGGTGGCAAAATCCCGCCACCAGCAGAATATACTAGTTCTAATGGCAGCCTTTACACTAGATGTGCCACTGAACCGATTTTGACTTAATGGCTGCCTTTCGGCCCACAAAGCCCACAGCGGTGTGACTCATGAAACCGTTCTCTCTCGCGGTCAGTGGCGGTCGGCAGAGGGTGAATGTGAAGGGGTACGTCGGTGGTGCCACCAAGTGAGCACGACTAGTCAAGAGGCGACGGCGCCGGAGACCACTCGCAACAGCAAGAGGTCGAGCTTGTGAAGGCGTACCCCGCTTTTCAGTGGCGTCACCAAGTGGCTTCGTGTGAAGGCAGCGTAAGCCGTTTCATCCGAGGCTGATGAGCACGACGAGCCAGGAGGCGACGGCGCCGGCGACCACTCGCAGCAGCAAGAGATCGAGCGGCAGGCATCTTCTCACACCAGCAGCATCGCAGACCTGAGTCACCGCCTCCGCCAACAGAACGTAGTTCAAAGTGGCAGCCTTCATAGTTGACGCGTCACTGAACAGATTTTTGCTCACAGGCTGCCGAAAAAGGTCACAGCGGTATGGCTCATGAAACCTTGCGGTCAGTGGTGGTCGGCGGAGCGTGAATTTAAAGGAATAGGCCGCTTTTCAGTGGCGTCACCCAGTGGCTCCGTGTGAAGGCCGCGTAAGCCGTTTCATCCGAGGCTGATGAGCACGACGAGCCAGGAGGCGACGGCGCCGGCGACCACGCGCAGCAGCGAGAGGTCGAGCGGCAGGAAGCCGGCGGCGGAGAGGCGCGGCGGGCAGGCGCGCGCGTGCTGGCGCAGCAGGCGCGCCTCGCAGGCGGGCGGCGCGCGGCCGGGCAGCAGGCGGCACAGGCGCCGCGCGCGCGCCGCCACGCCCTCGGCGCGCGCCGCCACCGCGCCCGTCGCGCCCGCCAGCAGGAACGCCTCCGAGCCGAAGGTGGCCGCCGACGCCGCCATGGGGCCCAGGGACACGCGCGCGAACGTCGGCGGCGCGCCCGGCGGCGTGAAGGCCGCCGCCAGCGAGCAGGCGGGCGCGCGCGCCACCGCCGCCACGTAGTACGTGGAGGCCAGCACGCGCGCGAACAGAGCCATCACCTCCAGCAGCATCTGCAGCCCCAGCGCCGCGTTCACCTCCGACGCCACGCGCCCCAGACGGTAGTGCCCCCTGCGCAAGAGCAGTGCTGCTTTTGCATGCGCCACGAATGAACGTGAATCAATCAAATTTTTTTGATTGATTCATTGATTTATTAGTGGTGATTCATTGATTAGTGGTTGTGGATTGATAGATTCGATGCGTCAACTGCCATGGGGCATTAAAATCATTAGTCCCGTATGTGTAGTGCATAATTTATTGCGGGATGTGGCGGTTCTCTTCCCCTCTGAATGGTGAGATCCGGCGCCGAAATACCGTTGGCTAGTCGGGTTTTCCCCAACCTGGTATCTCCCGCCAGCGAGGTACCGTCCCAGTCGCGACAAGCTCTAAATTCCTGACTGGTCCCTACATCTGTGGTAGAGTAGTGCATGTAAGTGTAAGTGTGTAAGTAAGGGATGAGGAAGAAAGGAAGTATAAGACAAGAAGAGGAAAGAAAGATCGTGCGCATCGTAACCCGTTTGTTAAGGTACTGCTCCAGGATTTGCCTGGTGTTGATCGGATAAACCAGTGAAAACTATCGATCAAGGCAGCTGGCCGCTAGATTTCTCCTCCAGGCAGCGGCTGAATTCGAAAATCTTATCACTGTCGGGGCTCGAACTCAAAGAACTCCCTGTCAGAAGCACTACAATGATGTCAGTTGATGCTTTGAGCCACCTAATGCAGTAATTTTGTTTGGTACGTTGTATTTACAGGTCACAAAAACACGAGTGCTCCGGGTGTCCTGGCAAGGGAACATTTTATTGCTATTTCACTCTGCACAAGATATTGCGGACTTCAGATAAGGAGGCAAGAAATCAAAGTGAATCAGTATTACGGTTTTTACTTTCTCGTATGCAGAGTATTTACGGAGTATATACGTAGTATAGTGAAAATAATGTAATGCTGAGAAAAATAGATTTAGTTATTTTTACGGAAATACACGTTTTCGGAAACATGACGGAAAAAGTAAAAAATGACTTATTAGTCGAATAAATGAAAAATGCAGTATAAAAATGGTTCATTTCCTTTTGTCATAACATAAAATTAATATCTATAAAAATTGCATCATTTTAAAGTGAAAAGAAAATAAATAACATTTCATTACAGTCCGGACCTCTATTTATAACTCCAGAGAATTCGTGTTTAACCATCATATAGGTCAACAAAGGTGGAAATTTCATCATAATACCACGAAAAGTAATATCCACTATTCCAACTATCGACAGTTTTACATTAATATTACACTAGTTATTGCACTGATATCACTGCAATCAATACACTGATATTTCATATCTAATAATCTATCTTATAGAAAAACTCACATCTAACTCACATCTAATTATCTTATGTAAAACTCACATGTAACTCACATCTAATAACATCTGCGTACATAAGTGCAAACAAGTACCTGCGGAGGAAGTACAGCTCCTGCGTCAGTTCCTGCGCATCCACCCTGCTCCCGACTGCAGTCTTGCTTGCACGCTGCTGCGTAGCCAGTAGGGTCCCGTCGCCGGCCAATCTGTGCATCACACTGTCCAGCCTCTCGCCCAGCGCCTTGAAACGGTGGCTCAGGTACAAAGTCAAAGAAATGTACTCTGTAACTATACACTGAGTTCCCATGAAGACTATTGTTCTTAATATGCTTTCGCTTAGCTCCGAGTCAGGTAGGAAACCCATAAGATTCATAACTACACCAATGAAATTTGCAAATATTACCCACACCGAATGCGCTAATGAGAGGTAATACGTGCGTCGGTAAGTTCCTAAGATATCTGGCAACAAATCACGGTCCGCACTGGCCATCTCTTTTAGAATAAACATCATTTTTGATCTAAAGAAAGAAGGATGCAGCAAGATAATCCACTGACACATTGAAATGCCGTATATAAACGATGTTCCTATATACCACGACATGGAACGAATTGTCGTTTTGTCAGGTGAAAATTGCAGTTTTTTCTTTTGTTGCCAAGTCGTTAACTTTATGACTGTTATCGCGAGTGAAAACAATGCAGCTAAAATGTATAAAGCAGTGAAAAACACATTTGTAATATACATAAAGAAGGAACATTTCCTTGCGGGGTGAGGAGTGAGACGATAAGGTGCAAGACCAAACACTCGAAAAACCCAGTATAAGGGTTTTATTGATGAAAGAAATGGATCCATATCAATTTCACGACGAATACATAGACTATTTGAACTAAACTGGTAAGATAGTAAAGTTTTCTTAAGAGCACTTTGAAAAACATTCATTGCAACTAAGAGAAATACTCCCATTTACATACTTGATAATTGTACTAAAATACACAAACATTTTAGTAATCATTCATTATATTCTCCTTTAGAAGACAACATCAAACATGGAGGAAGTATTGATTTCCTGACTTAATTTTATATAAATGCACTAAGTTTATAATGAAACATTCCATCTCCATTAAAACTCAATTTTCATCAATCACCAAGATTTTCCTTATAATGTATCTTATTGTTTCACATGTTTAGCAGAAAATTCTCTACATGAATCATGAATCTAAAGAGGGAAAGAAAAATGAAATTATCGAATGTCCATAGCACATTACAATCATGTTACCGAAGGAAAGCTGACATTGACCAACAACGTTATTTCCTGTAGAAGACCACTAATTACAATGCAGTGCTATATAAAAGTACTATAAAACTTGTAAACTCTAATATGACAAACCCAATGCTTATTAATCTCTCAAAGTTGTTGACAAATTGCCGTAAGCATTGGAAAGACCTTCACAAATGGAGAGATTCATATTTTCATCGTGTCAGAGCGGTCTCGTTTCTTTTGAACGTTTTAAAATGTTTGACCGAAAGGAGATTCGCACCACAACCACATACCGGAAAGGGGAGAGGTCATACTCAGACGCCAGCATAGTTTTTTCCCTCCATCTTTGTTTAGGCTCCGAGATACACTTTCATCGTTTAGGACTTTTTGAATTAGAACCATTCTGGACATTTAGTAATAGTTTAATCTCCGAACGTTTAAGGGATGTTTATAAAACAGTTCAAAATTCAGTCCACCTTGCCCTTCCTTGTCAAGCTTTTTCTTGCGACCTTCCTGAGTGTTTACTCATATTTTTACACCCCCACTCACTTTCCGAAAAGTTTATAATTTTCAACTTTAATTAATAGTCATATACCAATTAGAGGGTGTCAACAACGGACTCCATCGTGGTTTTTCTGCTTTCTTTGTTTAGGCAAGGAGTTCCATCGTTTAGAACCTTTATTATTAGAACCATTCTGGATATTTTATAGTAATTTAATCTCTAAATGTTTAAGGGATGTTTATAAAACAACTCAAAACTCGGCACGCTTGCCCTTGTTTTCAAGCTTTTTCTCGCGGCCTTGATGAGTACTTCCTCAAAACTTTGCATTCCTACTCTTTTTTCCGAAATGTATTTAATTCCCATCTTTAATAGCCGCATACCAATTAGGGGTGTCAAAAACGGACCCCATGGTGTCTTTTCACTTTCTTTGTTTGGAAAAGGAGTTACTGTTTCATCGTTTAGGACTATTATTATTTAAACTTTCTGAACCCGAAGTGGTAGTTTCGTCTTTCAACGCTTATTGGATGTTGACAAAAGAATTCGAAACCGTAACCCTGCTTAATTGCTTGAAGGAAACTCCAGTGTCCTCTTACAACCCGGCCTGGCCATTAACATCTTATAAACTTGTTTTAGTGTTTGCAAAGGAAAAGAAAAGATGTGCATGGGAAACAAGATAGTGAATGATAAACTAGTTCTGCAACAAAAGCGATGCCTCGTTTAAATTGAAATTTGTGCAACACTTTTGGAGGGATTTTAATTTGTGTTAGTTCTGAACCGCAGATCTCTCCAGTTTTGTACGTTGGGAATTTGCGTGCAAAGTTTGCTAGGACTTTGTGACTGGTTGATATTGATACCCTGTAATGAAATACGCCTTCCTCTGTCTGAAAAGTTGTTGCATTTCTTGCTATTCAAACTGTGATTAGAAAGCACTTCACCTGAATCCTTTTAGTTGCGGTTGCTGTTGCTTTCCAGTAGAGTCACCTTGGCGCTGGCTAATGATTTCCATGAATAAGGGGTGATCTCGTCGCTCTGTTGGAGATGAAAATGTTGACTGGCAGCCACCGTCTTCGGCACGTTCTAATTCAGTTGTTTTGTCGGCACTGGTAATGTTGTAGGTCATATAGTTGCTTTTGAATAATACGACGCAATTGGATTATTTGTTGCACTTACAGATCACGCACTATCTGTTCATCAGTAGGGTACCCTCGGTAGGCATTCTGTGTTATTGCCATGGCCGAAACAGTTGCAAACTAGAAACTGGTAAACTAACACTCGAGGTTCCACTAGTCACTTTGAGCTGTTTAAATATGGCACTTTTAAATGATTTGTATGTACATTTCATTATGTAAACGAAAATAATGGGGTAGAAATCTGGTCTGCTGTAGAGTGGATCGGTACCTTCAGCTGATTCGGTGCAGCGTTAGCGGAGCTGTTCACCGTGACAGCTGGGCTAAGGAATAAATTATTTTCTTACCAATATTTTGAAAGTTACGTTTATATTGATTGTCATGATCTGTTTCTGATATTTTTGAATAGCCCAAACTAAGAGATGTTTTTTCCTTTCATTTATTTCTAGTAAGATCGTTTCAGAATTAATCTCTAACTTATATCGTGTCAGCTGACATTAAATAAAAGTAGGTTGAACGGTTTAGGCGCTAGCGTTGACCACAGACGGACGGACAGACGGACAGACAGACAGACGGATGTTTTGCTGTCAATCGATTTTTCGGTATCAAGAGCCATCAGAACATGGATTCTAGCTACACCACAAGTCAGAGGATTTTTTTCTAAATTTAGCAACAGTAGTTATCCACTTTTTTGTTACCAGAACCCGACAATGAGGGTTTTCCTGGCGAAAATTTACAGTTTTCTGGCGCACGATAACATAACTTTCTCTCCTTACGAAGTATTTGTAAGGCAAAAAAGTAAAAAGGATCGCCACTACCGTATCACTAAGCCTTCATCACACTAATTCTTTCTCCATCACCATTGTCCATCTGTTGCTTCACCACACCAATACCTTCACCATCACTACCGAGCCATTATTGCCTCACTCACACCAATACCACCTCCCATACTAGCTATTTTAAACACACTTCCTTATCGTGATTTCTCCTCTACCTTCAGTCGTCCCATATGCCTCTGTTACACTTTTCAATAACCTCGCTATAAACACTATCTACATCACTCCCATGATTAATGTCTCTGTCATAATGTTGACAACTTCCTCAGTCATCATATTCTATCATTGCATCCACAATCGTCAACCCTCATCATACAGACCACTGTAGTTACCACCACTGTCAACTCAATTCCCACCACCATTCATCACACATTTTTACCACTCTCAACAAGACTAATTCACTATTATCACTGCTACAACCACCATCACCCACCACTAACATCCCATTATCATTGTTACTATTACTAGAACAACCAACTCTATAACCGTCCGCTCTATAACTGACATTAACAAGTCCATTAGATAATTCTAAATTCTAGTTCTCGTACCTTCCGTTCAAAGCGCCACCAGAATCGCTATGTTTCGTACTTTTTCGAGATACCAGGCAGAGATTCAACCAATGGTACAACTAGCAGCAAAACAACTTAATGTTACGTTCGCGGGTTAGGATTCCGTCAATGTCATGAATTTGTGTCATTTTTTGACATTAGAAAGTTTGCATTGTTTATATTCATCGTTGTTATATGTTAATCTATGAGGACGAAGTGCGAGTCTGTATACCTTCAAATGCGCGAGCAATAATGAGTGAACCTGGTCCTAAAATATTTTGGTAGCCTAATGTGTCAGCAATCGTGATGTCAGAAACTTTACATGGTGGGGATTGTCATTAACCTACTGTAAATTCAAAATATCGCTCATGAAACTGCAAAATGTCGTAACATAATTTTTGATATAGAGATATTGACATCAGTAGATTCATAGTCTAAGAATACATATTCTTATAAAATGTCGTATACCAAAAATAATATTTTCGTCGTTAATTTTATAAAAACAAAATATTGTACACTAGAAATTCGCAATATTCAGGCAAAATGTTGTCCGCCATACTATTTAAAAACAATACAAAAATTTCAAATTCTATACATTTTAATGATAAAATATGCGACTTAAGTTTAAAACCAAAGTCTAACTTGAAACTCTAGAAGATTATCCAGCTTTGTATCTCTCCTGTAAAATTTAGTTTTTGTAGGAAACGACATTTTGCAGTTTCATGGGCGTTATGAGTTTTAACTTTCATGTAGTGTCTTTAGTAAAGCATTGCTTATACAGTATATATCGTGCTACATGCAATACCATATAAATATATACTTAAGAAACTAATGCCGAATGTCATTGAGGCAACTATTCTTACACACACTTTCGCTAACATGCACTACATTACCGCACATTCCGGGAGATCAGTCGGGAGCGTAGAGCTTGTTTCGCGTAGATTGCAGTCCAGACTGCACGATTTCTGTATGAAAACTTTTGAGCATGTTCGTATTTTTTCTTGCAGAAAGCTTAGTTTTGACTAGAGTTTGCCTGTAACGTCACAATCGTTCACTAACAGATTTGTTTACTCAACGCGACAGCCATTTCGATTTTGTGGTTAGGGTGTCAAGGTGCGTTTGCGTGAAGCGATATTGTGATAAACTACTTCCTTCCCTATTCCTGCCTTATTATTTTTCTTCTCTACTTAATAATGATCAGACGGCCTAACGAACGCACAGAAATACCGCAACTGAAAGTACTCGGGCGGCGCAATTCAGTTGTTTGCCAGTAGACCCCCAAGCCGCGACTTGTGGTGATTCATACAGAAAACGTACAGGCAGTGTATGTGCTACATTTGGCTTCTTTACTTCTAGTTTGAGATCTTAAAGTTTCTGTACATAAACGGTATGAGAATCCACACGAAAACTGTACCGTATATACCGGCCTATAGAACACACAATACCATAGCAATAAATGGTGGCGCTGTGATAAGGACGGGCGAGAACTGGCATTTAGAACGATGTTCCACCAGCCCGCCTACGCCGAACGCCTTGCGTCTCCTCCTGAGCTTCGATGATTGATTTCAACTTCCATGTCGTGTCTTTAATAACATATTGTTTACATTGCGTATATCTTAAGGTCGTTATACACAGAACAGTTTTCGCGCAGATTGGAATTATAGAAAACGTGCAGTCCAGACTGCACGATTTCTGCATGAAAACTTTTGAGCACGTTCGTATTTTTTCTTTCAGAAAGCTTACAGTTTGTCTTAAGCGCTTCTAGTTCCAGAATCGGTCACTAACAGATTTTGTTTACCCGACACGACGGTAATCGGCCATTTCGATTTTGTGGTTAGGGTTTCAGGGCGCGTTTGCGTGAAGCGATATTGTAATAAACTACCTTCTTCCATATTCCTGCCTTGTTATTTTTCTCCTTTATGATCCTCGCAGTTATTAATGCTTAATAAAGATCACACAGTGTAACAAACTCACAGAAATTTCCCAACTGAAGGTAATTGGACGGCGCAATTCAGTTGTTTCCCGGAAGACCCCCTAGCGGTGTCTTGCGGCAATTCGTACATAATTCATGCAGAATACATACAGGCCGTGTATGCGCTACGATTGACTTCTTTACGTCTAGTTTGAAATCTTAAAGTCTCTGTACAGAAACTGTATGAGAATCTGCACAAGAACTGTACCGTGTACACTGGCCTATAGAACACACAATACCGTGGAAATATAAATGGTGGCGCTGTGACGGGGAGGGGCGAGAACTGCCTTTTAGAGCGACGTAGAGAATACGCACAGGCCGTGTATGCGCAACCTTTGGCTTTTTTACGTCTAGTTTGAAATCTTAAAGTCTCTGCACAGAAACTGTATGATAATCTACACAAGAACTGTCCCGTGTATACCGGCCTATAGAACACACAATACCGTAGAAATATACGGTAAGGCTGTGACGGGGAGGGTCGAGAACTGTCATTTAGAGCGACGCGTCGTAGAGAATACGTACATGTCGTGTATGCGCAACTTTTGTTTTTTTACGTCTAGTTTGAAATCTTAAAGTCTCTGTACAGAAGCTGTATGAGAATTTACAAAAGAACTGTACCGTGTATACCGGCCTATATTGATTGATTGATTGATTCGTGTTTCCGGGCGCGTCAACTACTTTGGTCATTAGTCTCGTCAGTGTAGTGCGTATTTTTCCTCAGGAGGTGGCGATGATATTTTCCTCGCTGGATGGCGAAATCTGGCGTCGACCTACCGTCGACTAGCGGGGTTTTCCCTCAACCAAGTATCTCCCACCAGCGGGGCACCGCCCCACCGGAACAGGCTGTAAGCTCCCGACCGGTCTCCCGGCATGTGTGGTAGTGTAGTGTATGTTAGTGTAAGTGTGTGTGTGTAAGAGGAGAGAATAAGGAAGAGGAAGGAAAGATCGCGCGCGGTCCGTGGCCTGTTTGTTAGGGTACTGCTCCGGCATTCACCTGGTGTTGATCGGAGAAAACACGTAAAACTAGCGATCAGAGCAGTCGGCCGCTAGAATTCTCCTCCAGACAGCGACTACCGGCCTATAGAACACACAATACCGTAGAAATATAAACGGTGGCGCTGTGACGCGAGAACTGCCCTTTGGAGCGATGTTCCACCGGCCCGCCCACGCCGAGCGCCTCCGCCGCGTGGCGTCGCCTTCGGAGCCTCGATGATTGATGCACGCCGCGCGCCGCCCGCAGCGGAGTGACAGCAGCGGAGTGACAGCAGCGGAGACGCTCCGTCGCCACCGGCAGCAGCTTTAAAAATATTGCTTCAAATTTCACGCCGACGCCCTGCTCCCACCGCTGACAGACAGCTTCGTTCGCCACGTGACACTTTTCGCTATCGAACGGCGTATACATGCGAAGAAGTCTCGCTTCTTGTGTAATTCGATCAAAGTACCAATGCCCTACATCTAAAGGTTATGTACAGTTAGTAACAGTCTTGTTTGTACAGTCCATAATTTGCTCGAAAATCGATAATTTTAAGTAGAAAATTAATACTAATGAAAAATATATTACAAGATAATTTAATAATTCCAGTTTAATGAAATGTAACTTTGTACAACTAGACGAAACGACCTTGAATTTGAAGTTCGCCAGCACATTTTGTTGCTTGGAAACCTTTCTAGCGGCTAGTTCCCGAGCGACTAAATGTGCTGGTGAATTTCAAATTCAAGGCCATTTCTTCTACGTGTACAAAGTTACATTTTATTTAACTGGAATTATTAAATTATCTTGTAATATATTTTTCATAAGTATTAATTTTCCACTTAAAATTAACGATTTTCGAGCAAATTATGGACTGTACAAAGAAGACTGTTACCAACTGTTCGTACATTGCGGTCTACTAAGAGTTATTCAGGGTGGAAACCAACCGCGAAGTTCATTTACGCCATTGAACGACGATGTGCTAGGTCGGAATTTGTATTCAAGGTACAGTATTTTTAAACGAAGATGAAATAACTCACTGACCTACTTCCTTCTCGGAGTAAATACTGTTTTCTGTAACTTCTCTGCTTTTTGTGTTCAGGGGTTTTCTCTCCTGATCGGTCAAAAAATTTGATTCAAAATGTTTGTTTCAGCCGCATCAATCCAGATTTTCATAACTTGATTCTCAATTCCAAGAGATGAATTCTCTTATCATCAATAATAAATATAGATAAAAACACATTTCCTCTGAATATGGATAGTGTTTCGTGACACTTCTGAATCCCTATATTTCACGCAAAATTACCGAAAACAACTCATGTTTTCGAAAGTTGTACATGATATTATTTCAACACCTGTCTTCAAAACAAATTTCATTAAGGAAAAAATTCAATATTTAATATTGTAGTTGTAGAAAGACCCCTCAAGAAATTTGAAATTTTGCAATCTTCGAAAAATCAGGGGGTTTATGTTCGGTGAAACCTGCACCATACTTGTAAGTGTCCTTTACGCCAGGCACGTCGAGGTCACGAGCAAGGTAATAAGCTTAATAAATCTTGATGGCACTGCGTGCAGAGAAATTGGCACGAGATTTGAAATTAAGAGTTGTACACATTCTCCTGAATAGCGATACGTCACTGGTTTCCTGGCCCATTACAATCTTTGGGAGAACTTATTACAAATTTAGGTATAGAGTAATCCCTCAACATTCGCGAGAGCTAGGTTCCCAAAAATGTTGAGTCTATATTTTAATGAAGAAAGGTGGGTTAGGTACATGGGATTTAACCTTTAGCTGGAATTTAACCTTTAGCGAATAGTGTCCGTGATTAACGTTCTTATACTTCACACCACCTCGGTTGTTAAGTATATTGCCGATAGAAACTTTCAATTTTACAATTTTCCTGTATCATTTCATAAGTTTTTCCATACGGAATACAGGAGAACGTAAGGAGAAATTTCAACTCGTTTAGTCCCAGTGATAAAAATTGAACGTAATAGAATAAAATATAATTTTTAATAGAACAATAATAGAACAATTCAACATTTCCAACATGTTTGCCGGAAATACACAAAAGAAATCAGTAAAGAATAACATAAAAAACGAAGAAGTCTACAATATTCAATGATAGAGCAAAAAATCACGAACAAAGTGAACTTGAAATCATGATAAGAAAAAAAAAATCGCGTTGCTTCTAAGAAAATAAAATTTAAACACCAAAACTTCGCAATAAAAGAAATGTTAATAGTTAATCCTAAAGTATAGCGCACTTGTGGACTAATGTACTAAAAAGTCATAAACAAAAACCTTCGAAAACCGCGTTATTTACTATTGAAGACAAAATATTAGAACCCACGATACTACAGTAAACCCTCGTTAGCAAGAACTCACTTAAAACGAATTTCGCCGTAACAGGAACAAAACTTCGGTCCCGGCAAGGGATTACGGTATTACGAACATATATAATACTCGGACAACACGAATTTTTATAACACGAACTCCGATAATTTCGGTCCCTTGTAATTCGTGTTAATGAGGGATTACAATATATGCCACAGAACCTACGTTAACGTGTCTTGTACTTCTGTCTAAATAGCCTGTGCGATTGGAAAAAACACGGACTCGCGTTGGCAGCGTCAAAGGAGGCAGCAGAGTTGCGAGGGCAGCGGATCAAAGGCAGCGGCGGCGGCAGGCGACCGCCATTCCAACAGGTAGCTCCGCGCAAACACGGCAGCGGGCGCAGAGTCAACGATTCCGCGCGGCGGGAGTGGGCGAGGCGTTGAGATACAGCGCCACGAGTGAGCTGCGAAAGGGGAAAGAGAATGGAGGGCGAGTGGGGATCGTAGTTGCAGGAATGTATAACACGGTAGTAATTATATAAGCAAGATAACTGAAATAATGCACTAAAACTCTTTTCTATGTTAATTAAGTTATACGTTTTTGTGGTTACACTTTTGTTTATGGAAATATACAGGTTATATCTCTGTAATTTTTTCACTGGCTTTCTGTTATAGTGCTATATTTTTATTTTGTGTGTGTTCACATGTACTTTGTTTTTAAAAATAAAAAAAAAAGACCAGACATATTACTGAGTAATGGCCACTCGATATTCTACTCTCTGAACATATTTCAGAAACTTGCTGTGCAAAGAAGTCCCAGTTAATGTTATATTGTTGCAATTAAAATGTTTCTAATTTAATATTTAAAAATATAAAGGAAGAGAGAAAAATGAATTAACTTAGCTCTATTTATGCTCTCTGTAAGGCATACGCTCCACATTTCAGAATTTTGAAGCAAGTGAAAAGTCGCCCATTCATATTTCTCAAATTTTGTGCTCGAAACTATTGAGTCATCGGCCATTTCCGGTGTCTAATACTAATTCTCCTTACACGGTGAATAATTCAGCCAGAGATTATACTGGCCTTGTAATATGTGCATGTACGAACGAGAGAACGATCAAGGGACGATAGAAGCGGACGTAGGTAGCGAATCAGACCGTCCGCACACGTCAGTTGGAGCACAGAGCATGTGATCATACCGTCTGGATGGGCTGGGCGGACGGGGGAAAGGGGCTCAGGACGGTTGCTGCGAACGGCGGGGCATGACGGGGGAAGAGAGCGGGGCAGGGCGGAGCTGGGCAGTACGGGGCTGGGCTGGGTGGAGTGGGGGAAGGCGGGGCGGGAGGGAGATGGCGGGGCGCGCAGGCCGGTGGGGCCGGACAGCGCAAAGGGGCGCAGGACGGTCGGGGCGGTTGGTGCAAACGGTAGTGCAAGAAGGACGTGCGGGCGTGGCGTGAGGAGGCGGGCAGGGCAGGCGGGACGTGTGGGGAGGGACGGGCGAGGACGGGGGCGGGGAGGGACAGGCAGAGCAGAGAAGAACGAGCGATGCTGGGAGGGACGGGCAGGCTGAGCGGATAGGGACGGAGGGCGGGTGGGACGGGGAGTAGCAGGCGGAGGAGGATGGGGGCGTGGTGGGGCGTGGCGGGGCGAAACGGACGGGCGGGGCGGTGAAAGGCAGGCGTGGCGGGGAGGGAAGTGCGGGATGTGTGGGGTGGGACGGGCGAGAACGGGGCGGGGAGGGACGGGCAGGGACGGGCAGGGCAGGGGAGAACGAGCGATGCTGGGAGGGACGAGTAGGCTGAGCGGGTAGGGACGGCGAGTGGGTGGGACGGGGAGTAGCGGGCGGAGGAGGATGGGGGCGTGGCGGGGCGAAACGGACGGGCGGGGCGGTGAGAGGCAGGTGGAGCGGATAGTGACGGAGGGCGGGTGGGACGGGGAGTAGCGAGCGGAGGAGGATGGGCAGACGTGGTGGGGGAGGGGCAAGCGGGGAGGGTTTGGACCGGGCAGGGTCGGGGCGTGTGCGGCGGTCGAGAGCCGCATCGCGCCTCCTGGATTATTTTCCCTGGGCGGCGGCCTGAGCGAGGCATTTGCATAACGCGCGTTAACGGCTTGCGCGACGGGCGCGCCGCCGCCGGCACCGGCGTGCGGGGGGGGGGGCGAATGGGGGGGGGCGGGGAACGGCCGGCCAATCACTGTGAGGTCGCGGCCTCCCGCACGCTCGCCCTCCCGCTCGCTCCCACGAAGAGAACCGCCCGCGCCCCCACACCTGGCAGAGCCGCCGCCCTTTGGCGCTTTCACGCCCACGGGGTTACACCTGCTATCCGTGCTGCATCAACGCCCATTCATAACGAGCATGCACATTCACTATCGTTTGGTGGTAAATTAACGATATGTGTTTTTTAGAAATTTTAAATGTATTGTGGAAAGGCGATGGACGTATTTTGAATCCTCATATCACTTTCTTAAAAAATATTTAGATGCGAACTGAGTCGCTAAACAATTTCCTACCATGTGTTAAAATCTTGCAGATATATTTCCTTAGATAAAGAAGGACATAAACAATAAAACAATAAATGAAGCAAAAAGACTAGGGGTAACTTGAAGTTGTGAGTTTTATATGCACCTGCAAGTTGCTCAAAGCAGAATATAAGCTTTTGAAATTTGAACACAAATTTGGGTCTTTTATTCTAAAAAAGAAGTCATTCGTGATGTGCTCTATTTAATCAGTATTGTTGTCAACAATACGGTGAATGATTTACTTCATGTTGGATTCCATGAGAATATTTAAAGGGAATAACTAAAAGTTTATATACCTCGATATCTACTTGAAGTAATTTTACTGTGAGTAAATTGTTGTAACGGTGAATTAGAAATCTACACGTAGTTTTTAGCACGCGGTAGATTCTGTCTCTCTATAGTTTGTTATATTAAATATATGTATAATATAAATAAATATACATTTATGACATCTGCCATCTGATTAGAAAAAAGTAATTCAGTGAAATGAACACATACAATAGAAAGTTTCCCTGCAAACAGATCATACAACTTTTTAATCCAACTGAAATGAAATATTCACCTTCACGCGAACGCAAATACTTTCAATCTAGATGAGGGAGAGTAACGAAACGCAAGGCTTTATAAGAGAATCTCCTACCGCACGGTGGCAATTCCCTAGCTTCCGGCACTCTTTCAATTAAGTTATCCAAAAGCTCTCCGAGGCAGTCGAGAGTTAGTTACGGATTCCTCAGAATTGTCAAGTTATTGAAAGGCGGTGACAGGGGAACGAGTCCGGCCGCTCTTAGCAACTACCGCAACAAAAGCTGGCGAAATATGCGGAGAGCAGTCAATTAAAAGAGACAAAAGAGGATCATCGCTGCGCGCAATTAGCGCTCGTCCGTTGCGGGGAATCCCCTTGGCCGTTGCGGGGAATCCCCTTGGCCGGGACGCCCGCCCACGAGCTTCGGGCTTTTTCGCCAAGAGCGCTGCACGCGGACAGTGAGGGAAAGCAGTAATTCAGTTATAGTACATTGAATTGTATTTCTTGAAGAACAAATCAAATTGAATGTAATTAATTTGTAAGAAGGGATTTCAGCATTGTTGCGGATTTCAAAAATTACGTAATTTGATTCTAAACGATTTTAAGAATTTTCAAAATACAATTCGATGAACGGCGCTTCAGACTTTTTGCCAAGAGCGTTGCACGCAGTGAGAGAAAGCGGGCAATAATTGAATTATAGTACATTGAATTGTAATTTTTAAAGAATCAAATTGAATGCAGTTAATTTGGAAAAGGGGATTTGAATATTGTTGCAGATTTCAAGAATCACGTAATTTTATTTTGAAAGATTTTAAGAATTTAAAAGTACAATTCGATGAACGGTTATTCCGGCTTTTTGCCCAGGGCGCTGCACAGAGGCAGTGAGGGAAAATGGGCCATTATTGAATTGTACATTGAATTTTATTTGTATTGTGCCAATGCAATGAATCAAATTGAATTCAATTGATTTGTGAGAGGAGATTTTAACGTTGTTTCAGATTGAAGAAAATCATTGATAAAAAAAGAAATATTACATTCAAAAATTGATTGTTTTTATAATAGTGTTTGATTTATTCAGCATATCTTGAGTTTTTAATTATTGTCATTCCGTCTACTCCTCTCTACTTTGTGACATAACAAACACAGGTGTCACTCTTATTACTTACTTGATATTATTAATGACGTGTAATTTAATGTAGTAATTTTATTTTTAATGGTCATGTTAACTGCCACCTGGTCATTCGCAGTTTCAACGCGAATAAAATTTAAATTTTTTTCTAACTTTAACACTCGCATACATTGAACTAAAATCAAGAACTCAAACTATTCTAAAAATAACTATAATATGAGCCTCCTCCTAGTGTGATGTGGATTCTAGAAATTATTAACGAAGTTATTTAGCACACTTGAATATTGTTAACATATGTACAAGAACCAATGTGAAGAAAAGTGAAAAACATATTTCTCTGTCAACTGCTGCTGAACAAGACTACACAAAATAATTTCGAAAAAGTAGCATGAACACTGCTCAGAAGCAACAAATAAAACTTTCATATAGAACTGCAATAAATTAAATATTTTAACAAAAACTATCATTACAAATACATGGCAAGAACATGGTCTGTGTGGTGTGTATATGAAGTGACGTAATGCCCATTTTGGGGCGTCCGTATGTACTTTTCGCATTGAGCCACGTGTTCGAAAACCGCGCGCCTACGAAAACTATCGTTCCGTGAGCTCCGATAAGCGGCGCTATCAGCCTATCAGCGATCGCGCCAAGTAGGGGAAGAAGGATGAGAAACGGTCAGACAGACACGGAGAAGAGAGTTTTCCTCGTCGAGCGAACGGAGATGGTGTGCTGATAGACGTGTCGCGTGAGTGACGGTTACGGAGCATTAGAGATCCAGAAAACGAACAGAGTTGATGAAAGTGGTGCCGATATTTTGCGACTAGTTTTTCTAAGTTTTCTAATGGTTGGACAGAGGAGGAAGGTAGAACGAAACGCGCAAATCACACGTGCACAATTTATGTACAATCACAGAGGACGGTGACGCCATTGATGCCGAGAGGCTGACGACCGTCGTGGCGGTAGGCGGTGCCTCCAACGTGTCTGGGAGCAGTTTCGGAAGCCAAAGCGGCTTGTATGGTCGCGGGCGGTTTCTGCGGCCATTGTCGTCAGCGGGGCTGGCTGGGCTTTTGGCCGCGGGCGGCCGACGGGAAGGACAAGGGCGCCACCATCGAAAGCGAAGCTGCAGCGAAGGAAATCGTCAAGCAACGCCGATAACGATAAGTACCAAATGCAGAATTGTTTATTATCTCATTCTCTGAATAATTTTTTGGACATAAACGAAATCTCGAGAAGATAAGTGCTGTAAATTCAGGAGGGTATTAGATTCTCGTGTGTACCATTATTCAACCATTAAATGTTGTTGTCATTACAAAATGCATTTGCGTGAGCATTTCAAAGAGCGTGGGCAACGCAAACAAGACCCCACTCTGAGCCCAATTTTCCATTTCACGGAAATAGAGAATAAAAAAAATAAATTTTGCTTCGACCACCCGACGCGCGACCCGTATCGGCGCCACTATAATATATTTGCATTAATCATGATAATGTTTTCGTTAATATTGCCTTGTTTTGTTCATGCGTAGGGTAAGCATTGTAATAATTATTTTTTCCCAAATGTTGCTATTATGCTGGCTGGTAAAAAACTATCTTTGATATTACTGATATTATTATCCCTGGGTTCCGACATACCAATATTTACCATTAGTGTTGTCGTATGTTGATGGATAGTTTGTACGAAACGACAATTTCTGGAGACTTATTTTAAATACACACACTTGGATTGATAGCAATATCTTTACTAAATCATCAGCCTTATTATGAGAAAAAGAATATAACATTTATATCGTCAATATGAAAGAACACATGTTGAATTTTGAGCTCTTTCTAATGATTTTTAACCGGATTTTTAAATATCACCGGTTTCTTCGCGAAATTTAAAATAAATAATTTTGAATTATTCTGAATTATTAAAGTTACTTTTCTTCAAACTTAGAACCATAGGTTTATCGTTACAGATGATATATTTGCACGCACTTTGTATTTCTCAGATGATCCCGTTCCGGTGTCCTAGACGTCTGCGACGATTTCTTTCTTCTTTCTTTAAATATTCCTTGACCTATTTCCCCAATATTTTATAATGCATTGCCTAACATGAAATTACTGATAGAAACGATTATAAAAGTACTAACATCTAATTATTGAACAATTCTCTTGAACAATAATTAAACTAAATATCCCGAACAAATTACATACACAATCACTACGTGTAGGTGGCTCAACCCGAATACTTTTCCTAGCATGAATGAAATAATTCCATTTTGTCCTTATTCAACGAACTCACTCATTCCTATCATACGCCCAAAAACTAATACTATCATTCATGCAGATCTACTTTTGGCGACTACTTGAAAATTAACATGCATAAAATTGTCGGCACAACTTTCAAATTATGAAGTAACAAAACAATATGCGAATTCAGTTGGTAGGCGCAATGTGAGAATAGGTGAGATACAATCAAATATTGCATTTTTCTGCCAAAATGGAAACCAAAATGGAATGGAATATTTTAAGGTCGCTTTTTAACACCTTGGTCATATAGCGATCGCTATAGTTGTTTTAACTGTAGGGGGAACTGTAGGAAGAACACGGAAAGACAACACGAACACACACCAACATCCATACTCGAGGCGGGATTCGAACCCGCGACCCTCCAAACCGAGGCAGCTACAGCTCTTCAGCCTTGTCCATATTTTCCAAAAATTGCATATATTTTCCGTACTTTGATGTGCATGCACGTATGTCTATAGACACGCGGAAAAAATCCATTTTAGAAACTTTTTAATCCATAATATGATCTTTTTTGAAACCATAGAACACAATTTTACATAATTCGTGCCTTCATATAGAGTCAAACATATTTAGATAACATTGTACGGATCTCGTACTCAAAAGAGAAGTGCTTCCTTTTCTGTTTTAAACATGTCTCATCTATCATTCAGCGACGTGAAATCTCCTGTGCTGATTATTCGATTGACAGGTTTGCGGGTGGGATGATATTTCGGGGATTAAATGTACGTGAGTTTTTGCGGCTTGACGTCACAGGAAGGGTCCTGAGGCGCCGTCCGCTTGTGGACATGCGGCCACGCGAGTCGCTGAGTGGGACGCGGGGGAAAGGGGTCCACGCGGCGTTGGCGTGGGCGATATTCGCAACCCATTTACTACATTACCACTACCGCTTCGCCAACTGTCTTGGCAACAATTCCCAAAAAGTAGTACCTGTGCCATATTTACAAGTGTATATTAATCTTTTCTTACAAGAAATTTAAAGAAAAAAATTTGGAGCCGTTTTTGAGAAAATTTTGAAAATGTCCGAGGGGCTTCATGTAAAGTACCCCCGAATTTTAAAGAAAGTTTTTCAAAATCGTATCGAGTGGACGCAGATCGACCGGGGAATATCCATTTTGGAGGAAATAGCAAGTACGGTTTAGGCGCTAGTGTTGTTCACAGACTGACGGACGGATTTTTTAAAAAAAAAAAAACCTTTTTCGGTATCAGGGGACCCTAAAACGTGTATTTCCGGTAAAATCTCGAAATCGATTTTCCGCAGCATTACATAACTTTTCCTATACTACGTATATTACTCCGTATATACGTACGTATACGGGAAAGTAAAAATTGAAAGAACAATGTCAATTGGCTTACATTCACACGCTTGCAAAAAAAAAATTACACCTTTGCATCCATTTCACATGACAACGAAACTTCAAACACATTTGAGATCTCGGCTGTCCGTCTCGTTATATCCAGCATTTCGACCATCTTTATCGAGGTCTTCATCAGAACTGTTCGGCTGTACAGCCTGGTACGCGGCGTCACCCGGTCAGCAGAGACCTCAACTCTGGCCGCGGATGCCTAAGACTTCATTCAAACACATTTCTCTTCGCGTGTCTATTAGAATTTGAAAAATGATATTTTAATCATTTTCCTGCTATTTTTTATACGAATGTTTTGAGAACGATATCTATTATTCCGATTAATGATTTAATTCAAAGTAAAGAAAATAAGAGACTGCATAATCACTGTCGTCTGAAAAATAAACTTATGTCTTCGTTATTTGTAAGATTTCTACTGAAATTCTTCTACTGAAATGCTTTCATTCTACTGCAATGCTTCTGTATATTTTTATACGATTCAAACTCTGATAAAAATTGTTTATCTAATAAATCCAAAAATCTACAGCTGGGAAAAGACCTTAGATCTACATGCTGCCGCCCCAAACTGACCCGAACCATAACGGATCATACGAACTATGGCGTTCATTTTTTTAGGTTCAAGCAGGACATCGCATATATACTAAACTGAACTCCCGAATTTTGTGATCTTGAAATTTCAATATATTGTGAGACATGTGAAGGAAATGTCGCGCGTGGTTCGTGGCCCGGTTGTTAGAGTACTGTTCTGGCATTTGCCTGGTGGTGATCGGAGAAACTACCGATCAGAGCAACTGGCCGCTAGAATTTTCCTCCAGACCGCAGCTAAATTCGACTTAGCTATCTAGTTAGTCTCTAAAATCCTGCCGCTGTCGGGACTGGAACCCTAGAACCTCCCACTCATAAGCACTGCAGTGACAGGTTTGTGGTCACGGGGTAAAAGTTCTTAAGTCAAAAATCTTAGTTTGGAGAAAACAAGGGTTAGATTATTGAGCCAACGCTTTTTCCTATGGTCATCGCTATTTTCCAACGATTTTTTTCTCGTTACGGAGACAACATTTGAATTAGTTCGTTTTACTAAAATACAATATAGATACTTAACTTGTAGTTTCAGTACTTAACCCAATTTCACCAAAAATTAACTTAAAAACTTTTATCCCGCGACCCCATTGGTGCATTGTGACACCTAAGCCGGTCCCTGCTGGCCAATGGCTGGTTGGGCGGTGGGCTCTGGAAACTCGCGAGGCCGTCGCCAGCAGAGACCTTCCGCCCGCGGCCGCGCCGTCTGATGCGGTCGCCCCCGCCCACCCCTACTCACCGCAGACGAGCCCCGCCCACCCCTCCACTGCCCGTGGCCCTGCCCCTGCCCCCCACCCCCGCGCTCCAGCCGGCCGCCGGCCAAACATTTGTCCTCCTCGTGTTTATGCAGCTGCGCCCTTCTTCATTACCTCGGCCCGCGTGTTGACTTTGTATTTTGCGTCCGTTCTGTTTTATACATGAGCTGAACTCGCGGGCGCTTCAGAGTGCGTGTGTTTCTCCCATCATCTGCATCCCCTCCCCTCCGCGCCCCGCTCCACCCCACCCCTCCCCTCCCCTCTCCGTGCCTCGCGAACGGCCTTTGCTTAGGGCGGGGAGGGGGAGTATGGTACACGGAGGGCAGGGGAGGGCCTTAGGAATTGGAGAAGTCTTCGGAGGGTAAAGAAGGCTCTGGGGAAACAAAGTTGAAAAGTAACGAATGACTGAAGGGTGAAAGAATCAAGATACGTCCATAACTGTGCAGAAAAATAAACTAGAGATTGAGAAGAAGATCGATTGAAGTTTTGGGTAGTAAAAAGAAGACGAGTGAAGTAAAACGAGACGAGTAGGAAACGAGAGGGAGAAGCATGGTTGGTTGAGGCGCAAGGAAGAATTAGGTAATGGAGAGGGATGGAAAGTAATCTTTGAACGAGAATGTCGAGAGTATGAGAGAGAGAGATTTGTGTGTGTGAGAGAAAGAGAGAGTGCGTTGGGGAGAAAGACTGTGGGGGAGGAGGAAGAGGAAGGTGGAGTGAGGAGGTAAGAAAGAGAACAAAAATGATAGACTTTTTTAACAAAGAAGGAACACAAAATAATAAAAAACTTGATGGACAATGAATGGACAGAAAGAGAGTATAAGAGCACATGGCAAATAAAATGAAGGAGAAGAAACAATACCGAGACGAAAATGAATCCGCCATATTCTTTCGTTGAAATTACTGGAAGTTGAGACAAGTAAGTCATGCTCTGCGAGGAAACGAACGGTTGTGGTTAGGAGACATTTCCAGCAGCACTCGGGGAAAAAGTAATTACAGGGGGATTCCCTGCTTTCTCGTTCCCTGCTGAGCTCTAAAAGCGTCGACATCTGCATTTCGTCATTAGTGGCCGTTGTTTGCATAGAGAGTAAGTGAACAGCATACTTCACGAACATTAAAATAAAACACGTGTGTTATGTACAAAACACACAGTTTTTTTTTCACCAACGCCAAGTAAAGCTTCATTTTCAAAATTTCACTGGAAACATTAATATTTATATTATGTCTCTCTAACATGGCGTAGGAATCCCTCTAGAACAAATTGAGTTAAAAGAAACTACACGTTATACTACGTTTTGCATGTTCCTTTCTCCTGAAATAAAATTGCAATTATATAAAGTCAACTGATGAAAAAGAAAATATACCTTCCTTAAAGTTACACTCAAAATATTAACTGCAATTCATGTTCGTGAATTTACTACGTTACACATTTTGTAGTAAGAGATCCTAGAATCAAACATCCGTAGTTTGAATAATCGCCTGTCAGTGTCAAGAGACATAAACGTATTTGATAGTATTTTTTGTTGACAAGTCAGTTTTGATTGTTGGATTTTGTTGGGGAAATAAGTGGGCCATCCGCCGAACTAGTGAGAGTCTTAGAAAGGTGTGATTACATTTTCACCGAAAACGCACAATTTGATAAAAAACGGTGGTGATTGAGAGCACTTATCGTGGGATACCTAGCTTACGAACATTATAGATACGAGTAGGACATTTTTTTCAGATGTGCTCTAACGCTAAGCTTACTTGGAGAAAGATTGCCATGGTACTCGTATATTGCTCTATTTGAAAACCGTAATGAAATTAGTTTATTTTGTTAATGTCTAAAACCATCAATTATGTGAAAGAGGGTAGTTTATTTAGATCTCAATACTGCAAGAGTAGGATAACTAAGACGTAAGGATGTAGGATTACTAAGATTATGTAAAAGTATTTTAGCTGGGTGTGGTGTTGTTTTTATCAGTCAACCGTTATTAGTTTGACAGATCTGGGGGTATATTCATTCATTATCATAAATCTTGCATTGACTCATTTTGCTCAGAGATTTGACAATCTCAGCTCACAAGTGGCAGACGAAAGAAATCTTCAACTTTTGGTGTATTTGTTCTAGTTTCAAGTTTGGTATATTCTCTCTGCATAAGCATACAATTCTTCAATTTGTGACGTATTTCTCGATTCAATTGATACGACAAACTGTGCGGTTCATGGAAAAATAAAGAAATTAAAAAAATACCACTGACTGAGTAATCTCAGGACAAAGGCTATTACAATTGCTGCGTCTGTCTGAAGTTCCGACAGCGTTTCTGACCGAAGCAGTATCATAAAAAAGGACAATGAACCGAGCGCGATATTTGTTTCCTATCCTTCTAACATCCTCTTCCTTCACACACAAACTTACACTTTCCGGCACTATACTACACTAGCAAAATATCCAGCGTTGCTCGGATTTTTTCATATTCAATCATTGTGAAAAAGAAAATGTCTCTGTGTCTCCGTAACTCTGTGTACCTGTTTCTATCTGCCTATCTCTGTCCCTCTCTGTCTCTTTGTCTGCCTTTCTGTATTTGTCTCTATCTTTCACTGTTCTCTCTATCTCTGTCTCTGTGTTCCTTTAAGTTTGTTTATCTCTGCGTGTTTGTCTCTCTCTCTGCCTTTCGCTGACTCTTTACTACATTACGTGGCAGGAGATCTGTCGTGCACTCACAGCTTGTCCTGGCTACGAATGTATCCCAAAGGAGGATCTCACAAACCACCACTGGATCTCTTTCCAACGACGAGGAACACCGCCAACTCCTAGAGTATAACATGAACAGCACGCGCCGCGTCACGTGACCAACGTTTCAATCAAACAAATCCACCGAAAGGATGAATGCACAGTTCTTAACTGTGCGTGATGTCTTTCAAAGGCCGATGACAAGTTGAAGCCTATCTGATAGCAACATCACTCCCTGCGTAACATTTCAAGAAATTTGGGGAATAAGCATGAAACAAGGTCTGTTCGTCGGACCTGTGCCCGAGATTGCTAGGACAGTAGTGCCTTTGTGATCTTGGACCGTGGGGTCGCGGGTTCGAGTCCCGCCTAGGACATGGTTGTTTGTGTTCGTCCTTTCACCCCCTATCATCATCATATCGTTTCATCCTCATACCATAACGTTACACCCAATAGTGGGCGCTAAATACCTGGTCGTTGATGCGGCCTTAAATAACAAAAAAGGCATGTTCCATTAATGGAATTATATTGACTTCGGTGGCAGTTAAGAATTGCGTGTACTGTGATACTTGAGCTGTTATTATGCTATTAGCCCTTAGAGATCACTAGAGAGATTATGTGAAAAAATCTGAATGTATTCGAACTGGAGTTGCCATAATTTACTGTCTAGTAACTCCAAAGCAAAAATCTTACGACAAAAAATTCGAGTTGTTGAAGGAGAGTAGAAATAAAAAGACAATTCGCCTTTTGTGCAAAGATTTGTCCACGAATTTGCAGAGAAAATAATTACCAACACAATGCTATACAGGATGTCTTACACTTAATGCTAAAAAAGCTTAGAGTATGGAGAGGCTTCAACGTTGATCACTTTTGGTAATGAACATGTGCTCCAAAATTGTTTTTAAAAATTTCACATGTGATATTTGCCCCTGCGTGTTAGGCAATTCCTCATATATTGGTGTTTTACAGGTACATGAAATATCAATGATTGTCAGACTGTGCTTATAAACTCTTCTTTAATAAAAGTTACTCTTTAGGGCGCTGTTCCGTATAGTTTTAAGAAGCAACTCTGGATCTGACGTGGGATCGACAAAGAATATCTGTTCATGAGTCTTTTTTTCAATATGCATGAAAGAATGCATTTCTTTGTTCCAAATCACCCGTGGATACGGGATATAGTGAGAGATAAAAATGTTCCAAGTTCTTCATTTGACATTCCAACGAATTATTCTTCAGGTTTCTTTTTGTTCCACTACACGTACATAGTGTGAATACATTTCTAATGTTATTTAATAATAAAATATTACACCTAATTTTATTGTGCTTTCAAAAATAATTTACCTCATATTCATTTCTCAAACTAGCATTCCTTAGTGCACTCATGTCAATACATGACTTTCGAATCAGAGGAATGTTACACAATGGTAGCTCGAAACAACATCATTTACGTCAGCAACGTAATCCTTGTAATAAGAGTGAGTATAACAAGTCCGTCAGCTGAAACAGTACTGCTCATGTCGTCACTTGAACGCAATAACAATCCATACACAGTTATTTCGTCATAAAGCGATCTCTTTCATTACTGAGATTCAATTCCGAGCAGGCTTTTGCGCATTCCACTTCCTTTCCCTCACAGAGGAAATAGCATTAGCTCTGCAAGCACACAGTAGATCACGTATCGTTTGAATTGCAGCTTGTCATATACATTTCGGTGCAAAATGATGGTAACGATGTCAGGTAGCATCCCAGAAACGATTTGTGCCGGAGAACGCAGCGTTCGATAGATGGGCGAGGGGAGAGGAGGGCGGGGAGGCGGTGGGCGAATGATGGCGATTGCGTTATCGCTCGTCTACGCGCGGGCACGAGCTGTCAACGCCCTCTGACAGTTCCTACCCGCCTCGCTCCGCCCAGCCCCGCTCCGCCCAGCCCAGCCCCACCCCGTCCAGCCCCGCCCCGTCCAGCCACGTCCCGTCCAGCCACGCCCCGTCCAGCCCCGCCCCGTCCAGCCCTGCCCCGTCCAGCCCTGCCCCGTCCAGCCCCGCCCCGTCCAGCCCCGCCCCGTCCAGCCCCGCCCCGTCCAGCCCCGCCCCGTCCAGCCCCGCCCCGTCCAGCCCCGCCCCGTCCAGCCCCGCCCCGTCCAGCCCCGCCCCGTCCAGCCCCGCCCCGTCCAGCCCCGCCCCGTCCAGCCCCGCCCCGTCCAGCCCCGCCCCGTCCAGCCCCGCTCCGCCCAGCCCCGCTCCGCTCCGCCCAGCCCCGCTCCGCTCCGCCCACCCCTGCTCCACTCTGCCCAGGTCCCCTCCGCTCCGCCCAGCCCTGTTCCACCCAGTCCCGCTCTGTTCCACCCAGCCCCGCTCCACCCAGCCCCGCTCCACCCAGCCCCGCACCGCCCCTTCTTCCCCACCCCCTCTCCGCTCCGCTACCTCTCGTCCCACTCCCTGCTTCAGTCCTGCGGCCGCGAAAGCGTTGTTGCGCCCCCCAGCATACCCGTATCCGGCGACGAACTCAGGCGTAATGGCTGGCGATTGTGGCGCACTCACGAACTCGCGGGCGGAGTACGAACGACGCGCGTGGGATTGCGCGCTGAGCGCCAGGAGCACCGGCAGATCGCTCTGGAAAAATATAATTGCGCTGCTCTCTGTGCTTCCATTCGCTGGTAATCGCATTCGACGAACCCAAGTTTTAAAACTCTAATTCGAGGGAGAACAAATTTTCTCATGAGCTGATGGAACAGAGATTGATCTGTTCTGCAAATGAGTGAAAATTTAACTAGCCTACTCACTTGTGTATATCTTATTCAATTACAAGAATCTATAAGTATAAAAATTGCATAAATTATTATCATTTTATGGTTTAGAGAGTCACCAAACAAATTAATATAACATTCAATACCTTAAATGTATAACTAACCTTCAAAGATGGAGGAACAAACGTTCATAAATTGTTTTGTTCAGTGAAAAAAGAAACTACTCGAGTATATACGAGAAGAATGATTTTATTATTTCCGGCACTTAAAAATTCTGACAAAAATAGTGTTATCCTTCTGCAATCATTCTATATTCTTCAAAGCATTATGTTAAGGTTTATCAATCATAATTTGTAGAAAATTTGAAATCTACGCACAAAATTATTATTTACCACGATGCTACGCGGAATAAACACACAAAAGCCCAGCTGCTTTCAAATATTCTTTTACGAATATGTGTCTATAATATACTTTAAACCTGGTTCTGGCATCTTGAACTCTAGATCTACCAGATATACTATTTCCCCGTACACGTTTCCGTTAATTAACATCTCGAGCAAGTAAATCATTAATGTATTTCAAACCTAGCCCTTATGGTTGGGAATTTTTACATTAATTTCATGCTAAAATATTTACAAATAATTTACAGTAAATTAGAACGCCCTTAGCTCTAACTGAAACCATAACTTTTGGTTAATTAACATAACAAATATTTATAATAGAGTCCCAATGAATGTCTGTTCTAAATAAAACCTTACATGAAATTTTACTTTTTTTGTACAACCTGCGTTACTGATATCCCAGAATTTTAATAAAGAGAAAAAATACGTCCTTCTGAAGAAATAGGATACAGATCGCGTTTGTAATCAAGAGAGAAAACACTCTGCTGGTGACATAATGAAAATGTCATCTGGCGACTTTATCATTTCGCATTTTCATGCCGCGTTCCCGGACCAGGCTCGCGTAAAAGGATTACGTCCGCCCCGAAAGACGGCTTCAGGAGCACATCAACAAAATAATGTAAATTGGAGGCCGTCCAGAGAGTAAATAAGAAAAAGAAGGAAGTAAAATCTGATATCTCCCGTGACAAAGGAAGCGGCGTAAAAGAGAAAATTCTCGCGGCGCGAAGGGCGCTTCGTTCTGTGAAGGCCGCTCCCTGGGGGAGGGCGTCGGAGAAATTTAAGCAAACGATTATCGCCACCGCAGAAACCTCAGTATCGCCCTCAGAAGGGTAGGGCACCTTCCGAGAAAGCGAGTGGGCGACAACCACAGAAGAAATCGAATCGAATCCACGCCGCATCTGGCAAGAGAATTGTCAGAAGGGTGAAATCGGACTTTGCAATGGAATTGTTAGGTGTTTTTTAAAAATAATTTCTTTATTATCCTTGTTTGACAATATGATGTCTTTCAAGGGATTTTATGCTACATAGACGAGTGAAAACGAGCTTTGCAAGCTAAACGTCAGAAGAGTGAATAATTGTCCTTGCAAGTGAATTGTTAGAAGGGTGAAAACGAACCTTGCATGCAAACTGCCTGAAGATTTGAAACGCCCCTTCCAAGAAAATAGTCAGAACGGGGAAACGGACCATGCACACCGCCAGAAGAAACAAAACGTTCCTAGCACGTGAATTGTCAGAAGGGCGAAAACGTGCCAAGCAAAGAAATTTTCAGGAAGGTGAAAACTAACTTTGCAAGCTTGAATTGTTAGGATAAAAACCGACATTGCAATGAAGCCATCAAAACGGTGAAAACGGACGTTGGAAACGAATAGTCTATAAAGTGAAAAGATTTTTAAAAAATTAATGTTTGGACCGAAATCCTTTGCAGTGTCAATGGAACTATCTAAATTCAACACAAAATTTCAAAGTGTCATTTTGGATTAATCAAGAATTTCTGAAATCCCCAAGAGTTTCATCAAAATCCCATATTTTATTAAGAAAATAAAGCGTTTATTCTGTTGGTTCTATTCTCTAATAATGGTTTCGTAGAAGTTTTAAAACTTTGTTTCATTTAAGATTAAGCAGCAGTTGACTTATTCATCAATCATCACTAAGATACATAACGAGAAGTGCAATAAAATTGCAAACGACAGTGCTTTAAACCGATTTTCGTAGAAGAGTTTTGGCGGTTTTTGTTTGAATTTCGTATATGAAATTTTACTGCAACAGTTAATATCACTCAGATTCATCAAGTTTGAAACGGATTTCCTTCAAAGCTGGTTACGTTACACATGTTTCGTCCAGCGCTTACTGTGATTTTCTCTCACGAAGGGTAGCAGCAAAGAAAACATATCAGTTTCCATTTCAGTCACCCCTTCCTCGGGTTGTGCGCCGCCTTTCGGCGCCTCCCCTCCCCCTCCCCCTCCCTTGGGGAGGGGAAAGGAAGGGGAAGTGGGAGGGAGAGCGACCTTAAAGGCGAAGATGCTGAGCGGCGCGTTGACTCTGCAGAAAATGGAGACGTAAAGTGTTCCCAACAGCCGTTGATGTGCCTCGCTCACAAATGTCAAAATCAATAGATACGACTAAGAGTGTAGTTAGTGACATTCAAATTAGCATTACAATGTAACCGAGATGAGCAATTGGGCTAATGGGACTACCCCTTAATGTACAGTAGATCCGATGATTGATTTATTATAGTATTTTTTTATTGACAGAAATATCGAATTGAAAATTAGAAACTTTATACTTTGCTTCACTTGCTTCCTTTTTTCAACAATAAATGACAGTATATGGACTTATTGCTCCGCCATGGAATAAAACACAAATTGCCGAAACGATTTAGTTATATCGCTGGTTACATTGCAGTTAACTGTAATGTCTTCTTTTACCTCATCAGCTCTAGCAGATAAGCACTGACTTTGATATTACAAATTAATGACCAGTTTCTTTTCTTAAATTCTCTCCCTCTTTGCTTAAATAAGCATAAATCTGCATATTTCTATTCATATCCATGGAATACTGTAATGAAGATTATACTTCAAATATCTTCAACGAAGTATATCGAAGGATTTTTTGTTCGGTTTGTTCAACGTATGTGCCCGTACTCTCGCATTTCCTTCCATCCCGACAAAGGAAAAGGCATGTGGTAGCCATTCAAGTCCGCACAGTTCACCAATTGAAGCTTGCGGGTCACCAGTTGTTCATTAAAACCTTATTCACACTATTGAATAGAAGCTCAGGTAATAAATTAAAATCATAGTAAATATTTTAATAATAATTACATGCTTATTACTTCTCCCCTTTTGAGATTCGAGAAAAATTGGAAACTGAAAATGCATTTCAAACGATAATGGAGTAAAAGATTTGCGGCATCATACAAAAACAAAAACAAAAGTTCGTTTTCCATCAACATTTTGGGTTGCTGCAAGACAGTCGCTGGTGACTGACCGATGTGTCTAGACGATATGGACCCACTTGACTTACCTTTCTTTCTTGTTCTTGCGGCAGTGCCCGGTAAGCCTAAAGCTGGGTCTGGATAGGTATATCACGCTTACTCAGAAAAATACATGAATTGAACACAAATTGAGTTTCATTAATTTAATAGTGAGAGATGGAGGGTGGTTCTTAGATGCATGAATGAAGGAGGTCAAGACAAGTTCGCAAGTCCCAACTAAAAATTAACTTAAGTCGACGAAGTACTGTACTTGTGGAACTGTGTACATTTTTGTGGAACTGGTTGCTCCATTATCCGTTTTCTCGCATGATCACTCGTGTCGTTGACCGCTTGTCTTTGCCACTGTGACCAAGTTCCTTGGCAGCACGGTCGCCTGTCAGTGCCGGCGGCGCAGTGGGGGTGACAGCCGGCTGCCGACCTCCGCCTCGGACAGCACCGCCCCGGGCTACTCCGAAATTCCTCTTCCAGCATCGGCCGAAGGCAAGGTCACAGATTGTAATGGCTAGAGACTGGATTTTTATGTAATTACATATTTTTTGTCTTTCTACTTACCGTTCTCAAAATTTTAATCTTGGCTAATTGTCGCCGACCTAACACAATATCCAATTTTTTCGTTACATATTTTTACATATTTGGCACTATATTACATATTTTACACATTTCTCTATTTTCTCAACATTTCTTTGTATTTTATCAATTTTCGTACAAATTTCTATGAAAAGAAGTATTTCTGAAATATTTAGCATTTTTTCCTACATTATTACTGCATGGTACTGCGTACTGTACTCTACTCAAGGTACGCTTTGTGAAGACGCGATCGAATATTCTCACAGTTCGACGCGCGTGCTTCAGCTATCTCAATGGCGGGAAGTGCTCGTCAGCGATAGATCATTCTCACCTTTAGGTGTGAAAAGTATCGTTGACGCCGCGTTTGGCGACCTTTAACCTTAATTTCCAAGAAACGTTGACGATCGCCGTCGTGTAATACTTTCATGAGAATTTTCCGTACTGCAGTGATCGTTGGTGTTCGTAGATTTCGCCAGTTTGTATGATGGCTTCTATTGCGTCTAGTCTGGGTGCTAAACTACATTCCTGAATAAACATTTGTGAAGGTTTAAATACTAATAGGGAAGTTGTATGGTGAAAGTGTACATCAACTTGTGCCTTCCTAATGATTTTTAAAACGTTTGCATTGTTTTTAAAATTTGTATAGGAATGTTTTGTAAATGTAAGTTCGTATTATGTAAATGTGTTTTATAATTAGAGTATTTTAATATTACATATTATATCCGATTTTATGTATTTATTACATATTCATACTGTTTTCATTACATATTTATGTACATATTTTGACGTTTCATACTACATATTTTTCCGGTCTCTAGTAATGGCGAAGCAATCAAGATGACGCCAACACGGCATGCGAATGTTCTATGCCTGTGTGGAAGTGTTGTCAAGGTTGATGCCACGAGCGGGAGTCCGTGGCTCGAGTGCCTTGACGAAATCGCCCCTTCACGCAGTTCATCACCCCGCCACAAGAGAAAACGCCATCCCTATTGTAAAACGGCGGGGTTTCTTCTAATAGTTTCCTTTCCCGACGCTAGCTGCGCAGAGTAGCTGTTGGCATATCATGGCTCCACGACGCGTACCACTGCGAACAGTAGAAGGCTTTGACACCACTGCTGCATGGCTAGAATCCACAGCGGGCTCCTATTTGCACGTACTATTTGTGATTGTGATCTAATCTAGTCGAACACACAGTGAAGCGATTAACGCTGTTCGCGCGGGCGTCGAGCAGGCCATGCGGCAATGGCGGCGGCGCCGGTGCTTGGTAGTCCGAGAGAGCCTTCACACGGGGCCACTCGGTGGCGCCACCGAGAAGCGGCAGAGCCCTTCACATGCAGCCACCGCCAACCGCCACCGACCGGGAGAAAGGAAGGTTCCATGAGTCACACCTTAATTGGGCTCAGGCGGCCAAACGTCGCACGCAGCATGCAAAAACCGGTTCTGTGGGGCGTCCCGTGTTAACGTTTCCATTTAGCAGTGGCGTAGCGTGACTCACACGTTTGGGGATGCTCAACAATAACACAAAATGTCACTATCAACTACTTCGTCTAACAGGCGAACGCAACACAAGGCAGATACACTGGGACTACTTCCACGATCTCGATTGCTTACGACGGTGTAGGCTCTTCCCACAAAATCCTCACAGCAGTCAGGGCTGCCGATGTCTTGAAAGCAAATTATACAATGGCTCAGCTTTAATTCTTATACGCGAATGGCAATAAGACCATTTGTTAATTTATACATTGCAGACTTAAATAATATGTAATCTATTTAAGAGATAATACAATTTCTTGGATATTAATTAAGAAATAGTAGTCAGGCACAATTTCTACAGTTTGCACCCATGACCAAGCGGGGACTCCCGAGTGAGAGAGAGAAAGATAATTTACTGAACGCCTGAAGTGTGCTGCGCTCTCGTGCACAAACGAGCTTCTTTCCGCAGTAGACGCTAGCGTAAAGCAGTCGGGTTTCTCTGGGCCAGGGGTGAAGAGGGGAGAGGGGGACCTCGCCATCTGCGCATGCGTCATTGCTCGTCGCAATCTGGCGGCAGACGCTGAAGTATTTTAGCTTCCAACCAATCAGAGGCCAGCTTCAACAGCCCGCCGAATTCAATCATAGGAAATCAATTTTAAATTAATACAAAACGTGTTTCGCTCAACAGACCACTTCTAAGATTATCAATACAGTATTAAAGGTTCTTATATACGGGGATGCTCAGCATCTCAGCGTCCCCTGACGCTACGCCACTGCCATTTAGAACTGTGTTCTGCTAGCGATGGCCGATACGCGCTTCTGCGCTGACGGTACCGACCGCCACTGACCGCCACAGCAGCGCTACTTCGACACTCAAGTGAATACCTCCCATTAAACAAATGCTTGGTCAGCGGACGCACCACCTGGATGCGCTGCTAAGTGGCGCCGTGTGGGGGGGACAACCCATTTAGATTGAGGCGACAGAAGTGTGTAGTGTAGGATGTAGTGCTCGACAACCCATCTAGATTAAGACGAAGATCAGCATGCGTCATGTCTCTCTAGGTGCAAATTCATTTTTTCATTTAACCAGATCAGTGGGCTTACCACTTTACAGGCGAGTCTTCACTTCTGTTTGTGACACATAATAAATGGATGCACTACAGTGGCCGAAGGTATGAGTAGCTGCAAATTAAAGCACCATCACACTCCTATTTCTGAGCGAGGACATCCCCACTAGATACCTCTATGACGACTGTCATTAATTTTATGAAATTACTCTTGATCCTTGAAGATGACCCTTGAGGAACGCTGGATAGAATTGGGTAAGGTAATGTTTATTTTTACTGTGAAGAATTGATTACCCAGAAATTATTTGATTATTTGGAATAGACATTCCGGGAGTCATATTTTACCTGACTTGAATAATAATTCATTGTGCCAGACTTTATTAAACGCCTGCGCGAAGTCTAATATTGCCACTAAACGTCCCTAGAAGGGTACCTTTGTCACGTGAAGCGGATCCAGGTCTTCAGTGATAAGCCATGGGTTTGCGGGTGGGGCATTTGTCTAACACAGTGTTGGCAAAGTTGTTGGTAACACAGTGTTGGCATTTGTCTAACACGGTGTTATCAAGGTGGATGCCATGAGCGGGAGTCCGTGGCACGAGTGCCACGATGAAATCGCCCCTCCACGCAGTTAATTACCCCGCCTCCAGAGACAACGCCATCCTTATTGTAAAATGGCGGGGTTACTAATAGTTTCCTTTCCGGACGCTAGTGGTGCAGGGAAGCTCGTGGCATGCTACGGTGCTACGACGCGTGCCACTGCCACCAGTAGACGACCTTTACACCACTGGTCTAACAAATCGGCAAGCGAATTTCAATTTTCGACCGATTTCGGCCAGACGGCGGCGGTGTCAGTAGTGGGGTGTTCAGCATACCGATGCTCCTAAGTGCCAGCAATCGAATTGCAGACGCGTGAAGGCAACCATTGTTTCGCTCCCCTTGCACAATCCTCCGTCCAAGACTATCCAACACGCACCAAGGGCACGATTCCTTCAACTCTTAGCCAAGGCGGCTTTGTGTGTTAAAATTATGTCGTGCAAAAGATGAAATTAATCTCTCGTGGACGAATCATTACAAAATATTCACAATTTGTTGCCACATTCTGTATTCGCATTTTTTTCGATTTTGGCGCTCAACCTCTAATGATTATGAGCCCTCCTCAGGACGAATCAGGTCCTAGTTCTTGCATTTTTCAGTTAGACGTGTCCAGAAGAGTTTCATTTTCTCCAAAATTGAAATGCTGGAGGCAGAGAACTGCCGAAATCTTATTCATTCTGACTGAATAGTACTTCATAGTGCTGTTAGGAGGCACAGTACTGACCAAGCGAGTCGGCTGGCGATATGTGGACGCGAGGTTTTGTGTAGACGCTACGAATTATAGGAAACAGAAGCATGCCCCAGGAGATATGTTGAAATGCGAGACACGGATAATTATTTTAACTGATTGCGAAGCTGCTGATTGTGACAAATCTAGTGTCAATGTTTTTTTATTCGTCAAAAAATCAGTCCATTATTAATAATGTGAGGCCACGACTATGTATAGTCCTTGAATAGTGGTAGTACCGCATGACAAAGAGGACTGGCAGAGTACACGAAATCTGTTTTTTTCACTACCACGCGTATATTTGGAAAACGTGCAGACATTACCGACAAGCAGTTGGTATACAAGATTGTTCTGAATGTAGTGTTTGCAACAAGATTGTAATGCTTTTAGGTGCTGGAAATGTAATAGTTATATTTCAAGAAACAGAATCGTTTGTTGCTGTATAGATTTAACACGCAGCTGCAAGCATTTCTTCTTATTACTTTCCCAAAACTGCGAAAACTATTTCGTAGCCTTAACACATTTGGAACATTGGACATTTTATGTTTCATCTTACATGATGACTTTTCACTCACCACTCATCGGTCATAATTTTTGTTTTCTCGTTTAAGGCTCCATATCTTGGTTTATCTAGATATCTCAAACTTCATTTATTTATAAGTCCAAGAACACATCAAATATCCCTTGCAAAACCAAACCAAAAAGAACGCCACAATGTTTTTAATCATCCAATCATTACTGACTGCTCGCTACTGTGGTATAAATATATTTAGCTCCTGTTCAGGGCCTCCTCTACAAACGTGTGGTCGCATATCATTTTGAGGATATCTGATAGAGCAATAATGTATGAAAAGACTACTAAACGATTTGTAAAACAAAAATACGGAACAGAATCAGTTTGTTTCTTTCGTAAAAAGAAAAAGCTACTTGATATTAGTATTGAACTCACGTACAGACTTGCCGAATCTTTTGTATAGAAATACATATGTCGTCTGTTTCTTTAGCATCGATCATTTGTTGGAATTGAGACTTGCATATTAATATGCAACATATAAAGAGTCGTGCATTAATTCAGATTACAATATTTTTGTTTTTTACTGTCTTAATGTTTTATTTCTCATTATCATGTAATGATAAAAAAATATATATCTCTAAAGTATTTGAAAATCATTTGACAGGTATACTGGGTGTCCCATTTAATATTGGTTTTGGAAATATCTCTAAATATATCTCTAAACTTTATTATCAAAACCACTATGTGATCCAAAGGAGAAGAAAAACAAAATGTAAATAGTAATGATAAAAATTTACTTAAAAAAGACGCACAAAAGTGACCTCCTGAAACCGACGTTGAGCGTAAGAAGACAGGAAAGTCCTCTCATAGCTCCTCTCAATATCTCTTTTTCCACCGGCCGCCCTCCGTCCCGCCCTCCGTCCCGCCCTCCGTCCCGCCCTCCGCCCCTCCCTCCGCCCCTCCCTCCGCCCCTCCCTCCGCCCCTCCCTCCGCCACTCCCTCCGCCCCTCCCTCCGCCCCCCTCCGCCACCCTCCGCCAACCTCCGCCCCTCCCTCCACCCTCCCTCCGCCCCTCCCTCCGCCCCTCCCTCCGCCCCTCCCTCCGCCCCTCCCTCCGCCCCTCCCTCCGCCCCTCCCTCCGCCCCTCCCTCCGCCCCTCCCTTCGCCCCTCCCTCTCGCTCTCCTCAGACGGCGGCGCCCGCGCGGCGCCGCGTACCTCCAGTCGCGGGCGATCGCCCCGGGCGCGGCGTGAGCGTGGGCGGGGGCGGGGGCGGAGACGGCAATCGGCGCCTCTTGTCTGCGCTTCCGCGCCGTCGCAGCGCCACAAGCGCACTAACAAGCGACGAGCGCTCGGCGCGCGACGTCGCGACGCCTTTGCTTCCTCGCCGGCGCCCCGCCCCCGTGCTCCGCCCCGCCCCCTCGCTTTCATCCCTAACGAAATAAACGTTTTAAAGCTCCCCGCCCCGCACCCGCCGCGCCACGCCGCGCTTCGCTTGCGACTCCTTAATAAATATTACGTTGCGCCACTCCGAGATGAATAACGGTATTTTGTGAAAACGTGAATGCTGCTCTAATTCAAAGCAATTGCGGCATGTAATTGGAACGCGCTGAAAGTATTAAAACTTTTTGCACGAGTTACATGTTTAAGTAAGTGTTATGTGGGTTCTTTACAGTTAAGGTTTAGAGGTTAAAATTGTGTAAAATTTTGTTTACAGTATCATGGATTACTAAGTAAAATGAATTCAAAAACACGAAATGCGTGAATTAAGCTTAAACAGAAACCGCTAATCTTCAATAAAAATATTAACAAAATGCTACTCATTTGTATTTGATTCTCCTTATGTTTCACTATTTGATTTTTATTTCAAGATAATCCCTTTTCCTGAACTAAGAAAGTTCATTAAAAATCCGTGGTTATTTTCTTACCTTCCGTTTATAACACCTTCCATTTTGTTATTCTCCCAGAAAAGTTTGTAGAACAATGATCCTCACAGCACTGTACTTTATGTAAGTTCATCTATTTCTGTTTAGTTGTAATTTGTTAATTAGTTGAAAGGTCATCCAAATCATTAGGTACATTAGAAAGTCCAAGAGAAAATATTTGAGTTACTTTGTTTATTTCAGACGTTTGAAGGAAATTTGTTAAATAGAAATACACACTAAGGATTGGCAACACAATTCCAATACACTATATGCACTGTGTCCTCAACGAAATAATAGTTTTGTGAAATTTAATGTTTTACATACAGAGAACTGAACGAGTGCCGTTGTATGAAAACCTGATATTGAGATTAAAAGGATGCAAATCTAGAGTTTAGTTTTATATCCAGACAAACACTTAACTAACTCGTCTAACTTAACTAAGGAGTTTGAATAGTTCTTGTGCCCAGCGAATGCACTGAACGAGGGAAGTTTTCGAGTAAAAGGGCCTTCCAAAGTTTCGGCCACTTGAGTCTTTCTATTCATGTGGTTTAGTTTGCCGCGAGGAATTTCCACTTAAATTCCTCTCCTGTATTACATGCAGTGCCTTATTCTCTCTCCATTACTCAACACTGAGAAGAACTTTCATAGCCGCAATTTCCACGTCATTATCTCTTCCCTTTAAGTCGATCGGATCAATCTCCAGATCAATTAACGGATTTACAACTGCCTCCCAACCTCAAGATGAAGACTGAGTTTAGTATTGATCAACACGACAAAAACAAGTATGGAAATGCATCCCAGCTTTAAGAGAAGCACTTCTCTATTTGTTTTGGAAATTAATTCCGCTATCGCAATACCTAATTCGCCTGGGTGTGTGCATAGGCTGCAGCAGAACTGGTGAGTCAACAGGAGACCCTAATGTGGGGCGGAATAATTTGGACGCGGGTCGTCACTATCATAATCCGGGCCACACTGTGCCATGGCAGGTACGTCCTCACGTCTCGGATCGATGCCCAGCGGCGATGCAGACGCAACGAGATGGTCAGTAGTCGGAGAAACGTGAACATTAAAAAAAGAAAACGAAGGTACGTCATAGAAGTAGTAAGGAGAAGAACGGAAAGTAGTGGTAAAAACATTACGAATGTCGTAACCAGCGGTACGACAATCGGAGAAGTACGTTTTTCTTATTGTGAGAACTAAGTGGTTTAACTGGAGGGATAGCGATTAGAACGATAAACGCAGAAGGTGATGACGAAGACACCAAAGAAAAAAGTGAGCTTGAATTCACGAAAATTATATTACTAGTATCACGAAAATTTGTAGTTACAAGAACTTTTCATAAATAATGTAAAAAAAAACAAAAAGTATTAGGAGTTATATTTTTTAGTTGAAAAACAACAGCTCTATTGGTAATTGAGAAGCCATTTGAATACGATAAAAATTAAATAGCGAAAACAACCTTCCTTAAAGATGAAATCAACCTATCCATCGTAATATTGCTCTATCTTTGATAGACTGAAACAAATAGTTCCAATTCATTTTAATTTACAAGAAGAATATTATCAATTTTGCTCTATAATGGTAACACACATTCTTTCTATACAAAAATGTTAATATTGACGTTTGAAACGATTATGCTTGACAAAAATAGTGGGAACAAAGGGAAGTGAGCATGAGATTTAAATTTCAACTTCTCACCAAAATATAATTTCATCCATCTTACTGTTCTCTGCATTTCATTGTAATAAAAAGTCATGCATTTATTGGTGTAAAAAATCTGTACAGAACCGCCGTAAAATGTAGAATTAATGCAGTTATTATTGTTAATTCCTTTATTGTCATCATTGTTATAATATTACTATTAATATTATTGTTTTAAAATAATATTAAGTTACATTGTATTTAATTCCTAATTATAATATGTAAATTTTTGTGTTCTCCAGCAAGTTGCATAAAACTATCTGCGGAAATAATATCTGTCTATCTATCTATATATTTCACTTTATTCATATGTGATCTGCCACATTATTTTGCGTCCTTTGTGTTTCCCTTTTTCCGCGAGGCGCGGGCGCTCGCGCTGTCCTTCCTGCAGTTGGCTGTCCCGCCTTCAGTCGCCTGCGGAATCCTTAGCTCGCCGGTGGCGCCGCGGCCCAGGGGGAGCAACTTCGGAAACTGAGTTCAAAACCGCCCACGAATTATGCGCGGGTCGGAGAAATTACGCGAATTACACAAAGCTGCACCGCCGCCCTCCGAGTCGCCAGCGCGACGCCACGGGGGTGAAGGGGGCGGGGCTGGTGGCGAAGGCAGTAAGCGCAGGGGTGCGAAATTCGCTCTGTATTCACCGTCTCCTGCGGTCGTACTAATTGTAGTTCTTCCAGTTCCGACTGACCGATCTTCCCTCCCAATACTTTTGATTGATTAGTGTTTGCGGGCGCGTCATTTGCAAAGGTCGTTAGTCCCATAAGTATAATACATGTTTTGTCGGGGAGAGGGGGAGTGGAATGATCTTTTTCCGCTGAATGGCGATATCTGGCGCCGACTTACACGTCGGCTGGTGGGGTTTCCCTCTACCACGTATCTCCCTCCACCGGGGTACGCTCTAAGCTCCCGACTGGCCTCCCGACATGTGTGGTAGTGTAGGGCATGCATGTGTAAGAATGTTTAAGTAACAGTTGAGGATAGGACAAGGAAGAAGAAGGAAAGATCCTTCGCGTCATCGGCCAGTGTGTTAGGATACTGCTCCGGCATTTGCCCAGATTTGATCGGTGAAACCATGGATAACTATCGATAAGAGCAGCCGACCGCTAGACTTCTCGTCCAGACAGCGGCTGAATTCGACCTAGCTATCTAGCCGTGTCGAAAATCTTGCCACCGTCAGGACTCAAACCTTAGGACCTCCCGGTCAGAATTAGTGCATTGATATCAATATTGATGCCCTGAGCTACCTGAGTCGATCCACCAATACGAGAAGCCAAACGTAAGAAACGAATTTCAGTTAGCAAATGAGATCTTATAAATTATATTTTTGAGATGGCCAATACGAGACTTACTACTTCTTTCTTGCCCACAAACCGAAGAACAAAGGACTTTATTGCCTTGTTATTTAAATACTAAATTAGCTAATTACTTAATTTTCAGCGCACGACTTGGCTAAAGAATTAACTCATTCTATTTTATGCTACTTTTTTAACTGAATGCACTTCATGATATCTCACCGCGCTAGCAGGCACACTTTCCTGAAATCGCAACTGTACGTTCATCTCGAGCCTCGGAGTTCTTCCTCCACTGAATATGCAATATCGTTTGTGGAATTGCAGGAGCAGAGGCCTGCCGCAGTGCTTATCGCCATTTGGGGGCACGGAATCGGCCCTCGTGGGACGCCGCGCCTCGTAGTGGTGTGGCACGTTCCCCGACGTCTCGCAAATCACCCCGTTGATAACAGCTTACTCCGCAGGTGCGCAGACAGCCGAGAGAGAAGCCGAAACTCTTGTGAATCTCAAGAGGCCACAGGAAACCCGAAATCACCGAAGAGAAATGTAGTGTGCTCCTTTCTTAAAACGGTTTTGAGAATTGATGAACCGTTTAAGGTAACCTTACGTTTTAAAATATGAATAATTAAAAAAAACACACTTCAGCATTTACCTCCATTTTCAAGGGGTCTTTCAAACGCCTCACAACCAGAAGTGACAGAAACAGAAAGAGATCTTTTCCAAAGCATTGTGTACATTTGCCATAACGATAGACTCATGGTGCATCTCAAGATGGATTGAGACATACTTAAAACTACTTAGTAGATAAATAGTCTAGCTTGTGATCCGCTTATAATTTCTTCAGGAACATTGCGTAACCACTTCCTGGAGGAAAACCCCTTTTAATAATATACGAGTACCTATCTCAAGTCTCAATATAATTTAAGAAGTTAATGAGTTAATTCATAACTTAGTTCACAACTATTTCATATAGTCTTAAAAAGGAAAGTTAAATTTTTGTATTATTCGTCACTATATATTAAATATAAAATTCTGATTTTATTTCAAAGACACAAAACTATTTTATCCTTTTTTAAGGGTTTCCACACAAAATACATAGTCTCCGCACTCCGAAGCTCGGAATCTTCCTAAGAAGTAGATCTAGAGACTGATGATTCCTCTACAGTATTTTGGGTAAAACGTTGGCTGTTCCTAATAAGGCAATGTCTTGTTCTTCCCAGTCTTTTGAATGACCTGGGATTTAAGTAAAGTTCTTACACAAATTTTGTTGGAAAAATCCAATAATTGTCGGGACGACCTGTGCTTTTATGCCCCACATACGGCTAATATCGACATACAAACACTTATATTTAAGACGTTTCTGTGCCTCCTTGGTTACGATGTTATGTTCGCACGCCACAGCAGTATGTATATCATACAGACAGATTTTTCTCCAAATCTCGGTATATTTGCAACTATCTTGAGATCAGGTTTAATTTGTTGGTTGTTCAATCTTGTATTACCACAACCGACGTCACCAATTGTGGTGAATCATACCACTTGAAGCATGTGTTCGGAACTTTGAGGGTGTTTTAAATTTGCCAAAGGATGTAATTGCATTCCTATCGTGTCTTTTCGAGTATACAATCTTCGCTAGAATTGGACAAGCTGAGATATAGTATCTACTTGTTCAAGCTGAGATATGGTATCTACTTGTTGCTGGTAAACGCGGTATTTATCATCTTGGGAAATTTTGAGAACCGCGTTATCGTAATTATTGATTATTTTTTGAATTATTAGTAGTAGTAGTCGTATTAATTGAAAACACATCATATAGTTACACAAAACCAAACGTATAAACCCGTTTCAACTAAAACTTATCAAAAGAAGTCCTAAGTCAACTTTCTAATGGCAATTTTTCTAATATTTATTTACTATCTCTTCTTGTTACTGACGACAAGGCACACGAACAGAATTCGTTCGTAGGAAGATGACGTCGTATTCGGCTTAAGCGCGCTCCCCCTGAAACAGCTGCCTGCCGGGCGCGCTCGCCCCTCGTTTTCCGCTTGGCGCTCCCGAGCAGCGTTTATCCTTCTTCTCGCTCGCCAGCCGTAAAGATTACGTCGCCATAACGCGCTTAGTCGGCGCTTAATATGCATTGGCGAAGTACAGCCTGCTGATGGCGCCTTATTTCCCGGCGGTGAACCAACCGGCTGTTGTTTGCGCAGCCGTAAAATGTGCCTTCTTCACGGCCTTAACCCTCGTCTCCACCTTCGTTCCAACGGATCTTTTAGGGAATGTGACAACCCATATTTCATTTATTTGTGGAGGCTTTAAGCCATTACTCTCAACTTCTTTCGTTATATCTTGGCTTAGTCACAGAAGAAATCACGACCGAAAGTACAATTGATGGAAATTATGGTAAATCTGTTGCTAACTGATAAATATATTTTCTTACTAACTAAAAATGTTTTTTTAAATAAATCACTCCCTCAAAATGAGGCAGTTGTATCGCAATTTGAGAAAATTTTACAGGATAAATTTTTTAAAAAGTTTTTAAGCTAATATATTTGCGTAAATATAATTTTGTTTAAATATTCAAATATAACAATGTCATTGGGTATATTTTTTGTAAATATGATTTGCAAAACATTTTAATATGTTGTAAATTTATCAATGCAGAATTCAAAGAAATCAAAACGTCTTTTTCACAAAAAAAAGTCATAAAACCTTTTCATTTTGCTATTGCGTTATATTAATTTATTTAAATTTCATTTGTTTTTATTACTAAAAATATTTTTCAATTTGTTTATCGTATTATGAATAGATAATATAAATGAATAATGATAGAAACTGAAGTGAAAGTAGTACAAACGCATGTTAAGTATCTAAAAACGTTTATCATGGTTCTGGGATAACCAATGCCGTTCTATTTCTGTTTAATTAATTTTGTATTTATCATTTCGCATAACAACTTTTGTAGAATGTCCAAAGGTAAGAAAGAATTGATTCAAGCATTAATCAATGTCAGTTGTCTTTCAAGAAAAGAATATCAAATTTTTCCCGTCAGTGCAATTCGCTCTACATGCACAAGTTCTTCGTTCTTTAGCCAAATAAGATTTCTACTCAGATTCCCATAAAATAGTACAGCGTAATGGAGATGTTTCAAATTGTTAGTGAGTGAATTATGTGCTTTCTGTGAGGTTAAAGTAATGATTCAATGGAAAATTATCTGAAAAAATATTTGTGCTAATTAACTAGCGTTACGTACTATGTTATGCAAAATTGCTTCATTAGTTTGGAACGGAGCATGAATGCACCAGCCTATATCGCCCCGGCGCTAAAGTGTGACGCAACTTAAATAGTTATTATAATGTGCTAGTATGAACACAAATTGCATTTAACAATACTATACTATAGAATACTATAATATAATAATATACTATAATATTAGATAACCGTTATCAGTGGGAGAAAGAAAATGTAGTAGCACCGCTAGTTTTACGTATTGGTATGGGTAGAATAGTTTACAAGAATCAAGAGAGGAAAATTAATTCATAATTGAGAAATTGAGTCATTGTTTTGTAACTAAATGATAATTTTGTCAGAAAATAAGTGTGAATGTAAAGTTAGAAAAACATGTTTTTGAGAAACGAAAAAAGGTCAGACGAATTTGTAAATTAGAAACATATTTCAGAAGATTTTAGAAAGTAAAATTGCAAATACTACGTCACAAGACGCAAAAAATGAATGTCGCAAACAATCCACGCATTATTTAGAAATGGATCTTTGATTAAATTATTGGGTAGATATTAAGGGAAAGGCCATTTTTTAGAATTTCGATTTATTATAGTTCACTTTGAATATAAAACTAGAATAAAAATGAATCCTTTTGTTGAAAAGAAAGTACACAAATCCTCCGGTTAACATTCTTAGAAGTCTCACCCAGCACCACCAAGCGAGCAATCTGCTTAACGCCAGTCTTCGCTAGAAGAGGCATTTTAGGGCGGCGAAAACGATGAAGGTAACGGCGGTGACAATGGCAGCGGTGATTACTTCGACGGCCACGACGGCAATGGCGGTGACGGCGCCGCTGGAGAAAGATGGAGACACTATTTGAGAAGAGCCTTGATGCACGCGCCTGCAGACTGCTCCAGAGAAGCTTTTAGAGGAGGAGGAGGAGGAAGAAAAGAAGATGAAATGTTGATGAACATTTTGGACGATGACTACGGGGATGGAGATGCAAGCTGCGCAGGATGAAGAAGGGAAAATGTAGCAAAAGGACGTAGCAAAAATAATTATGTAAGTAGGAATTTGAGATTAAAAGGAAAATTGGCAGGGTTGTTTGTGGTAGAGTACCGGGTCCCAACAGAAGTTGATAATTGCATGAATGGTTATAACGTCTATAGCTGAGTGGTAATAATGAATACGTAGTTCTGAGAAGTAGCTTGGTAAATATTAAGACGACTATTAGGAGTATTGAAAGAGCATCGTGTTATCTGAAATGGTAACGAAGGTGCATTTTTTGGTGAAATTATTGAATTAGAAATACGAAAAAGAGAAAAAGAGATGAAAAGAATACAGAAAAGAGCAGGACGAAAATCAAAGAGAATAAAGAGGAAAAAGAGGAAGAGTGACAAGAGGAGACAAAGGACGACGATGGGAAGCAAGCGAAAGAAAGACAGGAACACGTCGTAGATGGCACAGCCATAGATTGATTGATTGATTAGTGATTTTAAGTGCGTTTTTTTCTTGCAGTAGGGGACGGTGATCTTTTCCCACTGGATGGCAAAATCCGGCACCGTCTTACACGTCGGATTGCGTTTGTCCCTCAACCGGATAACTCCTACCAGCGGGGCACCGCCCAAGCCGGAACGAGCTCTAAGCTCCCGCCTGGTCTCCGGGCATGTGTGGAGCATGTTAGTGTAAATGTAGGAAAGGGTTGAGGATACGACAAGGAAGAGAAAGGCGAGTTCACGCTCGGTCAGAGGCCCGTTTGGTAGGGTATTACTCCAGCATTCCGCTGGTGTGGAACAGAGAAACCACAGAAAATTTCCAATCAAGGCAGCCGGCCGCTAGAACTCCTTCAAACCGCAGTTGAATCCAACCTAGCTCTGTAAATGGTGTCAAAAATCCTGCCACCGTCTCGACTCCCGTAGAACCTCCCGGTCAGAGGCACTGCAGTGACACCAATCACCCCTAGCGGTTGTGCAGCGAAAGAAAGCTCCGCCTGCGGCGCGGTGGCGGCGGTGGCGGCGGGAGGCGCAGGGCGCTGAGGGCGGCGACGGCAGAAGTGGAGCGGCAGCGCGGGCGGCGGCGCGCGCTGACGAGCCCCGCCTTCGCCGCGGCTCCTCTGCTTAATTACTTTCTTGCGCCGCCCGCCCCACCCCTTCCCCGCCCCTTCCGCGCCCGCTCCCCGTTCCATCCCCCGCCCGCCACCCCCCGCTCTCCATCCCCTCCCCCGCCCTCCCTCCGTCCCATCCACGGTCCGCACTCCGGCCCCTCCCCCGTCCGCCATCCGTCCCCTCCCCTTCCGCCCCCGTCCCATCCCCCGCCCGCCATCCGTCCCATCCCCCACCCACCCACCGTCCCATCTCCCGCCCGCCCACCGTCCCATCCCTCACCCCCCTTCCTTCCCATCCCCCGCCCCGCCCTCCGTTCCCTCCCCCGTCCGCCCTCCGTTCCCTCCCCCGTCCGCCCTCCGTTCCATTCCCCGCCCTTCCTCCGTCCCATCCCCCGTCCTCCGTTGCGCGCCGCGCCGTGAACGCTCACTGCCGCGGCGCGCCAGTGGAGAGGGCGCTGCGCGAGTGTTTGCTCCTCTGCAGGCGCCCCCAACCCCGCCTCTCGCAGAGCAGGCACGGAGCGGGAAGGGCGCGCTGGCTGGCGGCGGAATATGGCACAAAGGGTCAGAAGAAGGGCGAGGCGGTGGTCGAGGCAAGAACTCAGTGGGTATGAGACGGAGGATTTGGGAGAGAGCAGAAGTGAGTGGAAGTGGATGGGTGAGTGAGTGGCGATGTGTGAAAGTGAATGAGATTGAGTGGGGTGAATTGAAGTGAGTGGGAACGCATTGGAGGGAGTGGGAACGCATTGGAGGGAGTGGGAACGCATTGGAGGGAGTGGGAACGCATTGGAGGGAGTGGGAACGCATTGGAGGGAGTGGGAACGCATTGGAGGGAGTGGGAACGCATTGGAGGGAGTGGGAACGCATTGGAGGGAGTGGGAACGCATTGGAGGGAGTGGGAACGCATTGGAGGGAGCGGGAACGCATTGGAGGGAGCGGGAACGCATTGGAGGGAGCGGGAACGCATTGGAGGGAGCGGGAACGCATTGGAGGGAGCGGGAACGCATTGGAGGGAGCGGGAACGCCTTGGAGGGAGCGGGAACGCCTTGGAGGGAGCGGGAACGCCTTGGAGGGAGCGGGAACGCCTTGGAGGGAGCGGGAACGCCTTGGAGGGAGCGGGAACGCCTTGGAGGGAGCGGGAACGCCTTGGAGGGAGCGGGAACGCCTTGGAGGGAGCGGGAACGCCTTGGAGGGAGCGGGAACGCCTTGGAGGGAGCGGGAACGCCTTGGAGGGAGCGGGAACGCCTTGGAGGGAGCGGGAACGCCTTGGAGGGAGCGGGAACGCCTTGGAGGGAGCGGGAACGCCTTGGAGGGAGCGGGAACGCATTGGAGGGTGCGGGAACGCATTGGAGGGAGCGGGAACGCATTGGAGGGAGCGAGAACGCATTGGAGGGAGCGGGAACGCCTTGGAGGGAGCGGGAACGCATTGGAGGGAGCGGGAACGCATTGGAGGGAGTGAGAACGCCTTGGAGGGAGCGGGAACGCGTTGGAGGGAGCGGGAACGCCTTGGAGGGATGGAGTAAATATAAGAGTGTGCGTGTTTTTTGTGTGTGTAAAGGGGAAGAGGGGGCAAGGATGGGGCAGGGAATAGCGCGCGATCCATGGTCTGTTTGTTAGTGTACTGGAGTGAATGGCAGAAGGACTAAGAGTCAGGCCTAGTCAGAGCAGTGTAATAGGAGAACGGTCTGAAAGGAGAAACGAGGAAAGAACGAGAAGCTGGAAAAAATTAAAAACATAGATATTTGTGAGAGGGAAGGGCTGTAAACGAAGGCCACAATGTACGAGTGCTTTAGTATAAACGTACAACTAGTACCCTAAGGAAGTAAATAAAACCACACGTGAAATAAGAGAAAGTGATAGCAACAGAGTTATAAGTATGTGTGCATGGGGAAGTAGTAGGAGTACGCCGGCAAAATCAAATGAGAACGAAGCCTTATGACGATATGAAGACTAATGTCCAAAGAGACAGCAGAATGGCGTCGTCAATCTAAGAAAACGTTGAATTTATTGAATGAAAGCAAAGAAAATCTATTAGTACGAAATATCTTGGTGCTACATAAAACACTCAATATAATTGAGTATTCAATTTGACAAATATTGACATGCATACTGGTACGACAGTAGCAATTTCTTTAGAAACATGATACAACGATAGGTTAACCAATTTAATTAATATTTTTATTGTTAAATATTAAGGCAAATTTACTTTCCTTGTCACCAGATCAAAGTGGTTCTGCAAATTGTAGCTATTAAGGCAAAATTAATAGTAAGAGTGAGTGCAAATGTGAGTTTCACAAAATTTCTTCATACGAATGTTAGAAAATTTCGTGCAGAACAAGCTGCCTGAAATTTTCAACGTGTGAAGAAACGGAAGTTATAAGGACCCTTAAATCATTCTTATCTTAAAATTATGTTTTATTCATTCTCAATGCAGCGCAAAGCTGCCGCAGAACAACTTACAAGGAACTCCTTCTCCTCGGCAGAAATTCAGTACGTGTGCTCGAATATCAAGAAGAAAATAAATTTCTCTTCATACTACTTCGTAATTACTTCTTATAAAATGCGGGAGATATAACCCACTGTTTTCCTGCACGGTGGCGGAAGTAACGGAATATTTACAGAGCCCCATTAATTGCAGAGACGCTAGCGCGGCGGGGGGGAGGGGGGAGGACGGGCGGGCGGCCGAAACTGCGGGGGCGTGGGAGAGAACGGAGGCCCTCCGAAGCATCTCCTCCACTCTGCGGAAAAGTTCCGGTCTAGCGCCAATCACTGTAAATCTCGGGCTTTTAAAGCGGAGCGACCCTCCCAGAGCGCGGGTACTCGCGCACGATGAAAAACAGCGCAGGCGGCGGGAGAGCGGGCCGGCTATGCAATGCGGGTGCTCAAGTAGTGCAGTTGGTGGCTGCAGGAGAAAGGATGAAGAGCAAAAAGAAATAAAAAACAAAATTTAATGCTAGAGTTTAACACGACTTTAAAACTATAATTAATAGAGGAAATTGTCCGTCTTTGTTGTTATAAGTCACAGGTACTTAGGAAATACTTGTACTGATCTTGCTCAGAAAGGGTATTATTTTACTCTCGATGTTCATAAACGTTTAAAAGAAAGCGTATTATTTTACCCAATTGATCTTAAACACCCTAAATTAAAAACCTAATTAGAATATCTGCTAACGAAATGTGTGTGCACATTCTTAGAGGTACCGCTTTTATATTCTTTGCAAATACATAAAACAAAACCATTAATTATTACATGTTTACAGTAATGTCCTTGATTACTGATGATTTTATTGGTTATTCAACTAATCAGTTTAGTGAAGAAGCAATATGATTTCATGTTACACATATAAGGAGTTTGTCATCTTATGATTTAGAAGCAAACAAAACATTTGAGAATATGTGTCGGTATTATTATAAATAAATTTCTTAAATTTGAATTATAGTGTGAAATTCCTCTTAAAGTAATGCTCTTCTTAAAGTAAACTCTTGGCTGTTAACATATAGATTTCTGTCTACAATATCAATCAACGTATTACTGGGAAAATTTTTCCATCTATTACTCCACTTTTTCTTGGTATTTACTCGAAACGAAATTAATTTTTGCTTACAAATTATTCCAGTGTGATAAATAAAACGATGAGCAAAAATGCGAAGACGTTCTACAGCAATGTAAACTTAGTTTGAATATACATCTGGTTCCTTCACCACCACTTCACCCCTACCACACCCCACTACCTATCGACAGCAGGTCGATGAAAGTTTCACAACCTCCACATTCAGCGAAAGCACTCAACGCTAAACACTTTCACAGCTGCCCGAGTTCACAATCATCTCTCGCGTCAGTCACGCTTTAACTTTCGGTTTTCACTCGGTGTCCAACTGCCCTCCGACCTCCCCCGAAAAAGTCAATTTGACGTTCGCCGAAAGGTCAAATGCCGATACGCGCTGAAACACGACCAGACTCGCGTTCGGCAACGCAAAGCATGGGAGCAGGGTGCGTGGGGGTGGGGAGGCGGACGAGAAGAGTGATGGTGGGAGAGGACAAAATAGGAGGGCAGTGGTAGGTAGAAATTGAAATTGTCACACAGTGGTCTGAGGTGTAATTGTTAGGAGCCGGCTTTTTCGCATATTTCGTCAGCTAGGGTAGTTGGGATATGAATGGCCCAGATCGTTTGAAAAAAAAAGAAGAAAACGGGAAACAGAAAATAAAGAAAAAATAAGAGAAGTGGAAAAAGTAGATGTCTAAGTCTTTGGCGACCGTTGGTTCATTAAACCTATAAGGAAAAGCGAAGAAAGAATAATTGAAGTGAAGAAAGAATAGTGGCATCAGATAAATAGAAATAAAGAAATAGGAATTAGAATGCGAGAAAAGGGTTTCAGACCAAACCAGTTTCATAAATACATTTCCACTATTAAGTAGATTTTATGTTTCACACTTGTGAAACTATGAAATAATATTAATTACCTACTTTATGAACAGTTCTCTCACAAAAATCAAACTTTGAAAATTTGTCCGAAACATACATTTTTTCTGGGTAGTAAAAATTTAATGTTGCATAATAAACTTCAAAATATGTTAAAATAAACAATTTTATAAAGAATTTGTAAAAACATATCACCTGTACTACACAGTATACATTATTAAATAGTTTATTGGTATATAAAACAATGTTTAAAAATGATAATTTCTCTTAATTATTCCAATGAAAAACGTAAAATGTCATTTATTGAATTGAATCATATGAAAAAGTGTATGAGGTCAAACACAACTAATAAACAATTCGTAAATTGTTAATGAAGCGTGTTTTCAAAAAAAGAAAAATATTACCTTTTGGGGGCACGACAAAAATATTTTTCAGAGTATTTAAAATACGCTGAAAAAGTAAATAACAGCAGATTTTTCAAGAGTTGAAATAAGTAAGGATTCTAAACTGGCAATTCTTTTCACAAAATACATTCAATCCAAGTAAAATTTTATAGAAAAAATCGAGCTTTAATAACTGAATATATTTGTCTGTTAACTTTTTATCATCCTTCGTATTTGTTTGCATTATATTTCATAAATGAATCTGTTTACAATTATTGTCCTGTAAGTCAATCTCCTAGACCACTGGGATAAGAGCAGTGTAGCTTGTGGAATGCCTGCGTGCGACACGTTAAATTGTATAATAATTGAAAGCCACTACAATTACAGACGTCATACACAAATAATGCGGTGGCCATTCGTCAGAGTTATTGCGTTTCAATATTTTGATATGAAAATAAAGCAAAAATGAAGCGCTGCGCGGAGTTTTCTATTTGTTCAGTGAAAGTTTAATGTGCGCTAGAGCACTATAACTGGAAAGGAGTATATTGAAAGTGGACGTTTGATGCGTGAAGCTGATAAAAGATTTCGGGGCAGCCGAGAACAAAACAGACGCTGAATGCTAATGTCCGTACATTTGATAAGGCACTCCTCCCCTATTTCATACATTTCATTATGGAATTTAACTCAATTGCTCTTATTCCTATTTAGAATAGAATTTACATACACAGTAAAACTATCCTTCAGCTTTGAATTATTCTATCCTTTTGACTATTTTAACAAAGAAGAAAAAATACATGTGTCAGAATAGCACTGAGTCATACGTGAAGCCTTTTTTTTAAAAAAAACTTGATTATTTCATATTTTGGTTTGGTTTTCTAATGGTTTCGATAAAAAATAAATTCTCAAATGAAGAAATACAAAAATGTGCGTCTTCTGCAGTAATAAGTTGTGTTGATTTATCTAGTAGATGTGAGTTATTTTTTCAATTTTTTCCCTCTCGTGGTTGTGCTGTATTGGATGCGTTAGTTTAAACTGATGAGAAAAATTGTTTCATCTGAGAAACTGACGATAAAACTATTCAACGGATAACTTGAAAAATTAAACCAAAATACTGTGTCAATAAAAATTTAATCCGACCCATACTTACAGAAATCATGTGTTGAGCACATTGGCACCTACCTAAAGGAAGAAATATTTTTTGTTGTTTACGTCGGTAAACACTCGGGATTTGGGATTTGCTCCGTAACAACCATCTAAACAAATTTTCAAGAGCGCGTCCATAGCAACGACCATTAAAATGCTCGAGAGTCCATTAAAAATATTTTAGCGGACTCTCTGGTTTAGATTTTACCATAAATAATATACCAAATAATACTCATAAATCTTTGGATAAATATGCCCCTTTCGTCCCACTTGTCTCTTTGTACCATTTCGTCCATTTTGTCCTCATCTCCCATTAGCCTCACTTGTCCTATTTGTCCCCCTTTTCCTTTTGCCTCCTTCCCTCATTTTGTTACCTTGTCCCATTTTGTCCGGACATCTATCTTGGTCCGTTTTGTCTCCTTGCCCCATTGTGTCCCCTTGTTCCATTTTGTCTCCTTTTGCTCTTTGTCCTCCTCTCCCCGCTTTGTCCCATTTATCCCCTTCGCCCTTTTGGTCCTTATGCGCAATGCGATTGTTATTTAAAAACGGTTCCAAGACCCTGTACCAACAACCCTTGATATAGAACATTCACAGCAATGACAATTCTTAACTCATGAAAGTGTTAAATGTTTATTTTGAATAAATAGAATAACTAGACATAACAAAGAAACTTTGCATGAAAGAAACTTTGCATGTTTTTTATTAGTCTTTAAAGACTAATTTAGAGGACTTGTTACATGAATAACTATTAATGCACAAGTGTAATGTGTTGTTATATTTGCTTCCTACTTTGAGAATAACTTCGGACTTCATTTAACATCTTTGACGAGTAAGGCAGGAGAAAGCTCGGATATTAATACGATGTAAGTGTAATTGTCACACGAACGTTGCGTTGACGAGCGTCATCTTTCGCTGATAATGTCAGCTGCGTTGACGCGCGTCGAAGCCTGCACACACGAGTCTCTTAATGCCCACAGCTGAGGGGAGACGCGCAAGCTACAACGTACTTCAAGATAATTTTCAAGCTATTAATGCGCGACGCCTGCTAGGCGACGCCCGTTGGCAACAACGCAGGTCGCCAAGAGCTCTCGCTTAACACACAATGTTAATACGATGACTACGACGCGCGTTAAGTGACTCGTGTGACTGCGACGCGCGTTAAGTGTGCGCAGACATCGACGCACGTCAACGCAACGCTCATGTGAAACAGGCCTTACTGTTTTTGTCGAGATACTTCTATAGAGAGATACTGGCATTGCTACTTTTGTCGGGATATTGGCATTGCTTATATTAAGTTGCTTTTCTAGAGTTATCATTCAAAGTAGCTTGTGATAGAGTATAAGAACTATTCGAGATCCTGAAATTTCAAGATATCACATCTAGAATTCTCTTCGAAGTTTACGGCGTACGATGAAAACAACGAAGAAAACAGTGATGACTGTTTATTAAAATTTTACTGCGTTTTGGTTCTCTCACAGTTTATTTACTGTTTTGAAACGAGTCATAACTCAGAATCTATCAAGAGCAGACTCTGGGAAATGAAATTTTTACGTGCTGAAAAAGGATGCCGTCGATGAGATCAGATAAGAAACGAAGATATTCGTTAGGACTTTAATATTAAAGGGTACAATTTTGAAAAAAACAAGAACGAAAGATACCGATTAAATCACGCAAAAGTTGATTTAATACAGTACAAATCAAACAACGAATAATTGAAGCAATAATTAATATCAAGAATGAGAGGAAATTATGATAGGATGAAATTGGAACAATGTTGTGGCACTGTATCGACAAGAAATTCTTTTTATATGAACTCTTCAGAACTTTTTATATGAATTATTTTTATATTGTTTTTGTATGAAATTATTTTTGTATTTTAAAATTCTTTTTATAATGAACTAAGAATTCTCGAACTTATTGTATGGCAGTACAGGTATATGTATCAAAATAATATTACGAAATTGTAGGGATTGTAAGAGGTGGGTCGAAAATAGTTTTTGCGATGAAAGTCTTGTGAAATATTTCATATGATCCCTGATTGGTAGGCGAGTTTGCATTCTCTGGTGTTTGTCGGGTGACAGAAATGTCTTTGTATCAGAACGATGTCTGCTAAACACCAATGTAGGATGTGTTGACATTTCTCATCATAAGTGTGTTAATTTTTAAATATTGTTCATGTTCAGTCATTTTACATGCCACAGAAGCTTGTTCCATATATCGTGGACCTTTAAATAAGTTATCGTAAAACTAATTTTTGAATTGCGAACGTTCAATTTTACTTTCTGGCATATTTACGTACTATAGACAAAATACAGAAAAATACTGATATTTTTCGACAGAAAACCTGTCACCAAAATGTGTATAATTATTATTCCAATATGTAGCAATAACTTTCTCTTATACTTTGGGTAGTAGGAATAACTTTTTGTGTGTTATTAATGCCGAAAAATTATGTGATTACAAAATAAGTTTCCTACGTATGTGTGTCTTCCCGTCCATCCATCAGCGGATAATCCAAGCGGAACGCCAATGGATATACCATAGGCAGAATTTTCATCAAAATTGATAGCATGCAAACGATACAGCTTAAGTCACGACCACTTTAATTCAAAACAGGTATTTCTCGGTGACTTCCTACACTCACAACACTGAAGACAGGGACTGATGATGGATGAATCCTAATGAAATATGTTCTTTCGAAATACGTTTTCTATCGGGTCTTGTGGTACGTTTTTTTCAAAAATTTTAGTATTATTTGCGTATATTAACGTCAAATAAATAAATTTCAAAAACTAGATTTTCTCAGAAACGGACCCATTTTTTTGTCTCGGAAAGAGCGAAGAACGCATAAATAACTAGCATTTTCATTGAACTCTCTGAATTTTCGAAATTTGTAAAATTTACAAGAATATTCTAGAAAGTATGTGCTATTATAGCAAAAGCAGTTGTTTTTTTTCTCGTCAGTTTTTCTGCATTCTCATCCTTGTTGTACCATGGAAGGCCCAAGAGACGCAACTGGTCTCCGCAGGGCTGGTAATCCGCTATCTGCAGCGGCATCTCCTCTTTACGTCGCGCGTAGTTCAGCGTGTAAAGGGTAGAGCTCGTGCGCGGCGGGACGTCGCGTTATTCTGCCGCGCAGCGCGATAACCTCGCACCCCGCCCCCACGTGACCGCCCCCACGAGTCGCCCTCGCCCGGGCCTCAGCCCCGAACCGCCTCGCCGTCTCACCCCGGTTCCCTCTGGCCAGCTCCGCCTCACTCCACCGGCAGAGGTCGCTCAAAGCATCAACTGATGTCACTGCAGTGCCTCTGACCGGGAGGTCGTAGGTTCAAGTCCCGGCAATGGCAGGATTTTCAATCGCTGACTGGAGGAGAATTGTAGCGGGCGACTGCTTTCATCGGTAGTTTTCCATGGATTCTCCGATCAACAGCAGACGAATACCCTAACAAACGGGCCACCTTTCTTTCCTTGTCCTATCCTCACCCCTATCACACACACACTTACACTAACATTCACTACGCTACCACACATGCTGGGAGACCGGTCGGGAGCTTAGAGCTTGTCCCGGCTGGGGCGGTGCCCCACTCGTGGGGGATACCTTGTTGGGGAAAATTCCGCTTGTCAACTATACGTCAGCGCTGGGTCTCGCCATCCAGGGTAGGAAGATCACCGCCATCTCCCGATGAAAAAATATGCACCATACTTACGGGACCAATGACTTCTGTAGTTGACGCGCCCAGGATCACTAACAATCAATCGCGTGTACCCTCGTGGCTCCGCATTTTCGCTCTACACCCCACTCGTTCGTCATCCATTTTGATAAAGTTAGAACGTGTACTTGATAAAAGTTTGAAATTTTTATTCCATAATTGTGTTATAACTAAAAACTAATTTTAACCAAACATTGTTTGCTTACAATTAGTTTGAAAGGAACGATATTACAGTAGTGCTGAATGAAACCGCATAACCTAAACAAAATGGGCATTCTGTATTTTCTGTTTTTTACAGTTTTAAACTTTGAAGCAAAAATTAGTAGAAATTCGTTATCGTATATTTTATGAGTTATTTTATTTATTTCAACAAATAACAAAAGTTACAAAGTTTAAGCTAGAAAAAGTTTTGGTAAATATATTTTAAATAGTGGTTTTAAGTAAAAGTATTTAGTGATGAAATAAGGCAATTTCCACGGTGAGCTTAAAACAGTAAAAATGTTGTGTTTAGTTAGTATTTAATAAAATATAGGAAATAATAAATATGAATTTCACTGGAATCTATTTTAGTGTTAGCGTCATAATCAAATTATGTCATTTGATTAATTTTATAGAGTTCTATCTTATGAGTAAATACTATAATTATTTAAGGTAAAAATTTAATTGAAATGATGAAATATCAGACTTGTACCACGACTTTTAAAATTACGACAATGATTTTCTCAAGTTATAATTTCTTTTTCAGTTTTGTACTAATTTTTCCCATTTGTCCCATCATCGGGATCTTTGACTTGCTGGGTTCTGGGTGATCGCCCGGTCTGCCCAAGCCTAGCGCCAGTACTGCCCTCAGCTCGTCTAATCCTTGCTTTTCTGTCACATTCTCTCTTCATAGCTCATTGCAGCAGCGTCTCGGCAAGTTTAATAGATTTACTTTGTCTTAATAAACTAGTTTGCTTGTTAAAACAATGCTGTCAAAACATCCTTGAACTTTCCAATTTTCTCTAGATTAATTTGTAATAATATATTTCATCTAGGATAATTTTCGACGTTATGAGGAAACTTTCCTTTGCTTTCCTGCCACTGGCAAATTTTACATGAAACAATGATGTTTAGAACTTACTCTTGGTCGTTACCGAGTTCTGATGTTTCCCCTTGTTGTGATTTAATTGTTTCTCTATTGGCTATTGTTATTTTGTTGACTTTAATGTCTCTTAAAGTATCAACAACAATATAACTCAAAGATATTTATATCAGTGAATATAGTAATAGTCTAGTTAGTATTTTTTACCAAATAATTTAACATCACCCGCATTTTCCAAAGTTTTGCATTTAACATTACTATAGTGTCAGCAATAATTAAGAAATGATTTGTTGTTCTGTAATCTAAACAAAATTAAGCCTTGACAGAAAGATGATAACTACTAATACGTTCTTACGTTTAAATACGTTACGTAAAAATAATGTATTAAAATGATCTCCATTTTTAGGAAAAAGAAAAAGTATTGGCGGTCTATAAAAAAAGTCTGCATTTTAAAAAAAACATGTCTCGTGAACTGTTTCGTAATTATTTAGAAATTATGATTTTGTTACTTTTTTTATTGATCACATCAGCTAAGGTAAAAGAAGAAATAATTCTAGTTATTTACCACATTCCCCCAAAATAATAGTCTAAAAATTGGAAGCATGGTGGAATGTTTATAACGTATCTTGGAGATATAATAACGGTAATACCATGGAAGAGAACATTTTCAAGAAAACAAAGCACCAACGGTTAGAAATTACTAAAAATATTGACAGTAGATTGAAAAAAAATTGTTTGGCTTTAAGCTAATGAATAATTAACAAAAATCAAAGCTGTATTTGAATGCCGAAAGTAAAATGATAAAACTGAAATAAACAAAAATTCATTAAAACATTTTGATCTCAAACATTTTAGTGAAATGGAAATATGCATGTATGTTTGCGAATTCAATTAGGATTTAATCTTCCTTTATCAGATAATTAAATGGCAAGTATATACTCGGAAGTTCACAGAATTTCCTTTGTCAACTTGGGAAATAATAATAACGCATAATCAAATTGTGTACTTTCGATTCCATACAACTGTTTTATATACTCCCGGGCACGATTAAACGAAATTCTTTTGTAATATTATTTTTCCAAAACAATCAAATGTACTTTCATTTATATATTTGCTTCAAAATTATATCAAAAAATATCAAGAGCGAAAGAACATTTTTGATAAATGCTTGCCAAAATAGTATGAATGATTTGCAAACCAATTCTGCACCTATAAATGAAGTGCACGTTCTTTACATTTTAACTCAATGATATTTCAAAGAAATATTAGCATCATTCAGGACTCCTGTGATAGACTATTACACTAAACTCACTGTAATCAACAAAAATCGCATGCTGTCATTTAGAACTGAACAATCATTTTATAAGTCGACAAGCTTGATCTACTAAACTATTAATAAAATTGTTGTCATTAAGCCGTAATTAAATTGTTGTTGCGTCGTTTCATCTCTACAGAAATATTTGCGTCTTTAGATGTTGATTTGAATATCTACTACGATTTGAAAGATCTACTAGGTATTTCGAGTCACAAAAGTGTATCAATTTAATTTCCATTCTTTAAAGCAATAAACATATTTTCTGATCCTGTGTAATTCACTCTTCCAAGATAAAAATTACTTCTTCAAGACAAATTTTATCTTTTCTCGAAACCGTAAACAATGATACTTTCAACCAGTTCAATAAATACAGGAATAAGAAGCTCATATTAACTCTCATGAAACAGAAATGGGTATAAAAGTTGGTCTCGTAAAGGCAAGCGGTTCGAGCGCAGTAAAGTCTGAATTGCAGCGGCAGGTTGCGGAGGTGGCGCCGCGCGCCGTTCAGACTCTCAGGCCGAAGTTGCTCTGGCGCCGTGTGCGCTGCCTCGAGATGAGAAAAAAAGGCAACTTCGGGGTAACGCCTCCCACGCCACACACTGGGTCGAAATGTGACCAAAGAGACAAAAAGAAATCAAGAGTAAATCAGGTGTATTTAAAAAAAGAGCTAGTGGTGCTCAAACAGTTCGCCCGTAATTTCACGCAAAATTACGCGAAAAATACTGAGATTTTCGAAAAATTGTACATGTCCTTATTTCAAAATTATATTTAAGGAACAGATTTCATTTAGAGGACAAATCTCTATCTTTAATAGTTTAGTTGTAGAAAGACTCCGAAAACATTTTGAACTTTTGCAATTTTCGAAAAAAGCAGGATTTTCAACGAACATGAGACCTGCACCATTCTCTTGAAGGTCCTTTACACTATCCAAAAAACAATCAAAAACGTTGGAGGTTTTTTTTTGAAAATGTCCTAAGGGCTTCATGTAAAATATCCTGCTCTTCCAAAGAAATTAAAATAACGGTTTCATATTCAAGTGGCCGCGACATCAGCAAGATCGATTGAGGAATATCAATTTTGGAGAAAATCGGCTGAACGGTTTAGTCCTTAGCGTAATTCACAAGCGAATTGACAAACGGATGGAGGACAAACAGACTTTTCGCCGTCATTCGATTTTTCGATAACAAGGACCCACAAACCTGGATTCTGGCTACATCATATGTTAGAGGACTCTTTCTAAATTTAGCAAATGTATTTATTCACTTTTTTGTTACCAGATCCTATAATAGGAGTTTTTCAGCCGAAAATTCACCGTTTTTTTCGCCGAGCATTACATAACATCTCTAGTTCATAACAAGAAAGTAAAAGCCGAGAAAAATAAACAGCATACCGGGTGAATCGGGATATAAGTTAGTTAGTATAAGTTGAATCGGGATATTAGTTGGAGAGTGACTGGGTTCGGTTACACAGATGAATAGATTTCGTTGAAGAATTCCAAATTATTCTAGTTCAATACCAAGCTTAAACAAGGAGCTTAAACAAAGCGCATAGTCTGTCATCTTAAATTCAGTTTCCGCTCCACCATCTGAGATTATTCCGCCCAACAACTGTTGCCACTGAAGTGTTTCCGGGAGGTCGTGGCGTTCAAAACCGGACACTGGCGAATTTCTGACTAGCCAAACAGCTAAGTCGAATGAAGCCTCTGTCCAGATAAAAAATCTGGTTGCTCTGATTGGCAGTTTTTTGTGATTTCTTTGATCAAAACCCGCAAATGTAAGAGCGATACCATCACTGTGTGCGATCTTTCCTTCCCCATCCGTGACTCTTTCCTTCCCCTCACACTCAACCACGTTTACATGCACTACACGACCAGACATCTCGGAAGACCAGTCGGGGGCTTAGAACTTTTCCCAGTGCTGGGTCGGTGGCTTCTGACGGAGATCACCAAAGAAGGGAAAAGCCCGCATGGCGACGTATAGATCTCATGTTCGAACGGGAAAAGATCAGAGCCTTTCCCGGGCTATGACACGCACTGCGCACTGACAGAGCTAATAATCTTAGTAGTTACCCGCTCGAAAACATGAAATCAATCAAACCTGTTTCCACCGTACATCGATGAGAGGAAGATGGGTGTAATACAGTAACACTTAAAGGCCTAACGTCGCGAAAAAAGTATATTGTAGACAAGGCATGTTAAGGTCGCCGGCTAGGTAATAAGCTTACTAGAGCTCTCGGGTACTGCCTACAGAGAAACTGGCGCGGGTAGTACAAATTGCTCCAGAGTAGTTGTACATCATTGGATACCTGTCCCATTACAGTCTTTTGAAGAAATTACTTGAATGTTATTGCTATAAATTTAGCTATATCAATTCCCATTTTCTGTTTAAAGAAAAGACATGATCCATTAAAATGAAATAATACATCAGTCATATTTCAAATTCTCAATTGAACATAAAATTAAATATTTTAAATTGATTTATCATTTCCGTTTCCTTCGCATGTACGGATAAGAATTCCAAACATGAACATTTGAAGTTTTTGGGAAAGAGTCATGACTTCGTCAAAATTACTCAAGAATTACATAGTTTTAAAAACTGAACATGGCATCATTTAAAGATCTCAAGTTGGGGGATACATTTTATTGAGAAGAAAATCTCTACTTTAGTATTGGAGGAGTAGGAAAGGTTTGAAAATATGTGAACTTTTTGTTATTTTCAATATTTCAGAGTTTTTAATAAATATAGAAAAAATACCACATTTATGCACTTATCTCTATTTCAACAACAGTTTAAGGAAATATAATTTGCTTACGTTTTAAAAAAAATTGAGAATATAACAGAGGCTTTAAGTAAAGTACCCCCCAAAATTTTTCCCGGAACAAGCAACACTCGATCTTACTTTTGATGTGTGTACCAAGTCTGAACTGAACAGATTCTAATGTGTCTGAGTTTTGCTTGATGCATTCGTTCATTAATCTACCTATTCATCCACACCAACAACCCGATTTTTGGATGCAAAATTGTGTGTATCTCCTCACTACCTGCACCAATCCTAACACATCCTTGGAGCAACACAAACAGATCGTAATCCTAGAGGGTATGCAAAGGAACGTCTCAAAAGAACTTTAAATATTAATTTTACTAACGAAAACGTATCATTTTGATGAAGTGATTCAAATCCTTTCCCCTTGGAACGCGAGCGAGCCTCTAAATGTCCTTAAAATATATTTCCTCGTAACGTTGTGCAGGAGGAGCCTCTAGTAAAGGAATGAAAGTTTTTACAAGTAAATTCACGTAAAGCAAATTACTTCGAGAAGTATTCGACCATCGATAATGAAAAATAACTTACAAAAACCTTCAATTGACGGGTATTCAGCACAAGGGATGTAAGTGCATTTTTGGAAAATTTTAAGTGAGAAGTAGGAGTATATTTTAAAAACTCCATTTTAATTCGTGAAAAAATTGTATTTCAATTGCTCGAACAGTTGTCGCGTTCTAGAGGTGGAATGAAAGTGCCTTCCGTAGAGTTTTCTACAGTCACTCAACTTTGAACTCAGTTTCATCAATACCACATTTAAGGCTCTTATCCCCTTGGACTCTAAGTCCCTCAATTAAAGACGGTAATGGTTTTAAATCAAACATAATTTACTACAGGCAGCATATTTCGAGACGTTTTGGCCCACTGTGTGATGCGGATGGAAACCGGCCCTCTGAAGAAGCGCTCTGAAACGCACAAAGCGGCGAATCGCTGCAGCCAAATATGGGAAAGTGAGTTGACGCAAGGCGAGAAGAGAGAGCAGGGAAATAAGAGGCATAAAGAGTTGATGGTTTTCTCCAGGATGATCAGTTATTACGGAGGGTAAAAGATAAATGATACAAGATAGGTATGAAAGGAAATTGAGGCAGAATTGTATTAGTTATTCTGTCTATCCAATTGTGTGGTTTTTTACTCCAATTGTTAACAGTAAAAAGTGTATGATATTTAAATCAAATGAATAATTGGAAAAAAACATGTTCATGCTAGTGCAAACACGCAATCTGTCTCAGGAATGAATGGAGTTTCACCACCACTTAACAATCAGAAATGAAAAGACAGATTAAATTTCGATTCAAATTTCTCGTTTATTTTATTATTATTATTATTATTATTTTTGGTGTACGGTATGTCAAAGCTTCTGGAAGGAAAAGGAGTGAAAGGAAAAACCAATTTTTTTTCACCAATATCTCGCATTCTTCAACCTTCCTTCTCCTCCATACTGAAGGAATATCATTATATTGTTTCTTCTTGTATTGTAGTGGCGCTTCAATTTCGAGCATCATCAATATTTCTATACATGAGTGAGGTGTGTCGAAAGAGAAACTTACATGAATATTACTGCTCATAAAAAAAGGTCAATAACAGATCTTCATGAGAGTACCTTGCTTCCAAACACAATCCCCTTAAAATGTCTTCAAGTAGAGTGACCAAGGCACCAAACTATTCCTTAGCTGAATATTCAATCATAAAATAGCAGTAAAATGCCATTTTAGATTAATTATTATTACGTACTTTCAGCTTTCTCTCATTTACAATACTAGAATAAATATATTAGCTTGTGGTTAAAAACTTTAACGAGTTTTTTTTTTTTGGGTGTGAAGTTTGCAGGTACGTACTTATACCTCCATGACTGGCCAAAAGTATTCAAATGATGTATTCAAAACTCAATGTTCGAATAATGAAAATCTGATATTATACAATGGTAATTCAGATGAGTAAATATCCTAGATAAACTACTCTTCAAAAACATGAGATCCAAATTACAATGATATAGTAGGAATCAATCAGATATCAAGCGGAAGTATTTTGCTCCCAACTACTCTACCAACTGCAAATTGCGAGAATTTCCTTTGAATACAGCATTCTTGTACTACATATCTGCCGTGGAAAGGCAAATCATATTTTGTTACGTATCAGCTGAGATGGTTAAAGTAAAAACCATAAAAACGCACACCTCAAAAACGTATCTATTTCCAAAAAGTAGAAATATTTACCTTTAAATTCCAGCAATTACATGTGTAAACAGGATTAAAACCTCTCATCTTCGGCATTTCTTTTAAAGAGAAGAATATACACCAAAAGCCAGATAACTTCTAGAATAGTACAATGAAACGAAGAGAACTTAAGCACATGAAAATCTGACAGGCTTTTCTGGTTGTTTCAAAAAGAAATATGAAGTGGCCATTACATTGTTTCCCCCCGGTAACGGCTCCCACGCAGCTACGGAAAAAGAAAAGAAATTATCCTCAGATTACTGTCGCCTTCAATTCCTTACGTGGCGCTGCACGCTCTTGTTATTTGCTCGATTATTCTCAGGAGTGCCGCCTTTTTTGCGTGCAGGGAGAAAAATAACGATCAGATTACTCGCCGCTGCCGCCAAGCACCATTTCCTCGGGAAATATAGTAGTCAAATTTTATCTGACGTAACCTCCGCTGTGACACGAGCAAACAAACCCTTCCGCGGTGGCAAGCTTCATTTGTCTTGTCACACGTGCATTCAGAAGAAACACAAGAACTCACAAAGAGAGAGGGCATCAGTTAACTGAAAATTGTATGCACGCTGCGAGCAGTGTGTGCCTCGCGGCTTACACACTCCCGACAGGTACAAAGAGGGCAAAATTCGCCCGCCTGCTCTGATAAATAATGACTATTTTTCGAGAGTCGTTCTGTGGCTGTTGCAAAAAGGCGTTTGTGCTTGGTGTTTAATAATTCGTGGCACTATGCCGCTTGCTTCAGAAAGATCTGAGAGTTGTGGGGCAGTGTTGAATGTAGATACTGAAAATGTAGGCGTGTGGATTAATTAATGTTGGATAGAAAAAGACATATAATTTTATTAATAACTTTTAGCTAGGACAACTTTATTTTACAAAATAACTACGGAAAACAGCTAAAAATAGTCACATTGCGTGTGACCTCTGCTATCGACTTACATTTCGCACATACAAAATGGCATTTGACTGCTATTTACTGCTATTATATCCATGTAAACGACCTATAATCCACGAAATTCATTCACCGACACACAAAAGGCGTACTGTTTAGTAAACAAAGAGACAAGTGAAAGAAGAGACACAATTTGTCCACATAAACCTTTTCGTTAACATCCACATTTAATCTTTTTGTTTACTTGTTTCTCAGTTTTTAACATAAGGCATCCTTTGTTTCCTGTTTTTGTTTGGAAATTTTAGAAAATCTGTATGAATCCTAGAGGAGACATTAGACATACCCGAATGTAGAGTAAATTACAAGGAGTTATAATAAAATTTCTAACGCCACAAAAAACTAATTACGTAGAACAGATGAACACATAAATATAAGAAATTAAGAACACATGCTCACTACTGTTTTTGTGCACTAATGTATTTTACAATGTTGGAAAGATATGCTGAAAGGAATCGCAATGCATATTAATAAGTCTGTGGAAGCATTTATGAGGGTCGTGGGTATCTCCATTTGTTTGTTTCTCGCATACATACGTATATCAGAATAGCATACGTAGAACAAAGTTATGTAAAATTGATTGTGAAAATTGATTTCGAGATTCAACGGAAATACAAGTTTTGAGATCCCTCTATACCGAAAAAGCGTTTTTTTAAAAAACGCCTGATTATCTTTCCGTCTATGAACAAGCTCGCAAACTATTCGAATGATTTTTTTCAAATGAACACTTCTCGGTCGATCTGACCTGACTCGCGGCTCTACGATTTTTAAAAACGATCTTTAAATTTGGAAAGGGGGGTACTTTACATGAAGCCTCCGAGACGTTTTCAAAATTTTGTGGAAAATGGTTTCAGATTCTCTCTTTACATGTTTTGCAAGAATGAACTGAAATACTCTTATATAATGAATACTATAATACTCTTATAAAGATGGCATAGGTTCAATTTTCACTCTCAACTCAGAAGTTTTGAAAATTACAAGTTTGGTTTTTCGGTGTCTGCCTACAACGATATTGAAGGTAAGTTTTTATTCTTAAAATGGAAATCTGTTTCCGCAATTAATTTATTGATGTCGAGTTCATTCCTTGGAAATATCGTGTTCCTTTTCTGGAAAGCAATGTCAATGATTTTTTCCACCGTGACTGCACGTCACATCTTGCTCCGCTAGCGCGGTAATGGTGGTGGGGGACTTCGGGAACAAAGCCGTCTTTACTCTACTTGCCTGCGAGCTGCCGCAGGGTTAGGACAGCATTTTTCGTGAGAGTCGTTTTCGTGACGCGTCAGAGTTCGAAATGCAACGCTCCGTCGAGCAACGCATGGCGATCACGTTTTGTGTTAAACTCGGTAAGACTGCTTCTGAGACTGTTACAATGCTGAAAACTGCCGTTAAGAATGATTGTCTGTCAGATAGGCAAGTTTATCGATGACACAAGGCCTTTACAGAAGGTAGAGAAGACATCAACAACGAAGGACGAAAAGGAGACGAAAAGGCAAAGTACCGAGTGGCACACGACAACGTCCTCTCGTCTCAAAAAGGCCAGGAAGTCAAAATCAAAAATAATATCAATGTTGATTGTGTTTTTCGATATCCGAGGGATCGTTCATCTCGAATTCGTACCACCAGGCACAACTTCTGGTCTAACGTGTCCGACCCTACATCACCACGGATAGGAAGCTGCATCGCGACAATGCACCCGCGCACACCAGCTTTGTTCTAAGCGACTACCTGGCCAAGACAGGCGTCACAACAATCTCACAACCTCTCTATAGCCCGCACGTCGCCCCCTCACTTCTTTTATTTCCACAACTAAAAACTCCCATGAAAAAGAAACATTTCGGGTCGGTCGACAACATTAAGGCGGCTACAACAGGCGCCTTGAAGGGCATCCCTGAAAAGGAATTTTGCACCGCCATTGACGCGTGCTAAATCAAATAGCCCACTACAACCTAGCCACACTCAACGAATTTCCGACCCGAATCCGCAATAGACATTCACTACACACCTTCCTCTATATTTTCAGATTTAAGTTAAGCGTAGGTGCTCAATGAGTATCCTTAGCCAACCATGTAGTTAGATTAGAATTAGTTTTGGTTAGATTAACTGTAAGTTAGAATAATTACATGTGAAAATGTAATATATACTGAACCATGTACTATTCATTCAAATAATAAAAAAGTAAAATTTAAAAAAAATTGATGCATGGAAATCGCGCTGGCAGTAGTCTATCGATGCAGGAGGGATGTACTTTGAAGAATATTAAGATATTGTACCTGTCCGATCAATAAATTATTTGTTCTGACATTATTTTCCGGACAAACCATGTATTGATTGATTTTGTGCAATTTTGAGTGAAATATCAGCAATAGTAAAAAAATATTAAAAGATTTTCTCCAAAAGTCTCCAAATTTTATCTTTAAACTTTTACTTCAAATAGGGTTTAGTGCACTAAATAACACGAAATAAACGTGATTTTGATGTGTTTATTTGATTATTCAAAAATCGCACAATTAATGAATTATTGAAAATCATTCAATAAATATGTTTCAGACAATTAATAGACGGGGGTCTTTTATACGTTATTGCATTTGTTTGTTTTAAATGATTAAGATCTTCCTCAATTTCATATGAGGTTTTTGAGAATTCCAAATTTTCCGTGAAAATGATCTCAAAATTGCACGTTTTGCATAAACGCTCAAACTCATTTTCTCAAAAATGAATCCAAATATTTTTTTTTTTGCATTTGTTATATGAAAAGTGCTGAATTCACTGAATTACATGACAGAAATTCTACTTTGATGTATTCTTTTATCAAAACATTTCACAAATGTATTTTTTTAATATCTCTTAAATCATTAATATTTACGTCATGAGCATTTCTTACATATTAAGACATTTGTGAGAACACTTCCTTTAAATAATGTCTAATAAATTATCTCGATAACTCTGAACTTATGGGTGAAAATTATTTTCAAAATAGGCATTTTCAGAAACGCTCTTACTCGCTGCTTTTACTGGTGGCTGTGTAAATAATTAATAAAAAACTCATTTATTGAAATAAGCGTCGTAATTTCAACAAATGCATCAGTTTGCATGTGAGAGTTAATAGTGCCTATGGTACTTTGGGAATGCGCCAGAATCAGTGTGTTCTGACCTAGCCGTCGGAGGCTAGATCTGGGGATTCGTTTACGAATGAATTGGCCATACACGATCGCTAATTGATATGCTAATTTTAAGCACATCCGTTGCAAAACAGAGGATTTACTTCACTGATTCAATGTACAGGTTATACTCACACAAAACAAGTTCAGTCAAGCGGATATGTCAGAATATGACAGATAACGAATGAAGTTCATTGGTGCATTTAAATTTAGATCGTTGTTGTTAAGTCATCTATTCATGTGTTACGAAACTCTTTTTATTTACATATTAGTTTATTGATTCAAAATTACAGAGGTATCCTGGGAAATTATATTCGTTGGATTTACTTACTTTGAAATGAAAAAATAGGAAATACTTAAAATTGTTGTAATGCACCTGTAATGAGAAAACTTTTTAATAAGAGTATAAATTATTGAGAGTAATGAGAGTAACAATTGGGTGTGAGTGATTTTCACACGTTGCGATATTTCACAAGTTTTTCATACATATTCGTAAACTAAGGAAAATGCAATACACTAAAGTTAGGAAATTTAATTGTTACAGAAATAATACAATACAATATATTAAGATTAGCGTTGCCATTCAGTATTAATTTCTCTCGCCTGAATAAACTGTGTCAGAATTCTCAGACAAAAGATTAAAAAACCAATTTGCAATATTGTGTGATAATGTTTTCGTTTCGCTGAAATATTATCGATTTTTATTCACTGTAATTCAATGTATAGAAAACTGAGAACAATATTTGTAGAGCTTTAATTTGCAAGCTACATCTAGTAGAAGACAAAAGAAATAGAAAAATAAGAAAATTGAAAATAAGGTGGGGAGAGAGGGTGGATGAAACAGCAAACAATGAGTATTTTACTTACAACTCACAAAGTTAGAATCATTTCTTGAACATTTTTATTATTATTTAATGAGGTAAATATAATTTATCTTCCACATTAAAAAAATGCCTTTTACATTACCTAATACATTAATGTGTTACTGTAAGAAACCCATGCAGCTTTTCAACTAACCAAACAAAATAGTGATTAGTTACTAAAGAAGTATCTGAAGCTTTCTACCTAATAAGAGCTCATGCATATTTTTAAACTTAAGGGCTAATAAAAGGAAATCATTTTCTAATAAGGTATAAAATTGAATTTAACTGATTTATGCCAATCACTACAGATCAGATGATTAGTGTTTTAAATTGTGATTTACTTGTCAAGCATTACATTGCCTTCAAAGCAATAAATTGGGAATTATAATCGAAAATAATTACTGAATTAACTTTGAAACAATGAAAAATCACTCCAACATCATGAGAAGGAAGCAAAGCATGTTCACAATCTAATTATTGTTAAATGAACTTTTGTAAATAATGTGAACATAGTTACATAACAACTATACGATACCGCACCTTACCCAAGCATACACAGTCTTGAAGGAAAACATATGTATAACTCAATACTGAAATACAGCATCACATACAAATAGACATGACAAAACAATTAGTATTTAGACCATCTCGTGTTAACCATACAATAATGACATCAAAATAGAAAATTTATTTACAAACATTAAGACAACAATATAAACATGAAGATGGCATAATGCTTAATAATTTTGAAATAGCTCGATTGGAAACAAATAATTCCATGATTCAAGTTAGCATTTCAAATAAATGGAAACTAAGCAAGATAGTTAAATCTATTCAGTACATCAGCATTTACGAAGTGGAAAGGACACCCATACAACATTTAAAAAATTGCTTTCAAATTATAATTATTGTTATTAGCAATGATTTTAACATTATGTTGCATGCAGTGCCAAAGTGAACCACAAAAAAATAAACTAGTTGCGAAAGAATGCAATAACTCATGAAGTAATTATCTTTATGAACAACGATTACTGATTTTGCGTTTTGTTTAGAGTGAACCAATAAACGTTATGAATCCACATTACGGTTTCAACTAGTCTCGGAATGATTAGTTTTATACATTATTCAAAATTGTATGAAAATAATTGCACGAATTGGAATTTGAATACTTGAAAGTGACTGCGAAACTAATTTCTAAGTTAATTAAGAACAAAACCTTAAAAATGCCTATTTTTAAGATTATAAAATCTTTGAGAAAATGCACTGAAAAATTAGATTCTTATAAACGCCATAACACAAGTACGGAAGCGAAATGCTCACCATCACGACCCGAGGCAAAAATGGACGGTATCTCAACAGTTAAAACCCAGGAAGACATGTGCTGGTCACTTTCCCGCTGAATAGGGGTTCTTAATACCATTGTTTGAATGGTTAGATGAAATAGATGCAATGCTCATGACGTGAACTTGCATAAAATATAATATTTATTAGAAATAATGAGTCTTGTTTTTAATTGTGAACTTTAATAACTGCTTCAACCATTTGTGCTGAAATGGGCTAAAGGCAGCACAAATTACTACAACAAATGAATAGGTAAATACAATATACAATAAATTATCAAAATACAAAGGTCCAAATCAAAATAAAATAAAACATCAACAGCATTGTATCAAGATTATCTTCTTTTAATGCATTTTCGATCGAAGCAATCTTATCTGGACATTAAAAATGCCATTACAAAATATGACAATATTCAGGGTGGTCAAATGTCTTTTCGGAAGTAAATAACAGTGGTATGATAGTATTCACTAAATAGGTAAACAGAAAAAAAATAAGAATGAATAATATAAATTAATAATTTAAATTTCCTCTCACCCAAAACTGACACGAATCATCTTGTTATTTTCTAAGATTACGCAATAGTGACACTATCTCTATTTAAACAACCTCATTAGTAAAAACACTGAATCTAATAGAACACGAGTGCGTTACTCTCGCCTATAGCTCCTAAAAGGAAGGGATCATTTTATGCAGGGAGGGAGCAAGGAAATCGTTTTGAGTTTATTGACGAATGTTCCTAATTTGGTTTCCTCTACTTACCGTCTCTTCCATCGATATAGATTTCCACAAAACTTCAGTATATAATACACTATAATATTAATATTGAACTACTATAATATTACATACTTAGTATGTAGAGTAGTATTAGTGTACATAACGTACAAGTATGGTGCTATTCAAATGTAGTATATACAAAGTTGTAAAATAAATTTCATTTCCCAAAACTTCAGCGATAACACTTATTTTACACAAGTGCAGATTTAGGAGTGACCGTTAACACGTGGGAAAAGAATTGAAAGGGAAGCAATAAAAGGCAAAGAAAAGAATGGGCGACCGAGAAGATGTGGGTGCCTGTGGCGTGCTCCGCCAATTGTTGCGTTGTCCGCGCAGGGCGCCCTCTGCCGCACCAGTTGCTTCGGGCGCCGCGCTACAAACCGAGGCGACCGCGCCCACCACTAACTGGCCCGGGGCCAACGACTCCCCTCCCCTCCCTCCCCCTGCCCAAGGCCCCCTCCTCCGATGCCGCAGCCGCGAATCGAAACTGCGGCTGCGACCAGGGGGCGCTGGAAATCACCGAGCACCGAGCGGCTCTAAATTACGTAGCGGAGGTGGCTGCCACGGCAGCAGGCGACGAATTGGAGAACTTAGTTTGTTTTGCTTAGCTTTTGATTTATTGATTGATTAGTGATACCTGCCGCGTCGACTTCTAAGGTTGTTAGTTCCGTAAGTGTTGTTCATGTTTTTTCCTCGGGAGGTGGTGGAGATCATTCACCGCTGGATGGTGAGATCCGCCATCGACCTTCCTGTCGGACAGCGGGATTTTCCCCAACCAGGTATCTCCCAGCAGTGGGACATCGCCACAGCCGGGGCAAGCTATAACTCCCGACAAGCGTGGTAGTGTAGAACACGGAAGAGTAAGCGTGCGTAAATAAGAGTGAGGTCAGGATGGACAAGGATGAGTAAGGAAAGATCGCGTGCGGTCCATGGCCCATTTGTTAGGGTACTGCTTCGGCATTTGCCTGGTGTTGATCGGAAAAAAACACGGAAAACTACCGATGAGAGCAGCAGGCCGCTAGAATTCTCCTCCAGACAGCGACTGAATTCGATCTAGCTCAGAAGCTAGTGTCGAAGAACCTATCACTGTCGGGACGCGGACCTAGGACCTCCCGGTCAGCATTAACATCGGCTGATGCCCTGAGCCACCTCTCCCGCTTTATGCTTAGCATTTCAATGCGCAAATCCAGACTGTGTAAGGGTGGGAGTGGGATAAGTATATGGTATTGTTATTAGATAGGTCCCAGCCTAAGGGAAGAATTTTGTGGGATATATTGATCCAACTGTAGCATAAATATTTAGGTCATAAAAATTTGAAACATGTAAAATATAAATTCAGATAGATGTTTACCTCAGTAACGACCGGTCATATCACAGAATACATTCTTGAATAATTGATAAAATCAGACTTTCAAAAACCAGCTGTTTTCCCAAAATATTTTTTGTTAAATTTAAATACGCTATATCCTGCTTTCTGTTAGAGTTTAAAAGTGATGCGAAATTGGGTGACATGATCAGTACTTTACGTTTGTTTAGTACTATGCATTGTATGGCATTTATTCGCAGAGTATTTTTCTCCAATTAATGAAGCATTAAAGAATTATTGAAGGATATTGGGCATTTTGAGCGGCTCTGAATCGTTTGAGAACAGACATTTTAAAATGCAAACTTATCCGGGAGAAATATGGCTACTTGTAAGAAAGTGATGTGTGAGAGTGTAACGACGAACAGATGGACCATTTATTGTTGTATTATGCTCATGCACATCTAATAAGGCGGTCTTTGTTTCATCGACAACCTGTTTAAATTGTGTATTAATTTGCGTTATTAGTAGTCTCAAAAGAGCCATAAAACATTAAAAGACATTCTGAATCCAAAATTACTTGCAATAACATATCTATCAGCATTTCCCGCAGAGGTAGGCATACAATGATATACAATTCCATTGAACTACACGACGTAATATTTATTTAGATCCGTTTCACGTGTCAGACTCCTTGTGATTATTGGATATATATCTAACACATCTAACAATCGTTCGATAAGCTTTAATGCAGAAATTTCCAAAACCTATAAACCAATTTACATGAAATTTGAACCAGTATTATTTTGATGTAAGTACAAACAATACAAAGTTGGCATTTTGAACCCATATTCAATAAATATCATAATGCTTTGTAGGCAACTGTTGCCAATTAAAAGAACGTTTTAGTATTTCTACAAATTTAATTACCTGTTTAATAAAAAAAACCGGTCTCAGTCGCACATTTGTTTAAAAACAAACAAATCTGTAAGCACACGGGGTGTATACTAGTTAAATTACAGTCCATTACCACTAAATTATTAGACAATGTTCTCCGCGAACCTTCATTCTGCTCCCGCTCATGACGCGCCCTGGGGGTTTATCACTCGGCGGGACAAGAATGTGTGTGGGGAGAGGGGGAGGATGGAAATTTTGAATTTAGCAATTTTCGAAAGCGTAGAGACTTCACCGGAAATGGCACACGCACCAGTTCTTTTTACCGGCCTGTGATACATACGAGGAGAAAACTTGAAGGAAAATAAATTGGATCCTTTAAAATAAAGTTGTTTAAAAGATGCTTAAATGTTACGCAAAAACTACTCTCATTTTCGAAAAATTGTGCATGACGTTATTTCAAGATTTATCTTTGAAGAACAGGTTTTCTGTGTATATAAAAGTGAGTGTTGGTATATACTAGCCGAAATACCCGGCGTGTCCCAGGCGTTTAATACACTAAATGTTTAGCCAGGAAGAGGAATTCCATTTGCTCATGCCCTGCAGTCGGACCTACATCTCTCCCATTGTATATCTACCCCGCCAAGCTAGCCTTTTTTGTCTTTACTATTTGGAAATTTCCGGTGTGCCTCGCTCACTTTTCCTGCTAAAGAAAGTTTACATTTTTCTAATTGAGAGTTTCAGCTCCGAGAGTTCTCGCATGTGTACGATTCCTCACTTTATAACTAAAAACAATAAAAAATCTAAACTATTAATACAAAATACACGTAAAATACTTATACTCAGTTTATTCTTTTTCTGAAGTTTTATATCCCGCCCTCGGTGGCTTATTGGTTAACGTGCTCGCTCTCCACGAAACAACCCCAAGTTCGATTCCCGGACGGGTAAATTAGAACTGTGCGCTTTCCTTACAAATTTCTCTGTATCGATTGCTGTGTGGCAATGACAAAACCCATCCTATGATTAAGAAGTGCGGTGTATACGATAAAGGGATATCCTCGTGCTAACCACTCGAACACCCGTGGCTGAGAGGATGTGTCACCGCCGGTCAGCTAAGGCCTGTAGCAGGCTGTCGAACCAAAGGACGGAAGTTTTATATATCATACCAATACTTTCAATAAATTGTAAAACTAACTAATTTTTATATTTTTTGCTTCTATAGTATCTATAAAGAAAGATTAAAAATGTATCTGCTGCCAACTCGTGACCTTGAAGGGCCTTACAGCTTTAAACGGAGAATACGAAACATCCGAGAGTTCTCTCATGGGCACGCTAGTAGACAGATCCGGACAAATATAAATCGTAACGTATTTGATGAAACATAATCATAAAATTAAATGAAAATATCTATGCCGAAATGTAATTGCCGGTTTATATAATTATTTTGAAGACGACAGAAATATGTATGTTTAAAGATCTATGTACTAGTAACATGTAGTATAAAACTTATTTGTTTAGGTAATCAATTCATCATATCATTGCAAGATAACAGCAATATTGATCCACCCACCTGTTAATTATATATACACAATAAATTGACAATGTACTGAACCACTTAACAAAACACTATTAGCTTCGTTATTTGATTTGAAATGCTAGATACTATGGATCTTGAAATGTGAATAATAGAAACCAAAGATCCCCAGAATTTTGTTATTAGATTAGACACACATTTTTTCCAGTTTATAGGAAAAATAGATGAATTAATTCACTGGGAGCAACTGAAATGTGAAACCACAGCACAGATTAGTCTTAATATGTAAAGGACCATTGCTTAATTACATACCACTGTAATAATCCACTGCCCATATTGAAGAAAAACGTTCAACAGAGTTGACCAAAATATACAAATATTTTCCATTTTACCAATTTGAGTCATAACGAAAAGCTCCCCTACTTCCCAGAGAATTCCTACTTCCTAGAGAACATTTGCTTCCTTCTTTACAGTATTGTTTTCAATGGTGCGCGTTCTTCAGCAAGTCGCTCTTGCCTCTGAGCAGCTCTGAGATATAATCCTCTCGGCCTATGAGTAGCCGATTCAGAATTTTAATAGGATATCCATCTCTTAGCCCTTCTATTCTGTTTTGACAACTGTAACTTTCGTTTCGGCATTGTTTCAAGCAATTCAATGTTCACAAATTCTGTAAAAGAAGAGGTTATTTAGAAAATATACGATACCTGTATACGATTTCTACGTGTTGTACATTGTACATTACTATGTATTTTGTACTGTATGTTTTTGTACTTTTAATTCTCTAAATACTTTAAAACGTTTCTTGCCGCAATTTGTATACAAAACGAACTAAGGACAATGTTTGTACATTGACATTCTTTACTATTTTCAGTAGCGATTTCGTTCAAATGTTTCACCAACGTTCAAAACAAACAAATCACCAACGATCACTCACGGACTTTATGTAGCGTTATTCAAACCCCCAATGAATTCGTAATAATTCTAGACATTGATGGAAACAGTAGAAGTTCTTAGACGTCATCCTCTGGTGGCGCGCAGCTTAACTATTGACATTGATCCACTACTGAATCTGTAATGTAAAGCCAGACGAAAAATGTCCAGAAAACTAATTATTTTGTACATATATATATAGATTTATGCTTATAAATCATAGCCTATGGTACTCTAGACCTTTAAAGGAAGCTAGCACAAAAGTTTCATTGGTATTGGTTCAGTAGCTTCAGAGATTATCGCGCTGTAGGCCAGCGTACGTTCGTCTTTACATATTAGTATAGATTTAAGAGCTAAATTCCGACACCGTGAGATCAACCTCCATGAAAGTTGGCACTTCTACTTGTTTTTTTACCGAGAAGATTTATGTGCAGTTAAATCTGTTGTAATCTCACTACATGGCGCTGTGGAACAAAACTAAATATTTTCGTCAAATGCAACCCCCAACATTAGGCAGGGTTTTGAATCTATATCGTTAAATAACTCCTAAACGATGCGTTCTACGGCCATAAAAACTAACATTTTGAGGCCGAAAGAAACGTTTCTCACATCGTAATCTATACCATGAAACCTTCTTGAACATTCTATTTTATTTTTATCTCTCCTGCTCAGAGATGTGCATAATCTGCAATTAAATGTGAGTGAGGACAGAGAGCGGCAGAGACAGACAGACAGGACAGGGTGAGGGAGGGAGAGACAGTGAGAGGGTGATGGCAGGGGAAAGAGGGAGATGAACAACGTCTGCCAGGTTTTCCTAATATTAAATAAAATCTCTATATGTCAGCAGGTGGGGGCGTGTACTCGTTAAATTACAGTCTGTTTCCACCGAATTATTAGACAATGCGCTCCGCAACCCTTCATTTCGCGCGCGCTCACGGCGCGCCCTGGCGATGAACCACTCTTTGGGAGGGTGGAGGGGGGTGAGATGGGAATATAAGAAGGATCGCAGCGCGCGACGGGCCCAGCCTCTTCGGCCGGCGCTGCGCTGCGCGGCGCGGCGTCGACGGCGCATAATGCGCTGAAAATTAATTTAATCTAAGTAGCTCCAGCCCCACAAATGAGACTTTTAATGAGGGCACAGACTGCGAAACGGGATTAATTTACAGCATTTTAACGACAACGACAACATCCCGAACCCCTCATTCATTCCGTAATTGCTTCCCCCGCAAAGTATGAGGTAACTGGTATATCGCTTCGCCAACTTCATTTCCGATTTGATTCTCTGCGAGCAGCGTTCGGAAAACAAGCATTGCATGCTTTTTACGCTCGTGGAATGAACGCGTTTGTTGGTTCATCTGCCGGCTGAAAACTGCACATGTAACCTACTACACTGCTGCACTGTACACATGTAATCATAAATTCAAAAACAAACAAAAATGAGCTTTGACATTAGTGTGTTTGCAAAACATAACCTAGCTGAAGAGAAACTGTATTTGAAAACTCCCCTTAAAGGCATGGCAATGTAATGCTTGAATTTTAAATTTAAGAATTTATGTTTTTTTAAATACTTTTAACAATATAACTATTGAGTGTAATGAACGATGAGAGCAACACAAAATGACTTTGTAAAAAGCAACCTTCTATACATATGCAACATATGATTTGAAATATACCATCACCTTGCCGCATTTTTCCATCAATCGCCCTGTTACTGTCATTTTTAAACATACTATTTTATTTTATAATAATAACAATAATAATACTAATAAAAATAATACACATGTTTCGTCGTAAATTGACAATCCCTAAAATTGATTAGAAATTCTTTAAAAAGGAAGCTGTGTTCATATTACTTCTAGAAAGTAACCGACCAGAATTGCGCGAATACTTTAAATACCCATAACTATTCTTTAAATATTGTCCCAACCGTAGTTTATTCCCAGGAAATTTATTGTTGGGACAATAATAATAAGACGTGGTCGGATTATTTTAGAATGTAATAATATGTATACAGAAATGAAAAACGTAGTGAACTTTTATTAGAAGTGCCGTATAATATTTCGGGTAAAATAAAACGACAAAAGACAATGACTGTGATAGACATTTCATTATTTACTTACCAATAATTGTAAAAATACCGCAAAACATTTTCGTCATGTCCACAACCAGATAAATGTATATCGGGGTGTCACATCTTATCGCTACATCTCGAATTTGACATTAGTAGGGATTTTCTAGATGAATCGGAGATTAACAATATGAGGATAGGAATCGACCTTAATGTTGGACGTGGGGAGTGGATGAATTACGATCGGTACGTGACCACTTTTTGGACTTTCTGCTCCTGCATCAGTCTGAATTGGCTGCGAGGAAACAGCATACAGCTCTGATAGAATTTAACTCTGACATCTAGAATTTTCAACTCGGACAGTCATTGCTCTAGACTCAGCTTTTTAGTTAGCAATGAAAACTTCTTTTTTCGCCGTACAGTCTCCAACCGAGAACGTTACGGGCTACGAAACTTTATTTGCAGACTCACAGTTACATATGCTATCACACACGGTAGCAAAATTTTTGGGTGTTTAGAATTCGCATTTTTAAAGTGTCAATGCAATGCTTGACGGGACGCATTCTCAAAAAAGTTTGAAACTACACGACTTTAATTTTTAAACAGTTGTCAACTACGTTACACGAGCTTTCGGAATTTTACGAGAGACTTGCACAACAATTCTGTTCTGCGTCGTAAATGTCGACTGTATCATTGAGAAACGTAACATCCTTCCCTCGAAAAACAATGAAATCTATCGTTAATGTTTTTGTAAAGATACGTTTTAAGTTCGCAAATCATTTATTTAAGAGCTCGGTATCAAGATTAGCAGTTTCAAAAAAAACTATTCAAACAGAAAGTACTTCATTTACGTTTTGTGAAAAGGCAAGAAACGTTGCAGCATTTTCTTGGATATCTCGGAAGCATTTCGTGTAATTACAATGAAAATTTTCTTCTCTAGTATTATATGGAATTCGAATATTGAGATTTTGAGATTTGAGAATATTGAGATACAAAATTACGTGGCATGTACTACCAGTTTCGAGGTGAATGAGTATTTGTTTATATTTTTTCAACGGCGGTCAGTGAAAACCTACAAAACCAAATCACAAGATAATTAACAATAATGTCACCTGCATTTGAGAAAATATACAGTCTTTGCAACCACTCTGACCATCTTGTGGCAGTAAATCTATTGCATTAGGCAAAATTCATGAAAAACAAATCTGTCTGATTTTCCTTCACATCTCTATTTGACAATTGCCTTCCACGTTAAATTCAAATTTAAATTACGTTTTACTTGAGAGACGAAGCAATAATTGAAGTTTTTGAGACTGCTTGTTAACGAGAAGGAAGAAAAGAAGAAAAAACACGAATGACTGAGAAACTGACAAAATGAATAATGCAGCTAACGAAGAGCAGACCCTGCGTTACAATTCAAAGACGAATTTAAGAAATTGCGGCGAAACTGGGAAGCAATTTTATTCTCTTGGTGTTTGAACAAGCAAGCTTAACTAAAAAAATGCTCATTGTGTGTATATATATGTATATATTATTGTACATTTTTATTCTGTTTGTATTTTATTTCAACGGCATTCATGCGAGTGCACATTCTCAGCGCCCCACGAAATGTAAGTGAGGTGCAATTAACTCCCACACAGTCCACTCAACAATGCATCACCTTAAACTTGGGCTCTTCATAAATGTTCTAAATGTGTCAGACACATCAAGTCGAGTGCTGTGCTTGTTGCAAAAAATGGCTGCGGTGTTCTGCCGCATCGATATTTGTTTATTCTGCACAGCACCAGATACGTCACGAATCACATGCGACATGGTAAACGAGCAGTGTCACTGAGAGACATTTTGAAAAAGGCATAAAGTGAAAATTTTTAAAGTTGATCAACAAAAAATAATACGATGATGTAGTTGAAATAAAAGATGCAATATTTTTTAAAGTATGCTTCATACTGTAACTGTTACCTCGCGGTTACAACGTGAAGTTTGCGAAGTAACTTAAACTTAGCGCCGCCAGGACTACAAAGCTAATACTGCGAATAAAAACTAGAAAGCGCCACTATAAAACATAGTCAAGAAATTATACGCTCGGACAAACCAAACCAATGAGAAATTTTTCCGCAGATCGCACGAAATTAGGGAGAAGAAAGAAAATTTCGACAATTTTGCTTGCGTCGTTTGGAATAGGAAATTGCATGAATAAAATTGAGGCTACAGAAAAGGACATCACTATTTTTCTGAAATTACAGTAGTTTGTTTTATTCTCAAGACACACTTACTAGGCCATGTCACATTCAAATAGACAGTCGTAAAGTTATTGGCAGATTCCAGACTACAGTAATTACAATCCTTGTAAATCACGTAGGAATTTTGGAAATTTATCGATTGATGAGAAATTAAAGAGAGTGACGTTCAAATTTTTAGGGATTTGAGCTACATTATTGTGTTATTCTTTTGTATATTTTTAAGATTATTCTAACGTTTTTGAACGTTGGTGAGGTTCAATCTCAGCACAGAGTATAATATGTCTGAAAACTGTAAAATTCAAAAGGTGAATATAATGTACTCCACTTGTCTTCGCATTCAACTCCACAAAAACGTACCCACAGACCTCTATTGCGGTGTAAACGTAGCAACCCTCGACGACTAAACGACTGCAACCCTCCTTGTGATCCTGATCTAACAGGTCACATGTGTGACAACTACTGTTCCACGCGTCATCCCTCTCGTACCTCATAGAAGGATGGTCGGGCAGTGACAATACATCTGTTTAAATGACTTGTGTCAAGATGATGTTAGTACCAGGAGAGGTTGTTCAGTACATCAACTGATATCACTGCATTGATTCTGACCGCGAGTTCCTACGTTCGATTTCCGACAGGGGCAACATTTTCGATACGAGCTTGTCAGCTAGGTCGAATTCAGTCGCTGTCTGAAAGAAATTTCTAGCAGCCGGCTGCTCTGATCGGTAGTTTTCCATGGTTTCTTCGATCAACGTCAGGCGAATGCCAGAGGAGCACCCTAACAAAAGGAACACTTACCGCGCACGATCTTTCCTTCCTCTTCCATGTCCAATCTTCACCCTTTACAGACACACACTAACACGTACTACACTTCCACTCATGCCGGGAGACCGGTCGGGAGCTGAGAGCTTGTCTCGGCTGGGGCGGTGCCCCGCTGGTGGGAGATACCTGGTTAGTGCCCGCTAGCCGACGTTATGTCGGCGCCGGATCTCGCCATCCAGCGCGGGGAGGTCACCGCCACCTTCCGAGGAGACAACATGCACTACACTTACGGAACTAATGAGCCCTGTCGTAGACGCGCTCAGAATCACTAACAACCACCAACCAATCAGGATGATGTTGGTTATTTGGTATCTGGCTACATTTAACATTGTCGCTATTATGTGACTAAACAGGTGCATGAAGCTCATTGGCAGGAGCCATATAAGCTGCGCATCAGCACACACACGCCCTTGCATCACGGTGCCGTCCGCTTCTTGCGATTCTCCGAAACCGGAAGTACTCGATCGACCAAGAGCGCCGTTCTATGTAGCGCAGCGGTTTGGAATTCTTCGAATGAGCACGCGAAACATCAATAGTTCGTCGCAGTACTCCAACCACCGTGCATCTCCATTTTGAATCTGTTCGCAATATTGGACGTTTCAGTCGCCCACATTTCTACTCATTGGGCAAATACAAATAATTCAGATTTAATTTTCGAAGTCTATGTTGCAAACATGAAGTGGTGGCATTCAATCGGATTGGTTTTATTATTCCTGCGGAGCTGGACAAATTAGTTTCCAATAGCCCTGCATATATTTTACCGTAATGTGTTTCTACAGGCGTGTTGTCATTTAATTGCTATCGGCGACTCAAGTCGCTTTGGTCCGGAGTGTAATAAGAGACGACACGCCCCGAAGCACCAGCGCCGTTTGCAAGCGCGCCAATTGCTCGCTGTTTCTCGGGTCCACATTGAGCGTTGATGCGACACGACAGCGCAGCAATTCGGGCTGCAGGTTGCGACTCTGTTCCTCCTCCGAGGGGTGGGGCGGTGCGGGATAGCGCAGGGCAGGAGGAGGCGATGCGGGGCAACGGGAGCAGCGGGAATGGGAAATAGCGGAGAAGAGCGCGAGATCGGGAAGGGGATGGGGATGGGCGGGGAAGGGCGCATGGGGCGGTGGACGCGGACGGTGGAGGAGGGGCGAAGGGGCCGGAATGAAGGGGTGGGGTGTGGCGGGGACGATAGGCTGAGGCGGAGAGAACGAGCTAAGTGGTTCGGGGAGGTACCGGGCGGAGAGGGGAGGGCGGTGCAGTGGGATGGAATGAGAAGAGAGGGGCGTGGCGGGGAAGAAGGGGCGTAGCGGGGAAGAAGGGGCGTGGCGGGGAAGTAGGGCCATGCAGAGGGGGGTGGGCAAAGTCGGTCGATGGAGGGGGTGGGGTAGATAGAGCGTAGCGGGTGAAGCGAAGATGCAGAGCAGGGCGTGGCGCGGAGGGAAGGGTGAGGCGGAAGAGGAGGCCAACTGGAAGAGCGATGTAGGCGGGGTAGTGGGGGAGGGCGGGGCAGAGCGGCGAGGAAGAGCTGGTCAGGGCGAGAGTGTGGGGCGAGGCAAAGGGATCATGCGATGTGGGTGGGCGAAAGAGGCGGGCTGTGTCGGATGGTATGGGACAGGCCAAGTGGGGGGAAGAAGGGGGCATGGCGGGCAGAGCGAGGCTCAGTTGCACAACAAGGTAAGGCGGGGAGGATAGGGAGTGGCCGAAGGGGTGGATGAAGTGGGTGGGTGGAGAAGGCGGTACAGAAATGGAGCGACGAATGGACCTGCGGAGGGGACGTGGCGAGTCGAGCGGTGGAGCCTTGCCAGGCGGGAAGGGGATGATAGGGTGAGTGGCGGGTTGATCTGTGGAGAAGGGGTGGCGAGCGGAGCGGAGAGGCTGACCGTGGGGGAGAGGACAGGGGGATGGAGGGGATGAGGCAGAGGGGGGCGTGGCGGGCGGGGAGGAGGGGCAGAGCCAGGCGGGGCGGGAAGGATAAGACAAGGTGGAGGTGGTGGTCAGAGAGTCCAAGCGAAGCGGGGCGGGGGGATAGGGGAGCTGGAGGGGGTGAAGCGGAGGGGGCTTGACGGGAGGGGAGAAGAGGCAGAGCAAGACGGGGCGGGGAGGATAGGGAAAGGCGGAGAGAGTGGGGAAAGAAGGTGTGGCGGTCGGAGCAGAGGGGCAGAGTGGGGCGGGGACGGTAGGGAGAGATGGAGGTGACGAGCGAAGTGGGTGGGCGGAGCGGGTGGGGGAGCGAGGTGGAACGGAGCGGAGGGGAAGAGTGGGGCGGGGTGGGAAGGAGAGGGGTGGGGAGAGGGGGCGTGGCGGTCGGATCAGAGGGGCAGGACGTGGTGGGGGCGATAGGGAGTGGCGGAGGTGGCGAGCGTGTGAGTGGGTGGAGCGAGGCGGAGCGGAGCGGAGAGGCATAACGAGGCTGGGCGAGGAGAATAGGGCAAGGTAGAGGGGTGGGCATAGGGGCCGTGGCGGAAAGAGCAGAGGGGCAGAGCGGGACGGCGATGGTAGGGGTAGGGGGAGGTGGAGGTGGCGAGCGAAGTGGGTGGGCGGGGCGGGTGGGCGGAGCGGGTGGGCGGAGCGGGTGGGCGGAGCGGGTGGGCGGAGCGGGCGGGCGGAGCGAGGTGGAGCGGAGCGGTGGGGCAGAGCGAGGCGGGGCGGGGACGATTGGACAAGGTGAAGGGGCGTGCAGACGGGGCGTGGCGGTCGGAGGGGCAGAGCGGGGCGGGGACGGTAGGCAGAGGCGGAGGTGGCGAGCGGAGCGGGTGGGCGGAGCGGGGGGGTGGGCGGAGCGGGGGGTGGGCGGAGCGGGGGGTGGGCGGAGCGGGGGGTGGGCGGAGCGGGGGGTGGGCGGAGCGGGGGGTGGGCGGAGCGGGGGGTGGGCGGAGCGGGGGGGTGGGCGGAGCGGGGGGTGGGCGGAGCGGGGGGTGGGCGGAGCGGGGGGTGGGCGGAGCGGGGGGTGGGCGGAGCGGGGGGTGGACGGAGCGGGGGGTGGACGGAGCGGGGGGTGGGCGGAGCGGGTGGGCTGAGCGAGTGGGCGGAGCGGAGGGGCGGAGCGAGGTGAAGCGGAGCGGAGCGGGGGGCAGCGCGTGGCGGGGTGGGCGGGGCGGGTGGGCGGAGCGAGGTGGAGCGGAGCGGGGGGCAGCGCGTGGCGAGGTGGGCGGGGTGGGTGGGCGGAGCGGGTGGGCGGAGCGAGGTGAAGCGGAGCGGAGCGGGGGGCAGCGCGTGGCGGGGTGGGCGGGGCGGGTGGGCGGAGCGAGGCGGAGCGGAGCGGGGGGCAGCGCGTGGCGAGGTGGGCGGGGTGGGTGGGCGGAGCGGAGGGGCGGAGCGAGGTGAAGCGGAGCGGAGCGGGGGGCAGCGCGTGGCGGGGTGGGCGGGGCGGTGCGCCAGCTGCCGTCCGCTGCGCCCGGGCGCGCAGCGAGGATCGCATACGCGTGATTCCATTAGCGTTCGCCCGCAAGCGGCTGCTGTGGAACGGCCGCGGTGCCAGCGCTGGCGAAGGGGCGGAGGGCGGGCTGCTCCACGGAATGCGGCAACGACTGGAGAAGCTGCGCCAGTGTGGGCGCGGCGAAAAGGGATTGGAAGGTAGAGAGGAGCAAAAAGCAAGGGAAAGGTGAATTGATTTTTTTCAGATCGTAACGAGGGACACAAGAAAAACATGATGGCGAAAGTGATCGGCTGAAAGTATTTCAACTAACAAGTGTGCGGATAAATTTTATTGGCACACTAGTTGAATATGGTGTCGCTGACGCTGTAATCTGTTTCAAAAACATTTTCATGCGTTGAAAATTTCTAAATGTCATGCATAGCTCTGTACAAATAAATTCTTAAAGTATTTGACATTGGACTTGCCAACGAATTTCAGTTGCTGATAATGTTACAATCCCGTTCAAAAATTCCCATAACCCAATGGCCTTGTATGTTATCTACATACGGGATATGAACTGGTGATATTGCAATTTCAAAATTGCAATCGCCGTAAAAATGGTTGCAGGTATGGATGATGCGAATACTTAAAATGTAGTTCAACTGGATTTTATTCGTTTTTTACTAATACGCGCAAAAATGCAGATAAAAGAATCATCTGAAAAATTTCTTCAGCGTTCGCTAATTGAATCATTCTCAATTAGTTCCAAACATTCTGTCGCAAAATCTTCTACAACTACATTTGATTCTCACCCGAATTTGCTTATCATTTCATATTCTTACCCTTGTTTTTTAAGAGATGAAAAATCCACAAATTCTATCTAATTTGTGTTCATTTCTATTTTTGAAATTTCTCCATTAATGTTTTGTAGGCGAATCTACATAAACATTAAAAGTAGACTGTTTTGTTGTTTGGAAAAGGGGTTAATTAAGTTTAATAAGAATAAGTTGTTAGCCACATTCCTTTGAAAATCATTATTTGCACATTTAAAAAATGTAAATATGAGAATTCAAATGTTAGAAAATAAATTTGCTTTCATTATCTAGCATTACTCAATGTTAGGTTTTCTTCTTATTCACTTGAAAGGCTTGAAATTTAATAAGTTGCAAGTCGATACTTACACATCTATGTGGGTGGCATTAGTTTAATTTCGATCTATCCACTAAGATCGCAGCTCCAAAACGCGCACATACATGTTTTAGATATTTCTTAGCATCTTCTAGTCGGATCCGAGAACAAATTATCAGTTCCCCACCAGGAGACCGAGACGCGTCGAGTATCGCAAAACGCGTCTCGATTGGTGTAAGGAAAATGGTCTAACCGTGACTGACTCACAAACGCACGAACGCACGGGCACTTGCAGTTATTCAAATACTATGTAGGGATAATGTGATCTGTATGTGCGGGTCTTACGTTATATAAATAGTTTGTATTGCAAATTGAAGAGCTGATTTCCACAGTATTTATATATGTTTTTTTCTTCAACTTTTAGGTATCATTATATTCTCAAAATGCTGTTTATTGTGCTGCCAAATATTTGGTTCATGAATTGCATGTCTTCTACACAATATTGCATCCGAAAAGAGTTAAATTCTCTCTTGAAGTTTAAGAATAAATGTTAATACTCTCCCATCCTGTAAGAATTGTTTTTCTTCAGAGATATGCCACTTAAAAATAATGTCTTCTATTGTGGTATGAGGATTTGTAATGTTTGGGTGATAATATGGGAGGTTGAGGCGAATTTATTTATCAGCAAACTCATTGAGGAAAACAAGATGAAAATAGACTTAATTATAATACAATGTATAATGAAGAATTAAGAGATGAAAATTATCATATAAGTATTGCCATAAGGTCTGTGTTAACATATCGAATTAAAGTATTGAATTAATATATCAAAGTTTCATTACAGATGTATGATTATCGTTACCACCACTATATATTTAGGAAAGTAGTGATAAGAGTATCGTTTGAAATAAGTTTTACAGAGGATTGTACAACTCTTAATAGCATAACTATTCTCTCGACAAATATCAAATAAGATTTTAACGAGTTTGTGGGGCAGGCCTGGCCCACATGAGAATGCAGAGATTCCACAACCGATTACGTATGACGACAGAGTAAACGTCGTTTACACATTCAATGATTATTCAACTATTACTAAATGTCCAGAATGATTCTAATAATAAACATCCTAAAACGATGAAACAGTGAATTCTTACGTAAACAAAGAAAGAGGAAAGCTAACTTATGGCTCAGAGCGAAAGTCACTTGCATTTAACGAAGAAGTTTCGGGTTCGATTTCAGGACAAAGTCATATGAAATTTGTTCCGACAAACGAGCTTGACAGCTTCACAGGGGCTTACTCCAACCTCTGTGAAGTGTCCTAAACCTTACCACTGTCCTAATCCCTTCCCAATTCTGGCCGCTGCGTAGTGACACAGGAGCGCGTGTAGCAAGAGGCTCGTACCTGGCGGTCCTCTTGACAAACGACTACTCTCACAAATAGATACACCTAACGTTAAAATCAATAATGTGGTGGCTATGACCTCGAAGTTAATGCGACCTTAAATAACCAAAAAAAGATGGAGGAGGAAAATACACTGGGGTCTGTAGTTGCCGCCACTCCGCCTCTCTCCATTATTATGCACCTGTTAAAGATCGGGTTCAAAACATTCGGAACAAAATTTATCCACTTTTTCGATACCAGGTCTGGACAATACGGGTTTTTCTCTCTAAAATTTGCCGTTTTCCGGCGCACGGACGCAATTCGTTCTTTTCTTACTAAGTAAGGGTGAGAAAATAAAACGAGAAGGCGAGTAAAGATATACGGAAACGCTCAGGAAGAAAGCGAGGCAAGAGCTTTGACAAGAGGAGGGAGAAACGGTGGGCGAGAGCTCCCGGGTCGAACGCGCGCTGCCGAGGGCGAGGGGGCGAGGGGGGCGGGGGGCGGGGGCGGCCCACGCAGAGCGCTCTGAATGACGTCGAGTGGGCGAGCGGAACGAGTCGCAAGCAATAACAAACGCGAACGCGATGTCGGGGGCGGGTCACAGCCCGGGGGGCGGCGGGGCGGGCGGGGGCGGGCGGGGGCGGCGGGGGCGGGGGCGGGGGCGGCGGGGGCGGGCGGGGGCGGGGCGGGGCGGCGGCGGGGGGAGGCGGGGGCGCGGGGGCGGCGGGGGCGGGGGCGGGGGGCGGCGGGGGCGGCGGGGGCGGGGGGGGGCGGGAGGCGGGGTGCGGCGGGGGCGGGGCGGGGGCGGGGGGCGGCGGGGGCGGGCGCGGGGGGCTGCGGCGGGGTCGGCGGGGGCGGGGGGCGGGGGGCGGGCGGGGGCGGCCGGGGGCCGGGGGCGGGGGCAGGTGGCGGGGCAAAGGCGGGGAGTCGGCGGTGGGCGGCGGGGCGCGGGCGGTGGCGGCGGGGGAGGGGGCGGGGGCGGCGGGGCTGGGGGCGGCGGGGCGGTGGGGAGTGGGGGGCGGGGCGGCGGGGCGGGGACGGGGGCGGGGGCGGGGGCGGGTGCGGCGGGTGGCGGCGGGGGCGGGGGGCGGGGCGGGCGGGGCGGGGGGCGGGGCGGGGGGGCGGTGGGCGGCGGGGGCGGCGGGGCGGCGGGGGCGGCGGGGGTTGCGGTACGAGGCAACGCGTTGTAATACAGGACGGCGGGGGGGATGACGGCGGAGAGAGGGAGGGGTACCAATGACGCGTGACGCGGAAGCAGTTGCGAAGGGTTTTCACCTTTCGCGCGCTATTCTGGGCAGCGACACCGGGCAGCCAGCTCTCGGTAGGCGCACTCAACTTTCATGAAAGCGTTCCTACTCTAACTAGAGGACGCAATGTTTCTCTTGTCATTGAACACTGTCACATCAATGAAGAATTTGGAATATCCAATCAGAGTATACCTAAATTAGGTTTCAAATTGACAATTTCTTAGTTATATTAATTAGATTACATAAATACGATGGATGGATGGATGGATGGATGGATATATATGCCTGCAAATGGATGGCTTTTGTTAAAAATAATAGTTTGGGGTACATATTATTTCACATTTATAATAAAATTCAACTGTCTAAATCCCTTTACATCACGTTTAACTGTTCGTAAATTTAAAAAGTGAATTTAGACAGTCGAAATAAAGCTGTATTTCCAAATAAGTGTTGAATATGTGACGGGTCATTATAAACTTCACAAATATCAATGAAAATATGCAACACAATAGACTAAACATTAAAATCGATACCACGAGTAACTTTTTTAGAAATTCTTAGTATGAATTGACTTACCATTTGCCTTCAAGAGCTCCGCTTAATTGCTGATGACAGTATCAGGGCTCATATGCTGATATTCGCTTTTTTGTGCCCCACATTCACATTATTCAGAATCTTATCCCAAAATATTGAATTTCTTTTTATTTACATTACATTTAGTTACATTAGACCTCGTACATAAGTAATGATTGAATAAGGAATTTTTATCAGAAAAACGTTTACAACGATAGAGGCAAAGAAATAAAATTTAATTCACTTGCGAGTTTACAAACACGACACTATCGGGTATCTCCTACCAGCGTAGCACCGCCCCATCTGGGATAAGCTTTAAGCTCCCAACCGGTCCCTGCATGTGCGGTAGCGTAGAGCATTGCACTGTGTATGTAAGTAAGAGATGAGAATAGGACAATGAAGAGGAAGGAAAGGTCGGGCGCGGTCTGTGTCCCATTTGTTAAAGTTCTGCTCTAACATTCACCTGTTATTGATAAAGGAAACCAAGGAAAAGTACCGACAGAAGCAGCCAGCCGCTAGGATTTTTCACGAGATAACGGATGAATTCAACCCAGATATGTAGCTTCACATTTTGGATCCGAATCCTAGGAGTTGTTTGTTCATAATGCTGCAGAGGTCACTGCAATTGCCACTGAGCTGTAGCATTTGCCGGAGATCAGAAGCCACGAGAGCAGAGGAGGCTGCAATGCGTGGAGGAAGCGCACAATGGGGCGCTTATCAGCGCGCGCAAGTCGGGCGTTAAGCTGCTCGGTCACCTCCGACGCCGCCCTTCACACCCGCCCGCGAGCCCTTCACACCCACCCGCGAGCCCTTCACACCCACCCGCGAGCCCTTCACACCCATCCGCGAGCCCTTCATACCTACTACGCCTTTTCTCAAGCCCCCTCTCAGGAGCCCTTCATACCCACACGCGAGCTTTTCACACCTACCCGCGAGCCCTTCACACCCATCCGCGATCCCTTCACACCCATCCGCGATCCCTTCACACCCACTCACGAGCCCTTCACACCCGTCCGCGAGCCCTTCACACCCACTCACGAGCCCTTCACACCCACTCACGAGCCCTTCACACACACTCACGAGCCCTTCACACACACTCACGAGCCCTTCACACCCACTCACGATCCCTTCACACCCATCCGCGAGCCCTTCACACCCATCCGCGAGCCCTTCACACCCACTCACGAGCCCTTCACACCCACTCACGAGCCCTTCACACCCACTCACGAGCCCTTCACACCCACTCACGAGCCCTTCACACCCACTCACGAGCCCTTCACACACACTCACGAGCCCTTCACACACACTCACGAGCTCTTCACACTCACTCACGAGCGCTTCACACCCACTCACGAGCCCTTCACACCCACTCACGAGCCCTTCACACCCACTCACGAGCCCTTCACACCCACTCACGAGCCCTTCACACCCACTCACGAGCCCTTCACACCCACTCACGAGCCCTTCACACCCACTCACGAGCCCTTCACACACTCACGAGCTCTTCACACTCACTCACGAGCCCTTCACACCCACTCACGAGCCCTTTACACCCACTCACGAGCCCTTCACACACACTCACGAGCCCTTCACACACACTCATGAGCTCTTCACACTCACTCACGAGCCCTTCACACACACTCACGAGCCCTTCACACCCACTCACGATCCCTTCACACCCATCCGCGAGCCCTTCACACCCATCCGCGAGCCCTTCACACCCACTCACGAGCCCTTCACACCCACTCACGAGCCCTTCACACCCACTCACGAGCCCTTCACACCCACTCACGAGCCCTTCACACCCACTCACGACCCCTTCACACCCACTCACGACCCCTTCACACCCACTCACGAGCCCTTCACACACACTCACGAGCTCTTCACACTCACTCACGAGCGCTTCACACCCACTCACGAGCCCTTCACACCCACTCACGAGCCCTTCACACCCACTCACGAGCCCTTCACACCCACTCACGAGCCCTTCACACCCACTCACGAGCCCTTCACACCCACTCACGAGCCCTTCACACCCACTCACGAGCCCTTTACACCCACTCACGAGCCCTTTACACCCACTCACGAGCCCTTCACACACACTCACGAGCCCTTCACACACACTCATGAGCTCTTCACACTCACTCACGAGCCCTTCACACACACTCACGAGCCCTTCACACCCATCCGCGAGCCCTTCACACCCACTCACGAGCCCTTTACACCCACTCACGAGCCCTTCACACCCACTCACGAGCCCTTCACACCCACTCACGAGCCCTTCACACCCACTCACGAGCCCTTCACACCCACTCACGAGCCCTTCACACCCACCCGCAAACCCTTCACACCCACGCGCGAGCCCTTCAGCTGCCACAGCTCCTCCTGTCCTTTCCATTGCTGTTATACGCACGTAGGCATGCCGCCTTACTCCCACCACCCTTTGATCCTCGCTCACGGCCGTGCTCCTGACCGGGAGGCCATAGGGTTTGAGTTCCGACGGTGGCAGGATTTTCAACACTGGCTACAAAACTTCGAACTCATTTGCTTTTGGAGGGAGAATTCTAGCGGCTGGCTGCTCCGATCGTTAGTTTTCTGTCGTTTCTCCAATCAACACCAGGCGAATGCCGAGGCAGCACCCTAACAAAGCGCGCGTAGGCCAAGGACCGCGCGCGATCTTCTCTTCCCCTTCCTCGTCCTATTCTTAACCGTTACTTCCACACACTTACACGTACATGCCCTACACTTACACTCACATGCCGGGAGACCGGTCGGGAACTTAGAGCTTGTCCCGGCTGGGGCGATCCCTCGCTGGTAGGAGTTACCCGAGTGGGGAAAACCCGCAAGCCGTGGGGTAGGTCGGCGCTTCATCTCTCTGAACAGCGAGGGACGATCACCGCCATCTCCCGCGATAAAAACAATCACTACGCCTATGGAGCTTAAAGACCTTAGCAGTTGAGGCGCTCAGAATATCTAATTAATAAATACATTGATCCTCGCACCCCGGTCCAACCCCCCGCGAGGTCCTTCCCTGCTATTCTGTTCTCTTCACTAAACACGCACGTCGCCGTACTCCCACTGCTCTTTGCTATTCGATCCTCCGGCAACCACTCGCTTTTTTATCGCTTCAAGCCCTTCGATCTCCGCCCTTTTCTCACACAGCATTTTCCCACCAACTACTCACCTTCTTCTCTTTATTCATTTTATGCCTGATTTTGATTGCTCGAACCCCTTACTTGGACCACTTTTCGCTCTTGAATCTGCATCCTGTTCGCCGCCTGTTATCCTCCTGGTTATTTGTGCTCTTTGGCTTTAGACAACCCTCTCTCCTCCTGCGTTTCTCCCAAAGATGTCACTCTGTGACGGCCAACCCTTTGTGCCTTCTCTACCTGCGACTTTTTGATCATCTTTCCTCTCGCTTTTTCCATGTACTTCCATTCAATCCTCACTTATTCGCCCCAAACCTGTTGATCCCACCCGCTTGCCAGCTAGTCCAGTGTTGTCAAGGACGATGCCACGAGTGGGATTCCGTGGCACGAGTACCACAACGAAATCGCCCCTCCACGCAGTTCGTCACCCCGCCACCAGAGACAACGCCATCCCTATTGTAAAACAGAGGGGTTACTTCTAATAGTTTCCTTTCCCAACGGTAGTTGCGTAGAGAAGCTCGTGGCATGCTACGGTGCCACGATTCGTGCCACTGCCACCAGTAGAAGACCTTGACATCACTAAGCTAGCTTGTTCCTCCTGTATTGGTTCTAGTCCTCTACCCTCCTGCCTCCTGGCTTTTGACATTCATCTGCTGCCATCGGTGAGCGCGGTGTTTCCTTGTTTTTCCGTTGCTATTTAATCTCGAAATTATCACAGTTCATTGACATTTTGCGGTCGCAATCTCTTTCTCCGTCTGTATCCATCACAATATTACATCAAGCCAATACTTCAGATACAGTTAAACATTAAATAATTGGTATTTTCGACCAGTCACCGAGAGGTTCACACGTTTTATATGATCTATATTTCAATGTTTCTATAATATTCACAAAGGTAATTATGTTATTTGGAACAATATTGTTTCTACGATATGTGGATATTTTGCTGCTCCTAGAAACAGTTAATGTGTTGATTTATTTCAGGGGATAACATCTGTTAATCGCCAATGAGAAGGGATGTCAAAGCGTTTGTCAATTTCAAGAGAACACTTGTAAATTGTATAGACATTGGACTGGAAGGCACTTCGTGCTCCCGCCTTGCACAAACAATATCCAGTGCTGTCACCTGTCGATATCGACTAACGCGTTTGCTTTGCGTTATGGCTTTCTGGACAGCAAGAGAGGGCGAGGGAGCATTTGTCGGAAAATGACGGCCGACACGAGGATGTAGAATATACATACACAGGAGCATTCACAACAGAAAGCCTTTTAAAAATAATTTAAGCTATGGTCCTGTTGATAAATGGTGGAATGTGTATCAAAGTAATGTTACTAAATATATTTTTCAAGGTTTTCCAATACACAGTTTAGAAAAAAGTGATAATCACACAGTATAAATACATGAAAGCAGGAGTACCTTGTGGGTGTATCAATAGTTTGATTACAAGCAGAATTTAAATGTACTAAAATTTATCATTTTCAAAAAAATTTAGTATTTCAAGGTTAATAGTTATTCTCCTGTTTACTCAAAAGCAATTTAATAAGCACAGGCAGTTGATATTCCAAAAACTTTCTCTTCTGTATTCCAGAGGACGAAACACATAAGTGTCACTCACGCACGGAAAGAAACAGAAACAATTTTGGCCTTTATCTCAGTCTTGCCGAGCAGAATTACTGGTTCGATGTTTGACAACACACCATCTGCCATCGTTTGCGACAATATTAAACGACGATCAACTCTCTGTTCCGCAAGTGACGCGGGATGATCGGCGTTTCTTGTTGATACGAATAGCGTTGCGGTCGAATTGGGCTTGGATAGACCGAAGTGGCAGTCCGGAAAACAAGTGATCATGTTCACTTCATTCATGTATCCCTCCCCCACAACAGCTGTTCAGTCACGCTTCTTCGCAAAGTCTTTCTATTCGTTGAGGGCTCTCGTAATGGCATCCTTAATGGACACGAAGTACCTATCAACATTATGCAAAATTTTCAAAATACAATATACTACAGATAATGCAAATAAACATAACATAGAAGGTTACCATAAATGATGAACCTCCAACCGTCCTCTACTGATATTTCTCTTCTCGTACTACAGTAGGGTTTTCGTGGATCCATGATTGTTATGATGATTGAACAAACCGCCACGTGTAAATTGACCCTTGTCTGTAAACAATGTGTATTCTAAAAGTAAGTAAACAATATGGAGTTAGCATGCGTCGTCAAAAAATATTCTGGCCTGAAAATCATCCTCAATTAATCAACATACACTTTGCACATGGTACGGTTATAGAAGATTTTTCAACTAAAATGTTCCAGTTATTCGTTGGTTGGTTGTTAGTGATCGGGGCACGACAACTACTGAGGTCGTTAATAACGTAAGTGTAATGCATGTTTTCCCCTCGGGGCGGTGGTCTTCCCCCGCTGGATAGCGAGGACAGGCGACGACCTACCGTCGACTAGCGGGGTTTTCCCCAACTAGGTATCTCCCAACAGCGTGGTATTGACCCAGCCGTGCAAGCGCTTAGCTCCCGACTGGCCTCCGTCATGTGTGGTAGTGTAGTGCATGTAAATAAGGGGTGATATTGGACAAGGAAAAGGAAGGAAAGATCGCGCTCAATCCGTGGCCCGTTTGTTAGGGTGCTACTCCGGCATTCGCCTGGGTTGATCGGAGAAACCTCGGAAACGTACCGATTAGAACATTTGGCCGCTAGATCATCCTCCAGAAAACGACTGAATTCGACCCAGCCGACAAGCTAATGTGGAAAATCCTGTCACGGTCGGAACTCGAATCGAAGATCTCCCTGACAGAGGTACTGCAGTGACATCAGTTGATATTCGGTCCAGTTACTCATGTGACGAACCTCTTTCTTTTGTGTAATACTTCTTGTACTATCTGCAACCTTAGCGGTTGCATCCATTTACTGTAGGAAGATTTTCTATCTCCTTCGTCTTTCACGATTCGAAGCCCGTTTCTCAAATACTCTAGTCTCTCACAGGTATTGATGGAGTCGCACAAAGTTTTTTTTTTGGGTATGCACTTTTCAAATGCAGAAAGAATGCCAGAACTTTATTTGATTTTCTATAAATATTGGATTATATTCCTATAAAAAAGTATTTAATGAGTGAAATTTCAGATTTTCACTTCATATTAGACCTCACTGAATACATTTGTTATCCTATTATAAAAAATATAGGGAATTAAACAAAGCAATAATCAAAAGAAGTTTAATAATCTGTCCTGGGAAAATTATATTTTAGCAATTGACGTACCCGATGTCATTAATCCGTCAATCAATCAAAAACGTAAAAAGAATATAATTCACCAAAAGTAGCGTATACCGATTACTGTATTTGAGGCCAAAACACGTCTAGTTACAATTTGCAAATTTGATGGCAAACGCTGTTCATAGAAACACTTTCGCCATCAGTTTTTCGGGGAAGATCAAATATTTGCTTCCATGACACGTAAGACGACGAGAAGAGCATCGCCGAGGCGCTGACAGCACTCGGGAGGCGAGGTGAGGAGAAAGCGGCTAGGGAAACCGACGATAAGGAAGAGAGACACTTTTGACGCGCAATGAGAAGACTATAGAGGAAGAGAAATTCAGCATCGTCTCAGAAAGAATCTTTTAAACAGGCTCTTCAGGTATTACTAATGAAAATGAAATTGAATCGCTTATTTTAGAAACTCGTCAACTGACATTTTATCGAACTCGGAATATGCATAGATTCTGAATGGCCTACTGTAAACACACCGTTTGATGCGGAAACAACTCAACTATGAAGCCTCTCAAGGAGCTGTTTAGTTCAGAAACGCGTCAAGCGAAACCACATGGCGGCTTTATGCAGTAAATTTCATGTTGGTCTTGTAGCAACCCTGCTGATTATTGCCTTTGCGGTTGCATCACCTTGCTTTGGCTTAATGTATTTTTAATTCATGATATTTAATTGAAGACTAACAAGGCAAAATGTATACAAATCACGAAGGTGAGGCCAATAAATCCTCAGGAGGAGGTTGCTCGATGTTATTGCACTATTTGAAAACCGATGTTCCTTGTGGAACTAAGCGTCTTATTCTCATCAATAATGGCCCTTAAGGACGAAATAAAAATCATTATATTGTGCGATTCTTAAGGAATCCTTGTGATAGAATAATTCTGAAGACAATTCGTTACTACTTCTCAGTCAGGGAACACTTATTTTTACCATTTATTAAGGATTTATAAGGATTTAAGGATAATAAATGGAATTCTATGTTAGAGAAATTAAGAGTGAGAGCATGCACGTCGAAAGTAGACCCACCAACTACAATCACAGAATATCAATAAATCCGCTCTATTTATTTGTATACCAAATTTTATGAACTTTGTAACTGATCAACTTTTAATGAAATAGTAATTGAGATAAATAATATTTCTTTCAGAAAATATTTTCGAGTACGTTTCTTTAATTTTAGAAAAATCAATAAATTGGTTTCATGTAAACACTCTCCCATTGGTGAAGTGCCGAAACAATAGGGAGTCGAAACTCTCACCCACAATTTACCAACGTTCGTAAAATGAATGCGAATGACTGCTACATGTTACACGCTGACAGAATGATTAATGATCGATTGTTCGTTTTGTGATTCTGAGCTCGTCAATTGTGGTCATTGGCCCTGTTAGTGTAAAGCGTGTTACGAAAGATGTATTCTCCCACTAAAACGTCCGGCACCGACCAACACTTCTGTTTGCGAATTGTATGCGATGGGTCATGCGATACAATAAATCATCCGATTCCTTCCATCGTGTATCTTCGCAAAAAGGGCGTTGCCCCACCCGAGACAAACTCTCACCTCCCGGTTGCCTTCCGACCTACGCAGTTGTGTTGTGCATATACGTGTGTATATGTAAGAAAGATGAACGATTGATCACGTCCGCCCCGTGGTCTGTTTGTTAGGGTACTGTTGGACATTCGCCTGTAAGAGGCGAGGGCACGGAAAACTAGCAAATAAAGCGCTAGATTTCCCCTCCAATCATAGGCGGAATTCGACCAAACTGTCTAGCTAGTGCTCAAACTCCTCCACCATTGAGACGCAATAGCAACAGTTGCTGCTTTGAGCTATCACAACGGATTAGTCGCTGACCACGCCTCTCAATTCAGTTTGGCACACTCGAGTATCAAAGTAATTCAATTAGGTGACAGAAACAAAAATTAGGGGTGAGATTAATGGCCTCAAAGCAGCCTATTTTTATGAATTGCGCAGATTCGATGGCGCCGAACGCGAGTGCCATTACGCGAGTGGGAGGTGGGAATTATCTTGGATACATTATTTGGTCTCCTTGAGAATTATTTGGTCTCCTCATTGCATATCGCAAAGTAACCAAATTGAAAAAATTCAAAACAATTCTCGAGGTATTTGTATTACAAAAAGTTCAATCAATCTGCTTATAAAATTGCTTATACTATTTTAGTTAAAGAATTCAATCTAACTACTCTTGCTAATAGAAGAGTCTTTGCTGAACAGTTGTTCTTATTTAAAATAGTTAACGGTCTATCAGATAGCAGTGAATTTCTGTCACAATTGTCATTTAATGCACGACTATCAAATTTAAGAGGACAAGAATTATTATATTTCAATAAACTAAATACAACATCTCACAAATATTCACCACTCTTGAGAATGTCTTCAAAATTCAATGAATTCAGTAAAGTGTGGGATTTAGACTTTAGTTTTTCTTTGCCAAAATATAAACATAATTTAAATAAAATATTGAATGATCACTGAATGTGGATTTATTCTGTTAAGTATTGCTCGCTATTATGTTCCGATTATTCTGAAGATACGTTTTCCATTTTTGTATTATTGTCATTTTTTATACTCATTTCTGTTCCTTTTTTTGTAATGACTGTTTTAAAGATATGTTTCGGCTTATGTTTATCTTACTGGTGTGTTATGTTTTCAATTTTGCAAAAAGATGTATTCTTGTAATTGTACTTCTGTAATTTAGTTTTTTTATTTCATTTGAAACTGTTTTTTATTATTTTGTATGTTTTGTATATTTTTCCTAGTAATGCCTACTGTAATTGGGGCTTTGCCCTGTTGTGGATAATTAAATAAATAAATAATTCCCACCTCCGCTCGATAGCGAGGTCCGAAGCCGGCCTACCGTCGGCTAGCGGGGCTTTATCCAACCAGGTATCTCCCACCAGCGGGCACCGCCCCAGCCAGGACAAGCTCTAACCCCACGACCGGTCTCCCGGCATGTGTGGTAGTGTAGTGCATGAAAATGTGTATAATGGGTGACGATAGGTCAAGGAAGAGGAGGGAAGACTGCACCCGCTCAGTGGCACGTTTGAGTCAGTGACGCGAATGCTCCGGCATTCGCCTGATATTAATCAGAGAAACCACGTAAAACTTCCGATCAGAGCAGCCGATCGCTAGAATTCACCTCCAGACAGCGACTGAAGTCGACCTAGCTCTCTGGCTAGTATCGAATCCTACCACCGTCGGGACGTGAACTTTAGGACCTCCCGGTCAGAGGCATTGCAGTTGATGCCCTGAGCCACCTCTCCCGGCCTGATTTCCCGTCGTTGCACACGAATTTATTTATCACAATCATCTATTAAACAGTCTCGCTGGCCATGCACTCTTCCCCAGTCTTCCCTACACGCCCTATGCCGCCTGCCATGACCGTTCGGGACGCATGATTTGAATTTGCACTAGACTTATGAATGAAGCTTCTTTAAAGTTTGCCTCACTTTGGTAACAAAATAGCAGATTCTCTCACTCAAAATATTAATTTTGAGAAAAAATCTGTAAAATGACAATCATTGAAATAACTAAATGTTTCAGCTGATTCATATGCAAACGTTGCCTAATCTACATTTATGTTTACAAAACGGCAAAATTCAGCTCCAAACTCATTTATACGTCAATAAACCTTGACAAACAACACAAATATGCACGTTCTCACAAGTGCAGCGTCTCAAGAGGTCGGAATTTTTTTTCGAAATGAGTTATCAGCTGAAACTTGAGTTTCCGGCGCCGCCATCACTGACCATTCAGAGAACTCTAAAGAAGCCTCATTTACAAATCTAGTGCAAATTCAAATCATGCGTCCGGGACACACATCCCGCTCCGTCAATCCAGCACCTTCCTCTCTATTTGACTCTCCGCTCTGTTCGATTCAACTGCTCTTCACGTCAGGCTTACTTCTGTCGCACGGACCGCTTTTCCCCTCTCCCCTTCCGTTCTGTCCACTCCTCCCTCTCCTTTTCCTCCTTCTGCTCCTCTCGTTCCCCTTCCGCTCATTCTGCGTCGCTCGTTCCTTGCTCTCGTTATGCCCCACTCACTTCGTTGACGCTCCCTGTACCGGTCTCGCTTATCACCGCTGCAAACCGCCCGGCGACGTCCATGAACACTCATTAGGATTCACTCATTGGGATGGCATTTCACTAAATTTTATTATAAAACACATTTGAGGTAATATTATGAGTCGTAACTACACTCTTCTTGATTCGTTCTCTTTTAAAAGTATTATTGCCAAGTGTGTTTTTGGGAACAATCGTCCCAGTGGTTCTTAAGTTTCTATGGCACATACTCACACCTTTATGTAACAGAGAGGACGATAGAAAAGCCATCTGGTACTATATGGCTCTAATTTTTATTTTTCTCATGTTACAAACAACTGATTGAATTAGTGGTGTCAAATACAGTTGTAAGAGGCAACGTAAGTCAGTAAAATTTACATCAGGTCAATGTGATTTTGTTATGGTACTTTTTTATACAGGTTATGATACTTTGTTTTGAATTTCACGCATATTTGGAACAATAATTTAATTTAAATAATTTAAAGAAATAAACATTTATGATTAATAACAAATTTAAAATGAAAACTCATTTTCAGTTTTAACGACAACGTTAATTTAATGACAATAAGCAAGTTGAATATGAATAATTAAATGGTAATTCAAACTATATCATAAAAATAACGAGATTTTATAAAATATAATGATCAGTGGAAAAATAAAGAAATTTTGGAATTGTAATTGAACCAAATCATTTAGATTTCAAAGAATTATGAGTTACTGACGAACTGGTAGAGAAATACTCGTATATCTCGTTATGCTAGCATGTTCATTGAAGTTCGTTCGATATTGGATTTCAATTACCTCAGACTAATATAACAAAAGCAAACTGTTTTGATTTTACCAAGCAGTGTGTGAAAGCTTGACTTTATATAAACTAGCCGACAAACAATGAGGTACACTTTCGATGAGATTATGGGTTGCAGTTTCCTCTGTATTTAACCCACATCATTTACATCTGTATGAATCACATTTGCATACGCATAGATTCACATCACATATGCTACTTCATGCCTATAGAAACTGAGAATTTGGTATGATTAGTTATGCAATACAGTAATTGTATAGAACCATGAATAGTCAACTGTTGCAAATAGTGGAGGCTGCTTCTAGAAGAGAATATGCAATTGCAATCGAGATAATAAAATAAGCCTATCATGGAAAAAAGATAAACCGTTATTTGTAAAGTAAAAACCACTGTTATTTTGTGCAAACTAATTTCATTTGGTTTGATTGGCGTGGTTGAAATTTTAGTATTTCTTTTATGATATTTCATTTAAGATATTTCACTTATAATATTTCATTGATATACTTCAGCAGCCGCTTTAGTATTAATTTCTCCATTACTTTTGCTAAAATAGTGTGACCGCCTGCCTTGTCGTTTAAAAGGCAGGTGGCACATCAAGGCCACATCGACTTTTCAAACAGCGCGGCACACTCAACCGTCTACTGTCAAGTGGTTGTCAACGTTCTGTGCTATACACGGAAGAAACTCGCGGAACAGAAGCTTGCGTTGACTGAGCCGTAGAGAGAGGAGAACGAGTAGCCGGCGAAGCAGCCGTTCAGAAGGATCGTTTTTGTGGCTGCAGAAGGAAGTTTTTTGGAAAAGTAATGTTACAAAGCGAAGCTGGTGAACAGAGGTAAGCGCAATGTAAATTGAACATAAATTGTTTATGTCGACGGGTTACAAAATTGATGAAGTTGTGATTCTTGTACAAAATTATTCATTTCAGCTTAGAGCAACTACATTTGAGTAACCATACTAGTAAGCGTTTGCGTTGGAGTATTTCCACACATAGAACTCGTGCACACAACTTATTGCAATTTGGAAATTCCTGGAAAACCGTACTGCTTAACTGGACTGTTCTGGAGCGGAGACCCGGCTGAATGCTGTTGCGGTGCAACAACGTCAGAAACTGCTGTCGGAAGTAAGTAGAATATTTCCATGGCATGGATTACTAACGAAACTAAGTGTATACTTTTGAAAACTTTGTGAAATAACGAACTTGCAGAAAGGTGGGGTGAGCTGTAAGGGGGATAAAGTTAACGGTACCTCGCGTTCAAGGTCAAGTTCTCGTTCCCTGCCACCGCGCTCGTAGGCAAACTGTTGAAATGGGAAGAAAGAGCTGGCGTTAAAGTATTAAACTAATAGATCTCTTATTTTATTTGCACAAAATTAATGCAAAGTGTATGTAATTATTTTCTAAGATTTATTGTTGTTAATTAACATTGTTCTACCATTACGTAAAGGCACACTTAAGTTTGATTTTTTTCATTTAAAGAAATGTTAGGTGAATTTGTATATTAAGTATTGACGGAGGTTGGCTGAGTAATGCGTTTTTAAATCTTTTGTTATTTGTTTATTTTATCTCTGCTTTAACTGAACTCTGACAAATTGTTATTGTTTGAGAATTTTGGATCAATAGAAAAAGACGAATTCCACTGGTATAATATTAGTGTAAATTTAAAGCGAACCTAGTAGATATTGAGAATTAACCTTTGGATGCAATCGCAAATTTACCTACTCCATTACAAAGGTCAGATAGACCCCAGCCTTATAAATTATAGTTATGAGTTTCTTTTTCAGAATCTTATTCTAGAATTTAGTCGCTAATGGTTTTCACAATAGGAAATCATACTTTAATTGCATTTCCTGACGTTTAGAAGTACTTTCTTCAGAAATGTAAAAAAAAGTGTCCTAATTAAACTATCATCAGTAAGATGTCGATTCAGGAGTGAATTAATCAACAAATTTAGTAGAAATTTCTTGAATTATCATAAAACATACCAAACATTTATTCTATTATAATTGTGCAATTGAGTAAGTTTGCAAATTATTCGAAAGCATTTGTTGGGGGATACTGTCACAATGCCACGAGCCGGTTCACTCGACGAATGCAAGATACTGTGTCCGCGCATCTGGCAAGGAGGAGGATTGAACGAGCACGAACATACACACTTGTCTATTAGTTCTGATGCTATATGATTTCTTTCTTCATTAGAATCAGTTTTCTCTTCCTTTGTTTCCTCACTAGAACTCCCAGGCGATTCGGAAGAACTTGCGCTATCACGAGGGTCATACAGAAGTAAGTCTGATACTTCACTTTCATTTGCAATAGAGGCGCATTCATCCAGACATCTTCTATTTCCTGTTCGCCAAGTGGTTTCATCGCCATTGTTGACACTGATAGAGTAACACACGTCCAACCAAACTATTTGACGTGAAAGTATCAAACTCAAACGCAACTAAGCCTAAGCGTACATATTCAAAAAATACTGGACGCATACTAAAGGAAAATCATGATACTCAAATCGTTTTGCTGTGATACCACATTCCTCCAAATAAAAGGGAAGAAATACGAACTACAAAAATAATTATACATCGATAATGGAATGAATAGACGGATAAGGTAAGAGTGTCCCCACGATTGTAACCGCCTTTTTTTTGTAAAAAGGCTTCGTCGGCATTTAAAAATAGTGAAAGTTAAAAAATATCATTTTTTTATAATAAATAAGACTATAATAAAAGATGTCACGAAGGCTCAGATCTCGGAGAAAAAAATTGTAGAAGACAAAACAAGAAACACAAATGCGGGTGTCAGATTGTCCCCACACTTGCATCCGAAGGTTAAAACTTTTTCGAACAATTGTCAGGTAAAGGCTTCCACAACTTTTGTCAGTGCCTCACCACAGTTTTGACTTCTATTTCTCACCATAATTTGACTTCTAGATCTCTAGTTTTCATGAGTTTTGATCTAACTAATACTACTCTTCCAGTAAAGTAATAATATACTATTTCTCAAGAATAACACCCTGATTAAAAAACTAATTGTTCTCTTTCAAATTACTCGATATAATACAATACACATAATACATTATATATATAATACATTATATACAGGTTGTCCAGAAGCTCCCGTTACAAAAAAATACCCCAAATTCTGTGTTGCACGTCATGACAAATGGCAGGTCTAGTTTTTCCGAAAAAAAATTTGTCTTTGAGAAAATTGAGTTTAAAAATCACTTCCGGGCCGCGAAATTCAAACCGGCCGCTACGACATTGCAGACGGCGGCGTCTGCTGCGCGGAGCATTTCCTCGTTTCTCCGCGTAAACGGTGAAACAGTCGTGTAATATTCTATAAGGAAAGCATTGCGTGGCTTACACTAGAACACGTTAATAGTATACAATGTTTGTAGGTTCTGTTTAATAAATATTTTAAATGTACTTATTGAAAATTCAGTTTTGTTCAAAATAATATCCACGGTACACGGCGGCGTAAACGTAAATGATGAACACATCCAACACTTATGAAAAATATTAAATCTCCTGGAATGCTCGAATTGTTATTTTTAGCACATATCCTTATGATATAGTGCCTTGGGCTTAAGACTGGCACATGAAGATTATTCTAAATGTCGTGATAAACAAAAAAGGGTTTCGTAAATGAAATATTTGTTCATAAAAATACGAAGTTTATTGATTATATCTGGAATTTGAATTGATTCTCCCGGCTGTCATATTCTGAATTTTCAGACTAACAATAGCCAGATTAATTTTAACTTATATTAATTTAGCTGGTTTAGATAATATAATATTAATAGTTGCACAATTTATTGTACTTCATATTTCAGTTTATTGTTATTACTTCCGTTTACTCTAAATTTTAAAAAATGTATCTTTAGTATAAATCAATAGTGGTCGCCAATGACCACAGATGTTTTTAAAGCGACCTTAAACAAATAAATAATAGCCAGATTTAAACTTCTCGATAAATGACTGCACGATTTATCTCAGATGAAATTGATAGATATCAATATTTCCCCCCTCAAAATGAATGTTTCTTTCCTAAATAAAACTATCAGTCGGTACAGTAAAATACCCATGAACTTCCTTCCTCCCGTCAAATTATTCTCTTAAGTACTATGTGGTACAGAAAGATACATTTTCTGCTGCCACAAGAAATGCATTCCGAAATACTTGTTATTGCAAAAATGCTACACTGTTCTATGTGGAATGTCTAATTTGAGACAAACGGGCCCTACTACTCATTTCTCTAAGTTGAATAAACATTCTACCTGTCGTTTTCCTTTTCCACATGAAAGATGAGAACATGTCTCTGTCCCAAATCTTGGAGTTTCTCCGTGAAATCACTTCATGAGGTAGCTGACGGCTACACGGGAAACGTTTTATTTCTTTGTGTGTTTCATTTGCAATGTGGTCAGCAAATACGTGCATAAATGAGTGACGGCCATTTCTTTGATTTAATAGTATCGATGCCTATGCCGAATTCTTCTAACGCCTATTTTGTAGAACGATGTAATTCAGTTATCTTCGCAAGCGAATGACTGTCTGCAGTACTGAATTACTTAGCGTTTTCTAATTAAAGGAAGGACGATTTATCAAGGTTACTACATTGTACAGAATGTAAGGGAGTTGAAATAGTTTACTTCAGGGACATTGTAGTAACTTTCAATATTTTTCTTTCATATTTCCGTAATATACAATCACAAAAATAGGCACACAGGAAAAAAAAACTTTTTTATGCAAGAGAATACATTTTTAACCCCAAAGATGACTGAATGCAGGTGCTTATTCAGTCATGACTACTCAGCGGGCAAGGTCTTGAACTTCGCAATCTGCTGATTTGAGGCAAAACTGATTCGCGGCTAATAGGCGAATCACTTGGCGGCGGTGGCAGGTTCACGTGCCTGTTTGCCATACAATATAAACCACGATGTGACGCGACCTAGCAACTGACAAATGAAAGGACACCAATCATATTACGGGCTGTGAATTGCACCGGTCCGGTACCGTCAGTGAACTTCGGTCGAACTTTTGCGTGCAAGAATGAGTTCTTTTGAAATATTTGTACACCACGGAATTCAACAGTCTTTTCAGTTTTTTACCCTTTCACGCCAGGAATATACTAGTTTTCTATTTTTTATTCATTGCCGCATAGCACATAAGGCAACGCCATTTTATCTGCTAATATTCACCTGAGGTATTGGTTAATTGTCCACGTGCCTCCTATAAAGATTCTTCAATGCAATATTCGACTCGCATCTCCACAAAGTGACTGCCAGAGGCATCGATTCGAATGCCGTGCCCGGAGATAATCAATAAACTCGGTATTTTCATGAACGAATATTTCATTTCCGAAACGTATGTTTTTTTGTTTATCACAACATTTAGAATAATCTTCATGTGTCAGTCTTAAGCCCAAGGCACTATATCATATGAATATGTGCTAAAAATAACAATTCGAGCATTCCAGGAGATTTAATATTTTTCATAAGTGTTGGATGTGTTCATCATTTACGTTTACGCCGCCGTGTACCGTGGATATTATTTTGAACAAAACTGAATTTTCAATAAGTACATTTAAAATATTTATTAAACAGAACCTACAAACATTGTATACTATTAACGTGTTCTAGTGTAAGCCATGCAATGCTTTCCTTAGAGAATATTACACGACTGTTTCACCGTTTACGCGGAGAAACGAGGAAATGCTCCGCGCAGCAGACGCCGCCGTCTGCAATGTCGTAGCGGCCGGTTTGAATTTCGCGGCCCGGAAGTGATTTTTAAACTCAATTTTCTCGAAGACAAAATTTTTTTCGGAAAAACTGGACCTGCCATTTTTCATGACGTGCAACACAGAATTTGGGGTACTTTTTTGTAACGGACACCCTGTATAATACATTACATATAATACATTACTCGATATAATAATTAGAACAATAAAATAAATTTCAATAAGACAGCAGCACTTCTGCACAAAAAGAGGAAAAATACGCAAGAGAGCTTAGGCCAGGAAAAATATGATTGCACGGATAGGAGTGAACTTGCTGTCTATGGCGACTAACCCTTCCGCGACGTAATAAAAACCTTGTCCGCGCAAGTTTTGGAGTGCCTGGCAGTTGGTTGACCGCTTATTATATGCAATCGCCATCCCCAATTCTAGGCATACAGCAGCAGGCATCATCGAAAACTGGGTTCTCTAGTTTCATTGATTAATTATGAATGATTCTAGGCACGTCAATTGCCATGGTCATCAGTCACGTGAGTGTAGTGCATGTTCTTTTCCTCGGGAGATGGCGTTGATCTTCCTCCGCAGCATGACGAGATCCTGCGCCGACCGCTCTGTCGGCTGGCGGGGTTTTCCCAGCCAGGTGTCTTCCGCAAACTGAGCACCGCCCCAACCGGGAAACGCTCTATTCTCCTGACCAGTCTCCCGGCATGAGTGGTAGTGTAGCGCTTGTAACCGTAAGTATATGTAATTAGGGATGATGATAGGATACCGATGGAGAAGGAAAGATCGCGCGAGTCCGTGGCCCATTTGTGAGGGTACTCCTCTGGCATTCCCCTGGTATTGTTCGGAGAAACCATGGAAACTACCGATCAGCGTAGCCGGACGCTAGAATCCAGACGGCTACTGAACTCGACCTAGATATCTAACTGGTGTCGAAAATCCTATCGCCGTCGGAACTCGAACCGAGGACCTCCCGTTTATAGGCCCTGCGTGACATCAATTGATGTCCTGAGCCACGTCTCCCAATACGATACTTTGGGTCCCCCTGGCGAAGACAGAAAGTGAAGTAATCACCGATGGTTTTGAGGGAATCGCTTCGCCCCCACGAGCGCTGAAGCTGGCGAAGACGCGTCGAGGATAGAGAGCGAAGTGCTGCCGAAATGGGGGGGTGAAAGCGGTTCCGCCTCCCTTCCCCCACCCAGCGCGCGTCCGGAGGCGCGTTTAGAGCCCGTAAACGATGGCCGGGCGGCGGGGAGGGGGCGGGGCGTGGCGGGGCGGGGCGGGGCGGTGGTCGCCGGCGAATCTCCGGCCGCCGATGCTCGCGATTTGCCATCGCGGACGCGCCATCATTCCGCAGCCGCGTGCGCTCGTAAAACGCGCTATCGCTTCGTGCCGCCGCCTCCGCCTCCACCCCCAGTGCTGCCAACCCCCCCCCCCGCCGCCCACAATGCACTCGCCATCAGCGCTTCCCCGGCCGACGCTCCTGTCCACCGCGTCGCCTGGGCCTCCGCCGGCCACGACCCTTCTCCCTGCTTACACTTCGATTTTTCTGTAGTGGACGATGACATTAGGTCATCTTTACACCTCTTGCCTTATAAAATGAATCTTTTAACTGTGGAGGCACATTTCTGAGGCCACGAGCCCCGTTGAGAAGGACATTTACGAATTAAAAATATTCATTTTGTAAGGCAGGAGGTGTAAGAATGATCTGATGTCATCAGCCAATACAGAAAAATAGAAGCATGGAGCAGCTGAGAGGCTTAAGGCAACAAATGTTGCTACTGAAGTGTTTCTGACGTGGAGGAAGCGTACTGAAGTGTTTCTGACGTGTTCGAATCCCGACTGTGGCAGATTTTTTGACACTAGCTAGATAGTTTGGTCAAATTCAGCCGCTGTCTGCAGGAGAATTATAGCATTCGGTTGCTCTCATTGGTGGTTTTCCGTGGTTACTCTGATCAGTGCCAGAAGAATGCTGGAGTAGAATCTTTAGAGCATCACCCCACTGGAATCCTTCACCCCTCCCCCCCACTTCACCACCCTGCTGGTGAAGATAACGGGAGAGGGCAATCCCTGCAAACCGACGTGTATGTATTCAAGGGATTACACGTTGTAGCCTGAAACTTCGCCACAGCCCAACATTTAATAAGCCTACACGTACGGGACTAGTGGCCAGAGCAGTCAACGCATAAAATAGCACTAAGTAGCACAAAATAATTTCAATCAATCCCCACTCAGACTTTCCGCTTCTCCGTCGGGTCATCGCCGTCATTCTTTCTTTGGCTATTGCCGTTTTTCAGCTAATGAGGTCATCGCCGTTGCAGGATCCTGGTCTCTCTTCGCAACCCTTGTATCCTTCTGTGATTTTCAATATTTCAGACATCACTTAGCGAGAGCTCTCAGATCTGCCGCACTCAGACTGTTGTCTCCATCGCTGCCACTAATGACGGAAATTTACTCTCACCTCGTCTTCGTGGAGGGGTTTAAACCTTTCCTAGAACTGGTAATTCGTGGATATTCCTTTTCTTTAACTATCTTGCTCCTTAGATCTTTTCCAATCACAGGCGCGAGAGTCACATTACACTCCTATCTTTTAAGAGGTAAGCGAGAGTCATCTCTTGCTAGCAATACTAACGGATGTATGTATGTATGTATGTATGTACTTAGCGCGACAGCCCGTGAACGGGCCCAGGCCTACCTGCGACGTCCCTGTCTCACGGCCATGAGTTAAGGGGGTACGTGTGGTTAGCACGTAGAGATCCCCACGCCGTATTCCGGTCTTCTCAACCTAAGAATGAATTTTCTCATCGTTACACAGCAACACATACTAGGACATTGCAAGGAGAACGCATACTATAGTCTTGCCTTGACCGCGAATGGAACCCGAGGCCGCGCAGTGGAAAGCGAGCACGCTGACTAAGAGCTAGCCGCTAGACTAGCAATACTAACAGTAATATTAATTTTAATTCCCTCCCTTTCCTTGATCAATTATTGAAAGTGTAAGACGAAAAAGTTGCTTCGAAGACCTATTCAATGCTGTATTTTTTAAAACTTTAATTATTTTATCATAACCTCCTCGAAAATCGTCATCGGAACACTGTCACCACTATGGTAACTGCATATCAATGGGCTTTGATTACATTTATCATTTTACATGTCGTCATTTGAAGAGACTATCCCACCACACAGTCTTCACCATCCCGATTCCAAATAACCATAGTCGTATTCCGGTTAGGACTCTCCATTAACCTGTTAAGCGCTAATGCCGGATATATCCGGCGCAAGACTTTCGTGCCCCCAGCGCTAATGCCGGATATATCCGGCGCGGGTCGGCCGTGCCATGAGCGCTAAAGACGGATATATCCGTCGCGACGCATCATCTGCTTTCTGAATTTATTCCTAGGGAGCACTAGTAGATATTGACATGGCACGACATCTACGGCTGTGTGTAGGTACTACCTAGCTGTAGTTTTTTTTTCTGGCCCTTGGAGGTCACTATTGGAGTGTTCCGGCAGATTTCGTCAGCGAGTCCCTGCATCGGGCGCGGCGGAGGCGGCGGCGGCCGGCCGGCTGCTGCTGGCTAACAAAGGCATGCGACCCGAAGACCGCGCGTACGTCAAAACCAGTTCTTCAAAAGCTTGCGAATTTATTCGGCAAAATTACATTTCTTTTTGCGACTATAAATCGGATGATGTCCTTATTTTGTTGTGTACATTAGAAAGAAGAGTGGCATCGTGGACGAGTTAGGACAGTCTGAGAATGTTGTAGCCACCCTTCTCGAGGGGTATTTAGTGAAGGGCCATACCTGTACCATATATGTTGACAACTGGTACTCAAGTACAGCGTTGTTTACGTTGTTGCACGACTGGGACACGAACGCTTGTAGTCAGTGTGAAAAACACTCGTGACATGCCGCAAATTGGAGAGAGATTGACAACATGATTCGCGACGTCTTACTTGCGTTGATTGTAAAACCGGCAAGAATATGATAAAACCACAACGTGTTTTATGTTATAATCGAAGAATAGAATAATTAGATTAAGTGGACACGATTCTCACCTCGGGAGGAGAAAACCATCACGTGGGATACATTATTTTCAAATATTATATTTATCTTTGTTGAATGCTCATGATATTCAAAAATTAACAGCGGGAAAAAATATTAATGAAAAAATGTCATCTGGATGTAATCCAAAAATCGTAGAAAAGTTTAGATCGGAAAGACTAAAATCTGGGAGACGCAAAAGGTGAGGAGATACACCGTTTGACCCAGCTACTTTCTTACGATAATCCCATCACATTCACAAAAAAATAACAGCGAAGATGCCTCAAATGTTCTAGTAAAATCTACGTTGTAAATCAAGCTATATGTGTGAGTAATGTGACGTAGCATTATGTGTGTATCCATGATTTATGATTTACCATACTAAAAAAAACATTAAAGCATCTTCTGCATTTCACAAAATAAACTACACCAAAAATTTTAAAAAAGTTAAAAATAATAAAAAAGACATTTCTAACTTTGCCAATGCTTGCCCAAAGGTCGAATCAGGAAAAAGATGCTAAATATACTTAATGCTCTACCCGCGCCGCGCGCTGTGCGAAGGGGGCGCGCCCGAAAAGAAAGCAGGCCACAGGCGACCCAAGCGGGCCGGGTGCCCCAGCGCTGGGGGACGCGCTACCCCTAAAGAAACGTAGCACTTAAAAGGTTAATAGAGAGTCAAACGGATGATTATGCAAACTAAAATCTCATTTAAGTTCTCCAGCATTCCCCATTTCATCAGAAAGCGAGGACGCCATTTTTTAGCAGATCCAATAATTTGCACTAACGTCCCAACTCTCTTATCCCAGCCAAAACAGTAGAGCTAGAATCACTTCCAATCAGTTAATCACAAAAGACAGATCAGGGCTCTATCCCACCAGTGCTCCATATTATCACCAACTCTCTAACGTCATCAACTTCAACATTATACTCTCTAACGTCATCATCTCACCAACCAGGTCTCCGGCTATGTAGTTCAATTCCCTATCCGGCACAATCGCAATCACCATCCATCTTTATCCTAATTGTCTCCTCCATTCTATTACCGTCACTCCGTCACCAACCTCTTTAAGCTAGCTTCCATCTCACCAGTACCCTACATACCCACCACCTACCCCAACATCCACTGCCCCAACTGTCCAAGTCTACCTCAAACCGCTCGCCCGTTAGCCCAGACGATCTTACCCCAATCACCCCGCCGTCGCCCCGTCGCCACTCCCTACTTCCGCTTCTCCCCGGCTGCAGAGGCGGATTCGGCGGGCGTGTATTCTTGCTCAACGGACGGGGAGGCGGCGGCAGCGGCACCGTGCCATTAAACACGCCATTAATCCGCAACCCCCGCGCCTTTACACTAACGTCCCAATTCTGATCCCAGTCTAATCGGAGAAGAGCTAGAATCACTGTCAATAAGTTCACTACTAAAGACAGATCACAGCTATCCCACCAGTGCTTCACATTATCACCAACTCCATAATGTCTAACGTCACCACCTCACCAACCAACTCTCCGGCTACCTGATAGAATTTCCTGCCCGGCACAATCACTCACCTCATCCCTCCTCTTCCGAATTACCTCATTGTTCATTCCATTACCGTCATTCCGTCACCAAGCCCCTAAAACTATGTCCCATATCACCAGCGTCCTACATGCTCACCACGTACCCCAACATCCACTGCCCCAACAGTCCGAGTCCACCTCAACCGCTGGCTCTTTAGCCCCCACGATCCTTCCCCAACCACCCCGCCGTCGCGTCGTCTTCACCGACCACTACCAACTTCTGCTCCTCGCCGACCGCAGAGGCGGATTCGTTGGGCGTGTACTCTTGCTTCAGCGAACGCAGCGTCCATTCCATTACCGTCACTCCGCCACCAACCCCTTAAACCAGTGGTGGCAAGGTACTCTACTAGTAAACGTGGCACGCGCCGTAGCACCGTAGCATGCCACGAGCTTCTCTGCTGAACTAGCGTCGGGAAAGGAAACTGTTAGTAACCCCGCCGTTTTACAATAGGGATTACGTTGTCTCTGGTGGCGGGGTGATAAACTGCGTGGAGGGACGAGTTCGTCGTGGCACTCGTGCCACGGACTCCCGCTCGTGGCATCGACCTTGACAACGCTTTAAAGCTAGGTTCCAACTCATCAGTGCCCTATATATCCATCACCTTCCTCAACATCCACTGCCCCAACTGTCCGAGTCTACCTCAAAACCGCTGGCTCGTTAGCCCCCACGATCCTTCCCCAACCACCCCGCCGTCGCGTCGTCTCCACCGACCACTACCAACTTCTGCTCCTCGCCGACCACAGAAGCGGAATCGGCGGGCATGTATTCTTGCTTCAGCGGACGGGGAGGCGGCGGCAGCGGCGCCGAGCCATTATACGCGCCATTAATCCGGAACACCCGCGCTTTTGCCCTAACGTCCCAACTCTCTCATCCCCATCTAACCAGAGAAGAGCTAGAGAGAAGAGCTAGAATCACTGTCAATCAGTTCATCACTAAAGAGAGATCAGGGCTATTGCACCAGTGCTCCAAATTATCACCAACTCCATACTATCTAGCGCCAACTCTCCGGATACCTGACCGAATTCCCTGTTCGGCACAATCACACTCACTATCCCTCCTCTTCCGAATCGTCTCACCTGCTCCTCTTCCGAATTGTCTCCTTGTCCATTCCATTACCGTCACTCCGTCAGCAAGCCCCTAAAGCTACCTCCCATCTCACCAGCGTCCTACGTGCCCACCACCTACCCCGACATCCACTGGCGCAACTGTCCGAATATCCCTCAAAACTCCTCTCTCGTTAGCTCCCCCCTCCAGTCCTTCCCCAATCACCCCGCCGTCGCCACTTCCTACTTCTGCTCCTCACCGATCGCAGAGGCGGATTCGGCGGGCGTGTATTCTTGCTTCAGCGGACGTGGCGGCGGCGGCGGCGGCGGCGGCGACGGCCGCAGCGGCAGCGAGCCATTAAACGCGGATCTCTCACCGCACCCCGCCACCGCCGCCGCGGTCGTCACGTGTCCCTGAAATTACCGCGGGCGCTAAATTCGCGCTGCCGCTTCCCTTTAATTACTGTCGCCGCGCGGACGCACGCACGGGCGGGCTGGCGGGCCGTCTGCGCATGCGCAGTCGTTCGGCGCGCGGGCCATCGACGGACGCATTTGTCCGCCCACCTGCGCGCGTAAAAGTCGTGAAGATGGATCGCGCGCGTCCGCGAGCGCGTTTTTATGAAGCGTAAAGTGAAACTTACGCGCGCGGCGTTGGAACTACCGCAAATCAACGCACTTCATAACCGCGGGACAATGTTTCACTTCTGGCCGAAATACGCGGTGTTAAATCCGCGCCGGCGTGTGTCTTGCTAATGTGTTGACGAGGCGCTGGGGTTTAACAAGAGTCGGCGATGGAGTTTGATCATTGTGCAGACATGTTGAAAACAGTAGTTCCGGAAATGTGTTAACGTCAGGAGGACTTGTGAAAAGTATTCTCGTTGTATTTTTTTTCACTGGACATTATGTCTTGTGTGAGACTACAAATGAAGTATTCCGGGTAGGAAGGGAGAACTCAACAAATACATCATTTGAAAAAGTTATTACAACTTTTAGCTCAGTGACAGCTCAAAGAATGTTTTTATTAGAAACGTATTTTCTATGAGAAATAGGTAAGAACTAAATTTAATAATAAATTTTATTATATTATAATTCAATGCCTTTAAATGGAATTACAAATCCCAGTGTATTTTCGAGAAAGAATGTTGTTAAATAAATCCCTTGCGTATATCTATTACAGTGGGTCTATGTCGTTATCTTAATGTTTTCAATATTACATATGATCTTTTTCATTCAGGATAAAATACTTTCCTGAATGGCGTCTTCTTGAATTAATATCTTTAAAATTGCTTAGCGAACGTATAAGCCAAAATCCAGTTGTCTTTACAGTTTCAAATAATTTGTGTATTGCGGCAATCATCCTCACAGAGCGGCCTTGAAGCAATGGTTCTAAATGACGAATTCAATAAATAATTGACATAATACTTCATATGATAAGTTATGTAATAATAACTTTCCAGTTGTCGTTCTGAAAAACAATTCCCTCTTCAAAAAATACATAATTCCGTAATAACAATATTATTAAAACTAAACCGAGACTTTGAATATTTAGAAATGGTAAACCATCGATATCTTTGAGTATAAGATTTTTATTTTTCAAACTATAGTAAAATGTCAGCGACTCTTAAAATCAACCTTAGAATATTATGCAAGTTTTATTTTATTAACAAAAAAACTACTAAGGAATATCACATTTCATTTGTTGTTTGATTTGTATCAAGAGTTCGATTGAATAATTACATTTTAACAAAAAACAAGCATCTATGGCACCATATATTATTTTACATATGAGTAATATATCCTATCGTTATTCATTGCCGATGTAATTACTAAAAGCTGAAATCACATTCAGTAGGAAAATAATTATATTTGAAAATTATTATAGTGGGGAACTTGGTGTATTTTCTCTCTGTATATAAATGCATATTACGATATCATTAAATGCCAGCATAGAGCATCGAATATTAAATATCAGAAGTAAGTATCAAATATTGAGATAATTTTATGTTGAATAAAACTATCAATTTGAGACACATATTAATCAAACAAGTACTCGCATGTAATAAAATCTTCAGCTCTTATTAAGGATCAATTGACACATCTCGGATGTTCTGTAAAGGATAAGTCATTTAAAGTGGAAAAACCACAATAAATCCTCAATGAACAAGTATTTCTTGCCGAGAAACACTTCCTTACTGCTGTTTTATGTCGATGTATTTTTGTTAAAATTATTGAAGTTGTGCTCCAAGTGAATCAAAGCGCTTAGAATATTTTTAAAAATTGCTGGGGTCCGAGTCGGGGTGAACTCGGACCGCAGAGTCGCGGCTTCGAGTCGCGCCTCGGACATGGGTGTATTTGTTTATGTCTATATATGTGTGTGCCGTCCTTTCACCCCTCACTATCATCATCATTTCATCTTCCATACCCCCAGGGCTAACAACCCTCGGAGATAAATATGGGATTCAACTAAAATGCTGATTGAATACTTTGTTTGTAGAGTAGTATTTGTTTATATTTTGATTATGTACGTTATTCAACTGTTGTATATAGAAAGTTTTAAAATAAACTTCATTCATTATAAGGATTACACCGGTGCGTTTTCTCCTACCAGAAGTGACTCATCCTGTATTATCGCATCCCGGGAAGAATCTGCATTGCGACACGATCCTCACACGGAGACACTGACTGGCCTTGCGTGGCAGGCCACGGAGAGAGCTTGAAAAGCGATACGACGCGCGCGTTCTGCATCAGTGAACATGTCGCACGGCCCAACGCGGCGAACCAACCGGTTTTGCAGATTTCCCTCCCGATGCACTTGCTGCCCGGAGATTCGGAGAATATCTCCGAACGCTTGTGTCGTCTCAATTTCCAGCACCGTAACAAATATATTCGATATACACACTGAAGAATTTTTCCAGGAAGTAAAATAATATTTGTTTGATATTGATAGGTTCCAAGAATTAAGTGAAATTGCTCACCGCGTTCTCTAATATAGAATTTTGCATTTCTGCGTTGAGAAAAATTATTAAATGTTTTTGATAGGAAGTAATTTGCTTACTTTCATGGACAGAGAACTTTCATATTCACACCCATTTTGTTTAAAAACTAATTATTAGGCACATTTTTGTACTTGTATTTGCTACCAACAGCCAACGACAGAACATTGGAGGTTGTTTGGATGTTTTGTATACGCGGGCGAATCAGGAAATCGATCATTACAAAAGCCGTAGTGCATTCATTGAAATAAACTAAAAAAGGTTTTATTTTGCTTATGTTTTGATTCTAAATCCACGAAGGGGTTTAGGATCAAAACACTTCACCCAATTTCCCTCTTACCGTATTGAGAAGATAGAAATGTTATCTGAGAAATAACATTCGTTCAATACTTTTGAAAAATTCAGATGACAAGAAAACATGAGATTGATTTGTCGTGAAAATATTCTACGAAATAATTGTTTTATATGTTCAAATATAAAATTTTCATTTTGATTCTTGAATTAATATATTTATTCTTTTCGAATGCCCCTGATTTTGTTATAAGATATGAACAGTCTCGTGCGATAAGGGGGAAGCCTTGAGAGTCTACAGTTTATATATTGAGAAACTGGACTTTCTCGAATCAATTTTTGTTTTTAATTACCTTTGTTTTTAACCTATTACATTTTTGGGGCAACAAATTACCGACGCATCTTCACAACTTTTACATTATTAAACTATATTATACTAAAATACACTGACTTGAAATCCTACAAAAGTTTCCAAACTTATGGTGAATGCTAATTTTTCAAGTGAATTGTTCCGTTTTTTATCCACAGTCACAAACGCTATAATAACCAAAAACTCAAATTATAAGAAACACTGGTAATAATTGCAACCTATTTTGAACAAAAAGCAAATCCTATACAAAATAAATAATTTTCAGTGTCCACAAATGTTGAAACATATAAAAAAACAATCATCGGTGGGCCTGTATTTAGCCTCAGTGGTAATGTTATGGTTAGAGGTTGGAATAAAGCATCCTTTTACCTGGAAACTACGAAGCCATCCACAGATTCTTGTGTCTGGTTGCTAACACAAGTGCTCTCTGAACCGAGCTCGATGCTCATTCACGCCCGCTCTCTTGGTCTCGTGTGGCTTCGCCCTTGTGGAGTCTGCTGTCTGGTAGGCGCCCTTTCTCTGTTTGGCCTGCGGATCTCAATATTGCTCTGGACAGGCGATAAGCCAGCAATAGAGACGCCCTCTGTTGAAAGGAAGCTTTACTCCATTGAGGGTTTTGTGCCAACGTCAGTCGTGAGAACCTATTGCCTCGCGAAAGACCGGCTACACACAACAGGGTAATGAATCATGAGAATCACTTCTGCTGTCGTAGAATACACAAGGCGACTGCCCATTATCCTGCGAAAGTTAAATGCAGTTAGAAATTCTCTCTTTGTATGGAGAGGAAATGACTTAACGGAGATTAAATTTATAATTTAGATTTTACATTAAAATATTTTAATCGTTTGAATTACACTTCCAATATCGATTTGTGAATGAACATTTTACACTGTTTGATTGTTTATTGACAGCCGTGGTTCTTATGAATCTCTGGCGCTTTACCAGAAGTAAAATCATTCTAGCCAAATCACTTTCGTTTTGTTTGTTTAAGGTCGCATCAAGTACTCGGTCATTAGCGACCACTATTGGAAGTAACGTTATGATATGATGATGATACGATATGGTGATGATAGGGGTGAAAGGACGAACACATACAATCATGCCCGAGGTGGGACTCGAACCCGCAACTCCACGGCCCAAGACCACTACGGCACTACTGCCTAGCGCTCTCGGCCACGGGGCCGGCCAAATCACTTTATTATGTCGACTCGTCTTTTGATGACTTCTCTCAAACTCAATGAGAAAACAACGAATGTAATCTTTTGCTAATAGTAGTAAATCACAATTAGGTGCAATTTGAAGCTCCAAAACCTCTCTATTTCTACAATACACATAGGAACTGGAAGAACTCTTGCAATCACGAAACCGGTGTCATATACTTTCCTGATAAACCCTAACTCTCCTTCCTGAATCCAAGATCTTTTCTGTGCTTGGCGCGATATTCCGTTGTTGGTCAGGGCCTACCCGCAGGGTCCCGGCCTCTCAGCCATGGGTTAAGGGGAACGTGTGGTTAGTACATAGACGTCCCTAAGCCGTATTTTGCTCTTTTCAACCTGAGACGTGAGTTTTCTCCTCGTCAAACAGCAGTATGTGTGTTTATTATGTAACTTACAGTGTAAATGGCCGAAGCGTCGGCCTAGCCGTAGTAGGAAGACCAGTACCCGGGCGCTAGCCCCTTTGCCAGTCTAGACCACTACTTAACAAATTCGCTTTGAAAGACAAAAAAAAGTGTTGTACAAAACTCTTTATACACACAGAAAAGCTAAAAGAAACGACAAATATAATTGTTATTATTGTAATACGGCCCTTAAGTTACATTTGATGAAAATTTTACATTTAATTTTACAATTTTATATTTTACAAAATTTTACATAGCATTTTACATTTACACAAATTTTACATACAAATTTTACATTACTATTTACAAGTATTTACAAAATGTTGGCATAAACTTAGACGGGACACTGCACGTTCCGGCCCCTGGCACGAGGAGCCCAGTGAAATTCTGCCATCTGAAGCAAGATGGTGGTAAATCATACATTAAGTGTCTGAATAATTGCTTTTGCAAATTTCTGAATTGATTGGTATCTCGTCATACAGCAACATTCACTGCAACATAGCATCGCACACTATCCATCTTGCCCTACCGGGAATCGAACCCGATGTCGCGTTATGGAAAGCCTCAACGCTGACCAATGAACTACTCAGGGGCGCATATATTCTTTGGACTTACTGAAAAACCACAAGAAGAGTCTCATTGGAATGTTTTTTACATTAGGTAATCTGAAAACCTTGAAAAAAATTGATTTTTATAGAAAATAAGTGCTCCCATTCCTTTCATTGCGGAAAATGAATTACTGTAATGACGATATGTTCTTTATTCATTCAGATTGTGAAGATCGTTGGTATATTGGTCAACTCAATTTTATTGTAATACTGTTCAGATTTTCAGCAAGAAGCGTCGTCATCATAATGATCATAAAAAACTAAATAGCGAGACACAATCTCTCGTTTTCATCGCAAATGATATAAGATACAAAATTCGCCAAGTGTGGTTTAATATAATAACTTTAAATAGAATTATCTTTTCTATTTTTCCCAAACCTCAAACGAAATTTTAGTGGATCTTAACGGTTCCGCAGAACATAATTAAGAATTTGCTGACTTGTGTGATGATACAACTATTTTCCTTCACAACCATTTCGTATTACATGACCCAACGATAATTTCCAGGGTCGAATCGTGCGCGTCGACCCGCTTGAGGCGTAATTAGCTTATGGCGCGCGGAGGCATTAGCTTCCGCGTAGGCTCCAGGTCCCGTGGGATAGGTGACGCCTCACCTCCCACCCCCACAAGTCAGGACTCCAGAGGGAGCCTCGCTAGAGCTCCCACAGGAAATCGCTGCTCCTAAAGGGAGCGTGCCGAGCGAAAGGGCTCAGTGCGGAGCGCCCTGGCTTCGCAGTCGGGAGGTCAGGGTTTGATTCCCGTGTCGGCCATCCTGACCGGGATTTTTCTTGGTTTCCTTCAGTCATAAGGCGAATGCTGGGATGGCTCAAAAATGCCACGACTCACCACCCCATCTACAACCTCCCACCGTCATCCTAGTCCTTTCATCCCTCGTCGTTGTCATATTTCAGGCTAAGGAATGATTTTCATCATGTTCAAGACATATTTTTATACAACTGTTTCTAACCATGTCGACCTCTGGTTATGCAAACAATATTGTATCAGAACCTCAAGACCATAGGGCAAGCCTGAAATATGAGGGTTTTATATGTACTTAAGATATTTAAAAATTTTCACTCATTTATTTATTGTAACAATGTTATTAGACCTAAGGCATTTTTAACTGTTCTGCCTTGTGTGGCCACACAAAACTCTTGCCCTATGATCTTGAGGCTCTGATACAACATTGTTTATATAACCAGAGGTCGATATGGTTAGAAGCAGTTGTAAAAAGATGTCTTGAACATGATGAAAATGTACATTGGCCTGAAATATGACAGTCGTCACCCTATCACTTCATTCAGCACCATCAGGGAAAGTAATGGCAAACTACCCTGATTATATCCTCCCAAGGAAACCCACCATGATAATACTGTGGAGCCATCTTTATGGGTCTCCTAACTCCCGTCTGTGGAAGACCAGGACCAAAGAAGCAAGGGAGCGTGCTAAATCAAGTCGCTGGGGGGTCGTTGACTCTGTGACGTCTCGCCGTTCTATGACGTAGATGTTGCCATAAAAATCGGTTTCGGTTGTGTAACGGTTGTGGACTAGGGTATCAGACTGTTATAGCCACATTCGCGGTTTCACATCCGACAAAAACAGTTGATTTCGAAAGTGGACAAAATATTTCGTACGCCTTCCTTCAGAGGTGAAATAAATCCCGCTGTTCTATGTTGTAGATCATGCACGTAAATCTACATGATCCTCAAGCCTAAGAGAAGCCTCTGAACGAAATTCAAATCGCCTGTTGTGTCGGCCGAATGATAAGTTATTTCTCCGCTTGATGGTGAATGGAGAGTAGCAAAATTCGGGTGGTCAGACAGAAAAGAAGGCCATGTCACATAAAATAGGGAATCATTGAATTGAATTAATCATGTAAAATAAGGCATTAATTTGAATTAATTATTTCCTATAAAACTTTCAGCAACAGGTTGCAATAGCTCAGCAGCAACAATGATCCCCTTGCATCATCGCAGTTGGCAATATGTAGTTTTTCGTGATTTCCCGATTGATTGATTAGTATTGTTTCCGAGCACATCAACTGTTAAGTCATTAGTCCCATAAGTCTAGGGCATGTTTTTGGCCGGGAAATGGCGGTAATCTTCTCCCGCTGGATGGCGCGAACCGGCGCTGACATACCGTCGGTTAGCGGGGGTTTCCCCAACCAGGTATTTCGCACCAGCGTGGAATCGCTCGATCCGGGACAAGCTCTAAGCTCCCGAGCGTACTCCTGGCACGTGTGCTAGTGTAGTGCATGTAAGTGTGTGTGCGTGCGTGTGTGAGTAAGGGGTATGATAGGACAAGAAATGGAAAGAAGAGATAGCGCACGGTCCATGGCTGTTTAGCAGGGTGCTTTTCCGGCATTCTCCTGGTATTGATAGGAGAAACCATGGAAAACTACCGTTCAGAGCAACCGACCGCTAGAGTTTTCCTGGAAGCGGCTGAATTTGACCCAGCTCTCTGGCAAATGACGAAAATCCTTCCACCGACGAGACTTAAACCCCAGGACGTCCCGGTCAGACGCAGAGGTTTCCCGATCAATACCACACGAATCACGAATCAGAACCCTAATAAATGAACCATAAACGAGTCCAGACACTTTCACTTGTGTGGAGGATAGTCTGGAATTTGGTATCACTTGAAAATCGTCTGAACAATTAAAGCACTAGCTTTCACCACAGACTGACTGACTGACGTTTTGCCGTCAATAGGTTTTTCGGTATCATGGACTAACAAACGTGGGCAAACATTACGGAACAGTATGTAACATGTCGCAAAACTCAATGTTTTGAAAGTTAATTTGGACATCTTCCCGGATAACCTCGACGCCGTTAGTGACGAATATGGCGAACGATTCCAATAGGACGTTTCTCAAAGGGAAAAGAGTTATCAAGGCATTTGAAATGACTCGATGTTGTCCGACGTTTGTTGGACCTTACGAAGATTTTTCTGAGATGTTCCTGAGTCAACGTATCAGCAAGAAATCGGGAAGGAAATATTTTAGGTATGTTTCTTCACTTTTCTTAACACTTGTGTTGTATTTTTTACTGCATACATTTGGATCTGTTGTTATTAATGCCTGTAATTTTGCCAGATACATGTAATACATAGATAGGAATAGATTTAAAAAACGATCATTACATAAAACTAATACCGATGCCGAAATTATGAAATTACTCTAGATTGGATTGAAAGGCAAATTACTAGATCTACCAGAAACAGTGTGTTTTGTTCTTGTTAGCGAAAAACGTTTTTTTGTAGACAAGAGTAACTTACGTTAACACCATTAAATCACCCATTAGAGCCCCTGTTCGAAGAATGAAACAAAAAATTTCAAGACGTTTTTATTTCGTATTTCAAATATTCTTTTGCAATTTTTTCATCGGTTTGAATCTTCATCTAAAACCTTGCTTAGCTGCTGTATGTCTTTAGTTATGTCGGAGGCTAAGGGCGGTGTAAAGCAAAGAGCAAAGCAAAAGCAAAAAATTTGATTTATTTCAGTGTTATGCTATATGTTGTTCTTTGGCAATCTGCTCGCCAGTTTTGGAAAACCATTTTGGGTACCTGCAGGCATTTAGTATTTAGAAGAGTTTTTGTACTTGCAGGCTCTAGTGGGTACAATATTATAAACGTATATTATCATTTTCTCAAAAATAATTATTTATGGTTTCTTATTACTCTGGAATTAATCTTCCATGCCGCGTTTTTGTAAATGTTTTATGATATTACTGTTCCTTCGTCACTAGGGCTTGGTAACTATGTAATGTTGGAAAAATGTTATTCTATAAGCAATTTTCTTTCGTTTACGATGAATATTGGCTGGACCGCCCAATGGTTTCTCCTATTTTGTAATAACCTTTCAGACGTCACGTGGATTACTATTGTAATTCAGTCGTATTCATTTGCTGTTTACAGCGAGAGTTGACAAACTTTTGGGGTGGCCTTTTCAGAACCTTTCGTTGAAGCCATCAGCTATCGAATTATAGAGAAATATCTCTTAAACTGCTACACTAGCGAGAAAGCTTGGATTACGATAGTAGTCCACGCGACCAATCACGGTTCAATTTCTGATGTAAGCGGGCATCGCTACAATCGATGCTCTGAATGTTTATGCAAGGTACAACAGTAGCGAAAGGTTGACCAAAAGGACATTTCTAAAGGATCTTACTTTGTCTTTTAAGGAACCAGAAATGAAAAGGAAGATCCAAGAGAAAACCTGTGACGACAGTAATAAGAACAGGCGGGAGACTTCGCCTGGGAATCCGAGATGGGACAGATGGTTCAGCGGAGACATCAACGGACAACATGAGGTGTTGTCTCTGTGGAAGTCAACGATGCAAGATCTCTCGACAGTACTGCGAAAATTGTGTCCAGTGGGTGTGCCACATTCAGAAAATCTGATATATTTATCTGATTTTGACATCGAAACACATTCGGAATAGTGACTCCAGATGTTTAAACAATTTTGTCAAATTGCTTTATTTAATAAACGTAATGCAAACTACAACAATTGCACGACGCTTATAGAGCACAAGAATTTTCAAAAACAAATATTTTCTCGCATGCATTTAAATTCAGTTATTTAAAGACGTAGTACGTGTATTTTGTGTAGCATTTCATATAATTTGTAGTATGTCAACGCCCTAATAAATTATTTAGTATTTTGTAAGTGTTCAGTGATATAGATACCATTACTCTTCTATATTTGAACTGAACCATGATTTGTTTGTGAACTATTGTTAATAATTTTTTTCATCGATTATAATTGTAATTCACGCAATTACTCGCGTTCCAATTCAATTCTAAGCGCGACCACTGAAGGGTTAATATCAAAGAGAGGATTTGTTGGACTACTCAACTCCTCCAACCTGATGCCAAAGTTGTTGCCACTGTTAGATCAAGACAGACAAGTTAACAATACCACTCACATATGTTTGCGGAAAATTATCTTTCATGAGATCAAAATATTCTTTCCGAAATTGAAAAGGGCAATGACATTTTGAAGCAATGGACTCATCAACCTAAGCAGTGTCACGATTTATCGGGATGTCAATTAATTGACCCAACATATCATGACAGCAAAATTGCGCTGAACATTTATTTGCGTATTTAATACACGTCTAAATGCATTCTCACAAATCAAACAAAATTAATTTATGAATACTTTATTTCATTGTCAAAATTTTCAGCCTAGCTAACAAGACATGTACACAGTGCTATGACAGAAATTTTCACAGAATAGGGATGAGGGAGGAAAAAATTGGGAGCTGACAGCTTGTCCTTTTTGGTGAGATTACAAACACGTAATTTGGACTTGGTCAACAGAAAACTAATTAACTCTGATTTACGGTGTGACTATTTTCCAAAGCTTGGATAGAAGAACACAAGAGACTTTTCATAAACAATTTAGTGCCTATAACCATTCCCCGATTTAATTCCCCAAACGCAATGAAAGCCCAGACACATTAAGCGTAAGGATACGTTTTTTTCTGAAATTGCGTACTGTCACAACACTTGTCACACACTCGAAAAAAAAAAACACGCAGCGAGTATCCCCACTTGTTCACAACGATGCTTGAGGCAATTACCACAAATAATTTGATGAGGGCCTGAATTCACCACACTGCAACCTCCAACCACCATGCTCCGGTTCACGAATTGACACACACATGTAATCAGTAGGCAATTTGGCGCAGTCACAAATAATCCCGGACCGGGGGCGGCGGGTGGCTGGTCGCGGTCCACTGCCACTGACGTCACCACGCCCATCCCTCACCGGGGGCGGGGGGGCGATCAGTGAGAAGAGTCCCCGCCCACGCTCCTCACATGCAGCTCCTCCCTTCATACGTCGTGTTTTAAACGTCGCTCATTTCTCAGGGTGCTGACAACCTACCTTCGACGTAAACATGCAGCCTTCAGATTATTATTAAAATACAAAAATCCACTTTTTCCTTACCAGGGCCAGGCAATACGTTTTTTCTGCCAAACATTCGTGATTTCCTGGCGTACAATTACAATACTTTCTCTTCTTACGAAGTAAGGGCGAGAAAATAAAAATTGGAAACGTAAAACAACGAGAGACTAATATCACTTACGATCTTCGCATACACACTCAGATTTAAGAAGTTTGAGAACTGTTGTTTCTTTTGTTATTATTATTATTATTATTATTATTATTATTATTATTATTATTATTATTATTATTATTTCCATTACATCACGACTAAAGATGTTATGAGTCGGCTGAATATAAAATCTACTCCAGGTTGCAACCAGCTACCTCAGGAGCAGATCCGGTGACTGTCAGTGCCTCTACAATACTTTGCACAAAATGTGGGCTGTTCCAAATAAAGCTATTTCTTGCACTTCCCAGTCTTTTGGATTACTTGGGAGTTTAGACAAGTTCTTACACAAATTTTGCGGAACAAATCCCAGAGCTCCGATAACTATCGGTACGACCTGTGCTTTTACGCCCCACATTCGGCTGATCTCGATTTCCAAACTCTCGTATTTAAGACGTTTCTCTGCCTCCTTGGTAACGACGTTTTGATTGCAAGGTACAGCAACATCCACAAGTAAACCCGATTTGTTCTCCAAATCCCGGATGACTATATCCGGTTTGTTTGCTGCTATCGTGCGATCAGTTTGAATTTGTTGGTCGTACAATATCGTACACAATCCAACAGACGTCACCGGTTTCAGTGAGTGTTCGTACCACTTGGGGCATGTGTTCGGAACTTCGAGGGCGGTACAGATCTGCCAGTGGAGGTAGCTACACAACCTGTCGTGTCTTTTCAAGTATTCGGTCTTTGCTAGGATTGGACAAGCTGAGACAATATGATCGATGGTTTCTACGTGTTCCTGACAAATGCGGCATTTATCATCTTGGGAAATTTTGAGAACCGCTTTATCATAATGTCGTGTTCTCAAAGCCTGATCTTGGGCAGCTATTACAAGTGCTTCCGATTCTGGCTTCATTCTTCCCCTTTTAAGCCACATAAATGATTGATCTTTATTGATCTGCACCTTGTCCATTCTTTTTAGATATTGTCCGTGGAGTGGTTTGTCTCTCCACGATTTCTTTAACATTTTCTGTGTCTCAAATTTCATGGTAAGTAGCATCAGAAGTTCAGTGTCTCTGTCATTCTGCGTGTCTTGCATAGTCTTGTTCGCAATGGTTCTTGCTACACTTACAATGCCTCTGTTTCCCATTCTTCGGTCAGATTTCGTGACCTGCCTCATTAGAGGGTCATCTTGATGGCTGACTACACACTTTCCCATCCCGGTTATTGCATTGCGCCAGGAGGCTTCAATTTGTCTGAGGCCTCTTCCTCCTTCCTTACGTGACACATAAAGTCTATGTACATCAGCTCGGGGGTGGGCAACATGATGCATTGTAAGCAATTTTCTGTTTTTTCGATCCATGATGCTAATTTCCTGTTCAGTCCAGTCTACTAGTCCGAAACTGTATTCGGCTACAGGCACCGCCAAACTACCTATTGCTGATATTTTATTCCTTGAGTTCAGAGCGGACTGCAGGACAAGTCTCACTCGTCTATAATACTCCCTGCGAATTCTCTCTTTCATTGTGTCGTTCGAGATGGTCTCACATTCTTCAATGCCCAGATATTTGTAAGTTTTACCTGGCTCAAGATCTTGAATCACAGTGTGTCTATCAACTTCAATGTTCTCGGACGTGGTCTTTTTGCCTCTTTTTAAGTTGGCTTTTGCACACTTGTTAAGACCAAACTTCATGCAGATGTCATTGCTAAAATCATTGATGACAGACAGCATTTGGGAGAGAATCGCTTCATTCTTAGCAAACAGAGAGAATCGCTTCATTCTTAGCAAACATTATTATTATTATTATTATTATTATTATTATTATTATTATTATTATTATTATGCAATGGCAATGTCGCTATTTATAATCCATGATTTTAAAAATAATGTTTTATTAAGGAAATTAATATAGCAAATGTAATTTACTTTCTAATTACTCGTATATTGATTAACGCGCAGCCCACACAATCTAATTTTAGTAAGAAGAGCGGGGCAATTGTTCGGGCACCAATTGTTACCCTTGTAATTAATTAAGCTTTAAAGGGCATTGCAAACTTCTGAATTGTTGTCCAGGCGTGAATCGCGAGCTGTGACATGAATATAAATCCATTTTGTGCGGGCCCTTTCTTTGTTTCGATGATAACTATTTTGTACAGCGTGAATATCCCACGTATGTATTACAGCTTACTGGTTGTTTGAAACATACCACATAATTTCACTAATTCAGTCCCGAACTGCACCAACTAGATCTCTTTTATATCCTTGATTCACCTATGTGTTAGGTATAAAAACTGAAATAACTTTCAAAGTCATCTGAAAATGTCAATGACTAAAACGATTTTGTAAATGCTTCTTGTAATATTTCTTATAATATAAATTATAATAATTATTTTAACATTTTTATGATACTTTTTTTCTTTAAAGGCCATTAATGTTTACAAGAACAAGCTCTTTTCTTTGAACCATGCGTTGAACACAACTGGCGTAGACATGAAAGTGATTGCAGAACGCTGTTTTACCGCATCTCACTAGTGGTCTTGGGTTGTAAATACGTGCCTGTCAGAAAGAATGCCACTCGCTTGTCGAACATTCGAGGTTACGAATAATTGTGTAATAACAATTGTAACGAACATGATCAAAAACAACGACGTAAATTGTACTAAAAAATTCTAAAGCCTATGACAATCGTGCCGGTCACTCAAGCCGGTAACAATTGTTTGAAGAAGTGAAAAAGCAAGATTACAATAACTTCTCCATTCTGATAAAATATAAAGAATATAAAATAAAATAATTTTTGAATTTTAAGCACTGTTATTCTACATTAAAGTATATTGTAGTTAACCATCTTTTTTAAATCTATCATAGAAAAACGGGGGGTGTTCATATTTGATCAGTCTATAATGACAAAATAATACATAGTCTTTATAGCCTATGAATATCTTACAAAAACTTTTTTTATAAATTATGAATACGAATAATGTTGAAACATGTATATTTATTTAATTGTTTATATTTTTATTTTCATTTAAAAAACATTAACACTCTAGTGATTCTCTCTCTGTGTGTATATGAAATAGAGAGAGATACTATACCTTATTGTGGTTCAAAAATGTCAGCTTGTGAGGAAAAACAGACTATTTGAATATATGATTATGAAGGATTGAATATGTGAAAAGTATAGAAACAATATGAAGTCAATGGTAGAGCCTAGGGTTTAGAAAACAAGTATGCTTAACAGTAAGAGAAGGGGTATTAATCACCAATACTTGGATTGTTGAAGAATGTCTATTGGAGAATTTTGTTTCAATTTTTTATTTATTAAAAAGATTTTAAAAATTCTTGCTCACAACAATTTATCTGTTTTGGTTATTGGTTAAGTTAGAATACAACTTTCTTTAATTTTCTGATTTTTTGTTGCATGTATTGTGTGTATTGATACACATAATTTATTGTATTAATCGTTTCTTACAATGAGTTTTTTGGTCCAAAATCTCAGTTGCATTAGAACTGCACAGGTGGACACTTGATCACGACATGTTGATCGAAAACACACAGAGGAGTGTTTTAATGTCATACTGGTGTTGGTACAATTTTTTCTTGAGATATTGTCCAGTTTGGCGAATAGTTTATCCCAAACTCACATGATACAGAGTAAAACCAGGTTTGCTCTTTTTTCTATAGGTATCCTATCTTCGTTCCTACTAAACAACATATTGTCACTGATTTTTTTGTTAGAAAATGCTGTAGAACAAAAATTGTAATTTCTGAGTCAATTTTGCAAATTTTAGGAAACTTACAGCAACCTTTTCTTTATCAGAAGTTCTCCAGCACTGCACTAGCTCGTATTCTCTCTACATTTCGCATTCTTTGCCTTACGTGCCTACACTTCCATTCTCATTCTTGCGTTCTCAGGTGTCGCCGCCGCACCTGCACTGTTCTAGGAGACCCAGAGTATCAACTGATGTCATTGCAGCGCCTCTGACTGGGAGGTCCTAGGATTTCAGCTCCGACGTGGCAGGATTTTCGATACTAGCTAGGTCAAGTTCAGTCGCTGTCTGGAGGAAACTTCTAGCGGCCGGCTGCTCTAATAGGTAGTTTTATGTGGTTTCTCCGATTAATACCAGACAAATGCCGAAGCAGTACCCTAACAAACGATCCACGGACCGCGCGCGATCTGTCCTCCCTCTTCCTGCTCTAATCCTCGTCTCTTACCTACACACACACGCACACACTAACATGCACTTCATTGCTACACATGCCGGGAGACCGATTGGGTGGTTAGAGGTTGCCCTGGCTGGGGGAGGGGAGACCTACTGGTGGGAGATACCTGATTGGGGAAAACCCCATGAGTCGATGTGTAGATTGGCACCGGATCTCGCCATCCAGCGGGGGAAGATCACCGCCATCTCCCTTGAAAAGAATACACTACACTTACGGGACTAATGATCTTAGCGATTAATTCTCGCAGTATCATCAATCAATCCAACACAGCGTTAGTTCATATTCTCTCACACTTCGCATTGTGTCTATATTAGTCATTCTTCGCCACCGCGCACCTGCCCTTCCCTCCTGATTCCTGTGTTCTCAGGCGCCGCCGCCGCGCCGCACCGCACCTGCCTCCCATCGTGCGCTTACGGCGGACGGAAGCAATCAGGCGGCGCGCGTGGACGTTAACTAATAGAAGACGCAATCAGGCCTCGGCCGAGGGAGGGGCAGTGAAGACAACTGACGGGGCCCAACGCACGGTGCCATCACCAACCCTGCCACCTTCCGCCCCCGCCCCCGCCCCCGCCCTCGCCCCAGCATCCACCATCGCCACTTCCCCCACCCCCGCCTCCGCCCCAACCTTCGTCACCGCCACCGCCTCCGCCCCTGCCTCCGCCACTGCCCCCACCTCCGCCCCCACTCCCGCCTCCGTCACCGCCCCCGCCACTATCCCCGAACCCGCCTCCGCCCCTGCCTCCGCCACTGCCCTACCTCCGCCCCCGCTCCCATCTCCGTCATTGCCCTCGCCATTGTCCCCGCCTCTGCCCCTGCCACTGCCCCCGCCTCTGCCACTGCCCCCGCCCCCGTCCCCGCCCCTGCCACTGCCCCCGCCTCCGCCCCTGCCACTGCCTCCCGTCTCCGTTCTCGCCTCCGTCTCTGTCACTACCCCCGTCCCCATCCCCGCATCCGCCCCCGAACATCCCCCACCTCCGCCACCACATCCACCTCCACCTCCGAACCGCCCCCACCTCACCCCTGCCTCCCCCGACCCCGATCCAAACACTGCCTCCGCTCGCGTCCCCGCCCGGGCCCTCAGTCCCGCTCCCGCCCCCACAACAAGACACATGGCAGCTCCCGGACTAATGTCCCGCGCCCATACGCGCCGTCGCCCTCACGGCGTCCCTCGGGTACATTATTCACAATAATCGGGCATGCCATCGCTCTCTATTTTTAACTCGAGAACTCATTACGGTTCTGGTTTGGAAACATTCACTGTCTGACCTTTACATTCCTCAATGAAAATTTAATTTCTAATATGATATAATCATAAGCAAAATCATTTATTTGTTGACTACCGTGGCGTCTCTAGATGGTATTGTCATATTAAAATGCTTTATTTGTACTTTGTAAGTTCATATTAAAAATTAAAGGGTCTCCCCCCGATAAGATGGTAAAAAGTTCCCCTCAACCAAATTACATATGAGTGGTTACACTATAATTCTAACATAAAAATAATATTTTTGAAAGGTTTCTTAGCCTCCGTCCTTCCACCCACACCCCTATACAGCCAAAAACGTGTTTTTTTAATTTCAATTTTTTTCGACAACTGGACACTATTTTATCAGACAGAAAAAAATATGATAAAAAAGAACACAACTTGGACTATCAGAAAAATATTTTTCAATATTTTCTCAAGCCCAAATTCGAACACAAAAAAATATTTTCGAAAAAAATATCACGAAATATTTTTTACTGTGTCTTAGAAGCCTGGAACAGGCTCGAAAAAATGTCAAAGGTTCCTCTTCACACACAAATTGTTGTGTATTTTTTTCAGATTTTTCCGATTACTGGACTGCAGTGAAAAAAATAAAAACCATTTTCCCGCCTTTAAAGCACCTGGACTTTCAATATACTTTGAAACTGACTGCAACGGTTCTCTGCATTTATTTTAGTGTTTATTATACATTTGTATACATTGCTGTATCACCCAATGAAGTTTTGATTTTGGAATATACTTACGAAGTATCATTTTTAAAGCTTTCTAATCGTTTGCATAAGTAATCGTATGCTACGGAAAGACGATAGTTTTGGCAATTTATAAGAAACAATCGACACAAGACCTTGTAAGTGTGATACTGATGGATAAAGAATTACACCCCATCCTACATCAAACACATTTTAGAAGAAAAAATAGAAGTTTGCAGATTATGACATACAAAAAAAGATTATTGCAACACACATTATAATGGTAAATAACTCGGAAGCGATGCTTCCTAGGCCTTTTAAACCAGGTTTGCTTGTCTCATGGGGACACGCCCTTTTTTTGAGAACAACTAAATTCTAACACACATGTTTTGGGTGACGGGTAGATGACAAATGGGGAAATGATAAAGGACATTTCGTGTGCAGGATAGATGGGGGACAATGGGGAAGTGAAGGGGAATATATTAGGCCCCGATTATGTTGTTGGGATGTATTTTCAAAATACCACTTTCATGATCATCCCATTTTACAATTTTCCATATTAGTTCTTTTGGGTGCGCCTTTTCCGTAGCACAGATGGACAGAAAAGAGAAGCCAATATCAATGTAAAATTAAATTGAAGGAAAATACTGAAATTATCTTTCACGATAAAATTAACGGGACTATTTTATTTTCTGCGAATTTTTATCTCAACGCTCAGCAATATTGGAATGAATTCTCTCCGGGTCTATAATGCCGTAAACTACTTTTCGGGGGATGAGCGTTTGCAGTTGGGTGCTACATTAAATCAATTTTCAATTTTCGTACAATTATTATTTACAAAGTGCAGAGTTTTCGCACGTGTACAGATTGTACGAGTGTCTCCATATTTATACGTATACAAGACCAAATATTTAGGTAAAGGAAAAGACAACTTTTTCTCTAGTCTGAAACAATCTACAGACGTGAGACCACAGGCTTCCGCAACCAATGCGTTACTATTTATCTGTCCGGGAGGCGCCGCGTTCTAGGCTCAGTTGTCAACGTTTTAGCTGCTATTCTGTGGCCTTCCTCCTCAAGCAAGGTCGCACGTGCTTAGGACGCGGCAACTGCCGAACTGCCAAGTGGTTGACTACAAATGTCTTAGTTTTTTTTAAAAACTATGACCCAGCTATTAAAAAAATATGAAAAAAATTCACAAGCATTCTGAGATGAAGTTTGAAGATTATTTTCGTGCCAGTGTCTGTGTTCTAAGACAAGTAAAACAGTTCTTGTAAATCTGGTTTTAACCTCTTCCCCTCCATTTTTCCACATGTCCCCCAATTATCCCTCAAATATGACGGAATTATTATTTAATAAACTGCCAAACACTATTATCTTTCCTTAGCGTATGATATTCTCATACAAAGGATTAGAAAGCTTTAAAAATGATACTTCGTAAGTAGATTCCAAAATCAAAACTTCATTGGGTGATACAGCAATGTATACAAATGTATAATAAACACTAAAATAAATGCAGAGAACCGTTGCAGTCAGTTTCAAAGTATATTGAAAGTCCAGGTGCTTTAAAGGCAGGAAAATGGTTTTTATTTTTTTCACTGCAGCCCAGTAATCGGACAAATCTGAAAAAAATACACAACAATTTGTGTGTAAAGAGAAAACTTTGACATTTTTTTCGAGCCTGTTCCAGGCTTCTAAGACACAGTAAAATATATTTCGTAATTTTTTTTTCGAAAATATTTTTTTGTGTTCGAATTTGGGCCTGAGAAAATATTGAAAAATATTTTTCTGATAGTCCAAGTTGTGTTCTTATTTATCATATTTTTTCAGTCTGATAAAATAGTGTTCAGTTGTCGAAAAAAAATGAAATTAAAAAAACACGTTTTGGCTGTATAGGGGTGTGGGTGGCAGGACGGAGGCTAAGAAACCTTTCAAAAATATTATTTTTATGTTAGAATTATAGTGTAACCACTCATATGTAATTTGGTTGAGGGGAACTTTTTACTATCTTATCGGGGGGGATCCTTTAAAACGTGTTACACTTTTCGCCTGTCTGCTCGTTCATGGGTGTAGAAAGTTACATGCAAAAGTAAACGATTAAAATGCTTTTCTAATTTTTTTATTTGTCACAGAAGGAAGTTTAATTATCGTTAAGCTGATGAACCAAGAGATAAACTATTTGTGTTATGCCGGAGTAAATGTGAGTTATGTGAGACGTTATGTGAGTAAAGTTAGTCACAGCTTTTCAGCTGTGTAGGTGTATTGATACGATCAAAATACTTGTTTTTTCTAGAATTCTTCCAGAAAAGCAAATTAGAAACCAACTAAGAATAGTGCCAATCAATGTCCTACCGAGAGAAATTGAATGAGGTATTGATCATCACTAAACCAACCTTATATTACCCCAAACGCATTTTATTTGCTGAACCCTCCTAAAAGACGTTTTTTCTAGAAAACTATTAGAATCTTCTGGATGGATTCGCAAATAATGAATACTCGTCGAATAAACCTCATTTGCCTCTATTGGTTGTACGAAAGGGAATCTGTTAGTGAATGACGGACAGTTCTCAGAATATTATGAGATGAAAATTCGATCTTTAATCTCTTTATATACAAATATTGTAAATTTAAGATATAATTTTTAAATACTCTATATCTCATGACACAACAAATGTTTGTATGCAATTACAATTCATCGCAGTTACCATGCTGTAAACAATAATTGTCTATTTACTCCTGTGTTTGCCTATTAGGTAAAACACAAGCACTAGGAAGAATTCTTCTCAATGTAATCAAAGCTTTAAGATTCAAAAAAAGCATTCGCTTTCATAAAATAGACGGGTGCAATAATAAAAAGTTGCCATATGATATAGATTCCATAAATTAATCATAATTGTAAACATTAATTGTACCGTACGAGGAGGCATACAGTCAGATTTTTCTACATCAGCGATTTACAACTCTTACTTTTGCTTTTGAAGAGATAAAAGTTGTAAATTGATGTCGGTGACCATAAAAATCTGATTTTCATTTAATAAAAACTCCTCCGTTTCTGCCTATTGTTGAACAAATGGAATACCTAAAAACTACTATTATTTTGTTCTACCGTTTAGAATGCTTTACAGTGCAGGGCACGAGCTCATTTTCAATGCGTATTACGTCGCTCTCTACCCAACAGTGCTGGGAGTCAGAACATATCACTTTTATCCAAAACCCTTCTGTTCTACTACTCAATGGGCCGCACGCAAGTGAAATACGAAAAACTATCTCACAAAGCCCAGTACCATGTGCGGAGCAAACCCATCGCATATTGCGTTCGCGCGTACACGTATCGACGCAAATGTGTCTTTCGGGGGAGCAACGCTGTCAAAACAGTCGTAAAGCGGATTACCATCCGGAGTGAGTCGCATTACCTGTTCGGCCCCAGCCGGCCCATCGGCCGCCTTGTATCTCTGCGCCGAAATTGATCGCGATCATCCGATTCCACCGCTGCGCCGACCAGCTCACCGACGAATCACTCCTCCCAGCAGCGGTTGAGCACAAGGAAGCCACTGGAATGTGCGGTTCCCCTCGGGACGGCAGGGGAATAAAGGACGTGTTGGGCTTGGGGCAAACGGTGCGCGGAAGACAGGAGAGCTGCTCGAGAGAGATGGGAGTAAGAGTGGGTCGCAGTAAGGGGCTAGTAATTGATAGATTGACGATTCCGGGCGCGTCATCTGCTAAGGTCATTAGTCCCGTAAGTGTGGTGCATGATTTTATCGAGGAAGGTACTCTTCCCCCGCAGGGTGGCAACGTCCGTCGCCGACCTCTACGTCGGCTCACGGAGTTTTTCTCAGCCAGGTATCTCCACCAGTGGGGCACCACCCCAGCCGAGCCAAGCACTAAGCTCCTTAAATGTGAGGTAGTGCAGTGCATATAACTGTGAGTGTAAGTAAGAGGTGAGAATAAGACAAGGAAGAGGAAGGAAAGATCGTGCGCGGTCTTTGGCCCTGTTGTTAGGGTATTTTCCGGGCATTCGCCTGGTGTTACCGGGAGAGATGGCTCAGTGCATCAACCTGATGTTACTGCAGTCCCTCTGACCGGGAGGCCCTAGGTTCGAGTCCCGACAGCGGCAGGATTTTCGACACTAGCGTCAATCGGTCGAATTCAAGGTCGCATTCAATTCACTAGGTCGAGTTCAATCGCTGTCTGGAGGAGAATTCTAGCGGCCGGCTGCTCTGATCGGTAGTTTTCCGTGGTTTCTCCTATCAACACCAGACAAATGCCGGAGCAGTACCCTATCAAACGGGCCACGGACTGCGCGCGATCTTTCCTTCTTCTTCCTTGTCCTATCCTCTCCTCTTACACACACACACACTTACACTAACATGCACTACACTACCACACATGTCGGGAGACCGGTCGGGAGCTTACAGCTTGTCCCGGCTGGGGCGGTGCCCCGCTGGTGGGAGATTCCTGGTAGAGGGGTAAAAGCCCGGTAGTCGACGGTAGGTCGTCGCCAGATCTCGCCATCCAGCGGGGAAAAGATCATCGCCCCCTCCCGAGAAAAACACTTACTACACTTACGGGACTAATGACCAAAGTAGTTGAGGCGCCCGGAAACACGAATCAATCAATCAACCTGGTGATGATCGGAGACCCCACGAAAACTACCGATTAGAGCAGCCGGCCACTAGAGTTCTCTTCCATACAGCGGTATGACTGCGACCTATCTACCTAGTGTCGAAAATCCTGCCACCGTCGGAAGTCGAACCCTAGAACCTCCCGGTCAGAGGCACTGCATGACGTCAATTGATGCCCTGAACTGGTGGGGATGGCAGAGTAGAGAATGGACTTCCACAAGAATGAACGAAGCAGCGGGAACGTTGAGCGACCAGAATCGACAGCGGGGAAGCGAAAGCGGTAAATCGGAAATACAAGGCATCTGGGGGCGAGCGCGGAACGGCAGCGGCCGCGTGGCGGGAGAGATAGCGCTCTAATGGCTGACAGACGACGCAGAAGGAAGTGACCGAGGAGGCGATACAGACATGCGGGTTGAAGATAAGGACCAGGGCGCTGCACAGCCTGGCGGTTGCGAATGGATCGTCCACATAGAAAGCGATTGGCCCGATACGAAGCTCGGTGCATGCGGAGAGCGACTAAAGGGCAAGGTGCCTCCCTTCAACTGTCATCCTGATCCATCTGCTTCCTTCTACGTTTAATTCTCAGATTGGCCTTGGTTAACGTTGCTACTGCTTTTGAAATACTAGTTAACCCGAGAGAGGTGGTGCGGAGTCCCTTGTGACCCCACGTATCTTTGCTTAGCTGCAGTTGCCTAATTTTTCGAGTCAGAAGCTTTACATTTCACGTACCCTACACCATGTTCTTTAGCTTTTGTCTGAAAGATTTTCAAAATTTTATATGTAATAATTCATTTATTAATATTTGTGAAACCAATACAAACATCTTAAATTTCGTACTTTTTCTAAGTTGTGTTGATTGGCTTTGAAGCATTTTCAATAAATTGTTTGTTTATATGTAAGACAATGTTATAAAATGAAACTTGCTGAATTTTCTGGTACCTTTGCCGTCGAAATATTCAGGAAAATGTAAATGGGGTCACTACATAAAATGAAAGATCAATGATAATTTTGCCCTTTCATTTGTTTCAATTCCTCATTTGCATGTTTCTTTATAATAGTGAATTAAGTTAATACCTTATAAATGATTGATTATAATTAAAATAACTAAAGGGGTCAGAAATGACCCCGCGCCACCTCTAACGTAACTCCGGCAACCGCCACCTGTCCAGGGTTAAAGATGATACTCCTTCTCAGCTGTTAAGATTCTTTGAACACTGCTGTGTGTGGTTTGTGGGCTTGGTTTCAAAGGCAACGTTTGTATTTTTGGGTATGCACTGGTTGAATCCGGCATTGAAGTACACAAATTTGCAGTTCGTTTACCGATGCAAGTAAGTTACATTACTCGTTAGCGAAAATGCCTAGTAGTCAAAAGATTCTTTATTTCGCTTTTTTTACTTTTATCATTTAACTATTTGTACTTAAAAGGAGGAAGAGATTCTGGAGCTGAAGAAAACGTGTGCACATTGTACTTCTCCCCCATACGTCATATACAGTTTTTACCGTTCTTTACTAAATCAAAATCAAAAATTAAATGTGTTGAGTTTGTATTATATTATTTTGACGTTTTGGTCATTGAACATTCGGAAGTATTATAAAACGTCATCAAATACAGGGTTATTAGAAAAAATTATCATTATTAAATGTTCACTGTAGGAGAATTATAGCGGCTGGATCCTCTGGTCGGTAGTTTTCTGTGGTTTCTCTGATCAAAACCAGGGGAAAGCAGGAGCAGGCCTTACCAAAAGAGCCAGGGATCGCGCGCGATATTTCCTCCCATTCCTTGTCCTATCCTACCCCTTTCTTACACATACTTACACTTACCTACATTACACTACCACACATAATTAGAGCTTGTCCCAGCTGGGATGGTGCCCCGCTGGTGAGAGATACCTGGTTAGGGAAAACCCAGCTGACCGACGGTAGGACGGCGCTGGATATCGCCACCCAGTGGGGCAAGATCACCGTCAACTCCCGATGAAAAAACATGCACAACACTTACGCGACTAATGACCTTGGGAGTTGACGCTCTCGGAATCACTAGTAATCAATCATTATTACAATAGATTATGTCGGCCCCGTGGCCGAGATTGGCAAAGCAGGAGTGCTGTTGTGATCTCGGACCATGGAGTCGCGGGTTCGAGTCCCGCCTCGGGCATGGTTGTATGTGTTCGTCCTTTCACCCCTATCATTACCATATCGTTTCATCGTCATACCATAACGTTAACTCCAATAATGATTGCTAATGATCTAATAGTTGATGCGATCTTAAATAACAAAAACAAAATAGATTATAGTAGTTTGTCAATAATCTCTATGGCAGTGATGATGCAGATTTCCATTTGCATACGCCGGCGTGCACTCATAATAATAATAATAATAATAATAATAATAATAATAATAATAAGTGGATGTTGTAGAATAATAATAATAATAAGTGGATAATTGTAGAAACAGTGGAAAATGTTCACCAATTCTCGGAAGAGGACCTCTTCCAAGCAATTAAGAACATGGGAAACTGGAAGTCACCCGGGATTGATAAAATCCAGATTTATTGGATTAAGAAATTAACAGCAATACATTCTCATCTAGCAAAGGCTGTTAATAAAATTTTTGAAAACCCAAAGGAAATCCCGGAATGGCTCACACGCGGCATCACGTATTTGCTACCCAAAGCGGGAGACAGCTCTTTGGCGAAGAACTACAGGTCAATTACTTGTCTGCCAGTACTGTACAAAGTTATAACTTCAGCCATAGCTGACAAAATGTACAGACATCTAGATAAGAATCATCTAATGCCAGCTGAACAAAAAGGATGTCGTAAAGGCTCTTATGGCTGTAAGGAAATCTTGCTCCTGAATAAAGTCATCTTGAATGATGTAAAGAAACGCAAACGTAATTTGAGCATGGCATGGATTGACTACCAAAAGGCCTTTGATAGTGTACCACACGATTGGATTTTGAAGACCCTGGAGATCTATCGATTTCATCCTAGACTTATTGAATTTTGCAAGGCTAGTATGAAGTCGTGGAGTACCAGGTTACTAATCCACAGCGGAAAGGAAGCAGTAGAAACCAGAAGTATTCAGATTAACAGAGGTATTTTTCAAGGAGATTCACTATCCCCTCTGCTGTTTTGCATTAGCTTGATCCCACTATCGAGACAGTTGTCGCAAGCTGACTTTGGTTTTAAGCTCCATGGTGATGAAAGGCCAGTATCACATTTGTTTTACATGGATGATCTGAAAGTGTTTGCTAAGAATGAAGCGATTCTCTCCCAAATGCTGTCTGTCGTGAATGACTTTAGCAATGACATCTGCATGAAGTTTGGTCTTGACAAGTGTGCAAAAATCAATTTAAAAAGAGGGAAACTCACAACGTCTGAGAATATTGAAATTGATACGCACACTGTGATTCAAGATCTTGAGCCAGGTAAAACTTACAAATATCTGGGCATTGAAGAATGTGAAACCATCTCGAATGACAGAATGAAAGAGAGAATTCGTAGGGAGTATTATAGGAGAGTGAGACTGGTCCTGCAGTCCGCTCTGAATTCCAGGAATAAAATTTCTGCAATAGGTAGTTTGGCGGTACCTGTAGCCGAATACAGTTTTGGACTAGTGGACTGGACTGAGCAAGAAATTCGCACCATGGATCGAAAAACCAGAAAACTGCTAACAATGCATCATGTTGCCCACCCTGGAGCTGATATACATAGACTTTATGTGTCACGTAAGGAAGGAGGAAGAGGCCTCAGACAAATTGAGGCCTCCTGGCACAACGCAATAGTCGGGATGGGAAAGTATGTAGTCAGCCATCAAGATGACCCTCTAATGATGCAGGTCATGAAATCTGACCGAAGAATGGGAAACAGAGGCATTGTTAGTGTAGCTAGAAGCATTGCGAAGAAAACTAGGCAAGACACGTCGAATAACACAGACACTGAACTTCTGATGCTGCTAAACATGAAGTGTGAAACACAAAAAATGTTAAAGAAATCGTGGAGAGACAAACCACTCCACGGACAATACCTAAAAAGAATGGACAAGGTGCAGATCAATAAAGATCAATCATTTATGTGGCTTAAAAGGGGAAGAATGAAGCCAGAATCGGAAGCACTTGTAATAGCTGCCCAAGATCAGGCCTTGAGAACACGACATTATGATAAAGCGGTTCTCAAAATCTCCCAAGATGATAAATGCCGCATTTGCCTGGAGCAAGTAGAAACCATTGATCATATTGTCTCAGCTTGTCCAATCCTAGCAAAGACGGAATACCTGAAAAGACATGACAGGGTGTGTAGCTACCTCCACTGGCAGATCTGTACCGCCCTCGAAGTTCCAAACACATGCCCCAAGTGGTACGAACACTCACCAAAACCGGTGACGTCTGTTGGATTGTGTACGATATTGTACGACCAACAAATTCAAACTGATCGCACGATAGCGGCAAACAAACCGGATATAGTTATCCGGGATTTGTCGAAAAAATCGTGTTTACTTATCGATGTTGCGGTACCTTGCGATCAAAACGTCGTTACCAAGGAGGCAGAGAAACGTCTTAAATACAAGAGTTTGGAAATCGAGATCAGCCGAATGTGGGGCGTAAAAGCACAGGTCGTCCCGATAGTTATCGGAGCTCTGGGATTTGTTCCGCAAAATTTGAGTAAGAACTTGTCTAAACTCCCAGGTAATTCAAAAGACTGGGAAGTGCAAGAAATTGCTTTATTTGGAACAGCCCACATTTTGCGTAAAGTATTGTAGAGGCACTGATAGTCACCGGATCTGCTCCTTAGGTAGCTGGTTGCAACCTGGAGTAGATTTTCTATTCAGCCGACTCGTAACATCTTAAGTCGTGATGTAATGGAATAATAATAATAATAATAATAATAATAATAATAATAATAATAATAATAATAATAAAAATGCCTTTATTAATGGCGAGGCTCAGGCCATAGGGCCTGCTCTTCCGCCTAACCACTCAATCTACATTAATACAGAGAAATAATATTTTAAGAGGGGGAGGGCCAGCTGTACATTTACATCTGGGAGAGCAAAACTAGGGACCACCCCGGCATACGCCTTAAGCGATTGAGTAAACCCAGAAAACCTCAATCAGGATGGCGGCTAAAGGCCGCCATGACTCATCGGGTCAATCCTTCCGCCGCCACTACACATACCCCTCCCCTTGCGCGTGGCGTCACGTGGCCCAACGCGAAGACTCCGCAGGGTCAGGTGGAGCGCGTGGAACGCGGGCAGCGCGTGTTCACGGGGCGGGGGGATGTAGAGAGGATCAGGTACGCGAGGGCAGGCGAGCATCCTGATTACAGGGCTGATTCCGTGACAGCGACACCCGCCCGCGCCTCCCCGCCCCCCCCTCGCCGCAGGCGTCACTGATTTATAACCGCGCGTAATCCCGAGTTACACGCGGCGTCGGACGCGGTCGCTGCCGTGTAATGCAGCCGCTCTTCACGCGCGGACTTCACCGCTCGCTAGCGCGCCCGCCCGCCCGCCTCCGCCAATCGGCCGGCGGCTCCGCTGCCCGCTTGCCCGTCTACCTGGCCGCTTGCCCATCTACAGCCCTGCCTGCTCTTGTCCTCGCCTGTCTGCTTGGTGGACTGACTGCCTGTCCATCTACCTTCACGCTTTGCCACCTATCTGCCCGCGTGCCCATCTTCCTGTGTGCCTTCCCGACTATATCCCTGCATGCTCTTGTCCTCGCCTGCCAGCCTGGTAGATTGACTGCCTGTTCATCTACCTTCCGGCTTTCCCAACTATCTGCCCTTCTGCTCATCGTCCTGTGTGCCTGCCCATCTACCCGTCTGCCTTTCCATCTATTATCCTGCTAGCTCTTGTCCTCGCCTGCCCGCCTGATGGACTGACTGCCTGTTCATATACCTTCCCACTTTCCAAACTATCTGCCCACCTGTCCATCTTCCTGTCTGCCTGCTTATATACCCGTCCTGTCAATCTATTATCCCGCTTGTTCTTGTCCTCGCCTGCCCGCCTGATTGACTGTCTGCCTATACATCTCCCTTCCCGCTTGCCCATCTACCTGCGCGCCTGCCAGACTTCCTGCGTGCCCGCCCATCTACACGCCCTCCCACTCTTGTCCTTCACGCCTGTCCATCTGGCTATCCGCCTGCCCATCTACATACCTGCCTACCCATCTATCTGTCTGCGTACCCATGTAACAGTCTGCCTGCCCTTTTACCTGCCACCCACATGACCACTTATCCACCTATCGCCTCGACTACCCATCTGACCTGTCCGCTATCCCTCTGTCCAACTGCCTACCAACCGGTCCGCTATGCCTCAGTAACACTAAATATCTACCTGCCCCCCTTCCATCTATCAATTCTACCGGCCCCCGTGCCCATATTTTCCACTCAACGCGCCCGCCCGCCCCTACCGCCCGCCGTATCCACCCGCCCGCCGTATCCACCCGCCCGCCGTATCCACCCGCCCACCCTCTACCCGGGCAAACTACTAAGCCGCCTGCGTACCCATTTGTGCACGCGCTCGCCCACCCATCCGCCTTGCTGCCCGCCCTCCCTCCGGCCGGCCCATCTGCGTGCTCGTCCGCAGGCCGCGCCCACCCGCGCGTCTGCTCGTCTGAATGCTCTCCCCCCTCCCCCGCAACCCCTCGCGCGCGCTCTTTGGCTGCAGATGCTTCCAGCGCTCACGAGAGCGCGCGGAGATCTGGCGCGGACACTTCAATTGTTTTGCGCTACGAATGAGCTTACGGATGCTCAACCGGATAGCAATGCCTTCCTCATTATTTCTCTGAAGAGCTAAGAGCTTCAATGAACCGTTTTAAATGAAAATACGCGTTTCTCCGAAAAATTCAGATTGAGTAAATAGAATAATTTTAAATATATAAGTTTCGAAATTTCACGTATATTTATAGAGAGCAGTTCGTAGAATCGTTTATAGTTGGTGCTAGAGAATTAATTCATGTGTCTTCACTTCAAAGTGTACCAAAAAACTAGGACATTTTACTAAAATACAAACGAAATCTGAACTAATTTACCTGACTTTTTTTATCACAAAAATATCATTTACAGCATTTTCCCTATATATGCACCTCAGTTCGCGCACCTGTTACTAACCCTATGTAAGTAAAAGTGTACGCAATTTTACATGGAATACCACACGTTTGCGATTTTATAATTACTAAAATATTTTTTGACCAAAAAACATAATTGTGCGTTTACAACAAACGTAAAGAAATGGAAAGACATTTTAAAAAGCGCACGACATGATATTTTCACGAATTCAAGTTCTCCACATCCTTGGAGACCCTTCTCCCAAGACAATCGATTCCATCTCTTTAGATTAAACAGACGGTCAGCAAAGAGAAGAAATTCAAATGGCGCTTACTGCGAGAAGCATATTCCTTTTTGTGGAAAGGAAAACCTTTGCTGAAATTTCCCTTCTTCAAAAATAACACAAAAGGGCAGCGGAAGGCAGAAAATGGGAGACACAGACAAGGTCGAGCCGGCGAAAAAGAGGGTTTCTTACAAGAGCACCGCTGTCGTCTGTCTCTCTCACCTTTAGAAAAGGGCGAACGTCGTCTACATACAACCGTCACGTTGGCGCTGTCAACACTCTTGCCTTTAAGCTGCTACTGATGTGTTCTTTCGTCTTCCCATCGGTTACTTCGGTTCTTACCCACTGTCGCGTACTTTTTAATGTTATGTTGTAGCCATCGTAGCTTTGCAATGCTCACATTACCTCTCCTCTCTCAAAGGCTATTCAGCTTTGAAGCATTTTCGCTCGAAAGTTGTTCTGTAAAATAATATAATTTCAATTTTAGGATTAACAACACTAGTCTTCGTAATTCTTAATATCATTCATTACAATAATGTTTTCAATGTTATACAAGATACAATATTAAGCGATATTTCAAATCAAGTGAGGCTTCAACTCAAAACTGTTAGCGCTGCTACACCACAAAATTTTTTTGTAGTATTCGTAACATATATAATATTGTAATATTGCAAATTGCATTCTACTAATTCTTTAGACTCACCGTAAACAATAATTCAGCGCAAGAAGCGCTGAAAATTAGAATTTACAATTTTTGAAGATTTGAGATTCCTAACATTGAAATTATACGCACAATTTGCTCTACTAAGAAAACATTAACATAAAATGTTGATCCTTAGAATAAATGGTTTCGAAAGCAGTTCTTCATATTTGCTGGTCATTTGCCTTCGGCAGTAGAAAGAAGCAAGGAACAACAATTTAATGTAAAAGAACATTGTAGAGCATAACCAAATTTTCATTATTAAACAGTAAATTACACCAAAACCACTATTTCCGAAAAAAATGTACATAAAATAATTGAACTAACATATATCAAGGAACAGAAAGTTTCAAAACCTCTCTAGCTTAAATATTAAATATGTAGGACATATTTGAACATTTTTCGAATTATCCGAACGTTTTCAACTTTCAAAATCTCTGAAATTTTGATGAAAATTAAACCTATGCAGTTTTATTAATAGAACTTAAATCCATTTGATCAAAAATACTTGAAGAATTGTCGCAGTTTTTGAGGAAATGTTATTTTTGTTTATTGCTATTATGTTACGACCAAATCGCCTCTATTTTACCCTAGAGTTTTTAGTGTGAAAGAGAAACAAAGAGAAGGAGATATAACAAGAAAGAGGTCGAAAGAGAGAGATAGATAGAATAAGATAGATAGAATAAGATAGATAGATAGAATAAGATAGATAGATAGAATAAGATAGATAGATAGAATAAGATAGATAGATAGAATAAGATAGATAGATAGAATAAGATAGATAGATAGAATAAGATAGATAGATAGAATAAGATAGATAGATAGAATAAGATAGATTGAGAGAGAGAGAATAAGATAGAGAGAATAAAATAGAGGGACAGGTAGGAAAAGAGAGATGGAATAATAAAGAGAAAAGAAAAAGAGGAAGAGAAAAAGAGAGAATCGAAAAAGGAGAGAGAGCGGAAGGGAGAAAGAGAGGGCAAAAGGGGGAGAGAGGGGGCGAAGTGGAGAGGGAGAACGGGCGAAATGAGAGAGGGCGTATTGTTTTCATAATCTTCTTCTACCAACATGGATTAGGCTTCAACCTCTTCCGGTGTCCACTTTTGTGTTTTCATAATATTCTTGCAAATATCTACGTCAACTTTAAAAATGAGCTGTAAAAATGTGTCGGATTTGTCATCTCAATTGCCAGTAGAGATCTTTACAAAACTGTCACTGTACAATACGTGCCGTTGTTAAGAAGACCGAAAGCATTTAATATTGATCAACTTTTAAATTTCAGAATTACTTTTTACCGCAAGGGATAGATTAGTGGCTGCATTGATTGTGTTTTGCATTGTTTCTGACCGGGAAGTCTAAAGTTTGGAAGCCCTATGATGGCAAATTTTGTACACTTGCTACTCCATCGGATCTTACACACAGCTTTCGGTCGAATTAAGCCGCTTCATGAAGAAGAGTTCCAACAAATAGCTTCCCTGATCGGTATTTTGCCTAGTTCCTTCGGCTCACACCAGGCGAAAAACGGGGCAATATTTTAACAAATAGGCCACGGAGCGCATGCAATCATTCCTTCCTTGCCTCCTCCTCTTCCTTTACATGCACTAGTAGGAAGCTTACAGCTCCCATTGTTTGGGGTGGTGCCTTTCAGGGGGAGATACCTCAAGAGGGAATTCCCATAAGCTTACGTGTAAGAGAGAGGTGGCTCAGAACATAAACTTATGTCACTGTCGTGGCTTTGAGTGGGAGGTCCTGGGGTCCGAGTCCCGACAGCTGCACAGCAGCTGAAGTTCCACACTCGCCAGATAGCTAGGTTCAGTTCTATCGCTCTCTGGAGGAGAATTCTAGCGGCTGGCTGCTCTGATCAGTAGTTTCCCGTGATTTCTTCGATCAATATCAGGGGAATTCCGGAACAATACCCCACCAAACGGGCCAAGGTCCTCGCGCAATCTTTCCTTTCTATTTCTTGTCCTGTCCTTACCCCATACAAGCACACACTATCATGCACTACACAACCACACATGCTGGGACACTATTCGAGAGCTTAGGGCTTCTCGCTATCCAATGAGGCAAGATCACATCCACCTCCAGAGCAAAAACATGTACTACACTTACGGTACTGATGACCTTAGCAGTTGACGTTCCCGGAGTCACTAGTAATCCATCAATTGCGTGTAGGTGAGCTCCAGATCTCACATCGAGCAAGGAACTCGCATCCTCCCACTGTATAATACTCGTATCCATTACACTCGCAGGATTAATTATCACAGTATTTGAGCATTTGAAAATAAAAAATGAATCAAAAAATTTATCTGTTAGGTTCACTCAGAGTTCTTTAAAAAACGAACATATTTTACTGATTTTCATTTCTTGAAATATTGATATATAACTGTTTTTTAAGCTATCTTGAATAGATTACACAGCAGTAACATACTAAAAACGGATCGTAATACCGTTTGCACACAATCGATCTAGAGCTCTAATCCAGCGAGATGTCAATTTGCAATGAATACTGCAGGTGATAAATTTAGTCCTATGACTGTGCAATTGCCATGTGATTGTATTTGCGAATAACATTGCGAACATGGAATTATCCAATTGGACAGAGCGGCGGGCGCGTGCTGTCTCTCGTGACGTACGCCTCTCCCCCCCAATCCCCCCCCCACCGGGTCTTTGTGGAAGTGATCGTATGTAAGGGAACGGGCGTAGCCAACGGCCGCAGTTAAACTGCTTCATCGATCTGGAAATGGGGCCATTACTCGATTAGATTGCGCATCGGAGCGGAATGACGCGTGGTGTTGAGCTCTGGAGCTTTCACTGGCGCTCCCCGCCGCCGCTACCGCCACCGCTGCATTTACTTTCGCGTCGCTATCTGTAATGGTTGCAGCGCGGTGTGAGGTCCGTTCTGCGAAGCGACTACATACAGGGTCAGATCAGGTTTCAGGGGATTGTTTCGTAGGGGCAAATGAAAGGCAATGCACTTGTGTATAATTAAATTTAATTCTTGAAATATTGATTAGTTTTACAAGTAAATAGTTAGGCAGTAAGCCGGAGGACCAATGAATGTTTATGATTAAAGGTTTCTTCTTTCTTGAAGTTTACACTTACAGTTTGATGACAGTACAGCAAGCACCAACCCAGGTCAGACGGCTGAGTGTGTGCGTGCCGTCCGTAGAAATGGGCTGCGGATGTTACGGCTGGTAGGCTGGATGTCACCATGGGCGCGTACTCGCGTGCTGGAGCGGCCCGTACTGTTGATCGCGGCCTGCTGGCCGCGCAGATTGATTGCCGGAGCCTTGATAGGCAGAGCAAGGACAGCTGACTCGTTCGCAGACTGTCCGACGAGTAGAGTAGTAGTTGTAGCAGCAGTAATAGTAGTTTGACGTAGAGTGACTGCGTAGAAGTAGCAGTGAGATTGACTGAAGAGTGACTGCGTAATAGTAGCAGTGAGATTGACTGGAGAGTGACTGCGCAGTAGTAGAGTTTTGACGTAGAAGTGTGACTGCGTAGTTTCACATAGTAGTGAACAGAGCAGTAATTGTAGCAGCAGTATAGTAGTTTGACTTAGAAGTGCCTGCGTAGTAGCAGCAGAGTAGAAATGACTTAGAAGTTTGACATAGCAGTTTCACATAGTAGAAATGACATTGAAGAAATGACGTTGAAGTGCCTGCGTAGTAGCAGCGAAATTGACTGATAGTTTGACATAAGAGTGGCGCGTGGGAGCGAAGTTGCCGTATTTATTGAAGCGTATGTTTCCAAAAGCAGAGGGGGGAGAGTCACGTGACAATTGCAGCTAGCCTATGATGTACGGTGAGACGTAGTGTGCCACAAGAGATGCTCGCGATTCGTTGTTATGTTTGAAGTGTGTCACGTGACTATGGGCGGCACTGGCTGTGCCCGCGATGGCTGCATCTCATTAGCAAGGTTTGGTATTTTCTCACGGGAACCGCGATGCTGGTTGAGAGTAAGGGGCGGTGAGGCGGGCGCGGTCGCGGGCGCGGGCGCGGACGCGGCTGCCTAGCAGATGCGTTCGTTGTCGGCGAATTCTAACGCCTGTATTGGGGCGGGAGGCACGTAGCGATATCTGGAATGTTTGTAAATATGTCTGGCCGCCGAAATCTGAGAAAAGCAGGTAAAAGGCTAATGGCTTGAGGGCCGCGCGCCCGCCGGGGGAGGCCGAGCCTGCCGCCCCTTCCCCGGCTTACAGTAAGTACGCGGCGGTTCGGCACTTGCGGCCAGAGGGCTCAACGAGAGTCGTTTTGTTGCCTGAACATCTGTGTTTCATTTCTTATGTTTTTGTACAAACGTACTAGAGCCGTGAGAAACTTTGAGGGTGGGGCAGCCGAAGAATGTTGGCCGCGCGGGGGAAAGACAATTTGAGGCTGCACCCTGCTGGCGAGTTTCCTTGTAATTGTTCGCGAGATTGAACACTATCTATTACAGCATCGCACGTCCGTGCCGCTGCCGCCCATGGCCCCACCAACTCTGATGCTGATACATGAAAGGAAAGCACTTGCTACATCACTATAGTGTTTAGCATCAAGAACCTGTGGTAAAATGACAAATAACACAGTGAATGACACTTGTCATAAAATAATAAAGCATTCATGCATGCGGCACCAGCTCTGATGCTGCTGCCGATGCCGATGCCGCAGCTTAGGACGATGAAGAACAGGAAAGCACTTACTATATCACTATGATGTTTAGTATCAATAACCTGTCGTAAAATGGCAAATAACACTGTGAATGACGCTTGTTGTAAAATAATAAAGCATTCATGTATGTATGTATTTGGCATTTTGGATCGATTGTCTGACTTTGACGGCCAGCTAACAGTAGTCCTATGCCTGGGCCTAGTTTAATTCCCACCCTTAGGGGGGGGGTAAAAAAGGACGTGTGGCGAACATGACGTATTTCCTTCACAACAACTAGCAAATTCCGCCGGCCCGGAATTTTCTTTGTCACACAGCGACAGAAGCTGAGAAAGTTTAAAGGAATCTTATATCTCCATTGCGACGTTTCTCTTACCTGCCACCGCCGTGTGCCGTTACCCATCCGCCCTTGATGCCGGCCGTGGGTACCGTAACGTGCCGTTGGCCCTGAGTTTTACACAGACGAAAGACAGCAACAGGGAGACGCTCGCCTCACCAATGCCGAGTCAAGTTACACTCGGAACGCTGGCGTATGCTGTATTTAAAGAGTACAACTTGCTCCGTGGTAGGTTCTTCGCTATTGTGAAGAATAGTAGTTTATGGGAATCATAGAAGATCTTGGATATTACGTGGTAGGGGGGCTCAATATTGGATTAGTGAAAGGATGCAACTGTAAAGAAACACAGCAATTGAGCACATAAAACCAAAAAAGAAATATAATCGGTCCACAAGTTCGTTATAGGGAATACAGAACACAATATCGTGTGGTAGGCGTGTCCCTCAAAACAAGTTCATTCATCATATACCTTTTAACACTTATTAAAATATACTCATGTTCTTTTTCTTCTTGTACTGAACTTGTGCCTTACAAAAACTAACAATGTTCACCATTATCTGTGATGTAATAACTGTTTGATAAAATAAAGTAATTAACACCAGGCTGATTTACATCCACGTTTTCAATGTACAATAACCAGATTCTAACTTGCACTGGTAATTTTCTCGTCCACTCCAGTCAAATAAAAGAAAGAAAAAAAAAGAAAAGAAAACTCACAGCTGGAATATTCTCCCGCAGTTCTTTGTTCGATGCCCGTGATCTCCCCGGCGACGACTCTCCTTCTTCGCCACGTGTTTGGTTTCGAGCATCGACCGCCGTAGTCCCGAACACCAACCTCCTTCTTCCAAGTCTGCAATCGAAGTGCCCGACCGGCGTCGCTCCGGGGCGGGATGACGTATTCCACGACCCATGGCTCTTCAGCGCGCTCTACGCGGGTTCTTTGGACTTCAGTGATTATGTGATTGGTCACACCATTTTTGCTCCGATCAGGAATCGGACCTGGGATCAGACAACGGGAAGTTAGTTCGCTTCCCATGACCAATAAAGACTATATTGTTTATAGTATAAAAACTTACATAGAATAAGGACGCATGGTGTAATGTAACATTATGAAAAGTAGTGGGCCCGGCGATGCTTTGCTAATGCAATGTATTACACTTCACAAGCTACTAGTCATTCACTACGCTATTGGTCACGTTTTACGCTACTCTCTGCAAACATTTTAATAAATGAAATACTTTCTCGCGAGTATGGGTTTGTACTATGTCCTAATTTGGAGATGGTTGTCAAGAATCCTATTGTTAAAATATTCAAGTAATAATTCAGGCCGATATTTCAGAATCGCAGGGACCGAATATGCAGCGAAGACGCGCTTAATACTTGTAGGTGCGGCTGGTTGCATTTCTGTTCAGGAGCGCTTGAGTCAGCATAAACGCATAAAATCATCATCTACGCACGTCTTTATGACAGAAATACGCTTATTCCCATTTAACTGTGCTTAAATTCTTTGTGCAAGTGTAAGCAATAAGTTGACAGTTTTGTCGCAACCAAATGAACGGTACGGCAGCGCATAAAATACAATCATTGATTTTTATCTATTATATAATAAACAGTTAGTAGTATCCAACAAGGTTCCACACAGGCATTTTTTTTCCAATCTCGACATACTCTGATTCGACGATTTTTTTTTGTTTCAATAGAACACTTGGATAACAAAATTCATCCTAAAATATGGACGTGAGCAACAATACATTCACAAATTATTCACAATCCACGTACAAATCTCACAGTTATAGAAATTAATGATAGAGAATACTGGAAATGAAACGATACAAATTAACCAGTCTTGTCAACGTGAAAGCAGCAATGCAAGGGCACTTCTTCCGCTAGTGTCGCTTATGAATTACATCGCTTGCTATGTTGCCCACCTTCAGCACAGCAGCTACGTCACGAACCGTCACATTAACCTGCCTTCTCTTCTGTGGTAGGGCAAGACGGCTCTCTCCTGTACCAGGCCCTCTCTCCCACAGCTCATCCCTTTGTCCCTAGGACACATGGACCCGGGAAACTGCAAGAATGCACACGTAGGGCCCTGCGCAATTCGCTCTCGAAAATTGTACATAAAATTGTTTTCTCATTTTTCATAAATTCATTTCTTAGTAATTTCAAAACGTCAGCTCTTAATGATAAAAAAATATTATTTATTCAAATAACTATTAATTGGGCCTTAAAAGCCCTACAGAAGCATTGACATAATACAATTTCACAATAAAATTTCGGGACCCACCTAAATAATTTCTGAGAATTTTTCCTTTGCCTGTAACTAAAGTAAAAATAGGAAGATTACACGGAGAGCTCACAGAAATGCAGCTCTGAAGAGTAAAAAGCGAAATAAAAAACGTTAAGGCTTCGGAGGACCTGCATATTTATCTTCGGGTTAAAATGTTTTTGCACGTCTAATACGCTAATATACGAGCTATACGAGATATACGCTGATATACATCATGTAATATAAACCTCAGTTTCGGACACTTATTTCTAGGAAATAATTATGCCACTCGTGGATAAATTTAATAACTTTATCATTCTTCTCTGAGATTTTGGATCCTGTCTCTGAGATTTTTGATTTTGCCAATCTTTACATGTAAATTTTTGAAATAAAATATAAATTTTAGAATTCAGAATATTAGTATTTAGTAGATACTAAGGAGACCCTGACGCCGTGCAATACGCTGACATATGAGCATCCTGTACAAGTCCCAGTTTCGGCCACTATTTCTCGGATATAAGAATGTTACACGAGGACAAACTCAATAATTTCTCATTTTCCTTCCTACGTTTACTCGCTCCATGAATTTTTAAAATTTTCTTTAATATTAAATATTGTGTGAAACTTTTTATATTTTGAAAATTGATGTGAAGGATGTACTAGGATTCATGGGATGTCATCAACTTTCAAATATCTATAACATGAAGGTATCCTCGCCGCCACATAGAATGGGCAACGGCATATTCTGAAGTCCCAATCCTTCTGCACATTCTGGCAGCACTGTACGGAGGATAACGCCATCTGGTTCTTTCATAGTTAACTATTACAAAATAACATTCTCTACCAACTGCCATCGCCAGAGAAGCTGATAGGGCAGATTTCCCCCAGGTTTCACCCAATCATCATCTCTAGTATGAACGTTCCCTATGGATAGGTGTGTTCATCCTAAGGGTTGAGAGTATTGGCGCAGAAGGCACAGGGGGGCGGGGTAGTCGCGTTGCGTCCGAGAGGAAGCCATTCGATCGCATACAAGAAATATATCAATAAAGTTAATATCATACATTACAACATAAAATATTCAGCGCATGCAATAGAACTAGTGGATTTGAAAAAGTTTATGCATTGCTTTTTTCTCATAATCCAGATTTACTTGCGAAAATTCAAATGGGTAATATCATCCCCTCTTTTAATGCAAAACAATTGAAGTATGAGAACGAATATTACGAAACCGAGACGAAAAAATGAAGTGGACGGAGGCGGCTCCAGGATTGATAAAATGTTTGTGAGTGGGAAGTTTTGGCGAAGTAATAATGTTCAAATATCAGTGTTTACGAAATTCAACATTTTAGCAATAATTAAACTAGCTATTTAGTTTTTTTTAGCTGTTTAGTTAATTTTGCATTTCTCGTTAAATTTGTTTTTTGCACTATTCACTTCAGAAACAATTAGAGGATCGTCCTGGGTCGTATAGCACACATTTCGAAATTGTTTATAACATTGTTAATTGTTGCAAAATTGTTAATTCGCAGTTTTTAGTTCTGGGACATCAGGGGACCCTTCTAACATCAGAATTTCAAAAATTGGAAATTGTTTATAAATTTGCAAAATATGCAAAAAAATTTTATTGTCTTTTCTAAACTGCCTTTAAACGAGATGCAAAATTCTGCAATCCGATCGGTGCTATCGCCTTTCGTTTTCGAGATATGCAATTGTTTATAAAATAGCTCGCTGCAATGACTCGCTTAGTTTCTCCGCTGTATACGTCTAAATATAGGAAGGGGGTGGGAGCGGATGGGCCACCTTAACGCTCTCATATATTGTGGTGGAAATGGTTGCTGGTTAGATATTGCTAACTTTCTAACATTCCATTTTATTCTAAATACGGCAGTGAAACTTCTGTTTGTAGATTTGGGTTGGTGTACGTAATATTATCTTATTAACAAATTATTTTGCAAATTGAATGTCGAAGCTTTTGCATGCGTATATGAACAGAATATATAATGCGTATTTTTGTATTTTCTATATTCGTTATTTACCAAAATATATACCGTTATTTTTATTGGCTAGCGTGGAAAATATAACAACGAAATTAATTTTAAAGATACTACTCAGGTAATACAGGTCGGCTCTCGACCAATCCTGGACTCTGGAGTAAGAGGCGAGTCCGTCATTGGTTTTGGTAACCTACCAGAGTTGCTTCTTCCTCAAAACTGTCCCCTCTCTCCACTCCTTTTAAAGCGAAATTGGCGGGGCTTGATATAAAAGCCAATCATACCTTTCCTTTCCTCCAGTAGAATTCTTTTGTCCGTCAATTTTGGGAGGCAAATTATTGACATATAAAATCGCGTATAAAATTGTGACCAATAATTTAAATTAAATATTGAAGCAAACAATAAATTTCCGAAGACATGAAGGCATACAGCTTCTCTTTTTTTCCCGTTCCGAAAATGTTAATATATTCTTATATTATTTACTAGTTATGTTGATCGTCTGTTAATAAATTCTGTTGATGTTCAGTATCTTACGTTTCAAGAGAACCAGTAGAGTTATTTAATAAGTAATTAGTATGTTGTATTTTGTCTTACTGTCAGTAATTTGTCTTAATACATAAGTTACTGAAAATCAACCGAATTTAATACATTCTTGTTACATCGCTCACAATTTCATTCCAATCAATATGTATATTGCTTTCTTCAGCAAGTGTTTTTACAACATAGTGCAAATTATTCTTCATTATTTGCGGTAGCTCTGGAAATGTTATATCTGAATAGCAAGAAAGAGCATATTTTAAATGTTACATGGCGGTACCGACGCAATGCAATACATATGCCGATACAATATCATATTGACATGTTTGCTAATAGAACTTTCTAATCATGGCAATGGAAATTAAATATGTGGACTTTTAATTTCAACAAGAGAGAAATTTTGCAGAGACAAGTATGTAGTATGCGAAAAAGTAAAAATACCGTTGTAGTACAGTATTGGCATGTGCTAATTTACATAAATTACTAATTAAACGAATAAGAACTTACGTAGGTAAATGAGTAAATATCAATGAAGTGCAGTTTTGCAATTGAATCTTACGTTTTTAAAATTAAGTTTTCGCATATTAATAATCCTCATAGCATTCGCATCTTTCTTTTTCCATTCAACCACGACACTCCTATGCTTTTGCACAATGCCTCGGAACCCAAGAGCGTTGTTCGAGGTCATAGCTTATCGAGTTAAAATCCTGAAAACTTGAGTTCTTAGAAATGTTCCCCAAATACGTAAATGCCAAGAAGGTCATCTTATGGAAACACAGACAATCTCTGAATATATTCAGCAGAGTTAGTCATTTCAACAACGAAGCCACTTGAAAAGCACTCATTTACACAAACGTTAAAATTTCAACAACAAAGCCTTTTATTATCTTATAATTAGGGAACAGATTTTCATGTAAATACATATTTTCACAGGAACAAGATACCTGCATTCAGTAATATTTTATAGAGATAAGACATTTTGGGTGAATTAGAACAATTTTTATTTTACTTAATTTTAAAATCTTTGGTCTAATTTCATGTTTTTAAATATTTTAGCTATTACTACATATTTCCTAACAATTTAATAAATTTATACCTTGAAACGGAATATTTCAGATGTAAGTTTGCAATATCACGGCAAATCATCTTTCTCAGAAAGAAGTTCAATGCGCTTCAGTGACTACCGGACCGTCTTCATGAATTGTCAAATTTACTCCCCCTCTACTTCTTGAAAACCGGGTACGTGTGTCAAGGATGAACGGATGTATCTGAAGCAGAAGTAATTTCATTCACGTGCTTGCTGATGATTAATACATCCCATTCGTAACTCGATCAAAAACTAACAAATATTTTTATATATTATTGTATTATCGCGAGGTTGGAGTAGGCTGGAGGGTACTCACATGTCACAACTAACTTCTGGATCCATCACGGACACTACATTACTTCTATTCAGATGAGCACCAACTCCTCATCAACATTAGATTAGATTTATTATTAACTAGATGACCCGGTGAACTTCGTAATACCTACATCTACCAAGTATACAGAGTGGCCCATTTAACTTGAGAAATCCAAATAATTCGAAAAATATGCAACGTTCAAAAATATGTCAAAGGTAAAAAATTAATATCTATAAGGGGGACATCTGTCAGACCTAAAATCAAACTTCTCCACTCGTCTCCTGAGTGTGAGGCGGGAGCCAACTTTGGAATTTTACACGAGGACCCCCTCCCTTTATATTGCAGATTCGGATTCTACACAAAAAAATACATAAGTTTGGTTTAAAACATTTTTGATCGAGGAAGACGATTTGTATTCATGTATGGCCAGCAGCTTCAAATCGCTTGCTCTGATTTAATTATGTTTAATCAAATTCTTTAATGAAAAATGGTTGTTTCTATTTAAGATTTACATTCAGGCAATTAATGTTCCCAACTATACTTAAAGAGAAAAGTTTGCAACTATTTCACTTAAACTTATTTCGAAAAAAAACATACTTGCAAAAAATCAAATAGCAATGATAATCTTAACATGATCCATGTAGTATTATATTTAGATATCTAAAAGTCTAATGAATGTAATTACATGGAAATGAAATGCACCTATTTGATCCACTCTTATATTTCATTTCCATTTCAATCAGTAATTGTTATTTCATAACAAATATTGAAGTGAGTTATACAACCCTCATAAAATTACCAAAATTTTTAACACAAATATTGAAAGAATAAGAACAAATGCATTATATAAAACACTTTATATTTTGCCTTGTGGTTACTATAATACAATTTTGTAAACACATTAACTCTCAAATCGTTAGATAATTCAGCCTTACTTTCCGTAATATGAAAATTTCGAGCAAGTCGAGGTTTTATTGGAACTCTGTTCGACTCTGTGCTTGTAATTGTGTGTCGAAATATTGTCCCCTCTATATTGAAAAACTAGCGGTGGGCATACTTTCTCGAGTTCTTTTTACGAATTAGGCAATATAAAATTCAAGTTAAATCCGAGCGAAAATTTCGCTTATTCCAACTGGATTGCACGTTGTCGCTACAATGACGTATCACCTCTTAATTAACAATCGCTACATTAATCCAAAGCTTACTTTAGGGAGTGTTTCGAAATCCGCGAAATCACTCTTCGGACTGTGATTTGAGCTTGGGAGCATATTTTTTGAGATTCCATTAGTATACAGTCGAGCTGGTGATATTCAAGATGTCCCTAACTATGGGACACCCCTATAACTTCCAAACGGTTCCCGATATCGCAATAGTTTTCGCTCAACAATGCGTAATCATGGGGCAAGTGAGGTGGTGTAGAAATATTGTTTGAACTATTTTTAGTTTTCGAGAAATTTAATCATTGTTGATTATTTAAATTGAGCCTATGTTTTTCTCACTAGAAATAGATCGATCATACAAAGAGTAATGCAATGATGTAATACATGTTAATATTACGATAGTATTTTGTGCATAAATGTTTACTATCTGTCATGAGATTTTAAATTAGACTTGCAATTTTTCCTGCTGCAGCAATCAGAGCTGTCGCTTGTAGGGAAGTTGACCTTCGCGGCCTCTCCCCTCTCCCCCTTAAGTGCTGGCGTCACGAAGGAAACTTTCCCCAAAGGGGACAGTTGCAAGGGTTACTACAGGAAATCATGTACACTTAATTTAAAACCACATGCCAGAAAGTATAATTTTGTACGTCAAATACTATCAAAACATTAACATATGTTACTTCATTGCATTCGTCTATTTATGATCTATCTATTGCTAGTGAGAAAAATACATGCTACTATTTAAAAAATCAAAGATAATTAAATTTATCGAAAACTAAAAATATTTTGAACAATATCTCTACGTCACAGTATTTGCATCATGATTCCGCATTATTGAACGAAAACTGCATTTCTATCTCGGGAACCGTTTAGACGTTATGGGGGTAGCCCATAGTTGGCGGGACGCCCTGTATGCCAAACTTCGCAAGTTTTAGATCATTTTCGTAGTTATATGAAAAGAAACTAGAGTTGCTGTCTATTTTTTTAATTCATATTTTCTCAATTTTTCAGTCCCTTTAAAATATAACTGAAATGTGACATTAACAACATTACAGAAGTTAAACATAATCCAATACGAATATTTTCGATAAAATATTTGGAGCCGTTTTGGGGGTTTCTGCATCATATCGTTTGAGGCTTTCTGCAACTCTGCACTTTTGATCTAGTTTTCACAGACACTTTTTGAGTTTTCATGAAAATTCATTAAAAATCATTTGAAGCACATCTATTTACAAATGCAGTATTGTATAAAAATGTAAATATTAATCACAAGATAAAAAAATACTTTTCTAGATATTTGGCAAAACGACATTTGTGTCTTCTTACACAGTGCATTAAGTAGGCCTATTATGCGCACAAAAATTTTACTGAAAATGTTTGGAACCCGTTCCATCCAATCTTGCTTTTAATATTTTCTAATATTGTCCACATTCCAAGTAAATAAGGGAAAACAAGCAACATTTTCAAACAATTAACAGGATAAATTTTTAGAAACTAAATACGGAGAAGAAATTTCATTTGAAGGAAAAATCTCAATCTTGAATATTCAAGTTTTAATAAGATGCCGAAAAATATTCAATTCTTTGCAATTTTTCGAAATTCAGAGTAAACAGTGAAATTCATATTTATATCTTTATAAATGTATTTCTTCTTTGTAGCGTTTTTCTTCTCTGAAATGATTCAAAGTTCTAATATTTTTTATAGAAAGAAAAAAAATATTCATTCGTGTGTCGACAAGAAAATGTAATATTTCCTGTTGAAAATATCTTGGCATGAGGGGTTAATGGCGATGGACGCACAACCCTCCAGATTGCGCTAGATTTTTCAAAGCTACGTTCTCTAGACCCAACTATTTAGATTACATTTATTTTATCGGAGATCGTATATATTTTCACGTCCATTGAGAGGTAAATAGTTGAAAAACTTCTGTGATTCCTGCTCATTGAAATTTAATTGACATTAATTTTTTGTATAAGTAATATTGCTTTCCAGTTTCGTGGATAAGAAATGTATTGTTATAAGAAACGCTTTAAACCACGGAATGGATGGCTCAGTGTCACAGAGATACTATTCCAGAGCTCGGGGATTAGCGGGTTCAAATCCCAGTCTGCGTAGGTATTTTTATCCATTATTACCAAAAATTCCACCAACTTACTAAACTATTTATTCAAACTAAATTCATTACAAAATTAAATTTCTCGAAAGAGAGTATTGAAGGTGGAAATTTTCCTGGATATGATTATGCTATTGGAGTTAATTACAATGTTATATTATTATTTAACAATTTCAGATGTATGTAGAAATCTATTTTATATTTTCTGTCTTTAACACACAACAAAGATAATACAGATTTTGAGTAAAAAAATTAATAGTATTTTTTCATTCCAAAACACTATTCCTGGCAAACGTTAACGCAAAAAATGACTGATTCTGGCGACAATATTAGTGATGTCTTCGTGCTTACTACGAATATTATAGTTCATAAACGAGTTGAATAAATGCATCTCTTTTGTTGAGAGAGATTATCGATTTTCTCTCACACACCTCAAGCTACTACCGTCTTGTCAATTCCGCTTGGAAGAACTTTCGACTCCGGGTGAAATGAGATAAGGGGCTACGCAGCGTTGCCAAAAAAAATCAATATTTTCACTCACGGCTAAGAAAATTGAACAACTTCCTATTAATTCTTTCACACACCTCAGAATAACCAAGCCACGCAAGAACTAGCTATCTCACTAGTGGATGTGAGACCTGTCTCTTTCAGAGGCGTAAAATACTGCATTTTACAAGTAGAAACAACCCTCAGATTAAAACAGCAACTCGCTATTCTCGTATTCGTTAGTCTCTTGATACGTTTGGTCTGAGTTAGCTTTTCGATTTTTCCTATCCTCTTTACAGCAACTATCTATAGGCGCCTGTAATACATTTTTACTTTCTCATACTTATTTCGTGACAAGAGAAAGTGTTGTATCGTGTACTGGAGAATTTTCGACAGAACAACTCTTATTGCCAGGTCCTGGTAAAGAATAAGTGGGTAAATCGTGTACGTATACAAGAATATAGCAAATTACTTCCTCTAACACGATGTGAAATAAGAATCCATGTTTTTTGGGATCTTGATACAGAAAAATGGATTTACGGCAAAACATCTCTTTGTCTGTTCCTCCGTTCCTCCATTTACGGTCAACGCTAGCGCCTAAACCGTTCTGCCGATTTTCTCCGAATTAATATTCCTCGATCGATTTAAAAGAAGTCAAGGCCCTCTGAGTTTTAAATGGACATTTTGATTTTGTGGGTTCTTTTTTCATAAGCCTCAATATTTTCATGATTTTCTCAAAAATGGCTTCAAAAATTTTGATTAAGTTTGGCCTCGGATAGCGTAAAGAACGCTTACGGGAATGATGAAGGTCACATTTTCGTTGAAATAACTAATTTTTCGAAAAACAAGACGTCCAAAAATGTTTTCGGCGCCTTCCTACAACTACAATATTGAAGTTAGAGATTTTTTTATGAACAGTGTTCTTTAAAGATACATTTGAAATTAAGGTCATATACTACAATTTATCAATAATATGAGCGTTTTTGCGTAATTTGTGCAAAATATAGACAGTTTTTACATTTTTTCCTTGAAAAAGCTGTTCCAATTTTTACTTTTCCGCATCCATAACTATATACGGAGTAATATACGTAGTATAGGGAAATGTATGTAATGCTGCGAAAAAAATTGCGAATTTTCGGCAGAAATATTCATTGCTCTCATTGATAACGAAAAAGTGTATAAAACCAGTTGCTAAACTCCCCTAACACGCGGTGTACTCAGAATACCGGTTTTGTAGGTCTTTGATATCGAGAAAGGAACTGAAAGCAAAACGTCCGTCTGTCGGTCCGTCCGGAAGCCTAAACCATGCGTACCATTTCTTCCAGATTGGAGAAACCCCTGTTCATCTGGCTCTAGTCGAAGCTTTTAGATTTTGAAAAGCTTTCTAAAACAATTTGAGTATACTTTACATGAAGCCCTCCGGACAATTTCAAACTTTTCTCAAAAACGGCTCCTAATTTTTGCTTTAAATGTCTTGTAAGAATAGAGTAAAATACAGTTATTAAGGTGGCTTATGTCCGATTTCCACGGTTAACTCTGAATTTGCGAAGATTGCACAAGTTTGGATTTTTTTCGGCATCTTCCTCCAACTACAAAATTGAAGATAGAGATTTTTCCTTCAAATAAAATTCGTTCTCCAAAGTGAGTTCTTTCTTTAATGTCAGGTACATTTGTCTGAACCGTTAAGTAGTTTTTGCGTAATATTGGGTGCAAAATGTGCCATTTTGTGCAAATAGGATAGTGCTAAATGCACTCCATGAGATGACATAAATGCCATATTACTCTATTCTTTTGTTTTTTCAAAAATTACAAAAATGTAATTTTGTTGACTTGTCTATCACGTCGTTAATATTTACATTAGCGACAATTTGTTCACATTATCATGTTTATGAGTATATGTGATTTAAATAGTGTCGTATAAATTTTCTAGAAAACTCAACCGTTTTCTGTGAAAACTAGCTCAAAATTCCTCATTTCCGGAAAATGAGGAATTGAAGTTTGAAAATCGAAGATGGTGTATTTTGGAAAATAAATTTTGAAAATGTTTCATAATTTTTACAATCATGACGTTACAAATGTACCTGAAACGCAATAAAATGTGTAATTTCTATTCTTTTGCACTTAAAAGAACTTCAAGGAATCTGAAAAATATGCAAACAAAATTTATGTAAATAATCTTAACATTACGTTTTATCTAGTTCATGTCGTCTGCAGAGGAAGATCGTATTTTCATGAAAAACGGTTTTGTAATGATTACATGCAAAATACCGAAAAGAAAAAATATAAGATTGTATTTGTTCATAATTTTACCACAAAACAAAAGTTAAAAAAGTGTTTTTAGGTAATTTGAAAATTGTCGGGAATTTTGTTGGTCGAATATAAAAAGAATGACCCTATTGTATTTTTGAGTTAAAGTGATTTAATCCGACTAACGAGGTATTTTGCATACGTCGAATACCAAAAGGGGTAACAGAGTTACCCCAGGGAAAATTCAATTGAGTTTTAATATTTTTACCGTAAATGCCGTAATATTGTTTTGGTTTTGCAGATTAAACATTATTTTGATACATTAATAAAGTATTTAGAGATTTTAACGATATATATTTTACATGCAGGACCTCGTCCACAACGAAGAGGTCTCGAATGTCAAATGATGCCCTTTTAGAGCACATTGCACTATTTGTATTGTCTCTTTCACTTAATACTCTCCTGAACTGATGAATACGTCATCATTCCTGTTTTCCTCGTCTTCAGCACAAATAATATCGTCCACTTCATCTATAACCTATACATTTTCTTCATCACGCTCACAAAACAATCTATACTTCACGATCTTCTTCACACAAATTGCCTGGATTGTGAATCATTAATAACTTTTCAAAATTTTCAAGACTGTAATTCTTCGACATGTTCACATACCAGTATTAAGCACCAGTTCTTTAATAACACTTCGTAGGAATGTCCACAAAACCATCTCCCTTCTCCCACTCATAATATAACCTCAAACCACGTTATTAAATCCCGAACGTCCAATACCAACGGGTCTAAGGTAGTAACTCCAGCTTGACTAAGAGCAAAAGAAACGCAGGTTTTTCCAAAATGATAGTTTAAATAAATATGTAAAAAACTACACAAGATATCAAAAATGTAAGAAAATTATAAGATGAGAAGAAATAATAAAATATGCGTGGGGGTAACTCAGTTACCTCCCTCAGTAGCAGAAGGGTTAAATGACTTCAAATAAAGTTTTTCGAAAACATAAAAGATTCCTATGAAAAAGAGCTTCAAATTTCGCATTTACAGTAGCGGTAAAACGCCATTCTCTTAAAAATGGCTCCAAATTTTTTAAGGAAAATTGCCATATAAGAGGAGTTTTCACTGTTCTTTAATATTCTCAAAATAATATTTCCGTTTTACTATTAAGAAACTGGAAAATTAAAAAAAAAATGTTTAAAAAAAGTAATTTTGGTTGGCGATAGATGGTAGCTGGCAAAAGTATATACCAAGTTCGAATAGCTAGCCGAGACCAAAGGAAATAAACTAATAAGGGAATGTCTGTGCCATTTTGTAGCACCACTAGTTCTCTTTAAATTTTCTCCTCGACAGGAAAAAAGTCCCATTTCCGGCGAACTCTGTATTTTCGAAAATTGTTTAATCTTAACATTTTAAAACTACAAATGTGAAGGTAGAATTCTTACCTTAAACAGAATCCGTTCTAAAAATTCAGCTCTTTAAAAACGGCCATTTGTTTTTTCTTTAAAAACGGAAAATTGTTTGAGAAAAAGAGTAGTTTTTGCGTAATTTATGCTTAAAATTTAAGTACTTTATAAGAAAACATTTTCTCAAAAAATGCCCAAAAACATTTTCTTAAACTTATTTTCACCAATAGAACATTAAAATATTAAAAGAATGGCGCGGATATCATTTTTGTCGAAGTCTCAGAATGTTCGATAATGGTAACTTCTGAAATGATGTGAGAAAGTACGTGCTGTTCTAGAACTACTAGTTTTTTGTTGACTCCCAATTATTCACTTTCTTATCGATAAAACTGAAATACGACTTTAAGAATATCATAGAGGGCAGAACCTTCTTTTATACATTTGGAGAAATTGTTGAAAAACTGTCGCTTACGTGTTGTTACGAAAATGAAAAATTTTTAGTTCATTTTCACGAGATAGAGTTTTGAATTTTAGAGAACCTGCAGTTAAAATCATTTGAAGCAATTACACTCACAAATGCAATTATTGATTAAAAACGCCCGTAATGTAAATATTACTGACATGAGAGATGTATCGAAAACTTACATTTGTTGCAAACACTTTCTTGAAAAAACAAATAATACATCAAAATAAAGTTTATTTCATTTTGTTCAGTGAATTTAGCGCTATCCATAGAGTATGTGAAAGAACAAAAATATGATTCCGTTTTCAGAAAATCTTAGTTTTAATATTTTTTAATTTTGCTCATATTTCAATAAACATTACGCGAAAACAACAAATATTTTCAGATAAGTTTACGTAATATTTTATCAAGAACTTACTGTCAAGAACTAATTTCATCTGAAGGAAAAATCGCTTCAACTATATCATCCATAATATATAAAGAATTATTTTCAATTTGCAGGGCCTCGAGTCGGGGCAGATCGATAATGGTATGTTTTTTGCCAAAAATTCTACGAATAGTTTAGACATTAGTGTGGTCACAGACTGACAAACGGACCGTCGGACGGACGTTTCGAAATAAAACACTCTGTTCGTATCAGAGAATCCCTAAACCTGTACTGCCGGTGAAATGAGATCATCCAGTGGCATTACGATCCTGTAGACAGTCTTGTGTGGCGCGAACCAAGGATCGTCACAAAGATATCTTATGTTTTAGTTTTGGTTCTACAAAGAATATCCTATGTAGTTATTACTTCTCTGCGGTGTTGGATTAATCCATTCCCGTTCCAGAGTATAATTTTATTTGTTAGCTTCATTTCTGCATTTTGGATATTAATGTAGTGATCCTGTTTGTTCGAATTGCTGTTTTATAATGTTTTCTTATCTTTGGAAGGAATTTTCAATTACATTGCGCATGTCTATTTGTGATGGGTAGTAAGTTAGATTATATGGGGGAGGGTTCTAACGGATTACTGGATATGTAAGCAGATGGGCAATAAATGGTATTTTTCTGTGAATGGTGAGGGTTCCTTAATTTTGAGGAATTTTCTGAGTTGAAAAAATGTATTATTTGAATGAAGTGAGAAAGGAGGGGAGGAAACTCTGGAACGAGGACTTTTTAGTGGGGATATTTTTTTCTTTTCTCTGTTTCGTTTATTTATATAATTTTGGTGTATTTGACAACATTTCTAATTGGGTATCGTCCTGTGTGTTTTCGTGAAATGAGAACGCATTTAGCCGGCTGTGGTTTATCTTTCCGATGCTCAATTGTTAAATATTAAAAGCCGCATTTTACGCATCTATTTGCGTTGCCGTAGAGTATGTTCTCGTAAGACCGTATTTTGGGCACCGATGGCATTGAACTGGTGTTTTCTTTTTACATGGTGGTTCAAATTTGAGATTGCATACTAAAATTTGTCAATTTCTTAAATTCCTTTGTTGTTTTTGTGTGGTTCTAAGTCTATAATGTGCAGAGAGAGAGAGGTTTCATGATTACCCAATATCGCACTTTATATACGTTACGAACAAGGTGGCCCTAAGATTCACGTTCATGTTTTATTTCTTCTTTGTTCACTGATGAGTAAATACAATAAAGTACGACACGGAATGCCCTGCTTTACTTTGAAATGCGTGGTATTCCGCTTCTTTTTCGTTCAGTACTTTAGTTACATTTCTGTATGCTTCAGTACTGTGAATGGTATTATATTTACTTCGTTTCTATACATTTTATATGTGAGTTTCTTTACATTCACGTGTTAGTTTAGAACGTCCATTCATTTTCGTATATTCATATCATTTAGCACGAATATTGATGACAGTTTAATTGTTGACTTTTGTTTCATTTTTCGTTTACTCTTCATAGCGTCAAATTCAGGTAACTACATTTTGTTCATTAAACCCCAAAATATCCAAGCAGTCCTTTGAAATTCAATAAAACGCTACAATTCCGTTGCTAATAATACCAACTTTAATTATTTTCTACAAACGATTAAATGGAGATGTGAACATGCCTCTGGCCGAAGGGATAAAAGTAAATGACTGACGATGACTGACAACATTAAAAAAAGAATTTCAAGGAGGATTATATCAAGCGTTCAATACCCGCACAAGAGCTTGTAGACGCGTCACCAAGGCGCAACAAAAGTTGAAAAGAAACTTATTGATCCTAACACGCAACACTCACCATGCTGGATACTCGGATTGACTTAAAACTTTTTCCAGCTTGTTCAGAGCCTTTCAAAACCCCTACATAAAAATTTGTACGTGCTATGAACCATTGCAAGTAGTGTTTTTGCGATAATTAGTATTGGGACCTTTCTTGACTAAAGTCGCTAAACCGACCGTGGAAGGGCGGAAATCGCTGCTCGCCGCTGGTTCTGCGGCCGTTACTCACACACCGCGCCTCCACTTTCGGAGTGTCGGCAAGGTCTCAGTTACTTGGAGGGCAGGCGGAGTGACAAAAACGGGTGTTTACTTTGTAGGTTCTGATGGAGGAGTAGGACGAGAAAACATACATGAGTAATTCGAATGCGATAATTAAATGCATACTGGCATTATTTACAGGATGTAAAGATTACAATGTGGTTTAATTAATCAGGCAATACTTATTAAATAATAAATACGTAAATAAATAAATGCACAACAAATCAGTAAACAATTAAAAATAAATAATGAACAGATACAATAAAGAAAAGATGATACACAGCGAGCAGATCAAAGGGTACTGGAGGAAGAAGAAGGACCAAGGAAGAAGTAATGAAATTGGTGCGTGGTCCCTTGATGAGCCAAACGAAAGAAGAAGAAAGAAAATATAAATACGAATTCTTAAACGAACGCGCTTGGAAATCAGATATCAGCTGATAGACGCCGCGCAACGTTCCTATCGCTGCCGAAGCAACGGCTCGCCCGCTGCGGGAAGCGCAAAGATCACGAAAGGTCCTGATACAAAATGCCTATAAAACACTATTTATAATATTCCATAGCACTTCAAAATTTGCGTATATAGGTTTTGCATGGTGTTCTATCAGCTGGTGAAATTTCATGTCAATCCGAGCATCCAGCACTGTGAGTGTTGCGTGTAAGAATGGTTATAATTTTTTTAAATGATAATGATAATGTTTGCTTTTCAGAGACACGGGACGCATTTAAAGAACACAATATATTAAAAAATTGGGGATGTTATTACTATTATAAGGAAGTGGGTTCGTCGTTGAAATGACTGATTCATTCATATGCTCAGAGAATTTGTGCATTTTCATGAGATATACCTTCTTGGCATTTACGTATTTAGAGAACATTTGTGAGAACTCAAGTACCCGTGATTTGGACTCGATAATCAAATATAAGCATTCTGAAGGTAGTTTCAAATAGCATTGTGCTGTCACGTTCGGGTGCAAAATGTGCCGCTAAATGCACGTTACGTTTGCAAAACGGCTTGAAGGGTAGATTTGTGAGGGAACTGCGAAAAGACTGAATCCCCCCACAAAATGGGAGTTATGACATGCGAATTTCTTATAACAATTACATATCTCAAAAACGAAAGGCGATGGCGCCGACTGGATTGCGGAATTTTGCATCTTGTTTGAAGGCAGTTTAGAAAAGAATATTTTTTTTGCAAATTTTGCAAATTTATTAACAATTTCCAATTATTGAAATTCTGAAGTTAGAAGGGGCTCTTGATGTCCCAGAACTAAAAACTGCGAATTAACAATTTTGCAACAATTAACAATGTTATAAACAATTTCGAAATGTGCACTATGCAACCCGACAGTGTCCTCAAATTGTCTCTGACGTGAATATTGCAAAATAACAATTTGGACAAGCGATGCAAAATTATTACTAAATATCAAGTTTAATTGTTGCTAAAATGTTAAATTTCGTAAACACTGATATTTGAACATTATTACTTCGCCAAAACTTCCCACTCACAAACATTTTATCAATCCTGGAGCCGCCTCCGTCCACTTCATTTTTTCGTCTCGGTTTCGTAATATTCGTTCTCATACTTCAATTGTTTTGCATTAAAAGAGGGGATGATATTACCCATTTTAATTTTCGCAAGTAAATCTGGATTATGAGAAAAAAGCAATGCATAAACTTTTTCAAATCCACTAGTTCTATTGCACGCGCTGAATATTTTATGTTGTAATGTATGATATTAACTTTATTGATATATTTCTTGTATGCGATCGAATGGCTTCCTCTCGGACGCAACGCGACTACCCCGCCCCCCTGTGCCTTCTGCGCCAATACTCTCAACCCTTAGGATGAACACACCTATCCATAGGGAACGTTCATACTAGAGATGATGATTGGGTGAAACCTGGGGGAAATCTGCCCTATCAGCTTCTCAGGCGATGGCAGTTGGTAGAGAATGTTATTTTGTAATAGTTAACTATGAAAGAACCAGATGGCGTTATCCTCCGTACAGTGCTGCCAGAATGTGCAGAAGGATTGGGACTTCAGAATATGCCGTTGCCCATTGTATGTGGCGGCGAGGGTACGTCAGGATGTAAATATACGATAGACATATTGTATCTAATTCATTGAATAATGCTAATTTAAAGGATTACACCATATCCCTTTTGTATTTTTATGGAAATTAACATAAAGCGATGACGTTGATATCCAATGGTTACAAAACAGAAACGCTAATTAATTCTGCCAAAATGTCATCATAGCATTTTAAAGTTTCACTGCATGTGACGAAGGTAATAATTAAACAGTGCAACCACAATAAGATATTTTAAAATGAATTTCAACATCGGGTTATATGTTCCCTGGAACCTGTCATGAACATTAAGTATGTAATAACGTACATTGAAAATCATTACTATATAGGTATTATTTATCATATCAAGATAAGGTATTATTCCACTACCGTGTATTTTAGAACATAGTAGAGCTCTAGAAAAGCTAAAACAGATCTTTCAACATAGACTGTTTTATTCGTCCTATTATAAATTATATTATGTTAAATGATAACTGCAAATATTCTCCAATTGTTTTACTTCAAGTGTTTCTTAGATATATTTGATTCTCTTTACTTTTATTCTTAGTTAAATTATATTTCAACCGAAATCCTCCCTGTTTGTAAAATTATTGATTTAGTCACTCATCACAATTAACATTTTTAGTATAAATAGAAAATATAGAATTGGGAAAATTGATATTTGATGGATCATGATGAATCCCTAAACAGGTTCATGATTATCCGAAAAGTATACTGAACACTTCCACAAAAGGTGTGGAACATATTTTGAGGGAATATGTCATTCTTTATTAACTTTTCCGTTTCAACTTTCAAATTTCAAGAACGTTGTTAAAACGTGTTCTCGGACATTTTTTTCATTGGTTGAAATCTCTCATAATTCATATTGAACACATCTATTAATACGAATCTGCATTAAAAATAAGATTACACACGATATCGCCATGAAGAAAACATGTGGATAATTAAAGCTAAATGATAGTTTTAATGGAGAAAATTTGATCTGTCTACATTCTTTTGTTCTCTTTGTTCGAAAACCACAAGTTTCTTTGAAATCAGCTACTAAAATATTGCAAATTCTGTCCATATTAACATATCTCAGTCATCACCTGTAAAACTCCTTTCAAGTCGTAGTAAGAATGTCATAGAACGTTGTATGCGAAAACTATTTTTAAGTCATTATTCATTATTTTAACACAAACTCGACAATTAAAAGTACAGCTAAAATATTTCATACAGCTAAAATACTTTTTATGAAAGAGTTTGGAATTCTAAGAATTCCGTTTCAGTGCCACAGAGGGGAAAAATTGAATTTTAGAAAAAAATTAAGAATTGCCTATTTTCAGCGAAGATTATACGAAAAGCACTGACATTTTTGAAAAATTGTGCATGAGCTTATGTAATGATTTGCTTTTAATGAGCAGATTTTATTAAGGAAAAATTTCTACCTTCATTTTTGTAGTCATTGGAAAACTTGAAAAAAAAATGTTTTTTGAACTATTGCAATTTTCAAAAGATCAAGCATTTCAAAGAAAATGAGAATTGCACTATTTCTTTAAGAGTTCTTTACACTATCCGAAGATAAAGTTCAATTCAAATATTTGGAGCCACATTTTAGAAAATTTTGAATTTTACAAAAGTAAAGTAAAAGACAAAATATCCGTTTCGCCGGACATCAAGTTAGTTCTGATCGTTTGGGAATTATCAATTCTGGAGAAAATCGTCGAAACGGTTTAGGCGCTAGCGTTGACCACAGGCGGACAGACACGGACGGACGGACATATTTTGCCTTTAATCGATTTTGGGGTACCAAGGAGCCACAAAACATGGATTCTGACTACACAACCAGATAGAGTAAATAATGTACTACATATAGGAGAGAAATGTATCCACTTTTTCGGTACCAGCGCCTGGCAATGAGGGTTTTTCCGCCGAAATATCTCAGCTTTTCTGGCACCGTTAAAATAATGTCTCTATAGTGGGTAAGCAGCACGCGAGAAAGTAAAACTACTAGAACCAGCTTCATCACCGTTCAGTTAGAAATCAATCTTTAGAGCGCCTCTTCTTTTGTGGAATCCAGCACAAAACACTTCACGTTTTCAAACATTGTTAAGAAATTTCATAGTTTCTGTGGATGATCTAACGCGTGGCACTACAAAAATATAGCGGTGCTAAAACAGCAAGTACTTTGCCCTCCGTATTTACAAGCAAAATTACGTGAAATGCCCTCAAAATTTTGAAAAATTGTACATGACCTTATTTCAAAATATATCTTTAGGAAACAAGATTTCATGAAGGGAAAAAATCGTTATCTTTAATATTTTATTTGTAGGAAGATTCCGAAAAAATTTGAACTTTTGCAGTTTTCGAAAAATCAGAGTTTTCAAGGAATATGAGGCCTACATCATGCTCTTAAACGACTTTCACAATATACAAACAACAAAATTTAATCAAAAACAATGGAACCATTTGTTTTGAAACTTTTGAAAATGACCCTGGGGCTTTGTGTAAAACATCCCCTAAAATAGAAATATCGATTTCAAATTAGAGGGCCCGCGATATCAGCCAGATCGATTGGATAATATCAATTTTGGAGAACATCAGCTAAACAATTTAGCCGCTAGCATTATTCACATACAGATAGACGGATGGACTGACAGACAGACAGATTTTCGGTATCAAGGACCCACAAACATGGATTATCGTCACACCACGTGTTAGAGGATTTTTGTAAATTTAGCAACTGGATTTATCCAATTTTTTCATTAGCAGGTCCCTGTAATAAGAGTTTTATTGCCTATAATTCCCCTTTTTTCCGCGCAGCATTACGTAACTTTCTCTCTACTCCGTAAAGAGAAAGTAACAATCAAACCCTAGTAAGATTCGCTTACTGATTAGCATAACTGAATTTTAAAAACTAGTGGTGATACAACAGCACTTACTTTCCCGTATTAGAGGAAACAGCTAAGTAGTACTGTAATATCGCACTTTATGCGCTACTAACATCTTCGCTTGGAACTCACTATTTCCATTGCAGTGTTGTCAGAACTATGTGAATTCTACAACTTCACAAAAATAGAATGCAAAAGCTTTGTAACCCTGTATTGGAAAAAGAAGCCTGATACCCTGGAAATATAGAAATGCCTTCCATTGGGCCATGATTAGGGAAGAATATTTTAAAACCATGCAACAAATTCTCTACTCACTACAAATGGTACAGCATTTGGTGCAAAACTAAATATTTGCCTGCAAACATCAACATAAATTAGACAATTATAACTCCTTTTCATACAGCTCCATTAGGTCACAACAATGACACTAATTCACAGATATTCGCGAGCGCAAAGTGAATTCCATTGTTGCAGACCCTGCATTGTCGCTATTCTGAGAGCTATTAATTCTTTTTACTTATTTCAAATATTTCAAAATAAACAATTTCTAAAATATTAATGTGTAAGTCTATAACAAAGTTCGAATGTAAGAAACGAAGAAAGAAATAATATACAAAATTGCACATTCTAATTTACGACGCATCCAGCTGTCCGAAGCGCAGTAAATTTAGCCTATTACGTTTGTCACAAAATTAAACAAAAACTACTCGTATTTTGAAAAAATTAAGCATGACCGTATTTCTTTTATTTATTTATTTATTTGTCAAAAAATAGAAACAGAATGGCACAGACTTTCCCGTATTAGTTTTCTATTTTCCTGGATCTTCGCTAGCTATTCGGAATTGCTACATACTCTTTCTTGCCAGCTACCATCTATCATCGCCAAAAGTACATTTTTTGTCATTTTCTTAATTTTTCGGTTTCCTATTGGTAGAACAGAAACATTAATTTTAGAATATTAAAGAACACAAAAACCTAGCCGTAAATGGCAATTTTCTTTTAAAAATTATGTGCCGTTTAAGAGAAAATGGCGTTTTAGCACTACTAAAAATGCGAAATTTGAAGCTCATTTTCACAGAAAATTTTTGAGTTTTCAAAATACTTTATTTGAAATTATTTGAAGCACTTACACTCACAAATATAATCATCTTTACAAATTGCGGATAATGTGCATATTAAAGATGTCAGAGATTTCAAAAAATTTACATTTATATAATTTTTGGAAAAAAAAAACTCAAAATAAACTTCAAGCTATACTAATGAGTGTAATTAGCACTATCCGTTACAAAAGTTTCAAGAAAAAAATTGCAGCCATATACGAGAAAATGACGTTTGAGCATTTCTGAAAATGCCGCAATTTGAGCTACTTTTCACAGAAAACGGTAGTGTTTTCGAGAAACTTTACTTGACATTATTTAAAGCATATATACTCGTAAATATATTAATGAAAAAAATCGCCGATAGTGTAAATATTAACGACGTGAGAGACAAGTAAAAAATATACATTTTTGTAATTTTTGAAAAAACCAACCGATAGACCAAAATGGCTTTTATGTCATTGATAGAGTACATTTACCACTATTCCTACCAAAAGTTTAAAGAAAAAATTTGGAGCCGTTTTTGAGAAAATTTGGTTTTTGTAATTTTTTTAAATTGCACATATTGCACGCAATATTGCACGAAAACTACCAAAATTGTGAAAAACATTTACATGACCTTTATTAAAGAACTCAATATGCAGAACAAATTTTATTTGAAGAAAAAATCTCTATCTTCGATTTTGTAGTTGGAGAAAGACGCCGAAAAAAATTCAAACTTTCACAATTTTCGAAAATTCAGAGCTGTACGTGAAAATCGGACCTATGCCATGTTAAAAAGTGTATTTTCCTCTATTCATACAAGAAATTTAAAGAAAAAATTTGGAGCCGTTTTTGAGAAAATGTTGAAAATCCCCGGGGGCTTCATATAAAGTTCCCCCAAATTTTAAAGAATCCTTTTAAAAATCACAAAGCTTCGACTAGAATCAGATCGACTGGGGAATATCAATTTTGAAGAAAATCGACCGAACGGTTTAGGGCGCTAGCGTTGACCACAGACGGACAGACGGACGGAATGCCGTCAATCGATTTTTATGTATAAAGAAGCAACAAATCATGGATTTTGACCACACCACGAGATAGAGGATTTTTTTTCTTAATTTAGCAACTGGTTTTATCCACTTATTCGTTTTCACGGCCCGGCAATTAATTTTTTTCCGCCGAAAATTGGCCATTTTTTCGCGCAGCATTACATAACTTTCCCTATACTGCGTATATCACTCCGTGTATACGTACGTATACGGGAAAGTAAAAACGTATTTAAAATGATATTAATATATTAAGTACATTACTCTAATTTATATGTTTCGACATCATTCATTATTCATTTCATTTTCGACATTTATTTTCATTATGTATTTAACATTAATTTTCATCATGTATTTGTGAGCACAATTTGAAATAAGTTCAATTAATTTTTTTGTGTCATTTACCTATTTTCCTTCGTTCTTTTTATACCACTTGAGTTGATTGTATGATAAATAAATAGTGAAACCCTTTCCTTCAACATTAACAAAGTAATTAGGAATTTATTCATACTCTTTAGAGTATAATCTGCTATGGAAGTAAAAAGTCGATAAATATAATTCCATAGTTCCAGCTATCGAAAAATGTGCTTTTCTGAATTTTTCTTTTTGGAGACTAGCACACAGTTGTTTGAAGATGACCCACAGCGCAATTTTTGTCCTTCTAATGAAGCCTCGCCAAGAGCCACGAGGGTGCGCGGCGGTCGCTGCGCCAAGGGCCGTTAGCAGCCTAACGAATCATCGCCGCCGCCATTGCTGCAGAGTGAGTGCTGCTCTGTTCGCCCCGGCCGCCGCACGGCAGGAGATGAGCTTCCACCGCCCCCTGTGGCACTCGGCTCTCGGCAACAATTGTACACAGCGACGGCCATCCGCGCCCTTCCATTCAGCATTCATGATAACTAGTGGTGCTTCAACAGCACATACTTTTTCGCGTTATTTTTAAACTTCGAGTTCTCGAAAATTCAACCTGCGTCATTCTTTCAAGGTCGGTGGTTACCACGCCATTCTTTTAAGCATTCTTTATTATATCACAGTATAAAATGAAGGCAAAATTTTGAGCGGGTTTTGAGAAAATGTTTTTGAATAAATTGCATTAATTTCAAGCTCAAATTACTCGTTTTTCAAAATATTGGCCCACGTCGTAATTAAAGAGCCCATTTTTAGAACAGATTTTAAGATGAAAATCTCTTATATTTAATTTAAGAGTTTTGAAATATTAATTTTTTGAAATTTTTTAAAGTGCATTTTGCGGAGTTTTGCTGCCAAAAATTCTCGGTTTTCCAGCGCCCGATTACTATACTTTCTGTTCGTACGAAGTATGGGCTAGAAAGTAAAAATATTACGCGGTCGAGGTCACAGACTGCCGCAGGTGTAACGTACGTAGGTCATCAAAAGTTAAAACATTAAACCCTCAGTAATCGTAATTTATTTTGAAATGCCAATATACGTGACCAACTGTGAGTCTGCACTAGCTAAAAGTGAATAACAGTAAAGTAGATAAGGTAAATAAGCCTAGATATGAATGAAATATTCTTAGCTCAAGAATTTTAATCATATTTTAATGAAAATTAATAAATTGTGGTGTTACAGCAGCTTATACTTTCTCACGTTATTTATGAATTTGCCCTTCGAAGCGGTCCTTGTTCCATATATGGAAAAAATTGAAGAGAAGATTGGCAGCTTTTTTTAAGAAAATCTTTCATAAATTGTGTCAATTTCAAGTCGAAATAGCGTGAAAACTATTTTTTGAAATAATTTTCTGCATTAATCTGTTATTCATATTTTACTTAAGTTATTCCAGGTGGCAATGATAACTAAGAGATGAATGAAAGTTTCACATATTCCGGTAGCACTTCTTAGTAATATTTCTCTTTTTCGTAGTTCTTGTGATTTAAATTATCCATTTGATTCATGCAATTTGTTTATTCGTGAAATAGTCACATTAAATATCACTCGAAGTGCTGTGATATTACTTATGATAAAATTTGATCGATCAAATAAAAATGTAAACTTTAAATTCGAACAAATGAAAGTGTTTACGTACTGATTTTGACATTCGACATAATTTTGACATAATTTTCTTTTAAGGAAAAGAGTTTTAAAAACATGACTTTTTTGTACGGAATAGTGAAACATCCCCTGCACATATAAAATAATGCGGGTTAAAATTAATTGTTTACTAATTATTTACGTTTCTTAAAACCATATTAGATGTCCTTCGTAAGAGCTGGTCTACCTGATAAAGAGAGGCAGCAGAAGCGTTGCATTTGCATTTCCTATTTTCTTTCAAGAATTCGAATCGCCTGGCCGTCCTCTCGCCACCGCTCCGAAATGAAGCCTTGGCCAGGCCTTTCCTCTCGCCCACGCACAGCTGGCAATTGCCGAGCTGACTGGCTGGCTGGGTCTCGCTGCTTTGTCCGCTGCACCGCACCGCGTCCGCGTAATTCTAATATCCGCGCCAGAGCGTCGAGGTTGCGGTGGGGGAGCCAGCGATGCTTCGCGCTAACCGAATTTGCGATCTCGCCTCCCCCCCCTTCACTCCTCACCGCCTCGGCCCACGCCGCTCCGGTCTCTCACACCGCCCCCGCACCGCCCCCGCACCGCCTCCGCACCGCCTCCGCACCGCCTCCGCACCGCCTCCGCACCGCCTCCGCACCACCTCCGCACCGCCCCCGCACCGCCCCCGCACCGCCCACGCACCGCCCCGCACCGCCTCCGCACCGCCGCGCACCCCCCGCACCACCTCTGCCCTGCCCCGCCGCGCCCCTGCCTCCTGCCCCGCCCCTACCTCCACCCCTCGTCGTCGGCCTCGCCCCGCCCCCGCCCCGCCGCTGAATTAAAACAAGGCGCCTAATGCGAGGATAATTGACTGGCGCGGCGGATGCTGCCGCGAGAGCCGTCGCAGCGGAGGGGAAGGGAGGGGAGTGATGGTCGGAAGGGGAGGGGGAAGCCGTTGGCGAGGGGAGGAAATTGGCCAGAGGGAGAGCCTTGCGGCGCCCTAAAGCTTCCTGTACAGGATTGAGATTCGAAACAGAGGGACATCCAATTATGCACGAGGAGGAAGAGCATTGGCGAAATGATGCATTAGTGTTTCTCTACCCTAATAAAGATAAGACTTTTCTGTTCCTATGGCTTGTAGTTCTTTACGTAAGTTCGTCAGTCAAAGAGAAAGTTCGTCGTCAGAAAAAGAGTGGAGGCGCGACCTTTTTTCAACTGACATTACTGATCATTGCATCTTTGTCGCTATACGAAATTGTTGTTTTAATAGATTTCCTAGAGTAGTATTTGAAGTACTTATGTGAAATTCACTTTCAGTACATACACAGTCGACATTTTAAAGTAATCTGGGTTTCTCAGAAAAAATCAAATTGTTTACAGATTTCTGCAACTTCACTAATTCATGTTAACGTTCGGGTATATTTACTCATTTACAAACAGTTATTTAAAAAGAGAGTAATAGTTAAAGATCTTAGGAAAAATGAAGTGTAAAATAGTAGGGTCTTCACAATTAACTAAAAACCAAACCAGTTTCAACAACAACACTCTTTCTCGGGTTATTTGTAATAATTATAAAATTCCAACTTGTATCTACTAACTTTTCAGTGTTCTCTAGAAAAACCTCCTTCATCAAAAAGCGTATATAAAGACAATAAAGAACAGGGAAAATAATAATATGTTTCGGAAATATAACAAAGAAAGTCGAGAAAGATAAAGGAAACAAATTTCCGTTTGCGAAAATCTCTAGTCAAAGTTATAAAGAAAATGAGGAAGGAAACTATCATCGAATGTTATGAGATTTTAGGATGAGCATATATTAATAATGTTAAATACATAAATGTAACATTTTCACAAGCGTGTAAGACAGTCGTTTCTTAGATTGCTTGTGCAGCTTGCGACTAGATTATGAAAGGTCGGCAAATAAATCTTGATAATTTCTTCTATCATTGAATTATTGAATGTTACAACTAACTTGTTACCTCTCAAAATCAAATTTATTGTCAAATTAATTTTCAAATTTATTCGCAGAGTACGCGCTAAAATTCTCCATTTTACGAAATACAATTCATATCAACTTTCCATCAAATCTAGCCGCAATAATTTATCTAAGTCTTTGTTCTTTAGGAGTAGTATGTGTAAGAAAGTGAAAAAAGGTCACGATACCCTGTTTAAAACGCGTAGTTAATGCAATTTTGCAGCATCAGAATTATTTTTCAACTTTGAGAAAAAAATATAGAGACGTATTTTGGATGTTTGGAGACTTCTAATAATTATATGCAAATGCTCAGATACTTTGTTCATGGACTTCCTTTGAAACTTATTTGAAAGCTGTTTTATTGTAAAGTTAATTTGACAATAGTGGGGATGAACTTCTTAAAATATATAATTCATCAAAAAGGTCGGGGATAACCTCGACTTTCTGAGAGGCTGCAACATATTGTTCCTCGTATATAAAACGGATAGGGAATATCAGCAATTTTGGCCGGAGTAACAAAACTTAATATTCAGTAATGGACGAATAGCATTTGCCTCGCATGAAATGCCGTAGATGATTGATCGAAAACGAATACATTTCTTAGAAGACACAAATTTCCACAAAGTACATCGCGGAAATACAAACTACACACGTTCCTGGTGTTGGGGAAACAACTCACCACCGCAAGGCGGAAGTTGTGGAACAGCGAAAGCGTGGGCGGGTGAGTGGGAGCGAGGAAGAGTGGTGGGGGGGGAGGCGCAAGGCGGTGCATAGGCGACTGCCGGAGCAGCGCGAGGCGAGTGATGGATGGGCGTGCCTTCCCCCCCACCCCCTTCCCCTCACCCGTCGCCATTAGCGTCGCTCAAGTGGCAAACGATGTACGCGAGCTCGCGCTTATGGAGGCACGCATGGGGAAAAAAGCGCACCAAGAAGCAAGCGGACTTCATGAGCCGCCGGCCACACAAGCCGACTTCATGAGACGCGTCATTGTGGGAATGTGTTTAATAGACCTTGTGAAAGTGCTTAATGCGAGACATGGACGTCAGAAGTTGGCCTCGTCCAGAAAAGAAGTGCATCTGCTGGCACGCTGTTTAAATTAACAAGTATTATTAGGAAGAAATCGAACGCAATCCGAAGTAAATAAGTACAACTATTTCACAGTTGTTAGGTCAACATTTGTTTATAAGATTGTACAATGAGGAAATTATTATAAAATAATAGTACCCCATACCGTTTTTATCAAAATAAATCAATTGGCGAGGATCAAAACAGAGAAACCTTGATACTTGTTGTAAGTGAACTGTATGGCAGTGCTGCATCAGGATACTAATATAAAATATACTACCACAAACAATTTTGTAGGGTCTAACTCCAATAATTTCCAAAGGAGCCTTTTTTGTGTGTCTGAGTGTAAGGAATCTTCTCCGTCAAGAGACGTGATCCACTTAATCAGAAACCAAGCCAGCTAGTACTGAAGGCCACGCAGGCTGAGATTAGGCAACCCGTTGTGCAGTAATGCTTTAGCTGTGAAATGGTAACATAATCAGTAGGGGCTTCCAGAATTAATATTTTGCATGAAGGTAGGCCTTGCCAGAAGTAGTCTCAGATATAATAGAAGTTCCCGAAACTGTATTGAAATAATTATAAAATATTCGTTTTGATAGCAATTGAAACTTGTGGGTAAAAAATGTCACTTCTAATTTAAAACTTGGAGCTCTCTTCTGTGTTTATTTGGTATATTCTAAACACTTAACAAAATTCTTAAATATTAATAAACAAAAACATAAATCAAAGTACACGATTTTATATAAAGAAGATGGAAAAGAACCTTTCAGGACATTGATCTTAAGTGCTTGACATTCTCGTATTTCCTTATCTAGAATTGGTGTTTAATATTTCTTTTATTGTTGTACGATAAAATATCGGGAGAATATCATTTTTTAACTTTTCAATATCACTTTTCTTTACATCATGCACATTTTTGATACCTCTATTGAAACCATTTGCCTAAATATTAGTAGTACTAAATATCACGTCAGATAAATATCAGAGTCGCTAGAAAATACGGTAATCAAAATAACGACAATCTAATGTAGCATTATAAGCAACTTCTCTTCTTTTTACAATTAACTCTTTACTTATTTCTCCGAGTGTACGACTTTGTGCAGGAACTGGGTGATTCCAAAAGTTATTTTCCTTGCTGATGCAATGACTATCGAATCCCATCTACTTTATTTTGTATACTACTAAAAAAGTATTTATAAATTCAGAATTAATGTTTCTTTTTTTGTATCAAATACATTATATCGTGTTGCGTAGTTTATTGTTGTTTAGTCTGTTGAAAATTTGTTCCGATTGCATCACTCTCATTTTCCTGTCCCCAAACTGAGTTGTCTGCAACCCTTCTAATATGTTTCCACCTGACTTTGCACTTGATACTAACTTTCCCTTAATTTTACAACTTTGTATTTGGTATTCTTTATTGTACAATTGTTGAATTCCACCACAACGCAATAATTTTTATTTTTCATTACAGTCACATAAAACATCAAACAACACAATATACTGAAAACAACAACAATTTGTTTGAAACAAAGTTGCTAGACGTACGTCACCACGTGTGAGAACACATGTCCCGAATTAATGTGCTGCACGCGCGCTCCGTTTGAAATGTTAATGGCCCCTAATAACGGCCGGCGCGGGGCGCCACCTGGGTCGGAGAGAAGGCAAGGGCGACGACGACGGCGGGCGGCGCGGCGCGGCGCGGCACGGTCGCGAGGTCAGCGGAGCCGCTTCCGCTAATAACAAATGCAAACCGCTCTAATGGAGGGAGCATCCCGCGAATAAAGCGCTGCGAGCGACAGCTGAAGCTCGCGCGTTAAATCGGGCGTCGGGCCGCGTGACGCGTGACACGTGTCACGGGCGGTGCATGCGGGCGCCTCCACCTCCGCCCTCGACCCTGTCTATGCCTCCGCTTCACCTCCGTCTACGTCCATCTTCACCTCCGTCTACGTCCCTGTCTCCACCAATGTTTCTCCCTCGACCCCTGCCCCCTGCCTCTACCTCCGCTTCCCTCCGCTCTCCTCCTGCGCCACTACCTCCGCTTCCGCCTCAGCCTCCGCTCCCACACTCGCCTCCTCCGCCTCCCCTCCCGCCTCTACTTCCGCTTTACCGGAAGCTCCTAGGATCGAGTCCCGACGATAGCAGGATTTTTTGACACTAACCAGATATCTAGGTCTGGTACTATTGCTGTCTGGAGGAGAATTCTAGCCACCGGCCGCTCTGATCGGTAGTTTTCCGTGTTTCTCCGATCAACACCAGGTGACTGCCGGAGCGGTAACCTAACAAACGCGCCATTAACCGCACGCAATTTTTCCCTCTTCTTCCTTGTCCTATTCTCACCCCTTATACACCCACTTACACTAACATGCACTACACTACCACACATGTAGGGAAACCGGTCGGGTGCTTAGAGCTTGTCACGGCTAGGGCGGTGCCCCACTGGTGGAAGATATCTGGTGGGGAAATTCCCGCGTTACATGACTGTAGGTCGGCGCCGGATCTCGCCAGCAGGGGAAGATCACCCCTACCTTCCGAGTAAATAATGCTTTACACGTACGGGACTAGTGACCTTAACTCACGCGGAATCACCAACAATCAATCGACCAACCTCAACCTCCGCCCACCTCTTCGTCTGTGCTCCCGTCCCTGTCTTCGCCTCCGTCCCCGCTCCCGCCATTGCCGCCCTCTCTCCCTTTGCCGCATCCCCCGCCCTCCTCACCGCGCACGAGGAGGGAACAGGAGAAGGGAGGACTCAATAGAGAGTCGACGGGCAAATATTACTTCTCCTTTGATACACAACAGCTGTAATTGCTCAGCGGCAACACCGTTGTCTCGGCGGAACCATTGACGGGGAGGCCCTAGAGTTCCAGACCCAACAATGGCGGATTTTCTGCATTAGCTACGTAGCTGGGTCGAATTGAACCACTGCCTTTATGAGAGTTCTGACTACCGGTCGCTCTGATTTGTAGTTCTCCGTGGTTTTGCCGATAAAATCCATGCTAATACTGAATCCATACCCAATCAAAAGGTTCGCTTGCAATCGCTTTTCCTCTGACCTTACACACACACACTTTTATATATATTACGCCATCACACATCTTGGGAGACAAATTGAGAGCTTAAAGTCTGTCAAAAGTAGAGAAATACTCCACCGAAAGAAAACTGGAGGAAGAAAAGAACGTAAAATCGGACGTGTGGATTTGTGCCAAATCTCATGTTCAAGTAAAGGAGTATCATCGTCCAAATGGTGGCGGGATATAACGTGCACTACACGCCGGGACACATTAGGACAAATTACACAGGCCGACAAGTTTTTCTTCACAAGAAATCTGTTGAGTGAATCTAGTGCGTTTTTTCATACTGAATTAAGATATGTATTCAGAATTTTCCCGTCAGGCACATTTTTTTTGTGTGTCAGCTATTTTTTTAATCTGATTTGAACATTCTCTTTGACATGACGTAGGAACATTTATCTTACGTATAGCAATTTATTTCAAGTTGTATTTAAGGAAATGAAATGCACTTTAAGGAAATGATATCCTGCTGAAACACTAACAGGGCAATATTGTGCAGGTTTATTGAAGTTTTGACATGCTCAGACCAGTTAATCTGGCATTGAGATGTGTCAGTATTGCGGTGTATGAGCGTGTTAGCACTAATATCACTGGTGATATGTTTCCTTCCTTTGTGTTTCGAAGTGTACAGTGTAAGCTATGTTTTAATGTTTTGTATTTTTATCATGCCAATAACGCCTGTAAATCATGCAGATAATTTCTGCTACATTTGTAGTGAGCTCACGTAAAAGACTCAGATGCGAAATTAAACGAAACTTACGAAAGAGTATTATCAACATTACTTTGGCTGTCAAGTTGGTGATTGTGAAAAGACCTAGGCCCCGAATATATGTTTTGTATGCCAAGACTATTGTCTTGGTAGAAAAATGGTACACATCGTATGCCATTTGCAATTCCTACGATAATAGAAGGATCATATAAGTGACTGCTATTTGTGTTTGGCAAAAATTATAGGAATCACGAATCCCTGACCAGAGAAATGTGTCACATGTCCATTTATTGAATTCTGAAAAATATATTTACCTCGCCTGCATTTTAAATTAGAAAGAATGCAAAATTTTGTAAAAACTATAATGGATAAACTTTCTGATGGATTCTTGTACATTCCTATAAAGATATGAGATGAAATGTCTTTGAAATTTCACTTCTTAGACTCTGACTTAAGACTTCCGGAAAATCTTGGGATTGTCAGCGATGAGCATAGTGAGCGTTTTTATCAGTAAATTTCTACAGGTAGTAAGGCAAGTGTTGTTCTAATATGTTGACTGACTACTGTTGGACCAAGAAGAGAGATGTTCCAGAAACAGAATATATCCGAAAACCCCATCATTACCACTTTCTAGGTACAGAAAGAGAAGTCAGAATGTAAGTTAGGACGAATAGAATACCATTTTGAGTTGGATAGGTAGTTACTGATTTTATTGAAAATTATAAGAAATTCAAATTCATATCACACAAAACTCCTGCCTGATGGGGGAAAACTGAAATGATATTTGAATTCAGTATAAAAATACTTATAGAATCTGTTATTTTCATTTTTGTGAAAGAAAAAAAGGTTATTTTTATAGATCATGTTACCTAAATAGTTGTCACGTGTAAAATTACTGCTCATTCACTCACTAATGTTTTATAACGATCATTGCAGAACATTAGTTCAGATGGCTTTATCTCAAAATTCTAAACAAAACAGTCCACAAAAATATTTGGTGAAGCACATTAGTTGACAGAGTGCTGTCCCAGAATACTATGCAAAGGCTATCATCTTGAAATGTGTAATGAGCTCCGCACCTGGCGGTGAGAGCCTGCTGCTTAATTAGCAAGAGACCGGTCGAAGGCGGTACGAGTACTCTTTGCTCTGACCTGAAAGTCCTCCGTCACGGTGCCTTCGCACGGTGACCTCGCACTTTCGCTGAAGGATGCCAATCGTCCCATGTTGTAAATTCGCTGAAAGTAAAATACCCTTAAGCCTAAAAGAAGACCCTAGATGAAATTCAAATCGCCCTTTCGTCGCTAGGGTGATACCTTCTTTCTCCGCTAGAAGGCACAAGGAGCGTAGCGAAATTTCTGTGGTAAGTAAGAAGTGCAGGCCTGACAACCTGAGTCTCACCATGTGAAATAAGGCATCACTGAAGTGAATGGAATCGAATTGAATCGCTTCAAATTAAGTTGATCCAATCGGAATGGAATTGAAGGATCTTTGAAGGAGAGAGAGAAAGAGGTTTGCCCATTAGTCACAACGCGCACAGCGCTTCTAGACGTATTTCTCTCTCTCTTTCTCTCTTTTCCCTCTCTCTTTCCCTCTCTTTCTCTTTCACTCTTTCTCTTTTTCTCTCTCTCTAGCGTACTCTATCTCTCTCTTTCTCTGGCTCTAGCTTGCTCTCCTTTGCTCTCTCTTTATATTATATTATAGAATATTTAGATTATTGTTATATTCCTTATTTGAAGTTATTAAAATTCTTATTCGTAAACAGAAGATAAAACGCTACGTTATCTATTTATGTTTTTCGGCCTTGTTTATGTGAATCGTCACCTCCTTAGCCTCAACGTTTTGCAATTGCAGGCCGTCATCCACAATACGAATAGGCCACCGCGAAATCCTAAATTACGTCGCAATAATAGTGCTATCGCCCTCGATCTCTCACTGCCTTTGGAGACACGGAAACAATTAAGTTGTCAGACGCGTGTGACAATGCAGGTTTGAACATAGAAAGTGATGTTTAAGCTGATGAATAGGACAATAGAAAGGCAAGCCGACTTTGCCTTGTCAGTAATTTCTGCTGTGTTGTGTATTATTTTATTGATTCTGGAAAAATCTTCGATTCTAAGTTACTAGGAAATACGAGGAGGAATTTAGTAGTTCAACTGACGTAAAAAAAAGTAGTAAAGAAAACGTTGAGATCGGGATAATACTCGTAATCGCCATTCAAGGTCAGACACAAATTACGAAGAATTTAAGAAAAACACAAATGTTTGATCCTAGATTGACAGATAGATCACATTGATCATTTATGGCCAATACATATTAATTCGTACCATCTACGTATCTAATCTAATTAAAACCACAAATGGAGAGCGCATTCGTTTCTTATTGACAAGGGCAGTGGTTTGTAGGAGGCCGATGATGATGGCGAATGGTCCCAGGTATCAACGCTTGGCGGGCAACGGGCTTCGGGAGGGACGGGCCGGTCGCAGCAGATGATGCGTCCCAGCGGGTGGCGCATGCGGGCACCGCGCCGCAGATGGCGCTGTCGGCGCCGCGGCGTTTTATCAGCAGAGCCCCCGCGCTTCGCCCGACGCGGTAACCGCACGGCCACCGCATCGCTCGTGAGCCGGGAGCGGGGATAGAGATTTCACTGCCGAGTGGGAATGGAAATGGCCGGCAGTGCAGATAGACGGGATGCGTAGAGAGAAATGTTTTCGGAGTTTGGGATGGTAGGCACGCGCGTAGATGGTGGGACGGTAGTTTGTAACAAATGCGTACTTGTCAAAAGCAGGAGATAAAAGGGAATGTAAGTAGCGTTCGCGCCCGAGCTCTACTGCGTCCGTGACGCGTGCGAACTCTACCACTGCAGTGAGTTTGGAGGACCTGCATCAGCCATGAGACGTAACGAAATGGAATGGTTCTTTCAGACAATGAAAGCATAATAACAGGCAATAAATTACAGTAAAGTATGTTAAGATAATTAAAGTATTTTATTTTCATAAATGTGTGCATTTTTATTGTAAAAGAACTCCGATAAAATTCACTCTATTAGAAAGTCCATGTTATCAAGGTTCTGTCCGCAATTTCCTCCTGCTATTTCCAGAGGATGAAACCTCTTGTTTGATAATATCGTAGCCGTTCTGAAAGAGTCTCGCAGATATTTATAAAAGAGTAATGTTGCATCATTGACCAGGAATTAATAAAACAAATCACAGAAATGACAGCCCAAAGCAACCTTCAGAAGTCCTGTTCAGTTAATGCGTTCTCCCAGCTGCAGTTGATTTCGAAACTATGCGTTCCGGTTTAGGTGGTTCAGGGCATCAACTAATGTCATTTCAGTGCCTCTGACCTCGAGGACTTAGGGTTCGAGTCCCCATGGTGTCAACGTTGTACATTACCTATATAACTAGGTAGAATTCAGCTGCTATCTGGAAGAGAATTCTAGCGGCCGGCTGCCCTGATGGGTGGTATTCCGTGGTTTCTCTGATCAACACCAGGCAGTACCCTAACAAACGGGCCATGCGCAATCTTTCCTTCTTATTCTTCATCATCAACATCCTTTGTTGATAATTGAACTATCCTTACCCATTACATACACATGCATTTACATGCACTATTTTACATGCAGTGCATTTTGCATGCACTACTACACAAGCCAGCTGGTGGGAAATACCTGGTTGGGGAAACACCCCAAGCCGACGGGTAGTGCGGCGTCACACCTCACCATCCAGCGGAAGAAGATCACCGCGGACCCCCCGCGGTAAAAACTTGCACTACGCTTACGCGTGTAATGACCTTAGCAGTTGACATGACCGGAAGTAACCAATCAGTCAATCGAAAATCTGCCAGCTCTGACGTTTGTCCTCGGAGTCTCACGTTCCCAGCGCTTCCGTTGACCGCCCGCGCGCACACATCTGCTGAGTCATGCACTTGCTGGCGGCGTAACTGCTTCAAGGCAGGCGGTCGGGGGGGGAGTGGTGCGGCAGCTGCGGCCGCTGCGGCGAGGCGGGCGGTGGGCCGTGCGGTCGGCGGAAGGGCGGAGGGTCCGGCTCGGCGATCGAACTGCCAGCCAATTATCGAAGGTAATTACATATGGACGGACGGTAAGCGGATTTAGATCAAACATGGCGCGCGGGCGGACGTCACCGCCGCGTGGCCGCCCGAGCGTCCGGCCTTTGACACGCCCCGCCCCTCCCCGCCCCGCCCACCACCACGCCCCGCCCACCACCACGCCCCGCCCACCGCCACGCCCCGGGCGCCCTCTGTGCACGCGTGGGCGCGCCGGGGGCGTGGCGCGGCCCGAAACCAGCACTCGCCCACACCGGTTCAAGGAGCACTCGTCGCCCCTGGACTCCACTGATTAATTTAATACAGTGTGCAACAGATTTAATACTGAGAGCGTGTGCTTCCGCGGCCGGAGTCGTAGTTGCTTGGCTGTCCCGGAGACGCCGCGTTCTAGGCACACGTTTCGGCCGCCATTCTGCCACCTCCGCATTTTGCCCTGAGGAAGGTCGCAGAATGGCGGCCCAAACGTTGGCGCCTCTGCCTAAGACGCGGAGCGTTCGGCTTTCGACACGCCACCCCGCACCGCTCCGCCCCGCCCCCGCCCCGTCCCATCCCGTCTCGCCCAGTTCCACCCGTACCATGCCAAGCCCCGGGCACCCTCTATGCACGCGTGGACGCCCGGGGGCGTGGCGCGGCCCGAAAGCAGCACTCGCCCACACCGGTTCAAGGAGCACTCGTCACCCCCGGACTCCGCTGATTAATTTAATACAGTGTGCAACGTATTTAATACTGAGAGCGTGTGCTTCCGCGGCCGGAGTCAGTAGCTGCTTGGCTGTCCCGGAGACGCCGCGTTCTAGGCACAAGGCACACGTTTCGGCCGCCATTCTGCCACCTCCGCATTTTGCCTGAGGAAGGTCGCAGAAATGGCGGCCGAAACGTTCGCACCTGTGCCTAGATCGCGGCGTCTCCGGGTAGCCAGTAGCTACAGAATTGATATGACACACTTCCAAGGCAAGTAAGTGTGATGAACAAGTTCACTGTTTAATCGGGAACATGAAGTTGAAAATTGTATATAACAAAGTTATACGTGTGTAGTTTGTCCTATTATGTTTCTTGGTCAAGTCATGCTCAGGAGTTCCGCTGGTGCACATCTATTACGGGCACATTAACTGCTAAGGTCATTAGTCCCGTTAGTGTAGTGTATGATTTATCGCGGAAGGTGGAAGTGTTCTTCCCTAGCTGGATGAAACGAGATCCAGCACCGACCTACACGTCGACTTGGGGTTTTCCCGCAATCAGATGTCTACCACTAGCGCGGCATCACCCCAGTCGGGACAAACTCTGAGCTCCCCCTTGCCTCCCGACAAGTGTGGTAATGTAAATAAGGGATCACGATAGAGCAAGGAAGAGGAAGGAAAGATCACTCACAGTTCGCGGCCCGTCGTTGTGGTACTGCCCGGCGTCGCTTGGTTGTGCTCGGCGTCGAATGCAGAAACGGCGGAAATCCACCGATCACAGCAGCCGGCCGCTAGAATTCTCCTCCAGACAACGGCTGCATTCAACCTAGCTACGTCACTAGAGTGATAAATCCCAACACCTTTGTAAAAATCCAATTAGTTTCATGTCAATGACACTTAGGATCACCTATAGCTGGGAAATCAGAAAATATCTACTTACACACGGTGTTTATTTTTATGCAAGTGCAAGATAATGCCACCTCGAGTATATTTATTCCCTTTATATAGAGTCGCATGAAAAAAACGATACTTTGTTGAATATTCAGCACATCAAGGTTTGTTGTCAAAGATTCCTTATTTTGTATTTTTGGAAATTTCCTTCTTCCTCACACAACATTAAGAAAACAAATTTTCTGTTTTCTGAGATTCTGATTCTTGTGCTTCGTGATGTAGGTAAAAGAGTTTATTCTCGAGATATTGGCGCTTCATGTACAGGATTTTCACACCCCCCCCCCGTAAATGAATTTCTCTAGTATGTAGTGTGTTCTCTTTGATTCCTTCTTGTTAATTTTTTATGCAAAGTAGGTATACATGTTGATGTAAACATATAACACTAGGGAGGTAGATAGAAAATAAATAAAGAGACGGGAAATAAAGTGGAAATAATCAGGCAAGGAGATGAAGAGAGAATAGATTACCACAGTATAGCAATTGACTTTCATGTCGTGCCCATAAACAAAAATTTTTCACAGATTAGGATTATTGTTCGAAATGTACCCAACGCATATGTTAATTTACAAGTCCAAGAGTCTAGGTGTTCTCCTGCACAAGCAACAATCTGGAGCACGGTGACCGAGAGTTGCATATGAAGGTTCCTTGACGACCAGGATAATACGGAACGGCATCAACACTTGCCAATGGTAGTACTCATCCCTTGTGCCTTCGAACGTAGAGATGGTTGTAGAATGTACCGATTCGGTACCTCGTGGTGTATTTCCTATCTGCAGCTCTAGCGTGCTCCGGCATTTTATGAGGGTTGGGGCAGAAGATCTGGCAACTATTTTTTTCTAAAAGAAATGTTATCGAATCGCAAAATTTCATTTATATCTTGAAAGAAATGCTGCAGTAGGTGAGTTTACATCAACAGATAGCTCTGCAAGTGTCTCTACTAGCACAGAGCAACTTGCCCCAACACTCGAATAAAGAAGTGGTACTCAGATAAGGCATGTGCGTCGAGTTTCGCTGTACCAACGCTGTGCTGCAACATACCTGAAATGCTCGACCAATGCTCAATGCTTTGCAACGACAAATGATGAGAGATCTCAGCAATAATATCGTGCAGAGGAGGACGGGTACCGGCTGACATTGCAGTTAGCGTGAATCATATCGCCGCGCACATAAGAGTTGCCCCCAAATACGGTACATTGATTGATTCGTGTTTCCGGGCGCGTCAACTACTGTGGTCATTAGTTCCGTTAGTGTAGTGCGTGGTTTTTTCTCGGGAGGTAGCGGTGATCTTTTCCCCGCTGGATGGCGAGATCTGGCGCCGATCTACCGTCGACTAGCGGGGTTTTCCCCTCAACCAGGTATCTCCCACCAGCGGAGCACTGCCCCAGCTGGAACAAGCTGTAAGATCCCGACCGGTCTCCCGCCATGTGTGGTAGTGTACTGCATGGTAGTGTGTGTGTGGAAGGAGAGAGGGTAAGACAAAGAAGAGGAAGGAAAGATCGCGCGCGGATGGAAAGATTCGCCTGATGCTGGTCGGAGAAACCACGGAAAACTACCTATCAGAGCAGCCGGCCACTAGAGTTCTCCAGACAGCGACTGAATTCGACCTAGCTGAAAAGCTAGTGTCGAAAAATCCTGGCGCTGTCGGGACTCGAACCTAGAACCTCCCGGTGAGAGGGACTGCAGTGACATCAGGTTGATGCACTGAGCCATCTCTGCCGGTCCAAATACGGTCCAGGGAACGGGGAATATGTACACTAATTTCTCGGCGTAAAATAGTCTTTCTGCGTTATGATTAAACTTCTGCACAAACCATTTTTATATTCTTGTTCGTTATCCGATGGAGCGTACGATGTTATCGATTGCTGCAGGTACTTTTAGACACCTGTATAACCATGATCTCAAGTTTGGCATCTTTCTTAGTGGTATCGCCAAGCTATGAGTAGAAATGTAATGTCAGTTAGACATGTTAGATCTTGATGATATTTTCTCTAAACGAAACATCTCTCCATAAATATCATTGTGAGTAAATGATCAGTACAGTGATTAACCATAATAAGAGAAAGGAAACAAAATCTTAAATTTTAAATTAATTATTCAATACGTGACCGACGAACGAGAGGTGGAAAACCTATGTAAATTTCAAATACGAAATTAAGTTTCAGAACACATATTTCCATTTACTTTCTAAAAATCAATTAAAAATATTATAATTATTAATCGCGTTATAGTTATGAATTGCTCAGTAGAATTAACTAATAAAAATGTGTATATTTTTGCTGTTTTGTCTCCTCGCCGTGAGGCAGGATGAAATAACGTTGTCAGCGTGACATTCACTCGTTATATCCAACCACAATAGCTTCCGTTTTCATGTTAACAATTTTTTCAAGAATGAGAACACTTCAAGAACATGGAAGTCACATGCAAATTAGGAAATTGATCGTAATAAAGGTGGCTTGCGTGTTTGCTGTGATCAAAGATAAGTCACCACCTGAGAATAGTTGCTCAGGAGTGTGTACATTATTTCCTAACATAAGAAAGTTTTGAATATTCTAAAAAACTTACGAACAGTTAAAACCTCAAAATATCGAATTCAAGGTAAAATATTTTCGCTCTATTTATTGTTTTTTTTAAATAAGATGAGTTGTTACGTTAACTGTTATTTAATTTAATTGATTATTTATTGTAAATGAATGTTTTGCCTTATTTAAAGTTAATAACTCAGCATATGTACGAAGTATGCAGTGAATTGAAGGAGAAAGAGAAAAAATTAAGTACTCCACATTCAATGAAATTAACATGTACAATCCACGGCAGAATGTTTTGGAGTTTCCATAAGAAAAAGAGATAATTTATTATGTTAGATGAACCCATTCAAACAATCAGCACCTTTTAATTTTTTTTTTAAAAGCAGCAATAGCTTCATACTCGAAAAACGTAGACCTATCAACCCGTGCTACGCAAGAGGCGCCCATCAAAAATTGAAATATCGTAAAAGTAAGAAAATAAATTTCGTAGACTACGACATAGAAAACCGAGTGAAGGGGATCAGGGGGTAGCGCGCTGTCCTCGCAATCGGGAGGCCCGGTTTCCATCCCCGCGCCGGCTGATAGTCTGTCGTAAAAATCACAGTCAAAAAGACATTCAAAAATGGATCCACGAAGTTTAGTCCTCCAAGTTGGGGCTTGACATCAGGGTGACAGCCGGTTGTACTAATTGCAGACAAAATGGCATAATTGCAGGCATAATGGATCGTTGTAAGGGGTTCTAAACATGCCAAGCTAATTGGGATAGGTTTGGAAGATGTTGATGAGACAATTCACACGTGTCTGGACAGGAGCTCCAGGTTTTAAGGGCGTGGGACGTTTCCTCTTTTCAGTTAACCCTCCGGCGGGTGCGTACTCAGTGCCGCATTCGTACATTTTTGTTTATTTCGTGTAAATAAATGGTGTCGCACTATTGAGCTCATAGTTCCATTCATTTTCAACCCGATGACTTTCAAATCACGATTTTAGGCACTGCCGATTGACCGTTTTTCATTAGTAATTCAAACTCTGCAACGGTTGCGGCACTCCGTACCGTACACGCTTTGTCGGATAAGTAAAATGTTTGCGTATGTTATCCATTATAATTCTTCCTGCTGTTTTGTTATTGAGCTTTATGACAGATTTTGGAGTACTAACTACGAATTCAAATTTAAATGCGTTGTTTCCGAAGAAGCGTTAGAAGGCACATTTGCGCCGCATTCATTCCCTTCATGTAACACGTGCCAAAACACGGAGGGGGCGAGTGATGGATCAGATTCTAATTAATATTGTTGTTTCGTTTGCTATTTAGTTAGTTATGAAATAAAATGTATAAAAACCAAAATAAGAATATTTCCTTCACATCCAATAGCAAAAGTGATTACTATTGACGCAAAAATCGAAGTTGATAAATGCGGCACATAGTTTTGCACGCCCCTGCTGGTGGGAAATGCTGGGACGCGCCCGCCGGAAGGTTAAGCACGATTGTAATGTATTGCGGGTTGCATATGCTGGTTTCCTTCACTCGAATATGTATTTGGTATTTTGGGATCAGAAGAATTCGATTTTTGCCAGATAGCTGTGTTCCCATGCTTGGGACCTGTTTTTATTTATAATCCACGCCCAGGGGTAAGGGAGACGTGGCGAGCCCTTCGCCGTACCTAGCTTACTTGGTGTGCCTGAGCTTTTTCATTCGTCACGCAGAGACGATTGAGCAACTGAAACGGTTATATTTGGAAAGCTACAGCTCCATTTTTGCCGCTACGGGGAATCGAAACCCGGGATTGCACCACGGAAAGCTATCACGCTGCCAAAGAGCCACCTGAGAGGAACCTGAGAGGAATTGCCATTAATCATAATTCTGAAATTGTAAATTTGTCATGAATGTGTGCACTGTTTGAAATATATATTCCCTACCCAAGAGTAGCGCACTTAAGGGGTTTGTATCGATTTGTGTAGCTTCATAAATCATTCAAAACCGTTATGTTTTCTTATAATTCCAGATCATTAAAGGCAATAATGCACTTCGGTGACTTCTCTGGATTCTGTGTACAATGTATTTTTAGAGCTGAAATAATTATTTACATAAAATGTGCTTTCATGTTGCATATTTCGTATTATATTGCAGTGTGTTTTAATATAAATCGTTCCCTCATGATATCAGCATTATGCCATGATAAGTTCTTATTATATTTTTATTTCAATAAAATGTGGTCGCATCTATTTCTGCTAGTTAGTAGGGCCTCAGAGCAGTTTACAGCATCTACAAAAAAAATCACGTCATTTCCCAATTACAAATATTAATTTAATTAAATAACAATATGCATTTACGTAATACATAAAAAATATTCTTCAGTCGTGACATGGCTGCAACAAGAAAATGAAACGCTAAATTACCGCAAAATATTACATGCAGCGACATTTTCAAAAAAGTTAATGAAGTGTTAACCACGGATTAAAAGTGTTATATCGTGTAAAATTATTTACTAACTCAATTATTTTTAATACCGTGTTTTGTTATCCATATTTATTTTTTTAAATTATACACTATGTTTCAAAGAAGAAGAATTTTTATCCAGATCATTAACTGTTATTGCGAACAATACTAGTAACAATATTAGCAATGCGCGTCTCGTTTTCTCTGTACAGTGAATTTTTGTGTCCTCTGGAGAATCAGTTGATCAAGCTTACTTCGTTACCGTCTGTTTCCGTTCGCCCCGGTGTGAGCCCTGCCCAGTCGGCAAGCGTCTCACTTTCAGCGCTACTTTTTCCACGTGCGCCGGCTCCGCGCCGCACCCCCCCCCTTTCCCCTCACGCGGGCCCTCTCTCGCGGCACGTCGCCGCTCTCCTAAATTAATTAGCGCCCCTAGCGGTGGCAGTGGCGGCTGCGAATTTCACCCAGGGCGAGGGGGGCGGGCTGGACTGGGCGCTTCGGACAACAATGGCCTCGGCCGTCATTAACAGAGTTTACACAGGGGGCTTTGTCCGGCCGCACGTGACGAAATTTTTGACGCGGGCTGCAGCGAGTCGCGGCGAGTGCAAACTTCGGCGGTGTCACTGGTTCGGAATTTGATGCGCTGTGCGGCGCGGCGCGGCTCGCCGCCCGCCTCTGTGATCTGCAAGCCGGAGATTTTAAAGGCGGGAAGGGCAACCTACTACTCAACGGGCGCCTGGCTAACGCTATTGTAATTACGGCATCGTTCTGCCCGGATGAATAGTGGACACAATTCAGATTTGTTTACGTGAAAGCGACAGTGTATATTTTGTTGAACAGGGCATGCGTCGAAACCTACTTAATTAAATGTATTTTGAAATTGAAACATGTCAGCGTTTGTTTGCTTTTATCGTGTTAAATCAAATTATAGTTATTATTTTTTTAAGTATAGTCAGTCAAGTCGAATACGTGAATTGAAAATACCGTTGCTCAATTAAAAAACATTTGTCAGATGAATATAAACATTATTCATGATAAACCCTTCAAAACAATTTTTGGGTTATTTTGGCATTTGTTTTCTATTACAATTCACAGGAAAATGAACAAAAGAAACGCAGAAAGTGATAGTAAAAGCATGAATTTAATGAACAGTATACCAGAACACCTAGCGAGCAGAGAGAACACACAACGTTGAGCTTACTTCACCTCCCTGTAGGTATTTTATCACACTCGTATCTCTCTTTCCCTCATCACTAGAGGTCGGTAATGTAGGGATTAAACATGTTGTAAATAGGCAGGCAAATTGGCATTTAAAAAACATCAAAATACGCAGGGAATTAGGAATTATAGCTTAAAAGCGGCATGAAATGGGAAGTAAAAGTAGGCCGGAAAATGAACATTGTGGTTGAAAATAGGCACAATAACTCTCTCAGTAAGTGAATGAAAATATTTAATATGCAAATTTAAGCATAATATGTATTTAAGAGATAACAAATATATGAAATCTGCAAATGAACAAATATATAAAATCTGCAATACTTTCTTTTTAAACATAATGCAATCAAATTTCATTGCAGCTCACAGTGCCAATGCGCAACTAAGGACTTATCCTAATATTACTACGAAATAATTTACAAACTGATTTTCATACAGAGCTTTCTCATTCAGATACTCTGCACACATCGCGTCGGGTGCAGTATATTTTTTCTTTCCTTTCTGGTCAAATTATTAAGCGTTTTTGCGACAAAATTTAAGATTCAATTGTCTCGCACTTCTCGCGAATTTCTTCTTATGTACTGGCCTCAGTTACGTGTTACCAATTGCAGATCAGTTAGATTGCTGTTCAAGAAAGTCCATTTTCATCATAATTTACGTTCAAAAAGGGGAGTTAAATTTGTCAGAACTCAGGTCTTTGTCAGAACTGAGGTTGTACGTGTTTGAACATTTTGTCTGATATACAGTTCTCCGTTCATCTCCCTTTCGTAGAGTAAGAGACTATATGTTTTATTCCGTTACACTTGATCTCATCCCAGCAAAGTGGATGAAATAGTGTTTTAAGGTGGAGAGTTATTGATGAGATATGCTAACATAAGTGTTGACACATTTCCATCTTAGTCCATCCATCCAAGTTAAATCTTTAGATCCAAATTTTACTTGTAAAATATAATCTAAATAATAATAATAATAATGATAATAATAACAACCACAACAACAATCAATCAATACTCTTTGTGAATGTAAGGGATAGAAAAGTCAAAATATAACTGAATGCTTCAAAATATTTTTGTAACATTTTGCTAACTTTGCATAATTAACATCAATTGGCACGTGCCAGTAAAGGCAAAATGAAACCACTTTGCCATACCACAAGGTAGGAAACAGACACGTATCTAGAAAGTATCCACAGAACCTTTGTATCTTTCTCTTGTCTTCGGACTGCTTACAAGCAAGGGAACTGGTTTCTTGTCACATTCTGAATAGAAAATATTTTCCAGAGCTTGAAGATGTACGATATATGTATACTCTTATGTCGAAGATATACTCGTATATCGGTATTATAATACCCCCATGTTGTAGTTATTTTATGTTAAGATAGTCAGCTTTTTATATATGAAGAATTGTATAAATAATAGAGAATTATTAAATTTTATTGTTGGATATTTGAGTGTGTGTGGTATGTTTTGAAAGTTCCATTGCTGCCAAAAATGAGGAAGGCAACGAAAATTTGTTGTATTGCCTTTATTTCTGAGCTGCAGAACGGGGCTAGTTTACGGAAGTACTATAAATTTATTAATATTTCACTTGCGAAAAGTAATTAGGCGACGTAAATAGTAAACCTCGTATTCGAAGATGATCATCAGTAGTTTTTACTCCCACTATTTAATGCTTGCTCTAAATCGGTTTTAATACTGAATTCCATTCATATGAAATGTAAACATACCTTTTAGGGAGCACTGGATACATATGATTTGGGTTCACAGTTTGAAATCGACGAGTCAATTAATTTAGGAAATAAATAAAATCGCGCTAATTTGCTCTGAGAAATGCCACCTGATTATTTACGTGTTCTAGGTGAACTTAAAATTTTAACCTCTACAATATGTACAAATAACATGCTCGGAATTACACAGAAGTTCTGAGACACGTGACATTACTATATAATATGTAATAGCTACATCAATTTCCCGTAACTGCATTTAACGTTACTCTTTGGATTCCATACACAAATTACAATCCACCTACTTTTTTTTGTCGTTTAAAGCGCCCTCTAATCAATTGCCCTTTTGCGCGCTCGCGAAGCGCCCACCACACCTGCGAGACCGTTTGCACACGCACATCAGAGGCGAGGGTGCGGCGCGCGCGGTTCAATTGTCTCGCGGCCGAGTTCATTCCGACCGAGAGCGCGCCGTTGCACCGGAGCCGCCGCCCTCCCTGGGACGCGCGCCGCTCGCCGCTGCTGCCTTCAATGGAGCCTTTTGATGTCGCGAAGCGCGCGGATGCGCGCCCGTGTTCGTTCGGTCATCCGTAAGCCACGAGTCGCTCAAACACGCGCGGCCCGGCAGCCTTTTGCGAATGCGTTCGTTCGTTCGCGAGACGCGTCGTTCTGTCGGGTACACGGGATAAGGTGGAGCCTGGCATCAATTAGGTTCTGTGCTGTGCCTCGGACCGGGAGATCTAGTGTTTGACTCCCGACGGCGGCAGTATTTCCGATACTAGTTTGTCAGCTAGGGCGAATTCAACTAGAGGAGAATTCCAACAGCAAACTTGTCTGATCGGTAGCATACCGTGGTTTCTCTGATCAATACCAGGCGAATGCCAGGGCAGTACCCTAACAACGGGCTTCGAACCACGCGCGTTCTTTCCTTCCGCTTCCTCGTCCTATCTTCATCTACTTACACCCACTTACGCTTACATGCACTACACTACTACACATGTCGAGAGTTTAGAGCTTGTTCCAGGTGGGGCTGTGACCACCTGGTGGAAGATACATTGGCTCGGGAGAACCCCGCAAACAGGCATGTAGGTCTGCGCCGGGATATCACCATCCAACGGAGGAAGATCTTTGCTAGTTCCCGCAACAAAGCTTGTACTACACTTACTGCGCTAACGCCCTTAGCAGTCATCGCGCTCGCAAACGCCAATCGATCAGTCAATCAATGAAGGCCTTCTTCTTCTCTCGCACTCCGGCCCTTTAAGTTTAGCCTTGGCGTCTCGAACGATCAATTCATATAGATGTATAGAAATATTACGTTGGTGGTGTGAAAACCTCATTCAATATTTCGCGCTGAGCACCAAACGTTGCAGGGCGACAGGGTGACCTCAATCTTTTTTGGGAAATCTGTTTTTAGTCTACATTTCATTACTGGTTTTATTTTGATGTTAATGGATAAATTTCCTCAAAACTATCGTCGATTTTTAATGGAAATTGTTTATCATTTTCCTGCATTTTAATCGTAAAATATGTCCGCTGTCAATATCAGCGTAGATATTGACTTGCCCGGAGTGTCGGAAACAATATTTTTCCTTGTGGTTTATTTGCTTCTCAGAGAAACTCATATTTCTCGTTCGGAGCCATCCATTTACTCGTTGACACGTACACGGTCGTTCCATCGCTTGGCAACTATGTGCCAATAGTTCCCGACGTCATCCAGGACTTTTTTTAATTTTCGTTCACTTTTTTTTCCGAAAAATACATCACTCTTATTTCGATGTCCATTTTCAACGGCATTTAATTTCCTAGTGTCATTCACATATCGATTTCAACCAGATTAGAAATATGACCGAATAGCTGTAAAAACGATACCGTTCTAAATTATATCTGCCTGGTCTCTGTGATGCTCTCTGGTCTCTCTAATTACGTATTAACTACACACACCAAAGTATTCAGTTACTTTTATTCAAAAGTAATGTTATTCTTCGGGAAAACAACAGTATAATGTAGGAAGAAAGAAATTTCAAGGCGTGAATGACTATGGTGGTATGGCGTAATAGAAGGAAAATTGTGAAAATAACTAAAATGAGTAGTTATGCATTTTTTTCTTATCTGCATTTATCTGCATAAATTAGCATTGAGCCACAGAGTAATAAGAGTGTAGGTATACTTTGAAGAAGTATACATACTAGACAATGAGGCATGGAGTTGTCTTTGACATTATTGATTGATTGATTGATTAGTGATTCCGGACGCGTCAACTTCTAAGGTCTTTAGTCGCCTATGTGTTATACATGATTTTTGATCGCGGGAGATGGCGTTGATCTTTCCTCGCTTTATGGTGAGACACGGTGCTGATCTTCGCCGGCTTGCGAGAATATTCTCCAACCAGATATTTCATACCCGCGTGGCACCGCCCCTGCCGGTACAAACTCTAAACTTCAGACTAGTCTTCCGGCATGTTTGGTAGTGTAGTGCCTGTGAGTGTAAGTAAGGAGTGAATATACAATAAGCAAGAGGACGGAAAGATTGCGCGCGGTCCGTGGCCCGCTTGTTAGGGTACTGCTCCGGCATTCACCTGGAGTTGATCAGAAAAAAACATTGAAATCTACTGATCAGAGCAACCAGCCGCTAGAATTCTCCTCCAGATCGCGGCTGAATTCGACGTTTGGCCGCTTCGTAGCCAGTGTCGAAAACTCTTCGGGACAGGCGGAAGTAGAACTCTAGGACCTCCCGGTCAGAGGCACTGCCGTGACATCAGTTGATGCCCTGAACCACATTTACCATTATGTAGTGGATGCAGCGCGGTGTGAGGTCCGTACTGCGAAGCGACTACATACATGCTCAGATCAGGTTTCAGGGGATTGTTTCGTAGGGGCAAATGAAAGGCAATGCACTTGTGAATAAATTAAATTTAATTCTTGAAATATTGATTAGTTTTACAAGTAGTCAGGTAGTAGCCGGAGGACCAATGAATGTTTGTAATTAAAGGTTTCTTCTTTCTTGAAGTTTACACTTACAGTTTGATGACAGTACAGCAAGCACCAACCCAGGTCAGACGGCTGAGTGTGTGCGTGCCGTCCGTAGAAATGGGCTGCGGATGTTACGGCTGGTAGGCTGGATGTCACCATGGGCGCGTACTCGCGTGCTGGAGCGGCCCGTACTGTTGATCGCGGCCTGCTGGCCGCGCCGATTGATTGCCGGAGCCTTGATAGGCAGAGCAAGGACAGCTGACTCGTTCGCAGGCTGTCCGACGAGTAGAGTAGTAGTTGTAGCAGCAGTAATAGTAGTTTGACGTAGAGTGACTGCGTAGAAGTAGCAGTGAGATTGACTGAAGAGTGACTGCGTAATAGTAGCAGTGAGATTGACTGAAGAGTGACTGCGCAGTAGTAGAGTTTTGACGTAGAAGTGTGACTGCGTAGTTTCACATAGTAGTGAACAGAGCAGTAATTGTAGCAGCAGTATAGTAGTTTGACTTAGAAGTGCCTGCGTAGTAGCAGCAGAGTAGAAATGACTTAGAAGTTTGACATAGCAGTTTCACATAGTAGAAATGACATTGAAGAAAATGACGTTGAAGTGCCTGCGTAGTAGCAGCGAAATTGACTGATAGTTTGACATAAGAGTGGCGCGCGGGAGCGAAGTTGCCGTATTTATTGAAACGTATGTTTCTGAAAGCAGAGGAGGGAGAGTCACGTGACAATTGAAGCTAGCCTATGATGTACGGTGAGACGTAGTGTGCCACAAGAGATGCTCGCTATTCGTTGTTATGTTTTGAAGTGCGTCACGTGACTTGCGGGTGGCACTGGCTGTGCCCGCGATGGCTGCATCTCATTAGCAAGGTTTGGTATTTTCTCACGGGAACCGCGATGCTGGTTGAGAGAAAACGGCGGTGAGGCGGGCGCGGGCGCTGGCGCGGCTGCCTAGCAGATGCGCTCGTAGTCGGCGAATATTAACGCCTGTATTGGGGCGGGAGGCACGTAGCGATATCTGGAATGTTTGTAAATATGTCTGGCCGCCGAAGTCTGAGAAAAGCAGGTAAAAGGCTAATGGCTTGAGGGCCGCGCGCCCGCCGGGGGAGGCCGAGCCTGCCGCCCCTTCCCCGGCTTACAGTAAGTACGCGGCGGTTCGGCGCTTGCGGCCAGAGGGCTCAACGAGAGTCGTTTGTTCCCTGAACATCTGTGTTTCATTTCTTATGTTTTTGTATAAACGTGCTAGAGCCGTGAGAAACTTTGAGGGTGGGGCAGCCGAAGAATGTTGGCCGTGCGGGGGAAAGACAATTTGAGGCTGCACCCTGCTGGCGAGTTTCCTTATGATTGTTCGCGAGATTGAACACATTATATTACTGAAGTATTGTAAGTGTATTTTAATGGGTGGGATTTCCACTATCCATCTCAGAGAGTGCGGCGTCTGTTACCTACGCTACCCTAATTCGCCACGTCTGCCTAACTCTCTCAACAGACTACAGACCCCGCCAAAAAACTGTCTTGGTCCTGCTCAAACCAAGCCTCCCCATATCTCTACCCTTGTCACTTGCTTTTCCACTGGGAGGCCAATGTCAGTAAAAAATCCTCTATGGCTCGGGGGCTGACGCGACTCCCGACCTCTACAACTCCCGCGCGTCACTCAGTTTTGTCACACAGGTGTTCGTATCCGTGGATTTTACCACTAGCGAATTCCTGATCGATATATCACACGTTGCAGTAGTGGGGATAGGTGGGTTAGATTTTAGTGGAAAACGGGATGCCCTCACTGTATCTTTTCGGCCAAACTTTCTAGAAAATACAAAACCAGCAAATTCAAAAACAGAGTTCTTGATCACGTGTTGAGTGCATGTTGCAGAAGAGTAGAGAAGTTTGCGGAGAGCATGTGCGCTCCAGGATCCAAACGAAGAAAGACAGAAAAGTTTTGGCCACGCTAAAAAAACGGCCAGTTAGAAATGCCCAAGATTAACTATTTTCATAACTAACAATGACACTCTACGCTCATTTCGTGTGACTGCTGCGACAAGACATAAATGTCGCCACCGTTCGTTGGTAGAGGTTGACAGCCGGAAACGCAATTCCGCGGAAACATTGCGGAATCAATTAAGCGCGTGAACGAGTCCTCGTGTGTAGTATTACTAGCGCACCCGTGCGAGAACTCTCGCATGCAATACCCCATCCTCTTCCATATTTTCAGTGACCGTTTAGGAGAAAATGTACGAGACTGACATGACATCAAGGGGAAATCGCCGCACTGTTACTCGGTACACTGGCAGTGCACAACTTCCACGCAGGAACTCCATCTCTTCATTATCCGCCACTTGCAAATCTCTTGGTATTACAAGCCGAGCTAGGGACAAAGGAATCAAGGCGCGTCCTGACAGCTGAATGCCGGGTCGGCTGTGCCGCACCATCCGTCACACACCAACGCCCACGCCACCCTCACGTCCCCTCGGCTCCCTCTTCCCCTTCACTCCATCCATTCCGCCTTACTCAAGCCCTCCTCCTCCCTCCTCCTCCCTCCTCCACTCTCCTCCTCCTCCTTCCCCCTCCCTCCTCCACCCTCCTCCTCCCTCCCCTCCCCCTCCTCCCTCCTCCTCCCCCTCCTCCTCCCTCCTCCTCCCACCCCCTCCTCCCCCTCCTCCTCCCTCCCCTCCCCCTCCCCCTCCCTCCTCCTCCTTCCCCCTCCCTCCTCCACCCTCCTCCTCCCTCCCCTCCCCCTCCCCTCCTCCCTCCTCCTCCCTCCTCCTCCCTCCTCCTCCTCCCTCCTCCTCCCACCCCCTCCTCCCCCTCCTCCTGCCTCCTCCTCTCACCTCCCTCCTCCTCTCACCTCCTTCCTCCTCCCTCCCGCTCCCTCCTCCCTCCTCCTCCCTAGTCTCCCTTCCTTCTCCTTCCTCCAGCCGCACCCCCCACCACCTAGACCACCTTAGTCTCCCTTTGTTCACTCCACCATCTCCGTCCCCTCCATCTTTACCGTCTCCTCTTTCTCCTCAGCTCCTCCAATCCCCCTTGCTCCCCTTCGCTCTTCCAATCCCCTCCATCTTCTCTCCGCCCTCCGCATCTCCACAACCCTCACCTCCTCCGCTCCATCCGCCTTCTTCGCTCTTTCGGCCCTCCTCCGCTACCTCCTCTCCCACGCCACGGCTGTCTCATCCGCGTTCGCCCCTCTCTGCCCACCACCACCTTTGCCTCCTCCTCTATTTTGGCCTTCCTTAGCTATCTCCGCCCCCTCCAACCATCTCCGCTTTCTCGACCCTTCTTCACCCTCTCCACCCTCCTCCGCCCATTCAACCCTCTTCCACCCCCACGGCCCCTCCACCCTCTACACCCTCCACCCCACCATCCTCTTCCACACCCTTCACCCTCATCCCCTGCCCTCATCAGCCTTTCCCTCCTAGACTCTTCCGACCCTCCTTTGCCCCGCACCCCTCCGCCCCACTCTACCTTACTCCTATCTCCTCCTGCCACCTCCTGTCTCCTCCTGCCTCTTAATGCCTCCTTCTGCCTCCTCCTCCACGCCCCACGCTTCCTAGACCTCAGCTTCCTCCGTTCCTTCCTTCTCTCGCTCACCTCCCCCATCCCCCGACGCCTTCGCCTCCTCTGCCTCCTTCGCCTCCTCCATCCCGGCGCCCATCCACCATCTCCCTCGCCAATTCGCCCCGCCCTCGCCGCTGCCACCGCAACAGCAGCCGCACTGATCCAATCTCGCGGCGGCGGCGCACGGGAGGCCCCGGCGGGAGCGCTTGTCCGCTTTATCGCTCCCAGGAAGCGAGAACCTCGATCGCAATGCTCCCGCGCAATGCACTTCGCGAAGCCGCGCCCGCGCCCGCGCTCTCGCTACTCACGTGATGCCGCTGCCGCCGAGCAGAGCCCTTCCGTTCGGAGGGCCAAGGCGATGCCCCTCCACCCAGCCGCGCACTGCGCTGCATCGACTCCAACTTAGAACTACAAGGTGTCTCCGGAAAGTAATGCAATTGCTTTTGTGATGGTACTTTTTGTGCGAGAACCTCGTGGCAGCTCTTGGTCAGCGTGCTCGCTTTCCAGTACGCAGCCCCGGGTTCGATTCCCGGTTGAGGCAAGACTATAGTGTGCGTTTCCTTGCAATGTCCCGGTGTATGTTGCTGGGTGAGGACTGGAAAATTCACTTCTTAGGTTGAGGTGAGGAATACGGCGTGGGGTGTCTATGTGCTAGCCACACGTACCCTCTTAACCCATGGCCGCGAAGCAGGGACGTCGCCGGTAGGCCTGAGCCCGTTCACGGGATGTTGCGCCAAGTACGTACACTTTTTGTGCGAGTATCCTCTGAGCAAATGGTGGGATGGCCCCTTGTTTTGCTTCTGGACATAAATGTAACTTCATTATTTGTGCACGTCTTCTAAATTTCAGTGGGAGATATAGTTATTCAAGTGGTCTTTCCCCATTTTGTCGCGGCAAAAAGTATTATTCATGAAGAACATGATGAGGGTAAAGGTCACTAATTTATATTTAATTTACCTTTGAAAATAGATTTGATTATGAGCGAATATTTTGTCAATAAAACTAAAAAAAACATCTTTTTTTCTGTATTCAAAATTCGACTACAATATTGCGTAAGATAGAGATCACAGAATTCTGACACACCTTACGTGCGTAATATTTTGTTTTAAAAATCTGAAGAATAACGTTATTAATTTAGACATTAATGGTTTTATTTAGTTTTATTAGTCTAAAATGGTAGTTGCGTTTCAATTAATGCGCCGCCATACTGTGATCTCAAATTCTGTTACTTTTTCGCAAGATAACCAGGGAAGAAGACTTGGGAAAACGTGCATCCGTTGTTTCTTCTTTTGAGAGAGGAAGCGCGAAAATTTATCTGCTATCACATTCACTTTTATTATGGTGCCGCCAGTGATCCTCATAATAACTGACTGCAGAATTGTAATATCCTTTGAGCAGATTCCTGCTTATTCAGTGAAATGATGGATTGATAAATACTAAGCGCATGCGCATCACTGAACAGATTCAAGACGTTCAATCTGCATCGCATTATCTTGGTGTAAGATAAGTTGTGGTACATGAGGACATATTCTTACTTCGAAGAAATGCATATGATAAAGAGCGATTTGGCGTGATTTTAGAACAAAAGCAAATCTTTTGCGAAAAAATACAAAATTTGCTAAAATTGTCGTGATATTTTCATGACCGCATAAAATAACTATATTATACAATGTGATTATGCACAGCAGATTATACACAATGATTATAAACAGCCATTTGTAATAGGTTAACCCTGCAAACAAATAAAATTGAATTGCATTCGATTGCAATAGAAACATCCACATGCATAAAATCGCAATTATGTATAATTTTTCACCTTTTTCAGGAGTACAAAAACGCACTACCCACAACCAAATACATGTTTAGGGAGTAAATATTTCTGAACTTAAAAATGATCTTTTCACGTTTTTTGACAAAGGTGAAATGATGTAATTTGATGAATATACCTTTGATAGAGAGATACAACAATTTTTTTCGGTATATTTCAATTTATCAAAGCAGACGTTCGAATGATATGTTTTGACCAGGCTACTCTTCATGTGAAGCAGAAACAAAACTAATCAAAGGATAATAGTTACGTAATTCTAAGAATATGTTAGTTTTATTTCTGTAATCACTTCGTTGCAACACATTGTGCAGTGCCCTACAGAATAAAAGAGGGAAAAATAAATTCTATAGAAGTCGTAGCTTGGGTAAGTTAATATTTTTCAGTAACATACATTCATCAAGAGGTAAAAGAGCCAAGAGGGAAATTCTAACCCTAAAATATGCAATTCAAAAGACTATTAATCGTAAACTCAGCAATACAAATTCAGAATAACTTTGAACTTTGCTATTTTATGCACAATACTTCAAATATGCAAAGCAAAACTCTAAATTAAGCATGTAGCTTTGCACTACAGGACTACCAACAAAGCAGAGCGAATGAATGTCTGTTGTGAAACATAAGTTAGTTTATTCTTTTGTACTGTTGCTAGTTCAACTCGCATTGTTTCATGACGAAAACATTACTAATTCATTTTCTGACCGGACGAACCTCTCAGTAAATTTCCAAGCGCATAAACACACAGAGGATGCGGCTGACGTTCTCTAAAACCTCCCTCATTCAACCACTGTCCCACCAGTTGGCTACATATTGAATTTAATTAATGAATATTTATTTTATTGACTTTAACTTTAATTATACGCCATTATAGAATTATGACCATCATTAATCAATCAGTCAAATCGATACGGTTACTCAAAACATAAAAATTTACAAAAACAGAAATTACAAAAACACATAATTACAAAAAACAAAAAAAACTGAAAATATCAAAACTTTTAATATGTTTACATTACACGTTATTTTATTCAGTTTAGTTATTCAATTTAGTTTCAGATTCAGCAAATTCATTCAAATAAAGCAAATGACCGTAACTTAAAGCAAGATTTAAGAAAATGAAAAATGAACATTTTTTTGATCATTTAGTCTCAATAGTTCCAGGATATTTTGATTTTTTACCACATTGTTTCTTAATGGTTCATAAATTGGGCACAGTTTTATATGTTCTAATGTTTCCTGTTGATTGAGATTGCATACCATACATATTTCTTTTTTGATCATTTAGTCTCAATAGTTCCAGGATATTTTGATTTTTTACCACATTGTTTCTTAATGGTTCATAAATTGGGCACAGTTTTATATGTTCTAATGTTTCCTGTTGATTGAGATTGCATACCATACATCTTTCTAGTTCCGATAGTTTGTAGGTTATGCTTTTGAATTTTAGTTTTACGGTGTTTAAACCAGGAAGCCTAGATTGTTATCAGTTGGCTGTATACTTTGTTGCGTTTCTCAAAAATTATATCAGGCGCAATTACAATACTAATGAATAACTTTAACCCAATAACGGCTATCGTCCACATTTGATGACGTACATTTCTGGTCACCTGAAAATTGCTTCTTGTGCAACACTTTGTGAATTTTATTTCTTCAATAGATATACACACCCTAAACAAAACATATGTATAAGCAACTTTTTTTCAGTTTTGAGTGACAGATGCTAATTTTGCCGTGATCGCTAAAGCATGGTACACTTCTGGCCAGGCTGTATTCATGACGTGTGTAGATTTGAATCTTCATCCAAAACCGTGCTTAACTGTTATATGCCTGTGAGGTTAAATCGGAGAGAGAGGCCGGCGTAAATCAAACGGTAGTTGGTCAGCACCGAAGTTGACGAGGCATATGCAGCTACGTTCCAATGGTTTTGCTGTTCTAATATTCGGTTTGCATGTAATTCGTCATGTTTTTTTTAAACTTTGGAATGCTCTTAACAATTAAGCCCCATTTTTATGCATCGGCAGAGGTTCTCTACTTTGGGGAGGGCAATGCCCGGCACCAGTTGCCTCCGCTTGGCTAGGCCCCTGCACACTACAAGAATTTTATCCTCAGAAAGTTTCTTCACACTGCAATGGGCGAGCCAGAAATGATTCTGCCAGTTTATCAGCAGTTAACGTGCAACATCTTACTTCCGTCATCGATTACCTTACCAAATTAACCTTCTGGTTCTTTTATTTTAACCAGCATTCATAATATGATTTTAGAGCATTCTTCTGAATGTCTCTAACCGGACGTTTAGCCAAAGGTAATCTTAGCACTGTATTACTGTACTAAAAAGCCTGCATTATTGCTGTCCTTGTATCTGAAAGATACATCTTAAAAATTCATTTTTTCAAAATATTTTTTAAATAACCCCTTGGTTTTTTCCGTGGTATATTTATTATAACTATGAAATCAACATACATTTATGGCTAATTTAATTTCTTAAAGAATTAAAGACAAGTTTTGCCCACCATTTATTCTAGTACTCAATATCTTGTATTTCTGTTTTATTTTCCCACGCATTTTTCACTTCTTTTGATTGCTGCCTTGTCGTTCTTGTATAAAGAGCTCTCTAGAAATTCAATTGAGTGTTCTCGCATTGCCAATCTTCCACGGACACGCGCGCATGCACTCATTTAATCCGCTAACATGTCTGCCAAATTTCTCACCTCCTTTATGCGCCTTGATCATTGGAGAATTTCAATTAAACATCTCCCCCTTCCTCTCGCCGTTCATACGCGAGCGGAGCGCTGCATAGCAGAATGAGAAACGGAACGCGCCGTGTACTTCCAAAAATAAATCAGGGCGCATTCAATCGGGAGACCTTTATGATCCGTTGCGGGCAATGCAGAGACCGGGTGCGTGTCGGAACTCGGGGCACAGCATTCTCCCCCCCCTTCCGACCATTGGCTGCCCTGCAAGCTCCCCACTGCCTCCCCTTTTGTTCCGCCCCAATCTATACCGTGCGTTTCTGAACCGTCCGCCCAGCGTCACTTCGTCCCAGCTTCACTTCGTCCCAGCTTCACTTCGCCCCAGCTTCACTTCGTCCCAGCTTCACTTCGTTCCAGCTTCACTTCGTTCCAGCTTCACCTCGTCCCAGCTTCACTTCGTCCCAGCTTCACTTCGCCCCAGCTTCACTTCGCCCCAGCTTCACTTCGCCCCAGCTCACTTCGTCCCAGCTTCGCTTCGTCCCAGCTTCACTTCGCCCCAGCTTCACTTCGCCCCAGCTTCACTTCGCCCCAGCTTCACTTCGCCCCAGCTTCACTTCGCCCCAGCTTCACTTCGCTCCAGCTTCACTTCGCCCCAGCTTCACTTCGCCCAGCTTCACTTCGCCCCAGCTTCACTTCGTCCTAGTGTGGTCCATCGCTTACACACCATCCTGCTCAGTCCTGTCCTCTCGTTTCCACTTTTTTCGACCTTCTTCTTTCATCGATATCCTTCCTTTGCCCGTCACTGACACTTCAACGGGAAACTATCTCTCGCAACTGATTCTCTGCCCTCTGGAATACTTACACCACCGCTGGTTGCACAACAACAGCTCGTCGGCACTTCTTTCCAATTCATCGTGCCGTCTCCGCAGTAGGGATATCAAATCGATTTCCTCGTTTTCTAGGTCACATCTCCACCGGTTTCGAATGGTCCGGTATACATGTATCCCGTCTCCACGAGCCGTACGAAGAATGTTTACGCACCAGCTGTGAAACATCGGAAGGTGAGTTCCGAGAGAACGTGACCGCTTTCCATCACCTATTTGTATGACGTCACGTCCCACTCGCGCGTTTCGTGAGCAGTGAGTAGTACCAACCTCACAACCTATACAACATTATTTAATGAATTTTATCTTATGTTATTGGGGTGCAAAGTGCCCAAATGACTAGAGATATTGAATGAGGCAAAAATGATTTTGCATCAATTGATCCACTAAAACATTATAAACTCTGGTTCTCATCATCTAAATACCCCTTTCGCTACAGTAACATTGCTTTTCTTTTTGTTTCTCGTCACATTTGACACTCCCATGGCAATCAGTAATCTGAAATTCACTCTTTCTCTGATCTGTAGGTCCTATTGGTTAAAGTCGTACTAATATACTTTAATAAAGCAAATATTTATTTGCAAAGAAAAATGAATCATGAAGCATACAAAAGTCGCATTAGTTACTGAATGCTAGGTGTTGCCACAACAAACACAGTATACGTATTTATACAGTAGCGCAGCTCCGAGTTAAATGCCCTATGATGAGATGTTAGTCACCGACTCCAGCGCTCCGCGCGGTGATCAAGGAATACTACGCCGCATTACAATTCGTTGTACAGCATCGTTCTGCTAAATCTAACCAAAAAGCGAACGTGTTTTGTATATATTTTAGTTTACTTACGCATATAACTAAAACACGTGAAGTAGACGTTTTGAACAATTTTTAAGGAAAGAAATTATTTAAATCTAATGAATATTGACCATTGAAAGTTAATAGTGGAATTATGAGGTAGAACAAGTATTTATATACTGTTCACGAAAATAGACATAAATAGTACATAAGTAGTACATAAATGTATCTAGAAGGTAATAACATTTCATTAGTAGGTAATAAAACAAATTTTCGTCTGTCCTTTCTAGGTCTATTAGACAAGTGAAAAACAATATAACTCCTAATTCTTTCCATTATTGCTGCATTTAACTGCAGACTCGTGAGCTTCTTTCGTCACACACTCTGTTATTGTGTTAACTGAAAAAATATAATAATTCAGTTGGTGCATATCATATATGTTACGACACATGTCAAATGTAAGGTTAAAACGTTGGTACAATGTAATTTTACGTGATACTTAATGACGTCGAAAACGTAGGAGTGTAACACAACGAGATCAAGAAAACTAACAAATTTTCTTTTATTTTTTTAACCAGCTCTTAATAAACGCAATTTTACAAACAAATCCATATACATCAGGAACATCTATTCGTAGCTTCACTTGACCTCCGCCAGGATCACTAGCAATATGTCGGTATAAATACGTATACTACGGTATAAATACGTATACTGTGCTACAAATCACAAATGTAAATTCTGATCGAAGTAATGTAGAAGTGTCGCGTATATTGAAATTGGCCCATTGACACTTATTTCTTCTCTTTAATAAATTTTAGTGTGAAATTTATTTTTTGCCCTTCAACTTTCCCCGTAGACTTCTTTCTTGATCAAGAACAGTGTGTCAGGCTCAATGCATCATACAGCTTCTGGAGTTCATACCTCGTCAATCGCATATTATCGCCAGCAATTCTGTTCACGAGCACATCAAGCATCACTATAACAAATAAAGGCAGAGCCGTATGTACGGTATGGCAGACATGGTACGCCGCTCCCAAGGAGAGCTCTATTGAGAGTATATCCGCTAAAACAAATTACGACCGTAATTTGAAGTGACCTTACAGGAGGGCAACTTCTGTGCTTGCTGTAGGCGCCTGAGTATCTAGAAACGCCTCTGGGTACGGCAGAGCCAAGTAGTATGAAAGGAAATCTTCAGTTTCTCGATTTAAAAAAACTCTCTTTTACTTCCTGTTTTTAATGAGCGCTTCCGGCCGTCCTCGTCCTTGCTGCCAGCGCCACCGCCCACGCCCCTTCGACTGGCTGCGGTGCCCCTCGCCCCGGCGGCGGCCGCAGCCACCTGCGCGCCCGACGCGGCGGCAGCGGCGGCGGCCAGCTGGCTCCGTGCCCAGCCCGCCCTTGCCACGCCCACGCCGCGCCCCGCCACCTCGTGCGTGCATCCCGTGCTCCTCGTCCCCCTCCCACACCGCCTCGCTCGGCCCTGACCTCCGCCGCGCCCCGCCCTCACCCCACCCTACCACGCCCTCACCCCGCCTCGTCCCGCCCTCACCCCGCCGCGCCCCGCCCTCATCCCGCCGCGCCCCGCCCTCACCCCACCGCGCCCCGCCCTCACCCCGCCGCGCCCCGCCCTCATCCCGCCGCGCCCCGCCCTCACCCCGCCGCGCCCCGCCCTCTCTCCCTCTGCGCCCCGCCCTCTCCCCCTCTGCGCCCCGCCCTCACCCCCGCCGTGCCACGTCCTCTCCGTCTCTGCGCTCCGCCCTTGCTGCGCCCCATCCCGCCACCGCCCGCGCCACCACCACGCCCCGCCCTCGCCGTGCACCTCCACCCACGCCCCGTCACGCTCTGCCCGTCGCCCCTGCCGCGTCACCACCTTGCCCCGCTCCCGCCCCTGGGCGAGCGAACCCCGCATCCTCAACCCCACCCCACCCCGCCGCGCCCGCCCCCGCCCCTCCCCCGCCCAACACAGCTGAATTGTGTTGTTGTCGGTTGGAAATCATCCTGAACGGGGACGATCTTTAATAACATGATTTGATAAAACTCTTCGTATATGAAATAATTTAATCCATCGAGACAGAGTGCGATGTGGCAGCACATAATCTCCTGACGGTCTCTGAAAACGTTATCGAGCACTCTTATCACTTTAGTCTTGACCTGGACACTTTGTTGCTTTTCCTCTCAGATCTCTATTATTCTCCTCGTCTGCTTGGCAGCGCTAATGCTTAGGACTGACTGTTACACATCATTGCCACGACAAAGCTCATTGCTCCGTCACGGAATACGCGATTTGCATTCCTTACGAGCAACGAAACACTGGTGGAGCTGTGGCTAACCCCTGTCACGTGAGAGCGGTGTTCCCACTATTTTGTATCCAACCTAATATTTGCTCTAGAAAGTGCCGACAGAACAATTCGAGAGAAAACAGTCAAATCTCCAGTCACGTTGGTGAAAACAACAACGTACAATGTACTTTAGTTTCCTCCGTTACTCATCAGACAGTGAATAAGACTGGAAGTTCGGTGGTCTGGAAACTACTTCAATCTGCAATGTTGTTCTGAGTTTTGTGATGCGCAAAACGCGACGCGTGCATGTGATCCCGGCAGGTGATTCAGCTGCAGCTCCTGCGAGAGACACGAAACCTGGAGCCGAGGATACGGCTGCATGCAGCGGCACAAAGCCGCTCCGTTCGATGCCGGGGAACGAAATTGCGACGCGGGCGAATGTTCAGGACAGATGAAATAGGAAGCGCGCGCGCTCGTGTGTGTGTGTGTGTCTGCAGTGCCATTTTGATGGCTGATTGTAAAGAGAAAGGAGATTGAGTTGGGAGGTGGAATACTACCTGGAACTTCATCTCCAGGTTTCGTCATACCCTTTACATTGTTGCTGACGATACTCGAGATAAAAACATCGCTGCCTTCGCGATACTCTAAAATTATGATCAGTGTTCGTGTCTTATGTTACTAACAGTCAAAAGTCTTATGAGAATACTTTAGTATAATAATTTTTAATTACATTTGCACACAGTTCATACATATATAAATTTGATAAGTCATTATCATAATTTCAAAATAATTTACTTGAAATGTAACTTGTTTTAATGTAAAATATATTTTTCCATTTCCTGAAAACCGAGAATGGCAAAAGAAATGTAACATTTTTATTTTTTATTTTACAGAATAGTCTCTCATGCTATGTATTAATAATTTTCAAATCTTGTGTTTATTTCTTTTTATATGTATAGGCGATTTCATTAGCCCACAAAGAGTTTGTGAATAAATCCCTTTCAAATTGATTTATAATTTTATTGATAAGTAGTAATCGGCAATAATATCTTGTTTTCAAATACTAGTTTTTTTATAAGCTAGTATTAATTAATGAAAATAACTAAAACCAAGAAGTGAATTTTAACTAATTTTTACACCAAAATGAAACTTTTGAAACAAAAATATTTTTTCCTTTTTATTAAATTCTGATTTTAAAAAAAAAAATTAATCAACAAAACTTGAATACTTTCTCCCGTACTACCCCTCTGGTTACACTCTCATACAACACAAACACGTTAAATTAAATTCATTAATCAATTAAATATTCTGACAATTTCTCACACCCGATTATAGAATCCAATCGCTGACACACTACTTAAAATAATTTGGAAATAATTAGACTTAAATTATTTCTAAATTATTTTAAGTAATGCGTCAGCGATTCGAGACAAAAAAACAACGTTGACAAAAGAACTCTTCCTGCAAATTGCATTTCGCGCACCGTCCAACTGCTTCGTGCGACCAGCCCGAAGCATTCGCCTGCCTGCCTTCCGTCGCCGTCCGGGCGAGAGTCCCCGGGGCCTCTCCGAGTGGCGCTCGCCCGAAGCGCAACGAGGCATCGCCTGCCGGAGGGCGCTCTCCAGACAAGAGCTGTCCACCACTCGAACAGCCTGTTCTCTGCCAACAGCTCAGCGCAAATGGACAAACAAAATCAAGGGCCGCGACGAAACAAGAAAAAAACAAAGGAGAGGGACTCGAGGGCGAGGCAAGGAAGTGGCAAGGGGAACCTCGCCCGGGGCTTTCGAAAGCAGCCCGTCGTCGCCGCATTAGGTGACACTGAACGTGTTTCGCGACCGCGAGGTGCTACGTGTGGCCAACAACGTGCTTGGTTTCTAATGTTTAATGCAATTTATTAGTCCTTAATTTTTGCTTTCCCGTATACGTACGTATACACGGAGTGATATACGTAGTATAGGGAAAGTTATGTAATGCTGCGCGAAAAAATGGCCAATTTTCGGCGGAAAAAATTAATTGCCGAGCCGTGAAAACGAATAAGTGGATAAAACCAGTTGCTAAATTAAGAAAAAAAATCCCCTAACACGTGGTGTAGCCAGAAATCCTGTTTTCTAGGTCCTTGATACCGAAAACCCAATTGAAAGGAAAACGTCCGTCTGTCCGTCCGTCCGTCCATCCGTCCGTCCGTCCGTCCGTCCGTCCGTCCGTCCGTCCGTCCGTCCGTCCGTCCGTCCGTCCGTCCGTCCGTCCGTCCGTCCGTCCGTCCGTCCGTCCGTCCGTCCGTCCGTCCGTCCGTCCGTCCGTCCGTCCGTCCGTCCGTCCGTCCGTCCGTCCGTCCGTCCGTCCGTCCGTCCGTCCGTCCGTCCGTCCGTCCGTCCGTCCGTCCGTCCGTCCGTCCGTCCGTCCGTCCGTCCGTCCGTCCGTCCGTCCGTCCGTCCGTCCGTCCGTCCGTCCGTCCGTCCGTCCGTCCGTCCGTCCGTCCGTCCGTCCGTCCGTCCGTCCGTCCGTCCGTCCGTCCGTCCGTCCGTCCGTCCGTCCGTCCGTCCGTCCGTCCGTCCGTCCGTCCGTCCGTCCGTCCGTCCGTCCGTCCGTCCGTCCGTCCGTCCGTCCGTCCGTCCGTCCGTCCGTCCGTCCGTCCGTCCGTCTGTCCGTCCGTCTGTCCGTCAGTGAACACTGCTAGCGCCTAAACCATACGTACGATTTCTTCCAAAATGGATATTCCACGGTCAATCTGATTCTAGTCAAAGCTTTGAGATTTTGAAAAAGTCTTCAAAATTTGGGGGTACTTTATACGAAGCCCTCCGGGGATTTTCAAAATTTTCTCAAAAACGGCTCCAAATTTTTTCTTTAAATTTCTTGTATGAATAGAGTAAAATACACTTTTTAGCATGGCATAGGTCCGATTTTCACGTACAGCTCTGAATTTTCGAAAATTGTGAAAGTTTGAATTTTTTTCGGCGTCTTTCTCCAACTACAAAATTGAAGATAGAGATTTTTTCTTCAAATAAAATTTGTTCTGCATATTGAGTTCTTTAATAAAGGTCACGTAAATGTTTTTCAAAATTTTAGTAGTTTTCGTGCAATATTGCGTGCAATATGTGCAATTTTAAAAAATTACAAAAACAAGATTTTCTAAAAAACGGCTTCAAATTTTTTCTTTAAACTTTTGGTAAGGATAGTGGTAAATGTAATCTAACAATGACATAAAAGCCATTTCGGTCTATCGGTTGGTTTTTTCAAAAATTACAAAAATGTAAATGTTTTTACTTGTCTCTCACGTTGTTAATATTTACATTATCTGCAAGTTTTTCACATTATTATATTTACGAGTATATATGCTTTAAATAATGTCAAGTAAAGTTTCTCGAAAACACTACCGTTTTCTGTGAAAAGTAGCTCAAATTTCGGCATTTTCAGAAATGCTCAAACGCCAATTTCTCGTATATGGCTGCAATTTTTTTCCTTCAAACTTTTGTAAGGGATAGTGCTAATTACACTCTTTAGTGTGGCGTAATGTTTATTTTTAGTTATTTTTTTGTTTTTTCAAAAATTATATAAATGTAAATTTTTTGAAAGATCTCTCACATCTTTAATATGCACATTATCCGCAATTTGTAAAGATGATTATATTTGTGAGTGTAAGTACTTCAAATAACTTTAAATAAAGTATTTTGAAAACTCAAAAATTTTCTGTGAAAATGAGCTTCAAATTTCGCATTTTTAGTAGTGCTAAAACGCCGTTTTCTCTTAAACGGCACATAATTTTTAAAAGAAAATTGCCATTTACGGCTAGGTTTTTGTGTTCTTCAATATTCTAAAATTAATGTTCCTGTTCTACCAATAGGAAACCTAAAAATTAAGAAAATGACCAAAAAAATGTACTTTTGGCGATGATAGATGGTAGCTGGCAAGAAAGAGTATGTGGCAATTCCGAATAGCTAGCGAAGACCCAAGAAAATAGAAAACTAATACGGGAAAGTCTGTGCCATTCTGTAGCACCACTAGTTACTTTCCCGTATACGTACATATACACGGAGTATATACGTAGTATAGGGAAAGTTATGTAATGCTGCGGAAAATCGATTTCGAGATTTCAACAGATATACACGGTTAGGTGACCCCTGATACCGAAAAAGTGATTCTTTTCAAAACGTCCGTCCGTCCGTCGGTCAGTCCGTCTGTCTGTCAGTCTGTGAACAACATTAGCGCCTAAACCATAAGTACGATGTCTTCCAAAATGAATATATCCCTGTCGATCTGGTTTACTTTCTTGCTACGGAGAAGATAGAAAGTTATGTAATACTGTGCGGTAAAACAGCAAATTGTCGGCAGAAAAACTCTTATTACAAGCCCTGGTAACGCAAAAGTGGGTAAATCCACTTGCTAAATTTGGAAAAAATTCCTATCGAGTATTGTAGCCAGAATACATGTTTTCTGGGCCCTTGAATAACAGCAACCCTGTCTGTCGGTCCGTGGGTGAACAAAGCTAACGGCTGAACTGTTCAGCCGATTTTCTCGAAAATTAATATTCCCATATCAATCTGGCTGATGTCACGGCCACTTGAATTTTAAACTGGTATTTTAATTTTGGAGGGTACTTTACATGAAGACCCTGGTACATTTTAAAAATTTCAGAAAAAATGGCTCCATCGTTTTTGATTAACTTTTGTTGTTAAATAGTGCAAATTATTCTTAAAAGAATGGTGTAGGTTTTTATTGAAAACCCGGTTTTTTCAAAAATTGCCAAAGTTCAAAATTTCTTCGGAGTCTTCCAATAACTAAAATATTAAAGATAAAGTTTTTTCTTTAATGAAATCTGTTTCTTAAATATGGATTTTGAAATTGGGTCATGAACAATTTTTCGAAAATTTGAGTACTTTTCGCGTAATTTGGCGTGAAAATACGGGTGAGAAAGTGAGTGATGTTTTAGCACTACTAGTTTAATGATGTTGTGAATGATACATTGTCCTCAAAAACAAGAAGATGACTGACTGACTGACAAAGAGACTGACTATGTGATTAGATACAATAAAAGTATAGTGTATCTGTGTCAATATATTACAAAATATCACAATGATTATTTCACTTTCGCTTGAAGAGAAAATTATGTAGTGAAAAAGTTAAGTGTATTCCTCATTACTCTAGAATTAAGATTCTCGACAATTTGTGTGGGTAACATTCTTTCGATTTACTTTTTTTTCGAGCTTTAAAGTAAGATAATTTGCGTCAAATATCGTCACCGAAATATATCGCAAGACTTTCCACAAGCGTATTGTGGGTAATAACGTCTTGTTAAATGGAAGTGCGCTTGAATCACAGATAGATTTTTGATTTCCTAATTAACTAATTTCCTGAGAACGCATCAAAGTTTATGGATAGAGTTGCCAGAAAAGATGCACTCGTGTTACTAAATACTCTGCAAGTTCTGACGTCATAAGAAACAAGTTCTGACTTCTCTAAAGGCAGCTTCACCATTCGTTATTCGTTGAGTAGCAACGAACCGCTCGCCAAATCCCGAGTAGTGAGGTGGAGTTGCTCGTTATTTGCCGAGCGGCGACCATTCGCTGCTCGCCCTACCCACCGTGTGTCAGTCTTTTGGGCACATCAAAGGAAGCACGCATTCACCGAGTACATTAGCTGCTCAGGACTGAGCGAACAGTAGCTTGCTTCTCGGCGGACATCGAAAGTGGAAAGCCACCTTTATATTTGGCCATATTTTTTAGGATCATTAGGCGAGTCACTTTGTATTTGCAGGAATATTTAATACTATGCATCACAAATAAATATTAAAAAATAACACTGTCCCATCACTCATACTCAAGGGCGATTTTTAATATAACTGATCACTAAACAGATGCACACTGATCATGTCTCAACAGCTCCGTTGCAATTTGATGAGCTATTTTTCTATAGGTTGCTTTAGAAGGGCGTACTCTCCCCGACAACCTTCTACCCCTCGCTGCCCCTTTGGAGTGACGCTGTGCGGCTCCGGTTGGATCCTCTTTAATTAGTTGGGGCCCGCGCCAAGGCGAGCGCGGCGGTCATTATTCACAGTTCGATCGCCCGCGCGGCGCGGCGCGGCGCGGCGCGGCGCGGCGCGGCGGAGTGTCTGTCCGCGGAACGCAGCTAAGCGGATCGCGCCTGTGCGGGGGAGAGCTGGTGGGCGGGGCAGGGCAGGGTGGGCGGGATATGCGGGGCAGGGCAGGGTGGGATGAAGGAGACAAGCTGGGTGGGCAGAGCAGGAGGGCAGGGCGGGATGGGCGAGGCAGGCTGGGTGGGGCTGGTGTAGGAAGGATGGAATGGGTGGGCCAGGCGGGGTGGGCAGGGCGGGATGGGATGGGGAAAGACGGCTTGGTGGGGCGGATGTAGGCGGAGGAGATCGGGGTGGGCGGGGTAGGGTGGGATGGGTGTTGCAGGCGGGGAACGACGGAATGGGCGGGACAGACGGTGTGGGCAGGGCGGGATGGGCGGGGCACGTGGGTTGGGATGGAGAAAGATGGCATGGACGGGACAGCCTGGGTGGGGGGTGTAGACGGGGAGAGCGGGGTAGGCAGGGCAGGACGGGACGGGTGATGAAGGCAGGGTGGGGCGGGTGTGATGGGTGGGGTGGGGTAGAGCAGGACAGGATGGGTGGTGCAGGGCGGGAGTGGGCGGGGCAAGCGGGTTGGAATGGGGAAAGACGGCATGGATGGGACAGGTTGGGGGCGGGGGATGTTGACGGGGAGAGCGGAGTAGGCAGGGCAGGACGGGATGGGTGATGAAGGCAGGGTGAGGCGGGTGTGATGGGGTGCGGTGGAGCAGAGCAGGGCGGGAGTGGGCGGGGCGGGGCGGGCGTGGGCAGCGCGAGTCGGATTCCGATGAATTATGCAGTGGCACCGCGCGTTCGGCAAGCAAACTGCCCCCGCGACAAGTCGGACGCACCGCCAATGTTATTAAGAGCTGAAATGTATCTGCGTTGCCGACTTCATTACGCGGACGATGGAGTAATTGGCGTAAATATGCTCCCGATACTTCTTCCGTACACTGCACCACGCGACATTATTCAATGTTGGTAAACGTGTTGGGTTTGCACTGTCTAATTGTGACGTAACGAACAGGGTAAACCAGGAGAAACAATGTGCTGGCGACTTCATGAAAATTACCGTCCATCAAAACACGAAGCTTACAAAATGCCTTATACAGTGTAGCATTCAACATAACGTCGTTCTAATTTATCGAAACAAACAAAAATACTTTCAGTTGACGACTCTCAACGAAATCACGTTATACATCAATACGAAAAGCTTCCGTGAATATTTAAAAAACTTTTATCAGCAGTATATGACTCAATGAATTGTTTTATAGATGCACATATTAGAATAATTAATAAAACAATACAAAACATATTTCCATTCTATAATTAATTGATAAGTTTATTCGAGGAATAAGAAGAAGGAAATGGTTGTTAGTTTATGAGTTGAAACATAAAATGATAAATTCAAAATCACAATTATCAACACGCTCTCACTGATCCCACGAAAGCTATATTTATCTATACTTTTCAACTATTTAATTTAACTAGAGCTTTAGTGTGTCTAGTAATAATCTAGAGTCAAACTAAAGTCAATTACTCAAACTAAAGTCCATTACTAAACTTAATATAAAAAGGATGATCACACGCGTTTCTTGATTATGGTTACATTCGACTCGTTTTTGAATTAAATTTCGTAAAAAGAATTATTTAAACTTCTACATTAAAAGTTGAACTTTTGTCATTTTATATTGAGTATTATTATTATTGTACTACATTAAAAATCACAATTCAGTATTGTAAAAATGAGATTCCCAGGACGGAAATGAAATGGCGAAATAGCAATAAAATAGTACTAAATCTATTTGCATTCGTGAACACTGCCGGTTCCCAATTTTTTAGCAATTAATTAGAAAGCAAGTTTATAAACAATAAAGTAAAATTTTGGGAAAAAATAACAAATTGTAATTTTGATTTTAAATAAATATTCGCAAATTAATACTGATGACAATTTTGGGAAATAAAAACCCATTCAAAGTATCAATCATGGCTATTTTGTAAAAGCTCAGGACTGAGCTTTTCCAAAAAGGAAACACACTACTTTTGAGTATGAAAAGTTATAAACAATTTTAAGCTGCTGCGTCTACACATCGTACATAGAATGTTTCCTACACTACTCTATAAAGTCGCTCGTCAATAACTTCGGAACCTGCTTCCTGAAAACGAGATAGAAAATGAAGGGGAGGAAGATGAGTTGGCAAAGTTCCCTCGAACGCTCTCGATAGAAAAATCGATTCAGCCTCAACTCCTCATTCAGTTCATCACCCCTTGCAAAAGAGACAAAAAGCTTGAAAAAATATTTATTGAAGTTGAGAGAAATAGTAGACAGAGAAAGAAACATTTTTGTTCCTCATTCTGACGCGTTAAAAATTTCCTGAAATCGCTATAAATAATATTTTCAAAGGTCATACAATAAAATATCTACTTTACAGGTGCAATAGGGTGAAAAATAATTAAGTGGAAGCTTGAAACGTGGAGTTGAATATCATATAATAAATATAGTGGGAAAATGTAAACGGTATTTTGTGGAAAACTCCAATAGCCAATGCAGTATCTCGCGCCTCTAATACGGGGCCCCGTATAAGATCCCTGGGGATCGCCGGCCGCAGCTTCGCCGACCTGTCGCGCGCAGCGCCATCGACAATGAAGCGGGAGATGGACTGGCGGCGGCCCCCGGCGAGGCGCTCGGGGAAATAAGTCGATCTGCCTCATTCAATTCTTCTGCCGCCCGCCCCGCCCCGCCCCCCCTGCCCATCGGTAGCTCTGACCGCCCCACTCCGCTCCGCCCCCTTCACTCCACCCCGCCCAGGCGCGCCAACCCGCTTGCCCGTTTAGCTCTCCGCCACCGCTCCAACCCGCTTCTCTCATCTCCACATCTCCCCCGTTTTTCCTCTACTGTTTCGTCCTTCTCTTCCCTTTCCCGCTCTTCCCTTCTTTCTTTTCTCTTTCCCATACAATTCTTCTGCCTCCCGCCCCACCCACCTCTGCCCTCCGGTAGCTCTGACCGCCCCACTTCGCTCCGTCTCCTCGCTCACCCCGCCCAGGCACACCAACCCCACTTACATTTGCTCTCCGCCTCCGCCGCGCGCCACCATTCTAGCCCGCTTCACTCATCTCAACTTTTTCGCCATTTCTCCTCTACTGCTACGCTTCTCTTCCCCTCCCCGCTCTTCCCTTCTTCCTTTTCTCCTGACTCCTCCCTCATTGAATTCTTCTGCGGCCCGCTCCACCCCGCTCTGCCCCTCGCTGGCTCTGACCGGCTCGTTCTTCCCCGGTGTGTTGCCCCTCTCCGCTTTGCCCCCTGTCTCCGCCGTGCGCTATCTCTCTCAACCGCTTCTCTCTCTTCCACATCTCCCTCATTCCTCCTCTACGGCTTGGCCGTTCTCTCACCCCGCACTTTCCGACTTTCTTTTCTCGTCTTCCTCCTACATCACCTTCTCCCCCGGTTCACTCCGCTCTGCCCTGCGCTCGGTTTGATCGCGCCGCCCCGCTTCACCCTGCTCCGCCCTGCTCCGCCCTGCTCCGCCCTGCTCCGCCCCGCCACGTAGCGCTGTGCTACCTTGCGCCATCGCTCTTTTTTTGCCCTCACATTCCACTACAGACCGCCTCCTCAATCCGCTTCTCTCGTTTCCATTTATTCGTCTTCTATTCTGTTTTCCATTCGCCTCCCTCGCTTTTCCCTTCTTCCTCGTCTCTTCTCCCTCCCACATCACCAACCCTCCCCGTCTATTGACCTTGCCCGCTGTTCCCTTATCACCTTTCCCGTCTTTTTCCCGCACCTCCCACACAGCTGGACATCGCACTGTCAGACTCCTTCAGCCAGATCCTCCCCTATGCACTTGTCCTGTCCCTACCTCCTCCAACTGCCCTGCCTTCCGTCGTCTCCATTCCGCTTTTCCACCTCCCCAACCTGCTGCTGTCCTTTCCACTACTACTCTTTGCCCTATTCCTCATCCACTTGTTATCCCTCTCCCTTCTATTCATATCCATGTCCTTCTCTTCGTTATTTTCTCCTCCATTTCCCACTTCACCGCCCCTTCTCTTGATCTAGCCGCTCCTCTCTCACCACCGTTCCCCACCCATCGAATCGCATCGTTCACCCCCCTTCTTCCAGCCCTCGCGGTCCTACCCCCTCCTTCCTATCCCCCTTCCGTCACCCCACCGCCCTCTAGCACCTCACCCCGCTATTCTCTCCACTACGCCCCTTTTTCCTTAACCACTCGTCCCTTCGTTTTCTTATCCACATTATTCCTATCTTTACTCTCCGTCTATCCTTTCCCGCTCACTACCTCTTCTCATTATTGACTTTCCCTCCCGGCTCCTTCTCCCCTCACGCTTTTCTGCGTCAACCTGTGTCGTCCTCGCTCTCCCAGCCCGTCCCTCTTCTCCTGCCTATCACCGTCTTCACCACGTCCCTTCCCCACCTCGCTGTCCTTCTCTCCACTACTCGTCCGCGTCTGTCCTTTTTTTAGGGTCTTTCTCTTCCTTCAGTTCTCCTCCCCTTCGTCACCCCTCATTACCATTCACCTTCCCCGCTTCTCCCTCACCATTCTTCCCGACGTTTTCTAACCCCACCGATCCCGGTCCGCACGGCACCGTGCATCCCCTTAATCCACCTCCAGCACCTTCCGCATCCCTCTCGCGGGCGACGTCTGTTCGCCGGCGACGCGACGTGGGCGGTCCAGGCCGGGCGGTCGGCGGTCAACCGCCGGCGGCGGGCGGCGGTTGGCAGCCGTGGGCCCGCGGCCACGCGGCGGCGTGCGGGCGCACTTCATTCCGGGAGCGAAAATAATATAAACACCGCAACAAAGCGGGCGCCGACGCGGGGGAAGGGGAGGAGGAGGAGGAGGGGGCTGTGCCGCCGCCCGAAAGATCGATAGAAGTCCCGCTGCCCCGCTGACCGCCAGACGGACCCCTCCCAGCGCGCCCTCACTCTAGCCCTCGCCCTCGCCCGCGCCCTCGCCCGCGCTTTCGCCCTCTCCCTCGCCTTTGACCTCGCCCGCGCGCACGCACTCGCCCATTCACTCGCCCTTGCCCTCGCTCTCGCCTTCGCCCTCACCCTTGCCCTTGCCCTCGCTCTCGCCCTCACCCTTGCCCTCGCCCTTGCCCTTGCTCTCACTTTTGCCCTTGCCTTAGCTCTCGCCCTCACCTTCACCCGCGCCCTGGTCCTCGTCCTCGCCGTCGCCCTCACCCTCACCCTCGCCCTCGCCTTCGTCCTCGCCCTCATCGTCGCCCTCTCCCGCGCCCTTGCCCGCACCTTCGCTCTCCGCCCGCACCCGCGCCCACGCCCACGCCGAACACCGGGCAAAGTATCCCGAGTAATGTGTGAACCAAGAGTGATGGACAAAACATGGACTTACAAGATGAGTTTTTGAAAGAGTTTTCGATATACTGATCTCTTCAAAGGGAAGAAATATTGAGTGTCCCCATTTCTCTGGTTGATGCAATGAGAAATATATCAATAAAAAATGAAGCTATTACTAATTGTAAGAAATGCCTTGGGAACATCAAATTGCAAATATTTTCAATCCAGAAGTAAAATAACGTAAACAATGTGAAGTACCGAAAAATGGCACTGAGAAAACGGTACTGTGCGTGCACGCAGGTGGGTCTCATAAGATCTGTGAGAAGGAAGGGATTCAACTCAGTTTCCAGAAGTCGTTCTTAAGTCTTCATTTAGTACTCGTCTGTTAATTTTTATCCATTTTTATTTAATACACGATATTTATCCATTATAATTTGTGCATTTAAATCATAAACAATGTAAAATTGAGAAAACTGCAGATTATCGTTTATAAGTTAATTTACCCTACACCTCCACTTTTACAGGTCAAATTTTGTCACCCCAATAGACACGTTACCGATTCTCTGATTTTAAAATATATTAATAATTCCGAATTCCGATCTTCGGAATATCTCGGAAATTACAAAAAAAATTCCAAGAATTTGTGTGATTACACGTCCACTGATTATTCTACGCTACTTTTGTAAGTCATATTGTAAATGCTTTAGCATAGAAATAGACGTAGAATCTGCTTCAGCTATTTTGAGAACGAATCTCTGTCATCGCCAAACGGAATCCCAGTTCCAGAGACCTTGTGGCAATTGCCGACAGTGAACAGCGTTGCTCCGACAGCAAACAGAGCGAACTTAGCGCATTAACGGCTTATCCCGCGCCGCACTCGATAGTCATTAAGCCGCTTGCAGCCCCGTGGCGGTGTCGCTCGGCGACAGCTCCAAAGCACGCAGCTCCGTCGGAGACAACGGACAGAGCCCCTGTGGTCCCGCCGCGCTGACGGAACACGTAACGTTTCACACCGCACTCCAATGCAGACCGGCAGAACGAGCTGCTTCGGAATAAACGCTGCGAACTTCTATAGCATGTAGACGGATTATACATGATCGCCTTTTGCCAATGAACATATACTATGAAATTGTGCCATAGACACGGCGGGTTCGGTGGTATAACGGCGTATCTGGCTGTTGTACTCAAGTTCAAGAGTTCAAACCCAATTGAAACCGTGGATTTGTAAGGGAAAAAATTCCTTCGTAAGCCTTTCTTCGGAGGGGACGTTAAGCCGGCAGTCACATGTTGTAGACTTACTGCATTTCAAAGCTTCTCAAGCCTAAATGAAGCCTCTAAGCTAAATTCAAATTGCCTGTTTCGTCGCCCGAGAGGTACCTTCTTTCTCCGCTAGGTGAGGAAAGGAGCCTAATGGCCTGAGTCTCACCACTTACATTAGGGCAGTAACTAACTACATGCGGCATTTGCGCCTAATATGTAGGCAACGTATCTTGCGCAGATGCTGTACAGGTCACTTTCTGACGCGGTCAAGGAGATTTCATTTACCTGTCGAACATCTATGCAAACGGGGTTACCGTATGTGTAGAGAGGTTTAATCATGGGCAAATGCCATATGTATAAATGGATGAAACTCCATTACATGTAATTTCCCAGTATACATTGATTGGCCACAAATGGTTATTTGAGTCCCCTCTACATGTCCTAGAAGTTTGTAACATTTATTCAGAATTTTTTGTATAACATTTTCATGACCTTCCATTTCCCACAGCTTGTACTTTACCAGAGAGGTTTCACGTCCAGGAATGAGCACCTGGTCAATGATTCTTATTTTCCGCGGGCATAAAAATACGCCGTTGAGCTGGTACCCTGATACGCCGGAACGCAATGCGCACTCCTAAGTGTAACCTGGGTGGAAGCGGCTCGCCAGCTCGAGGCTTACCAACGTTGCAGATTGGTCCCAGAGTTATGTTACACCACTCACTGCGCCGGGACAATGTCCATCCTCAACATCCATGAGAATAAGGCACTGCCACGGCAAAGCAGAGAGCTCCACATGGGAGCACCCGGGCTGTTACACCCGTGGGTCACACAGCCCCCGCCCGACTCCTCGCTGCAGTCACCTTTACGGATACGATGTGAGAACCGGGAATGGTGGCTCAGGGCATCAACCCATGTGACTACAGTGCCTCTGACAGGGAGGTCCTACGTTGTAATCCCGACGATGGAAGGATTTTCGACACCAGCAACATTGCTAGGTCGTATTCAGCTGCTGTCTGGAGGAGAATTCTAGCGGCCGGCTGCTCGATCGGTAGTTTTCCGTGGTCTCTCCGATCAACACCAGGTGAATGCCGGAGTAGTACTCTAACAAACGGGCCACGGACTGCGCGCGGTCTTTCCTTCCTCCTCGACGTATTCTCACCCCTTACTTTCACACACACTTACATGCCCTACACTACCACACATGCCGGGAGACTAGTCGGAAGCTTAGAGCTTGTTCCAGCTGGAGCGAAGCCTCGCTGATGGAAGTACCTGGTTGGGGAAACCCAGCTACCCCACGGTAGATCGGCATCAGATCTCACCATCCAGCGGAGAAGATCATCTCCCGAGAAGAAAACATGCCCTACACTTTCTGGACTAATGATTTTAGCCGTTTGGTTGCCCGGAATCACTAATCAATCACTCAATCAAAAAATACATTATACAAGTGATACACAAGTACGATCATTAGTTATATTCTTGCATTTTACTGCAGCATTCGCCTGAAAGTAATTAGGGACAACTGATCAGCGAAGTCAGTCTACGACTTCAACTTTGGTAGGTGCAACAAACTCACTGATGTAAACTCCTCGATGTTTAAATTCTTCAAGTTCATATCTGTTACCTACAAAGATCACTCCAAAAGTAATGCACATGAATGTTTTAAAAATTCATTTTCTTTTCTACGTCTTTGCTCTTTGCAGATTTAGTATTATCATTATTTACTCTTGAATTCAAATTTAGTTTTACCTGTTTTCGCAAGTATTACTCTCGTTGCACTCGTTTAAGATGCGTTCTGCGTTACATGTTCGTCGGAAGCAACATGCTGGGAGAACGAAACAATGCAAACATTTACAGAGGTTAAAAAATGTGTGTGTATATGATGCTGTTGATCGCAGCACAGTTAGTCGGGTGTATTCCAGATTATGAAGGAAATAATTGTCCAGAACTCTGAAAAAAAAAGTGAGAAATGAAACTATGATTAAATTATATAAGGTAATAAGTATCCCAACATATTTGTATGGAAGTGATAATTGGACAATGACCAAAAAAGATATCACAAGTGCTGAAATTAGCTGATGGACAAAAAAAGGAATTTAGAAATTTCTAAAGAACTTGGGGTATGTAATCTTCAAGAGAAAATTAATTACTGTCGAAATTCCTGGACGAAGCACATTGAAAGAATGCAAGACAACCTCCTACCGAAAAGAATTCTACAATGCCGTCTACAAGGACTAAAATATCCTGGCCGCCCAAAGAAGAGATGGAGTGACCAGATGGGAACGGAGGCGTAACAGGCAGTGCCTATATTCCTGAAGAAGTGGGAGATTCCAAGTTATCTGGTGCATGCGAATACTCAGGATGTCCCGCGCAGGGACAGACCGCGCTCTTCACATTCTCCTGACATTACGCAGCACACTCACAACCTCATTTTGGCTGACAAAAGTAAAACCGTGAAAGAATTGTCAATGAAAGTGTATCTTGGAGAAGGGAGTATAGGCATAAGATTGAATGAACCGCAATTGAAAAAGGTTTCTGCCAGGTGGGTACAAGCAGATGTCTTCTTTATGAAGGCTGCTAAACTGTCGCTCAGACACGTTGGTCCAGTTTTCTGCAGTGCGGGTATGCATGACCTTCTAAGGTGTCGGAAGGCAGTAGAATGAGATGGAGATTATGTGGAGAAGTAAATTTTTCTACCTCAAAGATGGATCAACATACTGTAAAAATAGCAAAGGTATGGAAAATGATGGGAATGTTTAAAAATTGTTGTGCATTACTTTTGCAGTGATCCTGGTATTATAAAAATAATGACAAAATAGAACAAACGCTGGTTACCACAGGGTTCACAAGTCGAAGCAAAGTTTTTATAAGCATTATGTGTTGCCTCCACAGCAACAAATACATTCCGAAAATGAGTATACAAATGTTCGACACATCATGGCTTGTACGAAGTAAAACAGGAACATTTTGTCACATTTAAAAATAAGTATATTTTATTACAGTACAATATCGATGAATTAACAAAAAAACAGAATTTCCATTATTCAAAGTGTCCCTCTGTTCCCTCTATATATTGCGATTAGGAAGGATAAAGTTTTGAGCCATTTAAAAGCAAACACAAATGTTAGTAAATGTGCTACTGATAGATATGGAATTCCCCTCCACTACATCAACTTAGTTTCACAACGACAAAATAGAAGTTTACAGACTGTAGATTAAAGAGCACCAACCTATTCGTCGACTTGCAGTGGCTTCCCCTACCAGCTGTCTCCCACCATCGGTACACCGACACAGCCGGAACGCATGTTTTGAATTTGCACTAGACTACCCCACTAGAAACCTCACAAATATTCTCATAAGCGCCATGCCACTACTGTTTTCGAATGCACCAGCTATCCAAAGCTTTTTGTCTGTCTGTGTCTTCAAAGAGTATGTGTCTCAGAGAAATGTGCCCTCTGCGATTCGTGCGCCGCCTCAATGTCTAATCAGGGAGCTCTAAAATAAGACCCATGCACAAGTCTAGTGCAAATTCAAAACATGCAGCCGGGACACGCTCTAAGCCATCAACAGATATCCCATCACATGTGGTAGTGTAGTGCGTGTATGTGTGTGTGTGTGTAATTAAGTAAGGGGTAAGGATAGGACAAGGAAGAGAAAGGTAAGATCCCACGTAATCGATGTCCAATGTGTTAGGGTACTGCCCCGGCATTCACCTGGTGTTGATTGGAGAAACCACGGAAAACGTCCGATGAGAGAACCCGGCCGCTAGAATTTTCCTCCAGACAACGACTGAATTTGACCTAGCTACCCAGATAGTGAAGAAAAATCTTTTCCCATGTTCTTCGTCAGAGTTACGTTTCTCAAGAGATAATCTAATGGAAAATATTACGTTTCTAATAAGATATCTAATTTTTTAATCATGGTGGAAGAATAAAATCAAGATGTTACTTTAAAAACATAATTATATTCACAATACTTCAGAGGTCATTGTAACAGCTGAACTCATTTTCCTAAAAAAACTTCACTATATGTTCAAAATATTAATAATATTATTTTTTATGTAGTATAATTCTCTTAACATCTGAATTTGGAAATAAGTTCGTTTTTAGAAATGTGCTTGCAAGGACCATAAATACGACAACATGCTTGTCACGACAACACGACATAAATCGTACAACATGCTTGTCAGTGAATAGAGAAGTTTTTTAATGAATGGAGCAAGCATTGTGCGTTAAATATTTATTTATAAATAATACGTATTATAAAATTAAATTAAATATTGCTGCTTAGTTAATACCAGTATTTTCTAAAAAAAGAAATCTATTCATTTACCTTGAATTCATTAAAAAATTAGTTTTCATAATTCATTACCATCTGCGGCATGTAAATTTGATGATCATGTTTATAAGACAATTTAATTACAAAAATAGTTTACCACAAATGGAATTTGAGAACCTCATTGTTACGAGGTGTAATTATTATTTAACAATATTATTAGTAATTTAAATGAAGCTCTGCCGAATAACGAGAGTAAACGAAACTAATAAGCGGGAAAATTAATTTAATAACTGTTATGGGAACAATCACGTTAAATAAGTCAACATCTGTAGAAGAGATATTATGCGAGTTTACGCAAAAAATCGACTGCGGTAAGGGAGAAATTTTACTCTGCAGAAATCCCTACTTTGAAAGTGTGTTTATCAAAACTCGATCTGAGGAAAGCTAATGAACAGTGAAAAAGTTAAAAAATTTAAAAACATTATTAGTTCTATCACATAAATTAACATTTTATAAACCATTAAATGCGTAAAAATCATATTTTTGGACAATACGTTTTCGTCCAGAACGCTACATTTCTTAAAACTAATTTATTTGTAAGAGAGATGATATATTCAAATAAAGTTATTTATAATACATTTCTGTACACATTATGAACATAAAACGAATCCTGAAAATAAAGTTACTATAATTATCTATTAGGTAACTTTAATGATAAAAGTATTAAAACACTGTTAATATTCCCCGAAAAACACACTCGGCGATATTCCCAAACAATTATTAAATCCATTTTCATTGGATTTAACTTAAATATCTACACTCTTATCCACCAATGGAAGTCATCGAATTTGCAGACGTGTAGGAACAAAACAAAATTGTAATTTTCGTGAAAGAAGCTCTTTCATTAAGCACCAATGCAATGTTTGCTTCGTAAATTCGGCGACAAGCACCACGGTTTATCGTTGTCGTGTTATTATTACCATGTTTGTTTTTCAAAGGTTAAGAACGTATGTACAGAAGTAGAGAACACGACTCTGCATCGCCATCAGCCGGAATTAGCAGCGTAAACAACGATTTTCCACTAAGCGGCAACAGCGCACGCGAGCGCAAACAAGATGACCGGACGAGAGGAAGAACCGACGAAAAAACAGGGCGAGACCATGGAGTGTAAGTACGGGAGCCGGCCCTATTAAAGAGCACGGCACGAAAAAGAGCGTGATTAACAACCCCTAAATCAGGCGAATTATCGACGCAAAAATGTATGAAAATTTATGAAAATTGACGCTAAAAATTCTCTGTAATAACTGGGAACGTTAAGTGCCTCGATAACGACGAAAACTGCTCGATTAGGATGGAAAAGTACGGTGTAAAAGCATCGAATATATGCAAGCGGAGAGAGAGAAAAAGGGGATGTAAGGGATGAGGATATTTTAGGTAATAAAAAATATCGAGGTCTGAAAATGTAGGTGAGTTACGCAGACACTCACGCAAAGTGAGTCATAATCCTAAAAAGGGGTTTTTGAAACTGTTCATCGAATGGACTAGCAACATTTATTCAAATCATATGCCCATCACAACTTTCGTTTGAAAACCTCACCACCGAAGATGAAGTGATGATTCCTGTAATTATGCAAACAATTGCCTTTTAAAAATAGAGCATGTTAAGTGGCGATGAAATTATTATTTTTGGAATGTTTGTTAAACAGTACAAAATAACAATAAGAATTTTCTCTGAAAGTATTTTCTTAAACATTCGTTAAAATAATTAGAATATATCACTCTTGAAAACGAGAGAAATGTTCATTTGCAAAGAAAATTACCGGACGTTACACAGATCTGCACTGACCTATCGATTTAGAAACACTGCGTCTACACACATCTACAAACATTTCGGAGTATCTGTCTCAATAACGAAAAAATAAGAGTCACAACTTCCACAAATCAAGAAATGTCTGTTCATTTACTCCCGGGCAAGTAAACAGGCACTCACAGATTTATAGCAATTACCTCTATCTGGATTAGAGTACAGAAACATACTTCTCAGCATGTGACGGAATGGAAGGTACATCAGAATAACGTATGAATGTGATTTGAGCAAATGTGCGGCCACTAAACTGTTGCGCGCCGATGTTCGTAGTAGAAAGGGCCAGTAGGATGGAGAGGCAGTGAACACGGGGAGTGAAGGACTGCCATAGGAGACTGTAACGAGGTGGTGGGAACAGTGATGTAGCGCCGGCAACAAGGACTCTGAGATTGCAAGAGAAGGAGTTTCGCAAGCTAAAAGTACGACGTCGCTACTGTGACAATTCTGACACAAAATGGAGGTAGTCAGAGAGCAAAAATGTGTTTAGTGAAGCGATGGTGGTGTTGGCGGTTGCATTTGCTGGGGCGTTTGTATGAATGAAACACGAGGTCACGATGCGAGATGTCGGGGCAGAGAGAAAATGGTGAGTAGGTGGTAAAGGATGGCAGAGAGCGACGCGGAAAGCGGCGGACCGAAGGACTGCGAAAAAGATACGAAGGTGTCGGAAGCAAAGATGGGGCTAGGATTGTGGGGATGAACGGAGGAATGAGGGTGAAGGAGGAAATAGAGGTAGCTGAAGAGAGTGGCGGTAATCGGCTAAGCAATGGTACCGGCAAGGACCGTGGCGTTTGCGGAGGGGTGGTCAATGAAGACAATGGTGGTGGAGAGGGCGGCGGTAGAATTAGAAAGGGCCAATCCGCGGAGGCGGTTGGGATTGACCGTTAGTGATTCCAAGCGCGCTAACGGCTAAGGTCATTGATCCCATAAGTATAGTTTGTTTTTCGTCGGGACGTGGCGATGATTTTCCCCCGCTGGTGAGATCCGGCGCCGCCCTATCGTCGGATAGCGGGGTTTCCCCAACCAGTCGCCTCCCCCAGTCGGGACAAGCTCCAAGTGCGGACGCGGGTGGGGTGACAATTGCAGTGGGGCGGGAACGATTGGGGCGACGAAAGCCATGAGACCGGCGGAAACTGTGAGAAAACACGGAAAACTACCGATCAAAGCAGCCGGCCGCTAGAATTCTCCTCTAGGCAGTGTCAGAACTCTACTTAGCTATCTACCCAGTGTCGAAAATCCTTCCACCGTCGAGACCAGAACTCCAGCACCTCCCAATCAGATGATTGCCGTGACATCAGTTGATGCCCTGAGCTACCTCTCCCGGTGCGCATCAGTGGTTTAGTTAGGGGAGGGGCGGGGAGGACGGGTAGAGGCGGGGCGGAGGTAGGCGGGACGGAGGTAGGCGGGGCGGAGGTGGGCGGGGCGGAGCTGGGCGGGGCGGAGGTGGGCGGGGCAGGCCGGGATGGCTGGGCGGTAGAGGGCAGGGGTGGTCGCGTGGCGCGGTGTCACCCGCGGGCGGTCGGGGGCGTGCGAGGGCGCGAGCGGGCAGTCCATCTTCCGCGCGCATGAATTATTCACGACTCCGCCCACCTCACTTGTCTCTGCTCCGCCCGTAAACCCCTCCGCATTCTTCTTGCTGTACACGATTACAAATATTCCCCTCCCGGCGGCGCTCCCGTCTCACTCCGCGCGCTGGTCACCGCGGGCGGAAGTTCTGATATGTGACGATGAAGTCAGCGGGTGGAGGCCAAGGGGAAGAGAACATCGGTGGGAGGACGACGGCGGGAGGGCGATGATTAGAGGGCGTGGGTGGAAGGGGGTCGGTGTGAGGGCAACGGTGTGAGGGCGACGGTGTGAGGGCGACGGTGGGAGGGCGACGGTGGGAGGGCGACGGTGGGAGGGCGACGGTGGGAGGGCGACGGTGGGAGGGCGACGGTGGGAGGGCGACGGTGGGAGGGCGACGGTGGGAGGGCGACGATGGAATGGCTACCGTGGGAGGGCGACGGTGGGAAGGGGCGGTGGGAAGGGGACGGTGGGAAGGGGCAGTGGTAGGGGGACGGTGGGAGAGCGACGATTAATTTTAAAAAGGGTTGAAATTCCACCCTTCTTAAATCATTCTTTCAAACGTGAAGATAACCTCCAACTGGAGCGAATCGGATTGAATCGGAGGGTCCGGGCGGGTTGGCATGGGACGGAGGGAAGTGGACAGCAGAGGGCCGAAACGGAACGGGTAGGAAAGAGTCGGATCAGATCATTGGACCGCGGGGGGAAGGCGGAAAAGCTAGGTAACAGATCGATGCCGTTTGGATCGTATTGCTTCGCAGGTTAGAATGATCCGTAGTGGGGACGGAGGTGCAGAACAATAGGAGATCGGAGAGGCTCGAAGTAGGTTGGAGCGGATCAGAAGGAAACAGACACGTGTGGGAAAGGATTCCAAGCAAAGGATCGTATCGTGTTGGATAGATACATCGGGTTAGAGAGGGCTTGGAGAGAATAGGAGAGCAGAGGAACGGGTTGGAGTGAGTCGAAGTTGGTGCAGGTGGGCCGGACGACAACGGATTATAAACAGAGGATCGGATCAGGTCGGATCACATTAGAAGGAGCCGAAGAGAACCAGGGATGCATAGACACATATTGAAGCTGATCGGATCGGATCAAAGAGAGTTAGAGAAGGTTGGAGTGTGTGGAAGGAGAGCGAAGATAAAAAGAGCGAACTGGAACGGGTCAGTGGGGATTGAAAGGAAATAGGGGAGTAGACAAAAGAATCGGAGCAGATCGGAGTAGGCCGGAGAAGAGCGGGAGCAGGCACGGATCGGAGCGAGTTAGAAAGCAACAAAACGTGAGCGGGGAGCAGGCACGAATCGGAGCGAGTTGGAAAGCGACACATCGTGAACGGGCAGCAGGGGACGGATTAGGGCGTGTTCAAAAGCGACACAGCAACGTGAGCGGGCAGCAGGCACGGATCGGTGCGAGTTGGAAAGCGACACAACAACGTGAGCGGGGAGCAGGCACGGGTCTGAGCGTGTTGAAGAGCGACACAACAACGTGAGCGGGAAGCAGGCACGGATCGGAGCGTGTTGAAGAGCGACACAACAACGTGAGCGTGACGGAGGAAGGAAGAGCGACAATGAAAGAGAGCAGCTGGCGAGGAGCTTATTGGGCGGAGTGGGGCAGACGGGAAAAGCTGCTCCCCGGGCCGTGGGGGAGTGGACGGGATCACGGCAGTCGTTGCGCCATTTAGCCTAGCAATTGCTCTGGGGATTCGAGTAATTCGGCGTGCGACGGGAGCAATTACTGCAACTTGCGAGCGTAATTCCCCAAGCGCCACGAGTCTCTCTCGCAAAAATAATTTGAACGATTGGTTTGTTTTCGAGCTTTTCCCTAAACATTCCTTCAACGAATGTTTTTCAGTTATACGCCACAACGCTGTATTTTAAAGAACATATGTAATAATTACTTCTATTTGGCAATTTGCCTAATTATTTATATTCCTTCTCTGAGCTTTGGTTAATATCTAATTGCCTTTCGGAATTGTTTATTCTTTTGTTATTTTCTCTTCATTCTCTCTATATTCATTACTGCTCCTTCCTATTTTCAATGTATTTATTTTCACATCTAATTTTTTTTGTGTGTCTCTCACTATAAGTTTGAAGAGTTTCTTACAGTTATTAGTAAAGTAATAATTTTCAATTTTCAGAAAACAAGACTAATAGGAACTAAATTACTATTCGAAAGATAATTAATGCAAGCATATTTCCACTCGGTGGAGCTAAAATACTAGAGATGGCAGGACTAATCAGTCAATTTGCATGAATTTTAAAAACAAGGTCCCAAAATCATAGCTGTCAACCAAAGGAAAGAGTTGAATTATATTATTGTTCAAAAGAATACGCAGTAAAGTCAACACTGCCTACTATAAACTGCATATTCATTTCAATTGAATACCACAATTGCGAATTCAGCAATAATCCCTTATATTTAGTATTTTATTTACTACACATATCGTTAACTTACGGATAATGATTAGAAATGCATGAGTTCTCTTTAATTGCATACATGTCCTGAATGTCCATTAATCCATTTGTCTCTCAACCTGATAATTTAATTACGTATTTAATGATTATGAAACAATCTCCAAAAATAATCGTAATTTTATTTGCATTAATAATTTCATTTCTACCAACAGTTATAATTAATGCCATTTTTTGCAAGCTGAAACTTAAATCCACCAATGAGAATTTTCTCACGATATTCTGTTGCAAATATTCATCCAATTTGTTTCATAAGCGTTTGTTTGTGCATCCCCCTAGATACGTACAACTAGGGTTGCCAACCTCCCTCCATTGGCGTCAAGTGAGCTCTTGTTGTGTGCTACTTTTAGTAAATTTTTAACATTTATTCTCATTTATTTTATTATATCATTTTCTGAATGCTGACACACACACGATAGTGTCTCTGTCTAGCAACTAAAATAGAGACGCTCAGACATCTTCATTTGCATTTTGTGAACGAATCTTTTCACGTGAATAGCAAATGGAGAGAAGAAAGAAATAGAGCTGATATTTGTCTAAATTAAGTTTATACAAAGAAATGTGTTGATGCGTTGTTTCTTTTCTTTGCTTTGCTTATCGAATGTCCTCCCTCTTACACGAACAATGTTGGCAACCCTACATAGGCACCAGTTCAAAGGGATCTGAGAAAGAATAACGAGCGATACGTTTGGAATCTGTGCTGCTGCAGCCGCGGCGCGCCAACTGATAAAGCGGCGCCGCGTTCTTCTAGATAGGCATCTGTTCGCCGTGCACGCAGTCACATGCACGTGGCGCGCATGCAACTGGGGCCGATAGTGGCAATAAATTAAGCTCTAGTTTTATTACCGAACAGAGGAAATTTGCATCTGTTCGGTTCCCCTGAATTATTAGCGTGTTATCCTACTATAGAAACGCTTGACAACCTACTACGATCCGATTAAAATAAGTTGGTGATTCTGAAGCTGTTGCTTCATTAAAATTAAGTATATGATATGATATGCCTATTTTTGTGGGTATTCATTTCAAGTGGTTATTTTCGTGTTCCAGGAACACGTGCCCAGTGGTACGCAACCTGTCAATGTCACACCTTTCCATTCGGAACTGTCAGTCCTCAACTTATTTCAGTCGGACCATACTCACCGTTGTTTGTGTATTTTTTTGTCATTGAAGTATCAATAATCATTGAAAAAATTGTTGTAGAGAAAACAGTAGTACATAAATTCCTTTCATAATTTGCGATAAGCAATAAGATATTAGGAATGTTACAATTTGTGTCTGCGAAAATATTCTGTAATACAAAAAACATAAAAAAACATTTCTTCTCTTAGACTTTAAGAAGTTGAAGCTACTCCATTTTGGGAGTGAAACATACAGTTCAGTATGAAATCCCTTTTGCTTTACACGGTATGCTTCTTTTGCAAGATCTTATATTTGGATCTGAACAGTCTCTTTTCTTTCTTACATAAAAATAAGTTGTTTTTCTTCCAATAAATGGTATCAGTTTCTGGCAATATTCCTTCTTTTCTGAAAATGTACAAAATAATGATTCGTATGAATCTCATTTGCCTTATTCCTTCAATCGTGAGTGGTCAATCAGGATGTGGTTTAATATTGCCTGAACCCAATAAATGGGTGATAATAGCATATGTTTATTTCTACACAATGTTTAAATTAGCGAAAGAATCACGGCAATTACATTTAAATTATACAACCGCCAATTGTCTCTTAAATTTACTTATTATATTCTGAATAGATCTCATTAAGAGCCAAGTTATCCTGCTTTGCGCGGGGTGAAAAACTTAGTTGATTTCCCAACTAAGTTTAAACCAACAAATTGTTTTCCAAATCTTGACACGATCCAACGTACAATAGTTCAACAACACCACCAATATTTCATAGATGATACTGTATACTCAGGATTATACAGAAGAAACACTTCACTAACTTTACGTACATGTAAAGAAAGAGGTGCACTACCCTTGTACGGGTCCAGCTGCCTAAATATCCTAAATACTTTCCTAAATGTTCACCTATTATTTGGGTTAGTGTCATAATTAAGCCAATGTAACAAATTGTTAAAGTTGCATTCAAAAACGGAAGGATTCAAATGCAGTGAAGCCAAAGGAAAAGATTGGAAATACGTCGAATTAAAATTGGTCAATAATATTTTAAATACATGGTGTGAAATGATCGTATCTCATTGTTTTCATCTTTTATTTCATTACCTACTTTGCGTGCCCCGATCCACAGACTGCGTCCAACTAGAAATAAAACCACGAATTCTGAAATTCACTCACACACACATACACGTCAAGTTTTTCGGGCCCATCGGGACTGGGCCAACGCTTTCAAGCGCGGCTCAACGATCAGTTTCGCTCGGAGTGGCTAATAGCGTGTACACAATCCAAGCTCCCTCATTGCAGTAATTAGGCCAATTATCACAAGGACCGCGTGCGTCCCACGGCGTTCGAGAAGGTACACACACACACACACACACGCGCGCGCGCGCGTGCGCGGGAGCAGCGCAAAATCCGCCGCGCGGGCACGCGTGCTCCCCGGGCGCCCGCGCGGCCGGAAGGGGCGCTAATTGCCCGACGTCCGGTGCGGGTGAACTCCCGCCCCGCCGCACTGGGCCGAAACGCCAAACTGTTCGGGCAAAAAACGAGTTCATCGTAAGCGATTGAAAAGGAAATTCCCCAGAGAATTTTTTGATCTTCCTTAAGCAGCCTGGAAGCGATTAGCCTTTCCGTGTAATATAAAGTGCTTCTGAAAATGAAATAATCACGATAAAAGAAAATATCTTGTAAAATTATTGTATAAAATTAAATCAACTACTGTACCAGTCGTTCACGGCTGCTGAGAGCCTCAGGCGAAGCAAGAATAAATAAATTTTTAAAAAACGAGTCAAAACCTGAAGGGGACGAGTAACATGAAACAGCGTTAAAACCTAGGAACCGGGAGAGGTAGTCCTTATACTGCGATTTTCGTACCTTTGTTCCTGACAGGAATCAGCTGTTTCGCTACCATCCAATCAGGAGCTTATATTTCGCGACAGTGACGTCACTATGGTGACGTTCAAGCTCCCGATTGGATGAAACCGTGAACAGCTGATTTCTGTCAGGGACAAAGTTACGAAAATCGCAGTATACACACTAACAAGCACTACACTACCATACATGTCGGGGGACCGGTCGGGAGCTTAGAGCTCGTCCGGCTGGGACGCAGTGTTGCCAGACGATCAAATATATGTCCAAAGATCAACCATCAAAACTCCTTCTCCTACACGCATTTATTAATTCAGAACATGTTCACTCTCCAATCTTCCCTTGCTTTCTCTAAGGTTAATAATTCAAATATTTTCTCAAATCTTCTAGTATTTCATGAATTAAAAAAATAGTACTTCATGGCGTACAGATTTGCTCAGAACATGGCTATGGGTGAATACATTGTCTTCAGGGCTGAGAGGATGTAGTCATTAAGAGCAAATCGCGGGTTTTCGTGAGCTCCTTTGCACATTGCATCACTACATTTACCGCAGGGTCGACGCAAGGGAAGGGAATGGCCTCGCCCATGTCACCCGGAATTTCTCGTTCAGATTACGGAAACCAGTAGTCGAAGTGCGTCTTTAAAACGCTTAATTTCTCGAAAATTTTGTTATGTAACATATGGCGATATGCATATTTATGAACTCGTCTCTTCACGCTTGTTATGATGAGCTAAAAAAATCCATAGGGTTCCATTTAAAAAAACGAAGTTGGGTCAATATCTCTGCAATAAAAGGTGCAATAGAATAATATTATGCATGACCATATGTGCCCCTTGCATGTAGTAGTTTTAGTGAAAACCGCATCTCATTATCTACAACGGTTCAGGAGAAAATTGAAGGGAACATCTTAGGTGGGCCACACTGTATATTGATGACTTACTACTAACTTAAACTATGCTTAACCTAGTTCTACTATTGATACTACATTGGGGTAGATTCCTCATGAGAGTACCTACAGTTTACAATTGTTTGAGAATCTTTTTAGGAAGTTATCGAACGGGTATCTATTGTTTATTCTGGTTTGTGTGTTGTTTGTTGAGGCTAAATTGTATTGTTTGAGTTGATCTATTGAGTTTATGTTAGAGTAGAAGTTATTGGATAGGCGTGCTCGTTGATGGGTGATTGAATTTATGTTTAATTCACTATGGAGATGATGGTTTGAAATGAACCATGGGGCTTTGGTGATTATTCTGAGGAATCTGTTCTGTAATATTTGTATGTTATTTATATTGGATGGTGCAGCATTTGTCCATATGGGACAAGCGTATAGCAATATGGGTCTTATGATAATTTTATATAGTGTTATTGCATTTGTTAGTGAAAGTTTGGAGTTTTTATTAAGTATTGGCTTGAGTTGGATTAATTTGATTTTAGCCTGTTGTGTTTTAATTTTCAGACCTGTAGGGCGATTTAGGCACTACAGACCTGAAGAAGAACACGAAATGATGGTTGAAACGTCAGCATCTCAGCCTTCGACGCGGCGTCACTTGGACAGTACAGATCACGAGAATGGGAAGTCTTTTGGAAGGTCGGTCCAAACTGCGAAGAGGGCAAAATTAGAGACAGCGCAAACTTTTTCATGAGTACACGTGCATCCCTTAGAACTTTCCGGAAGGAAAAGCTTTAGCTCTAATCAGAGCATCCGAAATCTTTCTCATATTCTCCACACGAGTGAGGATCGAACGGGAACTACAAACTCGCGCGAAGACTTAAGATCAGTGACTGAAAAGAAAGGGAGAAATTTTAAAGGGGTACTTTCAGGTTCCAAGGAGAGGGTTTCATGAAAGGGTCTAGCTCGGCGAAACAGACGCAAAACTTTTTCGGAGGCTAACATCTCGAGAACTGAAGAGTAGAATTCTGTCGACCAACGTAACATTACGTCTCGGGTGATCGTGTCAGAAAAAAAGAATTTCATAATTTGACCGACATTTGGACATCGGCAAGCTACGGGTGTAATTGAAATTTTAGTTGTAAATCCAAAACACAGACCTTATACAAAAATAAGGACTGTTATCACAACTACGAGGAAACCCTTGTAGAATTTAACTATCCTGTATTAGGAGGGCACCTACCCTTGACGGGACATTTATTGGCTAAAAATAAAAATAAAATAAATAAATTAAGCTACGGGCATACGTATTTAATTTCGCTATTTTAAATTTTCGTAGGCCATGGCGAACTTCAGTACGAGCAAGGTTTGCGTACTAATTTGAGATGGAGATGTCCGTTTGAATTGCAACCCCTAGTCCTCTTCCTGAGCTCAGTTGCCCGATGGGCTGTATTGTGCATCACCTGACCACTCGACAAGCACCGCCTGCCCGTGTTGAGAAGGAAAGCCCGCGGTGGACAACCCTTAAACGTCTCACGCCAAGGCTGTCACATCAACTCTGCTCCTGATGCCGACGAACGAGTTAACAACTTAAAACAAGAGAGTATGAAAGATAGGATGTTAAACGAAAAATTCAAAAATTAAGACATTTACATACTTGTGTTCATTGTAAAATATTCAGAGTAAATTCATTTCTCAAGGTAGAAGAAGAATTGGAAGAAAAGGACACATAAGTTGCGAGCTTGTCATTTCGGCAGCACATTTCTTAATTTACATAAGTGTTGTCATTTGGAATATTAGGTTAGTACGATCGAACGTAGACGTACTTTGATACAGTGAGAGCATAGAGTCGCAGCAGTGGCAAGTAGATTAAGAAAAGAATAAGTCAGCAAAATTCGATCGCCCCCCTTAATTACCATTCTAGGGTAATCGTACTGAACACGCGAGTCCAGAACATCCAGACGGCACATTACAAAGTATATTCTGAATGAATACTGCGTATTCTACGAATAGTTCATGGGTGTTGATCACTTCATTAAACTTCTAATTTGCCAACGTTTTGGAACTTTATTCTTCTTTCCTCAGGGTCTACTATAGTTGAATGTTGGAAAGCATTACATAAATACTGGGTACGAAGCAATAAAAACGCAGAAACCTCGGTGAACCTCGAAGAAGATTGCAGAAAGTTAAACAATATTTAATCCATTACAAAAGAAGAATTATGAAGGAAAACGGCAACATCAGAAGGATTAGGATGTGAAGGAGGTGAAAATGATCGTATTTCTACCTGTTATTTCTGAACCTTTCACAAATATAAGTTCCTTCGAAAATCGGACTTCGGAGTTCACTGGGCTTTCGCTTTGTAAGTCTAAAAATTTTAATTTAGAGCATGCACATGCTAACATTCTTTTTAATACTCTTATGGGAAATCTTTGCCCCAATTCTTTATTCAGTTGAGGAAAATTCCTATATTTTGTATATGATATTTAATAACTATGGTTAATAAACTGTGTAAACAAACTTCTTAATCCAAATCTATCTGGATCTTTGGCCCTAGATCCTCTTCAAATAGAAAAGCATTGTCACAGCAAAAATGTTACAGAACACTTTCTTAGAACATAATTTAAATATATTAATTTAAGCGTGTTATATGCAATTTTACCTGGATCTCTTTATGATTGTTCCGTTTATGTGCCATTTTCGTTTTTGTGCCAGAAAACTACCTTTATTGGAAAGTTAGTTGACCACAACACAGTTCTGAGCAGGGTTGCAGGAACCCATTTTTTTACTTTATTTGCTTACATTAGGAAGCACTAACAATTAGATTTGTCATTTGAAGGGCAAAGTTCTATTTACTGGCATGAAGCAAAACAAGACTGCTGCGTATTTGCTTTATAGATCCCCAACAAAAATACTCATATCGACGTCGGGGTGTCTGGTCAGGAAAACAAGTTATAATTCCAAATACAACGTTAGAGCTAAGCTGAAATAATAACGCACAATTAATACACGACGTAAAAATAAACAAGTCTGTGACAAAGATCTTATCTGTACTTATCAATACAGATATACTCAAAGGTTAGTTAGTCTGGAAGCGGGTGGTTTTCTATAGATTTTTACACTAACGTAACCTCCGTGGGATGGTGCATGTAGCTTATGCCGTTTGACAACTTATTCAGCTATCAAGTCCCCAAAAGTTTTCAAAATATGGAAATCTGCAGCCAGCCATCAGAGCGATCTCGTCTGCTGGTTGTGGGAGGTCTCATGTAGTCACAATATCCTGCGCTCTATTGTTTAAAATATTTGGTCTTAATCGTCCGTGTTCTCTCGAGCGAACACGGATCCTGTCTCACTGTACCCTTTGAAAAAACTGGCAGTTAAGTGTAAAAATAATTACAATAATGCCGCAAATAAACAACAGTGACAGTCAGATAAAATAAAATGAAGTTTAATGCAAGTTAAGCCAAGTTCACGAAAAAGCCGGATTTTTACACGTTATAACTTTTTGCTTCTATATTCTTACATCCCAGTATTTATTGGCTCAACTTTTAATTATTTTCGTATGTTTTCGTTTCTACTCATTTCCCCTTCTGAACACCCTTTAATTTCTCGTGAAAAAAATATCTCATGATTTGCCAATGTCCTTTCCATCGTTCTCATTATCATCCTATCACCTCATAATTCACACTTCAAGGCGTAAAAACGTTGTCTTACGAAGAGATACAGCCGAAAAGTTGATCCCAATAATGACACGCGTTATCTCTCTCCAGGATAGAACACAACTGGTTCTCGGAAGAGAACGTGTAGCGTGATCAGTAATGGCCGATAAAGCAAATAACAATAATAATAATAATATAATTGTGTAATAATAACAATATAATAATAACAATTAAGTAGTAACAAAATAATACCAACAATATATCCGACATTTGTCCTTCTAGATGAAGCTACTCGCCCTGAAAGCAGGAGAGCGCGCAAGCAGAGAAGAAGGGGAAGAGTGAGAGGATAAAAACGAGAAGGGAAAGGCGAGGAGCTCAGCGAGAGAGATCATCATTAATTTCTCCGCGCACACCGCGTCATTCGCGACCGTGGACGAGACCGCCGCCGCCGCCGCCGCCGCCGCCGCCGGGCCGTCGCAGGGTACGGAAGGGCACGTTAACAAGGTCAACACCGCGAGATGCCGTCCGGGAGCGGGGCGTTGTTGGCCTGTGTTTACCTCCACGCGCTTGTTAGTCGTAATGGAGCAGAGGAACGGAGGTCGGCTGCGAGAAATATTTCGAACACGTTTTACTCTCGCCGCGAAAAAAGGCACAGAGAATGAAAATGTTTGGGGCGTGTACAGAGAAACTAGCACGTTCATTCATTTGCTTTCTACTAAAAAATTAACAACAGCATAAGCTTCATGAATAATGCGTTTGTAAGGGCTGTGTATGATGTTTAAATAGCAAATGTAACAATTTTAATTTTCATTTCCTTTTTAGTGAGATGATGCTTGTACTAATGGCCTGAAAATTCTTCGAAATGGGAAACAGCAATGTCGCGCTTGTTAAACGAGCAAAAAAGTTAAAACGCAGATGATATTTTTGACAGATTTAAAACACTTTACCAAAGAAATTTAGTTAAGGTAAATGTTATGTGATTAATATATTTATGTATGTAAGTATTAAAAATTAGAAAATTCGTGTAAATAAACATTAAGATGATTACTATTGTAAAATGTTATAACGATTTAAAAAATAGGTACCCTGAAATTAAAAAATTGCAATTTCTACATAGATTCTCCGCTATAATTTTGCTACAAGTACTTCATTGTAATCCTAATAAATAAATAAATAAATTAGAAAATGTTTTATCTATCACACACTAAAATATAATTGATTGACGTTTCCAATTAGTTTCCAATTACCAAGTTTATTTGAAATAATAGCCGTAATTAACTTGTTGATAAGATGTAATAGTTATTTCAATAAACATAATTACTTCAAACTTTCAACATTCTGTTTCCATTCAAGTCCAGACTGTACTTTATTGCTTAAAAACATTTAATGCCACAGAAATATTAAATAATCCTAAAGCTATTCCACGAAAACAAAGTTATTCTACTCTCATTGTATAATTTTCTTATTATTGATGGTTGCAGTTCGCTGCTTAATGATAGTCATTCTGTTCTACCATTGGGTTGCTGTATAGGTGCTTCACTAATCTCAAAAACATTCCAAACTAAACAATGAGTCGTAATCCCTGACCACCATTCTATTTACTGTTGCGTTGGATTTTGTTCATTACAGTACCGAGACAAACCGTGGAGGGGAAGGGTTGGGTTGCCAGATTGGGTGGAATTACGCATTTTGGGATGGAAAACAGCTCTCTCTCACAAAAATTTACTTCGCGGAATATCCCCAATGGATAGAAATGCACCAAAACATATGCGGTTTTGGGTGGTTTTTCAGATTACGAACAAAAACACAACCACAACGACGGCATTGATTTTTTAGTTTTTTTTAAATTTATAAATGATTTATTTGTCATTAATCATTAGTTAATTTGTTCAAATTTACTTCGATAAGTGAGTAATGTTAGTTTGTAGACTTGTAATATTGGGTGTGTTCTGAACGTCGTAGCGTCTTTGTTGTGCACAATGTGAGTGTGTATCACATTGACAGTATTAGCTGTTAATTTTAGAACACGTCATTTAAAATTAGTCACCTAATCAAGCATTTCATAGTGTCATAGTTCAACTGAATCATAATTTGACTCGTACTGCTTGTTTGAAGTCGTACTCCACTTGGAACATCTAGGAGGCTCTCCACCATCTGACGTTGGTTGCTATTTACACAACTCTTATGTGCCGATTCAATGTAAAGGTTTAACTTTTGATACTTATCATTAGCAGAAGAAAAACAACTGAATCAAACCTCAATGTAATGTGTAATACTCTCAATACAAATTTAACACAAATTTCTCATATCTAGCGCTTGCCATAATATACTTCAAACTCTTGTAATAATAGTCATAATTACCTAATCGTTTCTAATATACTATTACATGCGCAAATTTAAATATTGTAAACAATATAACACTTCTGTCAACAATTATAAACCATGTCATCTTCTGTTCAAGAACCCAGTTACAGTTATGAAAATAAAAGTTATTAAATACTGAGTTATTTTTCGAATCAAGAGTACAAACGCTCTCTATACTACGAATTTGATGTGATTCCATTTTTCATTGTTTCACGGGAAATTTATTAATTACACAAATCGCCCAATTCACTACTCACGTGACAAAAAAATTGTTTACCAGCTCTAAGTTGATAATTTTCAGAGCTTGTTGGTGTTATTAGTGTCCTTACCAGGTCTGATTGGAATGCTCATCTACAAAGTAGTTTGTCCGGGTACACTGAACCTTTAGTAACAGTGAATGCGTTCAGTTTCAGGAAGTAATTTAAATGATCTATGTAGGAAGCTCCATCGGGACTCAGAGCGTAATAAGTAAGAGGCGGATTTAAATGAAATGTCATTGTTTTCCTTTTCATTTTAGAACAATGCCGTTTAGTACAGAAATTATTTTTATGTTATGTCAAAACGAAATGACTCATTTTTTATCTCTTTTTTTCATTATTCGTCTATCTCGAATTATAAGTCTTTTGTTGTCTTTTTACTTAATTTTTAATAAATTTTTGCTGATTTCATCGATTTTAAAATAATTTAAAGGCACTTGATTCAAACAATATTTGCGAGATGCAACTTAATGTTCACCACAGAATTCCTGAGTAGCCTATTCGATTTCTTCGTTCGTATGTTGTAATGTCAGCCGTTGGCGTCTATCGGCGCCATTGTCAGTTTGGTCAATTTCGCCGTAAACAAAGGCAGATATTTTCTTTCAAAGAACAGTCCAAACCAAAAGTTTGCAAGCTGAATTCACTTTAACAAAAGGAAGAAGCCTCAATTACATCAGTAACATATCCAACAGCTTGAGTTGTCCTGCAAGGTTTTGATCAAATTTTTTACGTCATTTTTCTTTGTTTTAGGGCATTTTATTGATCATTTGGTGATGCTATAGGTCATCAAAATCCTCCCCCTAGTAATAAGGCATCTACGTATTAATAACATGATAATTTATTTCAGTAATAGAATATTTGTCGCGAAATTTACTTTAAATGAACTGGTTATATTTTATGGTAGTCTGTCAAGACTACTACCGCCATTTAAAATTCGGTATTTGTTTGAAAGGATGGAAATAAAATGCAATCAATAAATTACTCCAACAAAATTATGAATCTTGAGGTACCCGAATGTCACGAATACCAATCATTATATAAACCTGTTCCGATCAATCAGTGCAAATAAGAATAAAATATGCAATTAACGACATAATTTTCAGATGTGCAGTGACTTTAGGTATACGACAATTGAAGTAGCACTTCTCATTTAAATCAGCACAGTATTAAAACACTTACTTTACTTATTGACTATTCTGATTTACCCTTTTATTTACCACTTGTCTGTGTTAATATTACCGTGTTAATTGTAACCACGTCGCCTTTTGTTTGAATTAAACGCTGCGGAATTAAAATGTTCCAAGGAGTTATGGTACTTTAAAGACTTTACGTTTTGCCCATTAAAGCAATACGGGCGTTTTACATTTTAGCGTAAATTACAATTTTCTAAATGCGCAATTTTATAGTTCTTATCACTGAAGCTGAGAAATATGATTTACAAAAACATCACTTCTCGAAAGTGTCAAAGAAACAACCTCCGCCTTGCAGACAAATGCCAAGCGATAGCGTATTGGAGATACGCGAGATATCTCGAACACAACTCGCAGCCGGAGGCAAACGGTCGTTTGCATCGTAGATATATCTAATGGACTGGTCACCCGCCATGTAGGGTCCGAGTCAAATGGAGGTCGATCGTCGACCAATCGACTGAACTGTTCGTTCATCACTCGATCCCTGACGTCTGACGTGTATTAATTGCAGCGGCGTGTTTACGTCAGTGAATGGAAGAATTATGAAGGTCGGACGACAGGGCGCAGAAGAGAAAGCAAACCGAAAGGCTTAAAGTGGATAAATTCTGACTCGCATTTCATACTTATATAGACTTATAGCTCTAAATAACATTTAAAATCAGTATAAATGTACTCGCCATTGGATAAGAGAAGGGCAAACTCTAATGCTTTCTATACGAAAATTGCAGGTACCTAATTCATTATTTGGTTACTAACTCGTAATTTTGCCATTTACCAACGCATAAAAGAAAGGCAATTTTACTTTCTCGTTTTGTTAAGTACTTAGTACAGATAAAGTATTGTAATCGTGTGCCGAAAATTGGCGTTTTTTTGTGACAGAAAAACTCGTGGTCGAGCCCTGCAACGAAAAACCGGATAATCTTGTTCCTATACATGTTATAAATTACCTCCTCTAACACTTTTGAGGGTTGTTGATGCCAAAAAATCTATTATCGAGAAAACATCTGTCCATCCGTCGGTCCATTAACGCTACCACCTATACCGTTTAGACGATGTTTTCGAAATCTGATATTTTCCGATCGATCTGAATGACCTTAAGGCCTGCTAGTTTAAAACACTATTTTGACTTTGGCGAGTACTTTGCATGAAGCTTCAACAATATTTTCACAATTTTCTCTGAAATGATAAAACTATGACCTGGGATAGCGTAGAGAATACTGAAAAAATATCGCAAGTATCATTTACGTTGAAATTTTATGAGAACATTACTAAGACTATTCCACTCGTGAAATTAAAACCAATAGCTTAAATATACATAAAAAAGCCCCAATCAGGGCAGTGTATCTCAAAAAAATTATCGCTTGTTCTATACGATTTTTCTTACCCCTTCTCCCTACTGACCAATCACGAACTGTGTTTCATCTGTCTTAGGAGACGGTATACATCGATCGCTATGTCGATGTCCAATAAACCGACACTGTAACATAACCTCTTTGATTTTAACATAGCTTTCAGTTATTTTCAATATTTGGCGCATTTTGGAACTGTGTTGAACGTAATTTCATTCGTGGAATAGTCCTATTAAATACCACTCGCTCTTTGGAAATTCTCAGATAAATCCTCTCCGCGCTTCGCGAGTCGACAATTTTCAAAGCACTCGTGGTATTATCTATGATAAAAATAATAAACAACGCATGTTATGGGGTATAACTACTGTAGCACATTAAGATATTCAATGTAACAGACGCTTTGCATATTCAGTTTGCTCATCCCTGTTTTCATGAATATATCAGATGTAAAGTAGTTTTCCGCGTGTAATTTTTTTATTTCTATCAAAAGAACTTAATGAAATTATATTTTTATCTACAAAAGTGTTTATCCAGAATAATTTCACTTCGTTCTAAGCTAATTCATACCACAATGTTGCGTATCCGATTTCGCTAAATAATATACGAGCATTACATGTGAAACACAATAGGAAACAAGTCGAATAACCAGATGCGAATATTCTCGTCGGAATATTCTCTCTTCGTGGAATCGGAGCCGCAATACGTACTAAAGGCGGAAGGCGACAGGCCGAAAAATTTCCAAGAAACAATATATCGATGGCTTCACGAGGATGGGTAAAGTTGTTTATCTGAAAGCCATTGTCGCTACCTCGTAGTTCGTAGGAAAGGTCTGGACCGTTCTGGGAACAACACGCAACATTCCCACCTCCGCTACCAACACCACGAGCGCTGTCAAGCGTATCTGCTCCTTCAGCCGCTTACACTCTCAGCTCTTCCCCATCCCCATCTCCTTGAAGCCTCCGCCGCCACCCACGCCACCGCCCACGCCACGCCCACGCCGTCACCCGCGCCGCCTCCCGCCACCACTCACACCCCCGCCCACGCCCACGTCCCCCTGCAGCCGCCCCCGCCGCCGCTCTCGCCTCCGCCTCCACCGCCACCCCTTCCTCTGCCCCCACCACCACCCCCGTTATCGTCCCCACCGCTCCCCGATCCCTGTCGCCGCAGCCCCCGCCTCCGCCTCCGCTCCCACCTCCACTCTTGCCACCGCTCTCGCTGCCGCTCTCTCCGCTCCTCTCGCCGCCGTTCTCGCCGTCGCTCCCGCCGTCGCTCTCGCCGCTGCTCTCTCCGCCGTCCTCGCCGCCGTCAACCTCGCCGCCAAAGTCTCCGCCACCCACGCCATCAACCACACCGCCCCCGATACCCCGATCTCTCGTTGCCTCCACCGCTCTGCCGCCTTCGTAGCTCTCATTCTCAACGCTGCCTCCAGCTCAGCAACCTCCGATAGCTTCATCCCCCACCGCCGCCAACAGTTCCATCTTCTCCCCCACCGTCCCAGCAGCTGTGCCTTCACTGCCGCCATTACCGTCACCACCTCCTGTCCCGCGGTGTGGCCGCCTTCGCCGAACCGACCGCGACGAGGCGCGACCCCGCACCACAAAGGGAGCCGGGGTGGGGGGAGGAGTTACGACACCGACAACTTCACTTCGCTCGCGCGCCGTCACGGGAAGCTGAGGCGGCGCGGAGTTGGCTGCAGATGCGACCGCGCTCTCACGGCGCGGCGGCGGAGGCGGCGGCGGCGGCGGTGGAGGCAGCGGTGGCGATGAAGCAGGCGCCGGTGGTGGTGGGGGCAGTGACGGGGGTGGTTGGGACTGCGGAGACGGGCGGCGGAGACAAGGGTAGATGGAGGCGGAAGCGGGGACGGAAGCGGGTGGGGAGGCGGGGCGGAGGCGGGGCGGAGGCGGGGCGGAGGCGGGGCGGAGGCGGGGCGGAGGCGGGGCGGAGGCGGGGCGGAGGCGGGGCGGAGGCGGGGCGGAGGCGGGGCGGAGGCGGGGCGGAGGCGGGCCGGTGGCGGGGAGGGGTAGGAGGAACGAACGGAGGCGAAGGGCGGAGGCAGGGGCAGAGGTGGGTGCAGAGGTGGGTGTAGAGTGGGCCTAGGCGGCGCGGCATGAGGGCTAGGGGGGAAATGGAAGGGGGTTGATGGCGCGAAGGGAGGCGAGGGACGGAGAAAGGATTGAGGGCAAGGATGGTGGCGGTGGCGGAGGCAGGGGCGGGGTTGGAGGCACGAACGGAGGTGAGGGGCTGAGGCAACATTGGTGGCGGGGAGGAGGCGGGGTGGAGGAGAGGGCTGAAGGTGGAGGGGTGAAGGTGGAGTCATAGGTGAAGTTGGAGGCAGAAATGTAGTGGTCGGGGCGGGGGCGGTGGGGTGGAGTCGGGCCTGCAGGGGCACTGGAAGCGGCTGCAGTAGAAGTAGGGGCAGACAGTGGTGGCGGAAGGACGTACGATAGCGTCGTAGTGGCATCTCACGCTCCAAGTTCCAGCACGAGGCTCCATTATTAAGAAGCCCAAGTAACTTCACAGCTTTGCAACTGCCTGCAAAAGGACGATGGAAATGGAATCTGCCTTCTTATTATGGCTATCTGTCTCTAGGCACGACATTCAGAAATGTTTTTGAATTTTTGAAGTGTAGCACTAACCCAAGAATTACTCCCCTCACAGATTCTATTAGTTTCTTGTTTAAATCTTGTCCGATATAATACTGGAATAAAATTGCGGCTGAAATTTTCAAATTGCATAACTGCATAAAGAGGGAATGCATTCCTTAATTGAATTTTATTATTGCATACGTTCAATATAAATAACATTTTGAAACAAGTAGTGCAACAAAGTAGCGCTGACATTATCGAACTAATTAGTGTTCCTAATGTCTCTTTGCTCTAGCTTCTCGGTTTTGCCCCAACCTATTTCCAACTGCTATGTAATAGCCCCCAAAATACTTTTTTTTTCCACTTTTTTCCAATTTTTGATTCTCTAATTATTGCATTCAAATACGACTTTAAGAAAATCATACGAGAGTCATACGTGTTTTTATATGCAAATTTTCTTTCAAACGTTTGGGGCCAGTTTTTGAAACAAATTCGTTTGAGCATTTCATAAAAACGCAATTTTGAGTTTCTTTTAAGAGAAATGTTTTCAGTTTTTCAGAAACATTATAAGAAATATTTGAAGCTCTTCTACTCGCAAATGCAATAATGTACCAAAACTTCCGTAATTTAACTATTAAGACGTGAGTTATGTACAAAAAATTAAATTTGTATAAGTTTTGAGAAAATAAAAAAATACATCAAAATAGCGTTTTTGCCATGTCGATCAGAGCATTTATTACAAAATTAAGATTAATTTCAATTTGCAGGGTTTTATCGAGCTGGATCAATTGAGAATATTAAGTTATGGGAAAATCATATGTTTTACATGCTAGTTTGTGTTGTTCACAAACGGAAAAAATCACAGAATAAGAACACTTTTTTTTGAGATGTGTGTTTTATAATCTGAGCCTCGCGATTATAAAACACAGATCTCGAAACAGTCTCCAAAATACGTAGTTTCACGACAATCGTTTCGAGTCTATCTTCTTTAATGTCCTTGCTAATGAAAGCACGTTCTTGAAGCGGATTACCATTCATCAAATTTCATTTCCTTTCGTTTCTGCTCTGATAAGCAAAGCAATTAGCTGTTCCGTGCCAGCAAGCAACATGGCCATGGAGCGTACACGAACATTACTCCGAGGACGCGGGAGACTCTTCTTCGACTTCCTTCCGGAACCATCACGCGAATGAATTTGAAGGTCTCGCGGTACTTCACATCTCAGTCTCTCCACTCCCAATCGAGAACGTTTAATACGTCGTTGTTCGGTCGTGGTCAAACGTTCATGGTCTACCGGACAAAATTTACTACCGCAGTGGTGAGCTCAAGATCTGCTGAGAGTTTGGATCTAAGAGCACAACACAATTTGTGTCATTCATCAAATGTACAGGATGTTTTCTTTTCGAGTAAACATCATATTGTAAAACATCATATATTTTTAAAAAGTGACCAAATTAGAAATTAATGTGTTAAAAAGTTCCTAATACATTGTTTTGCACATTTTGTCCCCCAATTTACAATATTCGAGAGAGATAATTGAGAGATTGTGAATTTTAAGTAGTAAATACGGTATAAGAAATAAACTATTGCTGTGAGAGGAGCTCCAGATAAGATCTAATATTTTTTGTATTGTACTAACCAATCAGGCGTGTATCACAAGAATAAGTAATAAGTAAGAAAAGTAAGTAAGGAAAAATTTTTTTGAAACATTACTTTGGACAAGTGAATATTTATCACTTCTGCAAGCAAGGGATGACAAAATACTACAACAATTTAAAATAACCTTTTTATCAGTTCCATTGTGGCAGCCGACCGAGACACATCGTGCTCCGATCGCGTCCAGTGAAACGCAGTCTCTATCATATTGTCTTTCAGTCAGTGAATTAAGTGGTATTTACTTAGTGGCAATATTCTTGTTCCACGAGTTGTGAGTGCCTGTAATCAAGTGTATGGTCAGCCGGTGCAGCGGCTACCCTGCGCAAGGATGGAGCCCTCGGACATCGGGGCTCCCTTAACCTCAATCCCGCAACCTCAGGTATCTACTCAACCAAATATGAAAACCTACGCAAATGTTATGTCAACTGAAGTGTTTCCCACCAAGGACCAGGCCATAATCATTGACTCACAAGAAGGCCTCACCATTAAAGATTACGTAAACAGTTTATCCGATATTATTGACCCAAGTGAAATAAGGTTCATATCCAGAATAGCAAACAACAGAGTGTGCATCTTTCTAAGCTCCCAAACTATAGCTGATAACCTCACGAACAACCACAAAATCATAAAAATCAAAAACCATGAATTGAAACTGAGACCACTCTTAACAAAGGCCAAAAGAATAATTATTTCAAACGTCTGTCCCATCATCCCACACTCAGTAATAGAGAATGTATTCACCACCAACAATATCAAACTGGCATCCAAAATTTCATTTGTTAAAGCTGGTATTCCTGGACAGGGTTTCTCTCACATTATGAGTTTCCGCAGACAAGTGTATGTTTCCCCTGAAGATATAGATCGACTAACTGAATCAACTACTGTGTATTATGATGGCGCAACATACAGGATATTTTTCACAACAGATGAAATGTCATGCTTTAATTGTCACCAAACAGGACACTTAGCTGGACAATGCCCTACACCTAATACTTCTAATCAACAAAAGACTACCAATCTAAGAAGTACTCCCATGGAATCTGAACACATTAGGGAGAAATCTTGTGACTTGCCAGATCCAACAACCAATGGAACAAACACTGAAGTAGCAGATATACAAAGTAACCATGATCTCACTACAAGAATGCCCACAACTGATTTTCCACCACCTCCTAAATCTCTACTCTCTACTAATGAAGCTAAAAACAATGAAGAAATTCCAACTAATGACAACATAGTCTCCCTTAATACCAATAAAAGATGCCTCCAGACTGACTCTTCCTCACCCCCCATGTCTGTAAGCAACACAACTGAAGCAAATAATAGTGAAAAACTCTCAAAACAACCAAAAAAGAAAAAAAAGAAGAAAGAGAAAAATATGGAAGAGCTTATAACCCCTATCAAACACATCATTGAAGACTCTCAAAATAACTTCCCCCTTACTTACATACAATTTAAATCCTTTCTAGAGAACTCCTTCAGTGCTAATGATCCTATACTTGTAGCCAGTAACTACACACAAGACATATCATCCATCACCAAAATGATGCATAGTTTATATCCGCATCTCACCAATAAAACCATAAAAGGCAGATTCACCAGGATTATCAGGAAAATCAACTCAGTACTTCATACTGCAGATGAATCAAGTACTGAAACAGACTCCAGTATAGAAATCAACACCAGTCAATGAAAATTCTTCAATGGAATGTAAATGGCTTTTACCCCAGACTAGAAAGTATACAGTACCTATGTAACTTAACACACCCTGATATCCTGTGTATCCAAGAGACCAACTTCAAAGACTCCAAGCATGGTAATATCAAAGGGTATAATTGCTCCTTCAAAAACAGATGTAACACCAATCATGCCAGTGGTGGTGTAGCTATATACATTAAAGACCATATTCCATATCAAGAAGTGATTATTCAATCAAACATTGAAGTTAGTGCTATAAGGATCCTGTCACCTGTGCAAATTAATATATGTAATATCTACTTACCAAATAGCTACAAGTTTGCTGAACAAGAAGTAACTGATATTATTAACAAGATGCAAAAGCCATTTCTCATTATGGGAGATTTCAACAGCCACAATCGAATTTGGGGCTCTAATAAAACTGACAGTAGAGGAATTATGCTTGAGGAAATTTTTGATAAACTAGATACAATTGTTCTTAATACTGGAGAACCTACTCACATCAATACCAGTAACAACAGTTACAGTGCCATCGATATCTCCATCTCCTCCACCCAATATTCCTATAAATGTTCATGGAACATCTTAGATTACCCATATGATAGTGACCATTTCCCCATTTTTATAAACATAAACAATACTCCCAATACTCATAACCAAGATCAAGCAATCCCAAGACGGAATTACAACAAAGCAAACTGGAACCTTTATAATAATTTGATCAAAAAATACCTACCTAAAATTAACGACCTTCTAGAAACAGAAAATATCGATACTATTATCAATTCATTTAACGATGTCATAACTAAAGCTGCAAACGGATCAACTGAAACAATCAATTTAGCAAAGAAACCCAAACTAGTGCATTGGTGGAATGAGAAATGTAAATTGGCACTTAAAAATTCCAAACATGCCTTCAACAAATATAAAAAACATAATACAGAAGAAAATAAAATACAATACAAAAAGATGAGAGCTGTTACAAGAAGAACCATAAAAGAGAGTAAAGCAAACACCTGGCGCAATTATGTCTCAAGTCTATCAATACACAATAATATAAATGAGTCATGGGCAAAAATAAAAGCTATCGAAGGAACAAAGAAAGGTAACCAAATACATTTTTTACTGTCAAATAACCAAATCATTACAGACCATAATGAAATAGCAAATTCAATTGCATGCAGCTTTGCCAAAAACTCTAGTTCAAAAAACTATACAGAAGCCTTCTTACAGCACAAAAAAGAGCAAGAGAACCTTACAGAACCTACAAATAATCAAGACTTGGCTACTTATTACCATATTAATGACCCTATTGGAATTCAAGAACTTAATTCTGCTATCAACAGGACTAGGAACTCCTCACCTGGACCAGACAATATTCCATATATTCTTTTAAAAAATCTACCCCTGGAAGGAAAAGAAACTCTACTAAGAATATATAACATAATATGGAATAAAAATGTATTTCCTAAATTATGGAGATCAGCTATTGTTATACCTATACCAAAGCCTGGGAAAGACCCCACTAAAACTGAAAATTACAGACCCATTTCCTTAACATGCAATATGTGCAAAATCCTGGAAAAAATAATTAACAAAAGACTCAGATGGTTTCTAGACTTTAAAAACATCATATCCCACAATCAATTTGGTTTTAGAGCTGGACACTCAACTACCTCTCACCTAGTAAGTATTGATAATTACATCCAAGAAGCCCTTGCTAACAAACAACATGTTTTAGCAGTGAGTCTAGACATTGAAAAAGCCTATGACATGGTGTGGACCCATATAATCATGACAAAATTACAGGAATATGGACTTAAAGGCAACATATTTCAATTCATCAAGAATTTCACCAAAGAAAGAACCTTTAATGTGAGAGTTAATGGTAGCCTATCATCAGTACAACACTTGGAGAATGGACTACCACAAGGTGCTGTACTAAGTGTTACTCTATTCCTGTTGGCCATCAATGATGCAGGCTCTGAAATCAATCATCCGGTAATCATAAGGAAATATGCTGATGACATTACCCATTCTCTGCAGAGGATCATCTATTACAACCAGTCAAGAAATTATACAATCTGCCCTAAACAATCTACTTGAATGGTCTCTCAAATCAGGCTTTAAATTTTCAGCTTCCAAAACCCAATGTATAGTATTCTCCAGACAAAATATGGAGAGTCAGCCTACATTAAAAATGGACCTACATAACCTAAAATATTATCAAAACATTAAAATATTAGGCATGCATTTTGACTCAAAAATGAACTGGAAAAGGCATATACAAATCTTATCTGAGGAATGTAAGAAAAGACTAAACATACTCAAGTGCATATCCCATAATAACTGGGGAGCAGATAAACATCTCCAGCTGATGACCTACAAAGCAATAATTCGATCCAAAATCGACTATGGATCCATATTATATGATTCAGCTAGCAAAAAAGACCTACAAAAACTTGATGTTATACACAACAAAGCTCTACGAATAAGCACTGGTTGCTTTCAAACCAGCCCCATTGGTAGCATCCTAATAGAAGCCAAAGAACCAACCCTAGCTCACCGTAGACAAATGCTAACTCTCAAATATGCCATCAAATCAGCAGAATCAAAAAACCCTATAATCTACCACGATATATACCCCAAACTTCAAAATTACTACAAAGAACAAAAATGCTTTTCACCAGTATATACCAAAGTCAAAAACCTTCTGAGACAGTTAAACCTTCAGGAACATATACTAATGGAAAAAAGAAATAATAGTATACCACCATGGACAATTCCTGAAATAGTAACAGATACAACACTAGACACTATTCAAATAAACAAAATGGCTAAAAACTATAGGAAAATAAAACTTAATGAAATAGAAAATAAATACCAAGACTCCTATAAAATCTATACTAAAGTTACCAATAAGAGAGATGGAAAATATGCAACTACAATTACCAAAGATGTTAAAATTATAAACAGACTGCATTCCTACTCTAGTACTACTACAGCTGAAATATGCTCTATAATGACAGCCTTCAAAATGTCACAGAAACTCAGAAATAACAAGTTTGTCATATTCTCCACTTCTCTTGAAGCAATAAACAACATTCTCAATAACTACCCTGGCCTACCAATGATAAACATTATTCATGAAATATATCATGACATTATACAATCTAAAAGAAGTCTTATAATTGCCTGGATACCAGATTACAAAACAACCCCTGAACATAATACAATGAGTCTTGAAGAAGAAAATGTAAGCCCTGAAACAGGAAGTATTTTAACAATATCACAAACTTGCAAGGATTTATGGACCCACATCAAGAAAGCAATGGATGAAAAGTGGAGCAACCTCTGGAAAAATATGAAATCAAGCCCTCTACACAAACACGTTAACAATTTTTACTCCCTGAAAACCTCCAAAAAATTTTCAAGAAAAGATCAGGTGACAATAACAAGAATAAGAACCGGTCATTGCAAGTTCAGTCATCAACACTTGCTAACTGGAAATCCCCCACCTACCTGCCAGAACTGTGATACCATTCTTAACTTTGAACACATTTTAACTCAATGTCCTATGTTTCAGTACAGCAGACACACATGCCTAGAAGATGAGCAAAACCCTGAACTGATGCTATCATCCATCGACTACCAAAATAAAATATTAAAATTCTGTAAAGACAGCAACATTCTTAAAGAAATCTAATTGTAATAGGTGTATTGGTATGGATACTAGAAACTAATTCTGTAACATCAAAATACCTGTAATGTCTGTGTCTACATACTCACATATATTGTAATATTTGTAAATTTTCATATCTATTGTAAAGTTGCCATGTTAATATTGTAAAGTTGTACTTAAAGTAGTCGCTAATGACCTCAGTAGTCGATGCGACTTTAATAATAAATTAAAAAAAAAATAAAAAAAAATAAAAAAAAAAAACCTTTTTATAAATAAATTAACAATAAAAAATCCGCTTTATTATTGTTCTTTTTTACTGAACCGTTACACAATCTTTCTTAGAGCTCGATTTGGTCGCACTTACATTTTGCTGTTATACATTTTTTTCTCCATTCTATCTTATAGTCTGCTATTATGTAAATGCATTACGTACTATTTTTATTCACTCCACAGTTTTCAACTTCGCTTCGCTTCGCTTCACTTCACATAACTTCAACATTCATTTAAAGCACAAAATTAAAATAACTATTTTCAAGTGACTGATCCAATGGTCACAATTTAATTTTTTTTGTTAAGTTTTCGATTTGATGTTACAAAGTAGAAAACGTCAACCCTTGTTTTTTAAGTGTGTTAGTGAACTTGAACGGACAATTTATTTATTTATATTCGCTTTAAAATAACTCAGGTCATCGGCAACCTCATTGTGTTTAAATCAATATATATATATATATATATATATATATATATATATATATATTTATATATATTTATATTTAACATATATATATATGTTAAACAAATAAAACTATTGTACAATTATTATATAACATTTATCACTTTATCTATACTTCTATATCTATATCTATACTAATATATAAGACAGAACTGTACTGACTTACAGCGCGATAATCTCTGAATCTACTGACCCAATATTGATGAAACTTTTGTACTAGCTTCCTTTAAAGGTCTGGAGTAACATAGGCTATGATTTACAACCACAAACCTTACTATATTCACAAAATAATTATTTTTCTGGACATTTTTCGCCTGGCTTTACATTACAGATTCAATAGTGAATCAATGTCAATAGTTTAGCTGCGCGCCACCAGAGGATGAGGTCTGAGATCTTCTACTGTTTTCATCAATGTTCAGAATTATTACGAAATTCAATGGGGTTTGAAAAAAGCTATGTAAAGTCCGTGAGTGATCGTTGGTGATTTGTTTGTTTTGAACGTTAGTGGAACATTTGAACGAAATCCCTACTGAAAGAAGTAAAGAACGTCAATGTACAACCATTGTCCTTAGTCCAATTTGCTACACAAATTGTGGCAAGAAAACATGTGAGTTTTAAAGTATTTAGAGAGTTAAAAGTACAAAAATATACAGTACAAAATATACAGTAATGTACAATGTACAATACGTAAATATCGTATACAGGTATCGTATATTTTCTAAACAACCTCTTCTTTTACAGAATTTGTGAAAATAGAATTGTTTGAAACAATGCCGTAACGAAAGTTACAGTTGTCAAAACAGAATGCAAGTGCTAAGAGATGGGCAGCCTATTAAAATTCGGAATCGGCTACTCAGAGGCAAGAGCGACTTGCTGAAGAACACGCACCATTGAAAATAATACAGTAAAGAAGAAAGCAAATGTGAATAATTCTCTAGGAAGCAGGGCAGCTTTTCGTTTCGGACTCTCGATTTGACTATTTACACATATCTCATGTTCAAATTGGTAAAATGGAAAACATTTGTATGTTTTGGTCAACTTTGTTGAACATTTTTCTTCAATATGGGCAGGGGATTATTACAGTGGTATGTAATTAAGTAATAGTTTTTTACATATTAAGACTGATCTTGCTGTTGTTTCGCACGTCAGTTGCTCCCAGTGAATTAATTCATCTATTTTTTCTATAAACTGGCAAAAATTAATTTATCTAAAATATTTATGTCTAATCTAATAGCAAAATTCTGGGACTCCTTGGTTTCTATAATTTACATTTCGAGATCCATAGTATCTAGCACTTCAAATCAAATAACGAAGCTAATAGTGTTTTGTTAAGTGGTTCAGTACATTGTCAATATATTGTGTGTATATAATGTACAGGTTGGTGGATCAGTATTGCTGTTATGTAGCGATGATATGATGAATTGATTTACCTAAACAAATAAGTTTTATACTACATGTTACTAGCAGATAGATCTTTAAACATACATATTTCTTTCATCTTAAAAATAATTATTATAGAAACCGACAATTACATTTCAGCATAGATATTTTCATTTACTTTTATGATTACGATTCATCAAATACGTTACGACATCTATATCTATTTGTCCGGATCTGTCTACTAGCGTGCCCATGCGAGAACTCTCGGATGTTTCGTATACTCTGCTGAAAACAGTAAGTCCTTTCATGGTCACGAGTTTGCAGCAGATACATTTTTAATCTTTCTTTATAAATACTATAGAAGCAAAAAATATAAAAATTAGTTAGTTTTACAATTTGGCAATTTATTTAAAGTATTGGTATAATATATAAAACTCCCGTCCTTTGGCTCGACAACCTGTTACGGACCTTAGCTGACCGGCGGTGACACAGCCTCTCGGCCACGGGTGTTCGGGTGGTTAGCACGAGGACATCCCATTACCGTATACACCGCTCTTCTTAACCTTAGGATGGGCTTTCTCATCGTCAGACAGCAATCGATACTGAGACATTTGTAAGGAAGGCGCACAGTTCTAATTTACTCGGCCGGGAATCGAACTCGGGGTTGTTTAATAGAAAGCGAGCACGCTAACCAATAAGCCACCGGGGGCGGGATATAAAACTCCACAAAAAGAATATATGTGAGTCAACAAGTATTTTGCGAGTATTTTGTATTAACAGTTTAGATTTGTTTATTGTTTTTAGTTATAAAGTGAGGAATGTTTGGGAGCTGAAACTCCCAATCACAAAAATGTAAACTTTCTTTAGTAAGAAAGTGAACGAGGCACACCGGAAATTTCCAAATAGGGGGAAAGACATGACAGGGCTAGCTTGGCGGGACAGATATACAATGGAAGGGAAGTAGGCCCCTCTGCACGGCATGAATAAATGGAATTCCTCTTCCTGGCTAAACATTTACTGTAGTAAATGCCTGGGCAACGCCGGGTAGTTCAGCTAGTTTCTAATAATTTCAAACTTTTAAAGCAACCTTCTGTTGCCTGCAAGCGTATTCAGGCTACCTTCTATTTTCAATAATTCCCTAGCATTAACAAAACCTGGGCATTTAAGAATATTACGAGGGGTAGAGACAGTAGCTCTACATTTAGCAGTGTTCAGGGTTGGATTTTTAAACAGGTGACAGTAATTCAGATTAAAGTGACCAAACCGTAGTGTTGTAATGACGTGTTCTCTTCTTTTGAAGTTTGATTTCAGACTTGGTTGCAGAATAGAATTTCTTATGTAGTTTTCAGATGGCCATATTCCATTGAGTTCCATTATTTTAAATAAGAATCCTTGAAAAGATTTGGGATTACTGGGTGCCATGAAGTAGACATCAGATTGATAATTTGATAATGATGTCATTTTTGCAGCTGCGTCTGCCTTCTATTTCCCAATAATTTTCTTTTGAGAAGGAATCCAAACTAGTCTTATTTTGATTCCTTTTGTATTTTGGGTAAATACGAGTTCTTGGATATTTTAGATTATTGGATTGCTGGTGTATCTGTTTTCAGTGTCTTTAAAAGTTGATGTTGAGGCGCAGTAGATGACAATGATTTGTTGATTTGACACTTGGTTTCAATGGCGTTAAGCACTGCCCATGCTTCACATGTAAAAATGAACTAGTCGTGCTACAGAATGGCACAGACTTTCCCTTATTAGTTTTCTATTTCGTTGGGTCTTTGCTAGCTATTCGGAATTGCCACATACTCTTTCTTGCCAGCTAACATCTATCACCGCCACAAGTATATTTTTTTGTCATTTTCTTAATTTTTCGGTTTCCTATTGGTAGAACGAAAATATTAATTTTAGAATATGAAAAAACATAAAATCCTAGCCCTATATGGCAATTTTCTTCTAAAAATTATGTCCTGTTTTAAAGAAAATTGCGTTTTGGCGCTACTAAAAATGCGAAATTTGAAGCTCATATTCACAGAACTTTTTGAGTTTTCAAAATATTTAATTTGAAGTTATTTGAAGCACTTACACTCACAAATATAATAATGTTTACAAATTGCTGGTAATGTGCATATTAAAGATGTGAGAGATCCTTTAAAAAATTACATATGTGTAATTAAATATAAATATTTACAAATGTATGTATACTACAATGTGTATGTAAAATTAAGTACACTTGCTGCAATCTATAGCAAAGTCAGTATGCGCGGGAAATCAAAACAATACTTAAGTTGTTTTATAAACTTAACTTTAAGCTGCTCCAAGTAATCTGAAGTGAAGATCAGCGATTATTCGAACAAATCTGGCAATGAAAATTCACATGTTCCAGGGGAGTTCTGAGCAAAGCAGTTTCATAAAACATTCATTAGTAATCACTGCTGAAGCTTAAACAGGCAATTACAAATTATTTTCCTGTACGTATTCGCAATATTCCAATTTCCGTTCACAATTTATGCGTCCCGTCATGAATATTGCACGCGTAAGCTCGTAATCTGTTTTGCCCGTTCAACGGCTATCTGTGTTTCCTTCCCATTGCAAATTTCTAATTGAGTTCCAAGGAATTCAAAAGGTTACTGTTGAGGCACAAGGTAATGGATAACAATGAAGATATTTAGGGATATAGCAAAACAATCAACAGCAGCTTAATAATATTTCAAAACAAGGAACTAAGGATAAGAAACAAGTTTTGTTTCCATAGTTTGTGTTTTTCCCGAAATATTTAGATGGGTTAGAGAAAGTGCTCGTTGCAAGGATATGTACGCACACACGTCTCTGTTACCGAAACAACCGACTAAAATTATCCTCAGTAAACATATTCGCTTAAAGTTTGAAATGAATAAAAAGCAGTTGCCACCTGCTCTCTTGTAGTGTATGGAAAAAAACTATTGTTTTATTCAAATAATCGCATAGAGATGGGGTTGAATATCTCCACAGAAATTAATTCTTTTAGAGACTCAGTAAATCAGACGTCCTGGAAGTTAGCAGGTCCATTTCATCCAATCACAAAACTGCATAGCTCATAATGTTCAGCTATTTTTCCGTTTTTAAGATGTGAAAACCGAAAATTTCCCGCGGACCATTTTCCCCAAACAATCAGTGTTCCTGCTAACTCCCAATGGAAGTTAGCAGGACCTCACCTATAAACCAGCTAATAATGCACTATACACACCAAATTATACTCCAAATTTGCTGCTTTTTATTTCTAAACGATTAATGAAGAAATCACATTGATGCCTCTATTCTTTCAAAAAATATTAAGAATTAAAAAAAACATTAAAGATACGTTCAATATAAGAGCGCAATCAAAGAAGTAAAAGGACGTCCCCCGTAAAAAATCACACATAACAACTCATAATCGAAAATTTCCCGCAACCAAATTTCCCGCAAACTAGTGAAAAATAAAATCTGTAATAAAAAATTTGCTGCCAACCGGTTAGACACAATTACCCGGCTTCGAATCTCAGATATGCATCTCTTAAATTAGCCCCATTCAATAAATAGACGCATTCTCTAGTAAACCATTGGCTTTAACAATTCATACTGTGCGCCAAAATTAGCACTAACCAAATGGCAAACATAATCATTAATAAAATAATTTGCCGCGGATCGGCTAGTTTAAATTACCCGGGTTCGAATCCCAAAAATTTACATTTTGAAAGCCACTTTCAAGGAAACGCGCGGTGTCTCCTTAACCATTAGCCATAACAATTCGTTATGAGCTCCGAAATTAGCTGCATGAAAGTGTAAAATATAATCTGTAATCAAAAAGTTTGCCGCGCACGGCTGAGTTACAGTTACCCGGGTTCATAATTCCAAAAATGTAGAACATTGCTCTTTCAAGAACTCTTTCAAGAACAGAACTCTTTCAAGAACAGTGCACCGTATCTCCTAAACCATTGACCTTAACAATTCCCGCCTTGCGCCGAAATTAGCTGTGGGCAAGTGACAACTATAATTTGCAACCCAAAAATTTGCCGCGGACGGGTTAGTTACAGTTTCTCGGGTTCAAATTTCCAAAAATGTACCTCTTCGAACGGTCTCTTTCCAGAAAAGTACGCCGTGTCAACTAAACAATTGACCTTAACAATTCTCGCTCTTCATCAGTTGTTACATGCTCACAGCTGATTTTGGCGCAGAGCGGGAATTGTTAAGGTCAATGGTTTAGGATATACGGCGCACTTTTCTTGAAAGAGGCCGTTCGAAAAGGTAAATTTTTGATATTTTGAACCCGGGAAACTATAACTAACTGCTTCGCGGCAAATTATTTGAGTACAGATTGTAGTTGGCACTTACTGACACCTTCATTTGGTGCAGAGCGGGAATTGTTAAGGTTAATTGTTTAGGAGACACGGCGCGCTTTTCTGGGAAGAGGCCGTTCGAAGAGATGCATTTTTGGAATTTTGAACCCGAGAAACTGTAACTCTGCCGTACACGGCAAATTTTTTGATTACAGATTATATTTTACACTTTCATGCAGCTAATTTCGGCGCTCATAATGAATTGTTACGGCTAATGGTTTAGGAGACACCGCGCGTTTCCTTGAAAGTGGCTTTCAAAATGTAAATTTTTGGGATTCGAATCCGGGTAATTTAAACTAGCCGATCCGCGGCAAATTAATTTATTAATGATTATGTTTGCCATTTGGTTAGTGCTAATTTTGGCGCACAGTATGAAGTGTTAAAGCCAATGGTTTACTAGAGAATGCGTCTATTTATTGAATGGGGCTAATTTAAGAGATGCATATCTGAGATTCGAAGCCGGGTAATTGTGTCTAACCGGTTGGCGGCAAATTTTTTATTACAGATTTTGTTTCTCACTAGCTTGCGGGAAATTTTGGCGTCGATTATGAGTTGTTATGTGTGATTTTGTACGGGGGACGTCCTTTTACTTCTTTGATTGCGCTCTTATATTGAACGTATCTTTAATGGGTTTTTTTAATTCTTAATATTTTTTGAAAGAATAGAGATATCAATGTGATTTCTTCATTAATCGTTTAGAAATAAAAAGCCGAAAATTTGGAGTATAATTTGGAGTGTATACGTGCATTATTAGCTGGTTTATAGGTGTGGTCCTGCTAACTTCCATTGGGAGTTAGCAGGAACACTGATTTTTTGGGGAAAATGGCTCGCGGCAAATTTTTGGTTTTCGCATCTCAAAAATGGCAAAAAAAAGCGGCAAATTATGAGCTATGCAGTTTTGTGATTGGATAAAATGGACCTGCTAACTTCCAGGACGTGTAAATCAGAAAGTAGGATGTAACATTATCCATTTCAACACTGTTAAACCACTTAGCCTACCTACAAATATAAATTCCATCCCACCCTGAATATATCACAATATTACCATAAACACTGAACTAGAAATATTCTGATCGTTCTTCTGAATTTAATGTAAATGTCGAAAAGGCGTTAAAGGGAATGTTAAAAAGTATTAAAAATTTTATCAAGTTTACACTCACGGATCCAAACGAGAAGAAAAAGCTGGTTTCGCAGTAATACTATCGAAATGATAATGAAGTCAACCCATAACTTCCCCCAGATTACTTTTTAATTTCCCATATAGGTACGTATACACGGAGTGATATATGTAGTATTGTAAATATTTATTTTTGTAAATATTTATTAATACAATGTGTATGTAAACTACAATGAGCTTTCAAGTCATTTAAATTTGTCTTAAAAACAATTTAATAACATCATGTTGATTAGTAAGCATTTACCACAGTTCTGGTAGACAACTTATATACATGAAATAATAGGCTACATTCTGTTCAAATTCCTGAATCTTTCTACCATGCTTATCCTTCCACGTTTAACCTCTCATGTACACATCTCCTTACCCTGAACATTGAACTTTTCTCACATTGGCTTTCTTACTGTTTCTCCAATGTTCACTAGCTCTGTTTTCATCTCGCAACCCATATATTGCTATCCTTCTTCTGTCACTTCCGTCACACACACCCAAATATATTGCAACCGAACACGCCGTCACCCGCGACGTAGGTGTCACCAAACAACACTTTGTCGATCAGGCGCTGCCGCGTGGGTGTCATCCCGGACGTTCAACGACGTCAAAGGCGATCAGTCTTCAGGTCTTTCAAGTTGGTATTCTAAAATCCCCACATTATACCCTGTGTAGGAAATATGTCTCAAGGAAAACACACAAGTCTACGACAACTTTTTTCACTTCGAAAGAAAAAATCGTGTTTTCTTCGAAAATCAGACGCAATCAAGTACAAAAGTTCCTTTGCACAAGAAAATCAAATTAGCATTTAATCATATCTTTTTATTCTTAAATAAAAATTTATATTCATTCATCTACGTTTTACTTATTTTTCTTAATTAAAACATTATATTAATTCTAATGAAGTTTACAAAGTATTCATATCATGGGCACTCGACGTAATGGATCCATTATTCTGTAGTATTAATATCTTTCAATTGTACTGTCAACTGGTCTATTCCGAATAACATGGTAAATACAATGGACTATTTGAGCTCGTGTGGAAAGCAATACAACAATTCATCCATATAAGGTAAAGACAATAAACATAAAATTGCATTAAATAAAACAAACAAGAATAAATCGCATGTTATACAATATTTCAATACGTTTTCTTTAATTCAAGTCTGTGTCAGAGTTTTAGTATTCATCTTACTTAACAAATAAATGACTTAATTCATGCTTCATACTTTACACACACTTCACACTATATCTACACCTCACACGAGAAAGATAGAAGCAGATATGAAAACTCTTTGCCGAATACCAGTGCACGATAAATTGCCTATCAGAAGCAAGTGTCACATGTTAAGTGATTCCTCAGATGTTTATAGGCATTCGGTGATTTTTACTTGACCTCTCTCATGTCCTTTATACCATTGATTCTGAAGCGTACTATGTACATCACATTCATATAAAAAATGTTCATGAAAACGTTGACATTGAAAAATACGTGTTACCTGAAGTGTATTGAAACTGATACATAAAAGAAAAATTAAGTTAATACGGTAAAAAAATGGAGAGAGAAATGCAAATGTTCCCAATTGAAGCGTTAGATTATATTAAATCACTTTCGAATCGCCGATTTCAGAATTGTCATAATCCTTTTTTTGCGATATGTGAAAGGTATTTTCCTCTCAAATTTAATTTAACGTGAATTAATATCATTATCTCATAGCAGGATCCGTGCCGCAGGTGCACAGGATGAAGCACGTTCGCTGATCTACAATGCAAATTTTCACACATCATTTTTTCCTTCCCAACGTGCCATGAAATTAAATATTCAAAATTATATTTTTTTGCGCGTTTCGCGTCATGGGTGTGTTAGCACATTGCATGGCCAAGCACGATGTTCAAAAATATACCTACTCAATTTGAATAACGCTAGAAATTTTTTTGTGACAGTCCTAGGTTCCAAACGAGGCAATATTTTTCGAATTTATTCGACTATTTCAATCGAGTGAACTTGCAACTAAGGAAATCTGAATTTCAAAAACTGGAAGGAATGGAAAATCTATTTATTTTCACAGATAAATTACTAATATATGTTTACTAATTACATCTCTAGATTTGTTGCAAGTTTGTAATTCCTCTGCTTTTCCTCCAGTAAAATCTCTTGTGCATCTATGATTCTGTGAATAGATTCCAGGTAACTTTCTGTGCCATTTGCAGAAACTAAAAAGATTCCTTTTCAATATTTTCTTAAGTATTCAACAATGGTGATTATGTAAAAGGATCGAATAGAAAAAGGAAAATACTTTAAAAGAAATGTCAAAGTCGTTACATATTTATCACATCTGAATTATATTACTGAGGATATGAGTAACATTTACCACAACTATTGATCTTGTTCTTAATACTTGCAATTATTTTCAATATATTCTTTAATCTGCAATAATATCTATTAGGGCTGCAGATGGTTCCAAACTTCTATTGTCACCTTATGCATGTTTTTCTATTCAGCGGTTATTTTACTGCCTTGGCCGTTTTCCGTATCCCAATTGTCATGCCTAATTAATAATGAATAATGCCATGCATGAGAAGATGAATAATATCAGCTGAGAGGATTATTTACCTTTTATTGGTAAACTACCCATACCAACACACGAAATTGTCTTCGTTGTTAAATGTATTTTGCTAATAACACCAGGGAACTTTACATCCAGGGGGAATTTTTACCTCCAAAAAGGTAGAGTGCGTAATATACTCAATTTTATACGTAGGTTACGAATATCACAATAAACTAGTGGTGCTACCAAAGCACATACTTTCTCGTATTGTTTCTAAATGCTCTGCAATACTATACTACTACATAAACCAGCAAAAGTGTTTTCAACCAGCAAGTTTTTTTTTCCATTCCGACACCCGAACCCAATTCCTCAAAGTTAATGTGCTGGCGCTGATACCACTATGCCACACAAGCGCAGTGCACTGGGAAATTCGTTTCCCGGCGACGATTACATAACTTTCTCTTCTTACGAAGAATTCGTAAGTCGAGAAAATAATAATAATTTCGGAACCGTTAGGGATATATACGTTGATCGCATGGGTTCTGGTTAAATTGTATTTCAATTTAATGATTAAATATTCATAATTTTACTTAAATCGGTTCATACAGATCCACACAAGACGATTAATTTGATGTGACACGTTTCAGAAATCTAATAACAGAATTGAAAAATATGTTTAAAAGTTGCAAATTGGAAAAACACTACATACACCGTAGCAATAAGTTCTGGACCAATAAAGGGGTAAGACAGGGTTGCCCATTGAGTCCCCTTCTTTTCAATTTATTTACGGTAGGTTTAGAAGGGAGGTTAAGGAAGGACCAGGATGGTGGTTATTGATTAGTAAATTCAAAATTTGGTCTTTATCTTAGGCGGATGAAGTGGTATTATTGGCTGACATTGCCAAGGACTTGAATAAGATGTTGGGTAGTTTAAAGTGTTTTTAGAGAAGAGAAAACTCGAATTAAATGCAGATAAGACCAAAGTGATGGAGTTTAAAAAGGAGAAAGGAAGAGTAAATGTGAGAAAATTGTGAAAAGGAAATATTTTAGAAAAAGTGAATCACTGTGTAAGTATTTAGGGTTTTGGCTTAACAATGCAGGGGTCTACGAAAAGCACATAGCAGAAATAAGTAAGAAGGGTATGGTGGCTATGAAACAAGTGCGAGGTATAATTAAGAAAAGGTGCAGGAAGTTTTGGGCAGAAGACTATGAGGATACATGATAATATAGGTGTTTCTATTTTGAGGTGGGGTATAAATTTTGGGATGGAAGTAAAAGAGGAAACTGGAAGCAATACATGAAACATTTTTACGATGGATACTAGGAGCAGACTTTTGCACGCCCAATTACACGGTAAGATGGGAGACAGAAAAAAAGAGAATAGAGATGGGCAAAATATGATGAAAGTTTGAGAAAAGAATTGGGTGAGGGAGAGGAAATGAGTTATTAAAGCAAGTTTGGTGTGAACTATATAAAAACATAGAGACTAAGAAATCTGATTCGGACAGGGAAAGAAAACAAGGTTAAGAGGAGAAGGGATTTACTTAAGCAAAGAATTGATCTAAAGGGATAAAAATCGGCTATTGCAGGAAGATTACGAAAGATTAGAAACTCAACTTACCACAAATGGTTTAAAATGATTAATTTGGCTGATATTCCAAGTTTATAAAAGGAAAATGTAAGAAAAGTGACAAAAAGGATAGAAATATATAGGTTATGAAATGTAACAAGAGCGAGTTGGCTTGATTGGCTAAATAGTGAGGAAAAAAATGTAGGAGCTGTGAGATTGAAGAGGAAGAATGGTGACATATTTGAGAGAGATGTCGGGTTTTTGAGGAAGGGAGAATGTGGAAAAGGTGAAATGCTTAGAATAAGGTGAGGTGGATATTAGAAGAAAGGGAGAAAGAATTAGTAATGTTGAGAAATACAGGAAAGGGTTTAGAATGTAGCGGATGTATTTTACACTACTTGTAATGTACACAGTTTTTTATTGTATTTTATTTTCTAGCAAATTCAACTGTTTTATCTACAATGTTGTAAAATACGTTCCTTCATTCACTCAAGTTACTGGTCCATTACAATTCGCGAAAATGTCCGGCGCATCAAGTTTTGAATGGAAGTGTAGCCAATAAGTTAGACTACCAGCTTGACTTCGTTCAGTATCTCATCCACTGCAACATTTATGGAGCTGGAGGAAAACTACATAGCATTAGATAGGAACGATTGCATCTTCTAAATACCCCTTATCCTCTACCTACACTGTGTTTGTGCTCTTTTTGCTGAAATATTCTCTGCATTTCTGGTACTTTAAGAGGCTGGTATGCACAGTGGTTTCGTATGCCATTTGGATTAAAAGTGAAACACGGTGTGAACACTGCGATTGTATTTTAATTTACCCATTTATAGAGCATATCCCAGCAGAGAAATATGAATATCACAAGAGTGAATATGAAAACCAATAGAAATATTGCATAACACATCAATGTAATGAATTCAAATAATAAATTATCATTCTGAATTCAGAATTTTATTTGTCGTGTTCATATAAATTGTTTATTTTGCATACATATTCGAAGATGAACATCAAAAACTGCAATCATTTGATAAATCCTTAACTGGAAAAAACGTAACAGATTTTGTAAACGAGTTCCTTTTCAACGTTCTTATTCATAATCGTGTATGTTACATTATACTCCGACAGTGTTTGATATAGGCATGGGAATATTCATGTAACACAAAATATTATAAAGATTAGCATAAATAATGGAAATAATAATATTAACACGCTATAAAAAATTTAAATTAAATTAGTAAAACATTAAAAATTTCATTTATCTTGATGAGCAATCCTGGTTTTGAGCCGCTTCGTCTGTCTGAAGTTTTATATTCTACCATTCAGAGAACAGGTTCTTCCTATCCTAACTCAGAGTACTGACAAGTGTATGGAGGAACATCCAGAGGGGAAGCGAGGTACAAATGAACCAAGTAGCAGTCCTAAAATTATATTTTTAGACAGCCAATAGCAAAAGCTGGGACTACAATCTCAATTTTCCATATTTTAATAGAATGCAAAGATGACCAATGTGACAGAAGTGGATTGCCTAGTAACATGGAGAATTGTTTAGACAATGTTGACAATGTGTACAAAGTTATGAACTTTTTAAACCAAATTGGTGTACTAAACTGTATATGGGATGTTAACTCTGTAAATGTTAAATGTAAAAGTCGCTAATGACCTAGCTGTCGATGCGACTATAAATAAATTTTTTTCTCTACGACTGCTCCAGAATGTATACATTTCTGCACGTTATCGGATACAGTAATGATGCCGATTCCACAAGCCGTGCGAGAATATTATTCTCACACGGCTGTCGACTAATCACATTCGTCTTAGTTCATTACACCACGACAGAAGGTTCTCGCAGTCGCCTACAGAGGCGCTGCCTGCTCTGCCGCGGCTGGTCGCAACTGTCGTTAGACAGGTGAGCCACGACACAGTATGCGAGTTGGGGTTAAGGCGCCCATTGGATATTTTTAAAATATCAATTTTAAAGTCGTAGAGAAAGTATAGTCTTCTACTCGCGTAGAATGGCTATTATTCACTCGTTGAAATTCCGACACTCGCTCCTACGTCGCTCGTGTCGTAAACATCAACTCGTGAATAATAGCTATCATTCTACGCTCGTTGAAGAATATACTATTAAACTTGTAACATTTTCAGAAAACACTACTTCCCATCCTCTTCGCAGGAAAGATCTCGTTAAGAATTCGCGCGCGCCGAGAGGGCCGTGCGAGGGGCGGAGAATTCGAACGGAAAACGCCCGTTGAGGGGGCGCTGGAAACAAAAACCGCGAGCGAACGTGGAGCGCATGCGCAAGGCGAAGCTGCGGTTGCAGCGGCCCGCGCTGTTTGTTCTTCTCCATTTACATATTTGCCGGCTGCGCGCCGACTCCGAATGAAGTCGTGTGTGCTTCTCCGCGGAGATTTCGCGCCACCGCCGGAGGATTTGCGCGCCACACGCGCAGGCCACGGCGGACCCCAATCGCTGTTCCTGCTCAGCGTACGGTACCTACCTCATCCCCGGACGCGCATTTGTCTTCCGTCAAGAGTCATTAAGCCACTTGCTCAGCCGCTATCACGAAGGGTCGAATTTTCAGTTTCTGATCTTGTCACGTGTAAGCCTTCGGTCGCGTCTAAGCCTTTGCTCAAGTCCAAGTCTTCGCTCACGTCCAAGCCTTCGCTTACGTCCAAGACTTTGCTCACGTCCAAGTCTTCGCTCACGTTTAAGCCTTCTTCAACGTCTACATTTTCTTCAACGTCAAGTTCCGTATCTTCTTCCTTGTCCAGACCTTTGTCCACTCCTACATTTTCTTCCTCGTCTAGACCTTCGGCCGCGTCCATATTTTCTTCCTCGTGTAGACCTTCGTCGTTTTTCTTCCTTATACTTATTCTTCCTCTAGTCCTTTCATCCTTGTCCAAGTCTTCTTCCATGTCCAGATCTTTGTTCTCGTCTACGTCATCAGAGCTTTACTGTGTCATCCTTCTCATCAAGGTCTACTATTTCGTTAATGCCTATCCTCCGCATTAAACATAGCTGCATTTCAAGGTCACGAGGTGGAAGGAGAGGGGGAAATTGTTATCGAATCTGGATCTCCAATGCCAAAAATTTAAGTCCTAACGAAGCTCCCGATTGGATGACAGTGTTTCCTTCTCCTTCCAGCTCGTGACCTTGAAGTGAAGCTATGTTCAAATCAAAGTATATACCATCTTTCTTCACGTCAGAGACCCCCCCCCCCATCCACGAACGTGCAGTTTACGTCCAAGATCACTTTTTCGGCAGGTTTCTTGTTCATTATCATGTTTTCGCTCTGTTTCTCTGACACTCTTCTTTAGATGAGTTTACAACTAGTCAGCACTAAGACATACGTTGCATAAAATGATATACAATGTGATTACTAAATCCAATTCATATACTAATAATAGTTTTTTGTTTTATTTTATTGAATCGCACTCCTGAGAATGAAATTACAACCCGAAAAGATAACTGTAAATGAAGCAAAATCATAATATTCATAGTACAAGTTCTGGGTAATTTTAACCCTGTCGTTCTTATGAAAAGCCCTTGATCTTGTTTGTTTTTTGTGATAATTTTTCTTGTTCTTCTGAAAATGATTCGTTCTAAATAATTATTTCTTAACATTAATGCAAATGTTTCTTGTTTGTGCGAAGCACAGGAATAACCCATTTTTTAAATGTTCCATTTTTGATAATCACATTTATCATACTCTTTTCTATTAATAAACTATTATTAAAATAATTTTAAAATAACTGATGTTTATCCATACTTGTCTTAATTGTTCTTCTGCACGAACAACGTTACCTTGACTCCCACTCAGGAATGGCACTTCGATGTATTCGTGGTCTCCACCATTAGATCAATACTCATTTTACAATTTTAGTTCCTCAAATCAAGAACTATTTTTTATAATGTAAGGTCTTAAGGTTACTGCACAATTTATTACCTTCACATAGAAACGAATTTCACCATTGGCAAACTTCATATTTATTAGAAATGATTCTGTACCATCAACGCTGAAGTATTTTGATATAATTTTATTGTACTTTCCACAAAAAATGATTATCATGAACAAAACCAATAAGAGAAATTCTAAATCTCCACATCTTGCCGTCATAAACATCATTTCGCCAACGCATGCACTCTGCAAAATGCAGCCCTTGTTTCACCACCCTCCCGGTGCACGTGTATCTTAACGACGGCGAGCTAAATGGCCCTAGAAAAATGGGCTCCATCTATCCAGGCGCACCTGCCAGCGCGGGGTCGTTAAACGCGACCGTCAAATTTCAAATTCGCAGCTTAAGTGAATGAGGCGGGCGCAAAGCACGCGCCCCGCTCCACGGCGCATGCGCCTGCGCTCCCGACCAGCTGCACGCAGAACCCCAACTCAGGGCGCTCGTAGGCTATTCACCTTCTGCTCCTTCTTCAATGCATGGCGTCCATCTCCCCTCTCCAGTTCTCTTGCCCGTCAACCTTCTATCCCGTCAATCTTCTCGCCCGTTAGACTTTTTTATTGTCAACCTTCTCGTCCGTCATCTTCCGCGTGCGTGAAGCGTCTTGACTGTCAATTTTCTCGCCCGTCAGCCTTAACACACCTTCACCCCCGTCAACCTTCGCCCCGTTAACCTTCGCCCTCGTAAACCTTCGCCCCCGTCAACCTTCGCCCCCGTCAACCTTCGCCCCCGTCAACCTTCGCCCCCGTCAACCTTCGCCCCCGTCAACCTCCGGCCCCGTCAACCTTCGCCCCCGTCAACCTTCGCCCCCGTCGACCTTCGCCCCCGTCAACCTTCGCCCCGGTCAACCTTCGCTCCCATCAACATTTGCGCCCGGGAAACTTCATGCCCATCTACTATCGCGCACGGCAATATTGACGCCAGGCAAAATTCGCACTAGTCAACCGTCTCACGCGTCAACTTTCACATCTGTTCAACTTCGCGCTCGTCGACCTTTGCACTCGTCACCCATCTCGTCCGTTACTCTCACCTCCAACCTTTTCGTTCACCAACATTTTCTCCTGTCAATTTTCTCTCCCGTCAGTCTTCTCTCCCGTCAGTCTTCTCTCCGTCACCCTTCTCTCCCGTCACCCTTCTCTCCCGTCAGTCTTCTCTCCCGTCAGTCTTCTCTCCCGTCAGTCTTCTCTCCCGTCAGTCTTCTCTCCCGTCAGTCTTCTCTCCCGTCAGTCTTCTCTCCCGTCAGTCTTCTCTCCCGTCAGTCTTCTCTCCCGTCAGTCTTCTCTCCCGTCAGTCTTCTCTCCCGTCAGTCTTCTCTCCCGTCAGTCTTCTCTCCCGTCAGTCTTCTCTCCCGTCAGTCTTCTCTGCCATCAACATTCCCTCTTCTACACCTCTCCCGTCCATCTTCTCTTCCGTCCTTCTTTTCTACCGTCCTCTTTCTCTCTCTTTATCCTTCCCTCCCACCAACCTTGAGGCCCGAGAACCTCAGTCGCCCACCTCTTCTCCCATTGCCACGTTGTCCGTGTGTCTTGTCGCCTGCCGCCTCCTCTCCACTCATGCATCTTCTCGCGCTTCCCCAGCCTGGCGCGCGCCCGTTTGCCAATCCGTCGGCCCTACCAACCACCCGCCCGCCCTGCCAAACACAATCACCCACCCACCCACCCACCCACCCAACCGCCCGACCGCCCGCCCGACCGCCCGCCCGCCCGCCCGCCCGCCCGCCCGCCCGCCCGCCCGCCCGCCCGCCAGCCCGCCCGCCCGCCCGCTCGCCCGCTCGCCCGCCCGCCCGCTCGCCCGCCCACCCACCCACCCACCCGCTCGCCCGCCCACCCACCCACCCGCTCGCCCGCCCACCCGCTCGCCCGCCCACCCACCCACCCGCTCGCCCGCCCACCCGCTCGCCCGCCCACCCGCTCGCCCGCCCACCCGCTCGCCCACCCACCCGCTCCACCGCCGCGTCCCCGCCTGCTCCACTGCCCGCCCCACGTGCCTCACAGCCCGCGGCGCAATATTTCAGTGCAAGTTGCGCGCGTCGTTACCGCGCCCGCCGCAGGTTCCTGCGCCGCAAAGTTCATTTTTCTTATGGGAGGAAAACACGCTCGAAATGGGAGTTTCTTGCAGGCAACAGCGGGCGGAGGCTGCGCAGCCTCCACGGCAGTCGGAGGAGCCTTAACGTCGCGCTGCAGGCGGCGGGCGGGAAAGCCAGGTGGCCTCGAGTGGGGGGAGGCTTGAGGTGTTGGGTCGGCAGGCGAAGGAAGGGCCTTGCTTTTACGAGAATGTGTATATGGTAATAGCGCAATAAAAGAGAGAGTTTTGTTGTTAGCAGGAAAAGTCTGGCACATCTGGAAGAATAAAAACAAGTATGTAGTATGAAGGACGAATATTGTAGAGAAATTCAATTTTCGAACAGACGAACGGCGGTGACGGCATGTGACTTAGTTCGAAGGGATTTGGGTTGGTTTTTGCTAGATGTGATAGGTCGGAAGTGAAATGCATAAATAGTCTAAAATGGAACACGGCTTAAATAATGTCAACGAGCGTTTCAATGTTTCCTTCATAAAATTTAGTGCGGACAGGTAAATCCCTCTCGCTCAACAAGGCTTCGCTGAAGAAACAAGTGTTTCTTGTAGAAGTATCATCTTTTGAATAAATCCATTTAGAATGTTGTGGTTTTCACTCTGTAAAGAAATCATCCATCGCGTACAAGATTTGAACAAACGTAGGCGGCCTAGGCAGCTTGTCCGGGTGGGACGGTGCCTCAAGGCTGAGGGAGTACCTGGAAAGCGGAACCCCGCAAGCCGAAGTGTTGGTCGGCGCCAGATCTCACGATCCAATAGAGAGGAACACCGCTACCTCCCTGGACATAATATGCACAATGCTTCATTACTACGCGCAGAAACCCAAGAGAATCGATGAATTAACCCGCATTGAAAATTGGGCTCGCAACTTGCACATAAAATTCGACGTTTCAAAATGCAACGCAAAATATTTTCCTTCCCACTACAACATCTTACCTGCCTTCGTTGTTCATAATGACAATATACCATGGCTTTCATTTATTGAACCTGTCAAATATTTAGACAGTTGGAGAGAAGACTTCACTGAAAAAAAAAATATTCTACACAGATAATAAATGGCACTAACTTCTTCCATTAGTTACATATGCACATTCCCTTAACATGAAAACCAAAATGCAAACTTATCTAACAATTATCCGACCCGTTCTCACTTATGCCTGTTCAATCTGAGGTTCCGCCTCAAAAAAATCGATTGACAAAATTAAAATTTCAAAATTCTTTCCTCAGAATTTGTTTCAAATCTCGCAAGAACAAATTAATAACAAATTAGGCATTTTACCTATCGAAAATTATATTCTACAGATGGCCACTCAATTTTATGCCCATATATACCATCTGCATTCTATTTCCAGGAAGGAAAACATAATCGTAGCCAAAACAGAGTCAAACGAAAACTTCCGGAACATTTCTTTCATCCTTCTCTCTCATCAACAACAAAACTCAGCTACAGAATATTAATTTATTTTTATATGATGCATTAGATAAATTTCGATTTTCCTTCAAGTCTTCAACAAATTGTGAATTTGTTAACCTTCTGTCATAAAGCTTCACAGGCTAACGCATGTAAATATTCAATAAAAAAATCAAGGCTCTGCCACCATAGAAATAAAATCGAATGAAATAAAAGCTAATTCAGAAGCATTGTACGTATATCACGAAGTTTGCATTATGCCATAATGTGTAATGTTTGTTTGTGTTATCGTTGTATTGTACTTCTAACCACGCGACAAAAAAGGGAATTGTGTAATAATAGAGTACGATGTGTGAAAGGGACCAAACGAGAATACTCTCGAATGAAATACAATGCAATTTTTCAAATACAATTGTATCCAGAAATCAAATCAACATATAATTTAAAACTATAATTTTAGTTAAATGCAGCTTTAAAACGTTTCAGTATTCAAAGTTAGAACGATAATGAAGTGAGCTCTATCTGATTTGATTTTTATGGATGGGTTACCAGTTCTAAAATAACATTGATAAATGCCCCTGAGTAATAATACAGAATATCTGAGTTTATTATGTTTTACGTTTTAATATTGCTGCTGAAATAGTTTTAAGCGTCATGTTATTATTTTTTTATAATTCTGCTTTATAATATTGACGTTTTACTACCATAAAAATAAATGAAAAGCCTCTCTCAATGGACAAAATTAAGTATTTTAACAATCGCTTGCCATCAGGGACAGTCGAAAGAAACTAATATGTTGCCGCTTAAGATGGTGCATGAGTAATTCTATAAAAAAGACATTTTTACTTTTATGATTTTTCTTATAAAAAACTATTACAAAAATACTGAACTCGCGACACAGTATTTAATGGCAGTAGGAGCCTAATTCCTAATAGAAAAACCACTCATCAGTTTACAAACTTCATACACGACCATCATTCCCCCTACATAACCTTATTGAAGTTAACAGAAGTAGCTGAACCCTTGCGACTACATCGTACAAAAGGATGTGTAAAAAAGTTACAAAAGAAAAGTGCGTCTTATTCACTAATCGCCAAGTCGAGAACCCCAAAAATATTGTTTCTTAAGGTTTAGTACTTATTCTCCAAATATAATGAAATGAAGGATGTTTAAAGTTAATAATGTTTGTATTATTCCCGAATTTGTAAACCCAGATTTAAATATATTTCTAAAGTTTTAATTGAAGTGTTTTATATTTACCAAGATCTACACGTGTACAACGTAACGGATCATAGCAGGAAATTTTATCCGCGTAATCCAAAACACGTAATTCACATATAATTATAATGACTGAAGTTTTTCTAAAGACAACATATAAATCAAATACTTGTTGAAAATTGTGACCACATGTACTCACTAATATTTGCATTTGAAAACACTGGTTTCTCTTCACAAGACGACAAAACGTCAACTGCTTACTGTACGACGAATGCAACTCGCACAACAATATTACGTAAGGAACAAATGCGTTTATTCTGCGAGCAACTAAGCGTTCATTCTGTTAAAATATTCAAATTTTGTGGTCTTTCTATAAAACATATTAATGAGAGCAAGTGCTAACGTATCTCTCGCCATACCTTTTAAGAAAACTAATGGCGCTAAAACAGTACGTATTTTCTCGCTCGTATTTTCACGAAAACTACTAAAAAGTTTCAAAAAAATTATTTCAAAATCTATGTTTAAGGAACAGATTTTATTAAAGGAAAAAATCTCTATCTTTAATATTATAGTTGTAGGAAGACTCCGAAAAAATTTGAACATTTCCAATTTTCGAAAAATGAGTGTTTTCAACGAAAATGAGACTTTCATCGTTCCCTTAAACGTCCTTCATTAATTTACACAGAATCCAATTCCAACGAAAAGTCAAGAAATTTCATAAGCTATGCTGAAGCAACGGACTAAAATATGCAAAATCATAGAAATCTACTCATGAATCGCGCAACTTTTCTTGACCGATGGCTTGGAGAAATGCGGGTAGAGTGAGGGTATAAGTTACGACATCGGTCAGATTTTCAAATTTTATGAAGCGACACCAATCTCTAGAATATGTCATGCCTTCGCAACTTTTTCAATAACTTGAGTTCTAACTTTCTCAAGGGTTCGAGGCATCTCCTGTGATGAATCTGGATCTGCTGTCTCCATTTCTTTAGATTTTGTTTAGAAAAATACGGCCATAAGTTCTTGGTTTCAACAGTAAATATATTTTATTACGCAACAACGAAGATGTGTTTGGAATGTTCTCCTCCGTGCTCGCTGCGAGCTTTTGCCTTCAACTGTTTATTGCTCAAGGGAGGGGGAAGCAAGGCCTTCGGTGAAAAAAAAAAGTTGCACTGGTACCAATAACTCCATCTTTTAGCTTAGCATGTATTCGTCTTCAGCCGGCAGGTTTTTCCCTCTTCAGGGTTTTTTTCCTCAGCCATACCTTGTGGTCTCCTTTCCGCGGCTTTGATGCGATGAAGAGACCATTAGGGGTGAATGCCAAAATTCGAAAGGTTAGAATGCGGTAGGATGTATTGTAATGGCTTAACCCTAGAATACTAACCATGAGTAAATTTTACTCACACCGTTACCTTTTTGTTTGGTACTCTCAAGTCCCTGCACCTCGTGAACCCAACCGCTAGCAGTGTGACACTGAATCAGTTTGCAAAACCCCTCTTAGAGAGAATCTTGCCGAGTCTCGTTTGTTACATTTCTAGAGCGATTTTCCGTGTGACTGAGTAAATTTTACTCATCATTAGTATTGCGGGGTGTTTGACGTGAGTAAGAATTACTTATCGTGAGGGTTGGAAGGTGTTTGGCGTGTGTAAGAATTATATTTCAATAATTATAATTCAATAATTATTTGAATTAGAATTTTCAGTTTTTAAGTAATATTTATCTTAAAATATTTTATAATATTTTTCATTATTTTAGTGTAAACAATATGCCCGATGAAAAACGTATTGAACGATGAATTCAGGAAATAGATGAAGTGGACGATAGTGAAGAAAAGGGTATTATTGATAGATTGATCGACAGTGATTCCAATCCAAATTATTGGCCTAGTGATGATGAACCTGAACAGGCTGATCAACAAATTGAAGGGATTTAACGAGTTGAAAGAGAGACACCCTGAATTTTCAGAATAAGAGAAAAAAGCGGAGATCTTTAAGTGACCTGTTTTTGGTGAACATAAACAGAAACTGTGCCCTATTTGTTCTTAAGATGAATTCTCTTACGTTCATTTGTTTTGTTTATACCAAGTTTCTTCATTTTCAACTTTATCACAAGAAGTACAAAATGAAGTGTTGTCGGAAAAATAAATACATAAAAAAGTATTCTTTGAATTTTAATTCTCATCATATGTTACGCTATAATTCCTTCCGAATAAACAGAGAAGCTCGTAATCTAAAACGGAAATCATCAAAATTTTTCATTAAATTTTAAATGTCAATAAGTGTGAGTAAATTTTACTCATGGTTAGTATGCACGGATGTAGAATACGGTTGGTATTCTAGGGTTAAAGGCCTTCAGCCCAGCCACATAGATAAAAAGAGTTGTAATTATATATAAACGAGTAATAATTACCTATTAAAATAAAAATAACTCCATCGCAACCACTGTCTTCGCTTTCTCCTATCGAGCGTTTCCGAGCAGGGGCGATGCGACACGCAGTGCACCGGGGCAGCGGAGCGCGCGGGGGGGGGGGAGGTGAGGGGGCGTGGCGCGTGGGCGTGCGTGCGGTTAATGCCGCGCGCTTATCTCCGCCCGCTAAATCACGGCGCGCGCCCTCGCACCCCGGCTGCCGCTGGCGGCGCCCCCCGCCACCCCCTCGCCCCCCTCGCCCGGGCGCTGCCACGCCGCGCCGCCCACGCACGCAGCCACGTCTGCTTCTAAGAACTGAACACGCACTTCCAGGAGGTTTCCCGCTCCGAGTTGGGGTTGCAGAATTCAGTTCGACTGATTGATTCGATTGATTGGTTTGGCTGATTGCTATGATTGATTGGATTGTTTGAATTGATTGTTTAGATTGATTGGATTGTTTGATTTAAATTGATTGATTGTTTGATTGGATTCAGTTCGTTTGCTTGCTTGCTTGATTGATTAGTGTTTTCGGTCGCGTCAATTGCTAAGGTCATTACTCCCGTAAGTGTTTTTTTTGTGGCGGGAGGTGGCGAAGATTATCTCTCGCCGGATTGTAAGTTCCTGTGTTGAACTTCATTACGACTTGCAGGGTTTTCCCTCAACCAGGGATCTCCCAACAGCGGCACACAGCCCCAACCGGAAAATCTCAAAGCTCCTGACTGGTCTCCGGACATATGCGGTAGTGTAGTCCTTGCAAGTGTATATCTAAGAGGCGAGGGTAGGACAAGGAAGAGGAAGGAAAGATCGCGCGCAGTCCGTGGCCTGTTTCTTAGCAAAATACTCCGGCATTTGCCTGAAGCTGATCGGACAAACCAAAGAAAACTAACGATCAGCGCAGCCGGCCGCTAGAATTCTCCTCGAGACAGCGCCTGAATTCGACGTAGCTATGTAGTTAATGTCGCAAATCCTCCCACAGTCGGGACCCAAACCCAAGAACCTCCCAATCAGAGGCACTGCAATAATTTCATTTGATACCCTGAGCCACCAAAGGCGTTGCAAATTCGTTCGAAGAAGCTGCGGGACACGCCTATGTTAAAGAAGATTCTAACCTCCAAGCCCATGATTAGGTCGGCGCCGAATCACACACGAAGAAAGAAAACCTAGACATTCAGAGATATAAAAAGATTGGGGATTTCTAGGTTGCAATCCCACGATTAGCTCGGCTTGTATCTCACGTTTCAGCGAACATGGAAACTGTCTCTTCCGGGGATATAATACGCACTATACTTACGGAAGTAACCCAAGTAGTTGATGCGACTAGAGTCAATTCACAATCATTTATCTAAAACTACTAGAGGCACTGCCATGTTGGTCAAGCACGACCCCGATACACTCCTAATAACACATGTGCTTCCACGAAGTTTGTCGCTTTGGTTGAAAGCGCTAGAATTGGGGATTTCAGATTGTAGAAGCTTCACGGTATACTAAAAGAGATTCGATACTTCAAGACTTTAAGCTGAGGTGAGCGTCGGCACCGGATCTCACATTCAAGTGGGTGAGGGAAACCGCGACATCTCGAACATACAACATGCACTACACGTACTTGACTAACTACCTAAGTAGTTTTTGCGCCTGGAGTAATTTCTTATTCACTCATCTACCCAAAACTCCAACTGGCTCTGTACTGCTGCTCACACGGAATACCGTAATTTGATAGAACTGAACATGCACTCGATGCCTTTTTTGTGCTCCTGATGTGCAAAGACTAGGATATCAGTTCCAAGAATTTTCGAAATTCTCCAATACTAAAGAAGATTCTAGGTTCCAAATCTCCAGTCGGAAATTCGCCTTGCGAATTCATTGAAACTTAATGAATACTTCTGATGATACACATTTATATTTAATTTATTCTTATTGAGATACTCTAAGCTTTCAAGTGGTTTACGTTCCGCTTAAAGTTCAACTTAACCTTTTAAGCTTATTTGTAAACGAGTATTTCAAGACATCACATATACTTTATTAATGTCGAGGATCAGGCCATATTGCCTGCTCTTCCGCCTAACCACCCAATTTAATAGTGACAATTTAATGGTGTGATCTGAAAAACAAGTAGTTGAATAAGTTATTATTTTTTACACAAATTGACCTTTGTCGGAGCACACTACATAATAATATAATAAATAATATTAATTACAATATTTCTGGGGGGACAGCGGAGCGAATACGGCTCCTTAAAATTTTAAAAAGCACGTCTGTAAAATAATTGAGCAGTAACATTCATCAGCTTCATTCCGGCACAAATTGAAGACAACAATCAAAGAGCCACAGCAATTCCGAGAAATCGTAATCGCTGTCATATAAAATTACAAAATCAAATCAAATCAATAATGCGTTTAAAACAAATTCACCAGGTTCAAAATTCACCAAATTCAAAATCTCAATTAAAACATTCGCTAAATTTATAAAACTCGAACGTTTTCATTTTAATCATTAAAGCTCAATTTCCAATGACACTCGCTCATTGGCTGCGAGTTTTTCTCCGTGCGTCACCCGCCGCAGTCGGAGCTCAGTCTTGTGTGAGCCTCCTGGCAGTAAGCCTCGTGAATGCAATGCTCGTAAAACGTTGTTTTCGACATGTGCTACATGTTCAGTTAAAAGTGCAGTCTTGTGTGAGCCTCCTGGCAATAAGCCTCGTGAACGTTGTTTTCGACATGTGCTACATGTTCAGTTAAAAGTGCAGTCTGGTCTGAGCCTCGAGGCAGCAAGCCTCGTGAACGTTGTTTTCGACATGTGCTACATGTTCAGTTTAAGGTCTAGTCTGTGAAATGCTCGCAGAACGTTGTTTTGACACGTGCTACGTATTCAGTTCAAAGTGCAGCGTTTAGCAACAGTAAGCTGCAATCTCTTCATACGAGCCTCTCCCTTGTGTTGCCTAACGCGAGGGGAATCCATCAACGCTGCCTGAAATGCTGCCTGTGCCACGTGTTATGTGATGGTGTTTCTGGCGAGTGCCAGACTATGACAGTTTCTTCATGGCGAGCCTTTCTGCCTCGTGTCCCCTGACGCGAGCGGAAGAAAATGTCCGCATGTGTAACTGTGCAAATGTTGATCAAACAATGTATCTCTTACTTGCCTATTATGCTTGAATTTAATATATGTGTTTTATGTCACTCACAAATTTACTTTCCTTAAAGTACAATAGCAGTAATCACAGACAACAGATGCAACCTGTCCAAAGCTGGTCCTTCGAATCCCTCTAAATAAGTTGAACTATTGAAGGTGTTGGGGGAAGGAGAACAGGATATTCCCGGAATACAAAAAAAGGGTCCGCTGCTCTCTCTCTCTCTCTCACAACCTCATTCCCCCACAACCTTAGACGTGAAGAAATTAATCAAAAAGTCGTGGGAACAAAGGGCAATTGACTAAAAAATGTATCTTTAGTTTGGAAACTATACCTACATGTCAGCTTGAGTAGTATACAACTTATAGTGATTTTGAAACAACTGCAATAATATTTTTCCCCAAAATAATGTTGTGCTACAGACCTTTTTCGTACGCCGACCCTTCAATTCTTTAGGTTCATGTAATATAATGACTAGGGGATGTATCGTATATGTCCACAATGGATTGGTCTTTCTAAAACATTGCATTTAATATTACGGTATTCAATTAAAAAAAGAATATATGTAATGTATAATAGGTATTTGTACATTAACGTAACTGCCTGTTATCATGTTGTTAAATGATGGAACCGTCGTTTATACAAATTAATTCAAACTTAAGCAAACTCAAAATATTCTGGTAATTACGACACCACCGTAATATCACCACGTATAAACGTACAAAAGAACTATAAAGACGACTGAATGAATAAAAAAATAAAAATAATATATGCAATGTATAATAGGTATTTGTACACTAACGAAACTGCTTATTATCATGTTATTAAATGATGGAACCATCGTTTATACAAATTAACTCAAACATAAGCAAACTCCAAATATTCTGGTAATTACGACACCACCATAATATCAGCAAGTTTAAACGTACAAAAGAACTATAAAGACGACTGAATGACTAAGAAAAATCTCAAACATCGGGACGCGACGATTCGGTCGTCTATTTTTCGTACAGGGCCCCATTCTGCCAGTGGCGCGCCACGCGTCCCAGTTTTCTTACGACCCGCCGCCTCGCAGCCCCTCCCCCCTCGGTGCTTGGCCCCCCTCCCCCCCCCCCCCGAGGCACAGCTGCGCTGATTCGCTTAAGCGCATCCGACGGCGCCAGGACGCGGAGCGACGGCGAATTAAAACGACACGCAGACTTAACGACAGGGAAATGCCGCGCGATTGGCCGTGTAACGAGGGCATTTAGTAATGAATGAGACTTCCGGGTGAAGTTTCCTCGCCGCACTTCCACTCATCGATCATGTGTGAAGGTGGCCCTAAAAGCCCGATGAATAATGGGTCGGGTGGGAGGAAGGAAAGTAAGAGATCGCCCACGCCACGGAGGGACGTTGATTACACGAACCGCAACAGGTAGAGTGCACCAAAGTGTTTTGAAATAGAAACATCAACTGTTCTTTCGTAATTACCTATCGACTATCTGGACACATTTTATTTAGTGTGATCACCCGTGGGTACACCAGATTATTACTTCTTTCTTGGAAAATTATTGAATATAATTACTAGGGAGAGAATTTTTATGCCATAAAAAATTATGAAATATGCTTTTAAAATCATGCATTTACGACCTAAAAATTCGTAAATATGCAATTAAAATTAACAATATTTCATTTCCTGTACAAACTTTCTTGAAGAAAGTCAGGAGAAGCATGCTTGGAATGAAAATATATATATACCTGGATTACAAAATATGATATCAAAAACCTACATTTGCACAAACATTTTATCATCTATAGAAAAGAAGAAAAATAAATGCAAACTGGGACAAGCTCTTTTGAATTAATGTACTCTCACAAATAAAAATATTTATGAAAAGGTGAAACGTTTTAGAGATAATTCTCTATTTTAACAAATATGCAAAAAATTACCCTTATAATTACACGAATATGCAGCAACAGGAAAAATCGGCCAAATATGCACTAACATGTTAATCTACAAACAGCCAATTCGAACAAGAGGTAAAGAAATGTCTGTTATGTATGCCTTAAAGCAACGGACAAAAATATGCAAAATCATAGAAATCCGCTCCCTAGTAATTATCAAGCGATTATCTCAAAACATTTTATTTAGCGTGACCACCATTAGCGTGACACGAGATTCTTACTTCTTGCTTGAAAAGTTATTTAATTAAGAATATAATTACCCAAAGCAGTTCTTAGACGACAATCTTGATTATGAGGATGCATTGAAAACATCCGTAGCAAAAAGGAATGATTCTCAAATTTGTCAGATATATACCAAGTATGTAGTTGACAAAGAATGCGTGTGCTCTCATCAGAATGAACGAACCTATTACGGGGAAATTGAAAAACGGTTCATTAAGCCAACATTTTTACTTGTCGGTTAGCGTTAATGAAACTTTCTTGTTTTCGTTACATCCTCCCCTGCGCAGTCTTAGTTCAAACAACATAGTTGTGAAAGGTGACACATCGCTGATAAAAGTGCACAGAAGCGTGCTTATTGAGATCATGTGTTGGTTGTCTTGCCATTTTTTTTGTTTATGCACGTTTTACGAGTTGATTGCAGAAAATGTTTCTTTATTGGTAGAGTCAGAAGAAAAAGAGGAATATTTCCTGTTTCCCAGTGTATTGATTTGTGCGAAACAGGAGAGGTAATACGTCATCGAGTCCAAACGAGATGCAAACCACCTAGCAATGACCTATTACTCATTTTATATCAAGAAAAGTACAAAGGTGCAGCGTCAGATCGAGGCAAGGATCTCTTATAACTGAGACATTATTGAAATAAAAACAATTCAGTCTCAATCGTACAAGAGTAGAAGTAATAGTATTTCAACGGCACGTGGCTTCAAAATCATTTACGTTTTTGTAGAATATTATAAGGAAAATACCAGAAGAGTACTTTTGGGACTATTTCATCACTCACAGATAAGCTGTAGTAACTGGGGTCATCTGGGACCTAGTTTAAATAGCCAGAAAATCTCATAAATAAAACAAAATTATTGTTGACTGACGTTGATAAGTGAATCATGCTCTCGCACCAGAACAATATTCATTACAGCAGCTGAACATGGCCATTCTGTCCGCTAAACTCGCAATTTAAATTTCCGTCAAAGGGCGAGTAAATGGTGAACAGAATTCCAACATTTATGATTTTCTCAATGCTACAGCAGTATAAATGAATGCCCTGCAAGGAGACAAATGCAAGTGTCCCTAGGTTGTTATGCGTCCTTCAAAGGGAAATTTGACACACACGATAAACAGCAGTGACGACCTGAAAAAACGAAAGAAAGGAAGAAAAATACCTCGTTCACTTTAAACGCGACCGAGCGACCGAGCGCGAACATGAATCCGCGTGGGTGACAGCTGTGACGTTTCGCAATTTCTCATTACAGCTGCGCCAAGCACCTCGTGGAATAATAATGGGGGCCGATTGCACTGTTCACAACGACCCCCGCCCCGCCCCACCCCGCGCCGCACGCGCTCCACCCCGCCCCGCTCCACCCCGCCCCGCTCCACCCATCCCCGCCCGCGCTTCGCTCATCTCCGCCCCACTTCGACCGCACCTGCCCGCTCTCCGCTCCGCCTTGCCCCGCTCCCCTCCGCCCCGCTCTGCTCCGCCTCGCCCCCTTCCACCCTGCTCCGCTCCGCCCTGCCCCACCTCGCTCAATCCACACTCCGACCCTCTCGTTCCCCGCCCCACCCCGCTCCACCCTGCTCTGCTCCCCGCTCTCCTCCTCCCCGTTCTCCTCCTCCCCGTTCTCCTCCTCCTCGCCCCACCCCGACCGACTCCGGTCCGCCCCCTATCCGCACCCACTCCACTCCGTCCACACTCCACCCCACTCCTCTCCTGCGCCATCCTCGCTCGCCCCCGCTACGCCCCTCTACGTCCCCGCTCCGTCCTCGCTTCACCCCCGCTCTACCCCTACATCGTCCTGCATCATCCCCCTTCCTCCCGCTCCGCCACGGATCCGCACCGCACTGCACCACTCCGCACCCGCTCCATCGCGCCACAAAACCCGCTGCAAGCGAGTCACCCCTCCGTGCCTCTCTGACCTGTGTAGGACTCCGGCGCTCCCCAGATTGTCATCCTTTTGGCACCGTCACCCTTTGCTCGGCCCACGCAGCACATCTCTCGTACGCTCTGCACCTCTGCGCCACATCCTTCTCCTTCACAATTTGCGCCATCCCGTCCATAGAGCGCCTGGGGACGGTATGTGGAAGACGAGCACATCCTCTGTCACCACTTACTTCCCCACCTCTGGCGCTGTTCCACCCACATGCCTCCACTTCACTTGGCGCCGTCTCGCTCCCTGACCGCTTGGTGTCGACAGGTGGACAGCGATTGCCTTCTCTGTCACCATATGACTCTCCACTCGCACAGTATCGCGTCCTGACCACGTGGTAACTACAAGTGGACTGCGAGTACCGGTCTTGATCACCACCTTCTGCCCTCCACATCCGGCACATCTCCCTCCCACCTTATTACAAATCTATTGTAGTCACTGTTATTTGTTTGATTGATTACTAGTGATTCCGGGTGGGTCAACTGCTAAGGTCATTATTCCAGTAAGTAAAGTCCATGTTTTTTGCTCAGGAGATAGCGGTGATCTTCCTCCACTGCACGGTGGGATCCGGCGCCGACCTACCGTGGTCTAGCGTGGTTTTTTTCACAATCAGGTATCTCCCACCAGCGTTGCACCGCCCCAGACGGGACAAGCTCGAAGCTCCCGACCGGTCACTCAGCATATGCGGTAGTACATTACTTGTTAGAATAAATGTATGAGAAGGGTGAGGGTAAGAAAAGGAAAAGGAAGGAAAGATCGCGCGAGGTCCGTGGCACGTTTGTTAGGGCACTGCTTCGGCATTCGCCTGGTGTTGATCGGAGAAACCACGGAAAACTAGAGATTAGAGCAGCTGGCCGCTATAATTATCCTCCAGACAGCGACAGATCTCGACCTCGAGCTATATGGCTAGTGACGAAAATCGTGCCACTGTCGGGGCTCTAACCCCGTAAACTCTCAGAAGTGCTGCAGTTACATCAGTTGATGCCGTGAGCTACCTATCTCGGGCAGTCAGAGTCGTATGGATCGCTCTACTTTACCGACAATATTATTTAATATTCATACGCTAGTTCAATTTTTACAATGTGTATTGTCCGGAATATAATGATAAGATGAGTGAAATCAAGTGTGTTCTCATTATTTATCTTCCCTATAACATTTTTGAATAATAATGTCAAGTTATAACACACGCGCAGACCCTTTCGTGACGACAGGTGAACGAACAGCACCGCTTTCTGCTACCACATTACTTCCTCCACATCCGGCACCCCCTGCCCTCCGCAGACTAACAGGTGAACAAAAGTGGTTGGCGAACACCGCTCGCTGTTGCCACATCTTTCTCTTCCACATCCGGCGCCCTTCCGCTTTGCGACAAAGGGTGGCCGGAGAGCATTGCCAACTATTCCCCTGGATCGATGCAATATCGTCGCCACAACTACTTTCACATTTTGCTCCGAAATGCGACTAAACACTGACAAAATCAAACAGAAAGAAAGGAACTGTGAGAGTTGTGAAACAGCAAAAGAAGACTATTTTGCTGTTGAAGACTACTTTGCTATAAAGAACAAAAACCCTTTTGTGAACCTTTCTTCCATAAACGCCCAAAACTAACAAGCTACCTGTCAGAGCAGCCGGTCACTAGAATTCTCCTCTAGAATTCCACATAGCTACCTAGCAAGTGCCAAAACTCCGCCACCATCGGGATTGTAACCTAGACCTCTCGAAAAACTGTGCTACAGAAACTACGATCTTCTCGCTGAGCTATCGCAACCTTGATCTCAATGAGTTCTCTTTATATTCGACCCTGTTAGTAGCGTTTATACACCGGCTCAGGGCGTCAATTGATGTCACAACAGTGCCTCTCATCGGAAGGACCTACAGTTCGAGCAGAATTTTTCGACACTAACTACGTCGCTTCGACGAATTCTACCACTGCTTGGAAGAGAGTTCTAGCGGCCAACAGCTCTCATCGGTACTTTTCCATATTTTTTTCCGCTCAACACCACACGAATGCCGGTGCAGTACCCTAACCAACGCGCCGCGGACAGCGCGCGATCTTTCCTTCCTCTTCCTCGTCCTGCCCTCCCCCCTTACATACACACACACATGGACTACATTACCACAAATGTTCCGAGATCAGTCGGGAGCTTAGGTTGTGTCCCGGCTGCGACGGTTCCCCGCTGGTGGGAGATACCCGGTTGAGGAAAACCCTCGCTAGCCGACATGTGGGGCGGCATCCGATCTTGCCAGCCAGCGGCGAAAGATCACCGCCTCCTCCCGCAAAAAAAATCCACTACACTTACGGGACCAATGACTTAGGCAGCTGACGCGCGCAGAATCGCTAGACAATCGATCAGTCAGCAATCAGAAGACTAGCGATCACGGCCGCAGGAGCCGGCAGGATTCGTGTTAAGGTGGCTCCACACGTTCGACATTCGCCGAGCATCGAGCCACTGCTCGCCCGATCCCGACCAGCTGATGTGTTCGGCGAATGTTCGCTCTTTTTGATGTGACCAAAAGACCGACACGCGGTGGGTAGGGTGAGCACCGAATGTTCGTCACTCCGCAAATAGCAAGCGACCCATCCACAATACTCGGGATTCGGCGAGCGGTTGCTCGCTGTTCGCCGAATAGCGAATGTGTGGAGCCACCTTAAAAGACCGACACGCGGTGGGTAAGGCGAGCGCCGAATGTTCGTCACTCTGCAAATAGGGAGCGACCCATCCACACTACGCGGGATTCGTCGAGCAGTCGCTCGCTGTTCGCCGAATAGCGAATGTGTGGAGCCACCTCAAAAGACCGACACGCGGTGGGCAGGGGGAGCGCCGAATGTTCGTCACTCGGCAAACAGCAAGCGACCCAAACTCACTACTTGATATTCGGCGAGCGGTCGCACGCTGTTCGCCGAATAGCAATTGTGTGGAGCCGCCTTAAAACCGACACGAGGTGGGTAGGGCGAGCGCCTAATGTTCGTCACTCCGCAAATAGCAAGCGACCCATCCACACTACTCGGGATTCGGCGAGCGGGTGCTCGCTGTTCGCCGAATAGCGAATGTGTGGAGCCATCTGAAAAGACCGACACGCGGAGGGCAGGGGGAGTGCCGAATATTCGTCACTCTGCAAATGGGGAGCGACCCATCCACACTACGCGGGATTCGTCGAGCGGTCGCTCGCTGTTCGCCGTATAGCGAATGTGTGGAGCCGCCTTTATATTCGCCTTCACACCGATCTCCTCAGACGGCGCGGGGCGCAGGGGCGTCCGCTAACTACTCGTCGTTAGCAGCGAATCCGCGCTCCCTTCCGCTCCGCTGCGCGCCGCCCCGCTGCAATGTCCCTGAGCGACGCGTCGTCCGCGCTAATTGGATGTGCAAATGAAAAGCACGCGAAGAAATTCTCAGGAATAGCTCTCGAAAGATTTCCAGAGTGCAGATTTGAGATGCCCTGGAGAAACCTGCTTGGCAGGATATGTAAGTTACGATACGCGTACGAAGTGTTTGATGGGAACGAAACTTTACATGAACATGCTCTAATTTTATTGGTATTTTATATTTTATGCAGATGGAGGGAATCACGAATAAAGACCCTAAGGGATTAAAACAAAAGTGCTAATATTGTTTAGATCTCTTGAATGTTTTGAATCTTTGATTATATTATATATAATTAATACTTCACTTGGACAATACTCAATATACAACAATATCTTCTTAAACGATGTTATTATGAACAATCCCCCGAATTCTAACCTGGGCTTTAAAGAAATTATTTCAGGTAATATATAATTTTCGATTGTAAAACGCCAAATTCAAGTGAATACACATTTAGTGTACAAATTAGAATATAGAAATTCGAAAGATTTATTGTTGGACGGTTTCGTAATGGTTCGAAAAGTCCTTGCAACCAGAAGATTGCGAATATTCGGATTTTAATGTCAAATTAACATCTAATGACATTGACAGTTGCATACAAACGCCATTCCGCTCTCCCGAGAACTCCAATGAAAAGAGGCAGAATAAATAGCAATGTAATGAAAGGAAAACTTTATACATTTACAACATAATGCTACATGTAATTAAAAAATATATTATAAACATTTTCGACGTTTGTGTTTAAACCATTTACTTTTTGAGGTATGTAAAATGCACATACATTTTGAACACTTTCAGTTCTTGCGGTCTTCTCTTCAGGGACACAAAAGAACACGTCCTACTTTTTGAAGAACTCGTTCACCTTGCATTACTTTGCTTTGATTGCAGAACTGTTTTCTTTAATCAACTACCAAAAGAAGGCTTCAGCTTGATTATGGAGAGGTCTGGTCTTGATTATGGTGAGGATTATGAAGAAAGGGGGAAGTTCCAATGAAGCAATTGCGAATGACGTCTTTTTCGATTTTTTAAGCAAATGATAAGCGTTGAAAGAAGAACCTAACACTAAAGGATGAGAAAGGTTGTAATAAAAGTTTAAATTGATGAAACTAACTCTTCACCTACACCAATACACAGGAAAAATAGCGTTGGGGTCCCCGCTCATCCCTCTCCTCTTGTTCATAACATGTTAAGGATTTGAGGGATTCACAGACGTAGATAATAAGTAACAAAAGTTCTTACTATAAACATTCATCTTAACATTTGATTGATTTATTGGTTGATGTTTTCGGGCGCGTCAATTGCCAAGATTATTAGTCCCGTAAGGGTAGTACATCGTGAGAGGTGGCAGTGTTCTTCTCCGCGCTGGATGGCGAGATCCAGTGCCTACCTGCATGCCGGCTCTTTGCCAACCAGGTTTCTTCTAGCGGGGCCACGCACCAGCCGAAACAAGCTCTAAGCTCCCGACATATGTGGTAGTGTAGAGCGTGTGGGTGTAAGTGTATGTAAGTAGAGGTGAGGATAGGAAAAGAAAGAGAAAGGAGAGATCGCAAGCGGTTCTTGGCCCATTTGCAATAGTACTGCAAGAGTACTGATTTGATCAGAGGAACAACGGAAAACTATCGATAAAAGCAGCCTGCCCCTGTCATACTTCTCCAGACTGCAGCTGAATTCGACCTTGCTGCTACCTTGTGCGACCTTGTAGCTACGAAAGTTCTGCCACTGTCAGGATATCAATTCATGCCTTGGGCTATCTAAGCCGGTTGTTAACATCAGAAGTAACGCAGAAAGTGATTTGTTGTTTACTTATTTCTTCAAAGGAAAATGGTTATAAGGAACAACTGAAATTAACTATTGCGGTTCTCATAAATATTATAAAAATGTATTGCTTATACGTCACAAATGTATAACTCATCTGTTTGGCTTCACAAATGTAAAGTTCACATATGACCACAAATTGCACATGAATAATTTATTATATCCCTTCCCAGACAATGTAAACTGTTCCAAATACAAGGGCGCGTATGTACGCATACATATGTTTCAGGTTTCGTGTCATGAAGGGATGCTCTGCGACGAGTAAAATCCCTCAATTTCATTAAAACCTAAAAATAAAGAACGCTAGTAAACGTATGTTTTCGAAAATTTTACAGCATTGTCTCCCAGACAACATATTGTTTGATATTGTCGAATTTTATATTTGGCACGTATCCCGCGGGAAATTCGTTGACTGACATGGGTGACATCGGAGGGCCGCAAAGCTACAATCTACACAACATGCGACAATCAGAGACATTAATGCAACAGGGGCGGAAAGAGAGGGGAGTGACGCAGGGCGAGTGAAATGATATGAGGGGAAGCAGCGCGATTGAACCTCGAGGCGAGGCGAAGGACGTTTCTACAGTTTGGGCGAAGATAGACACATTCCCGTGAACTTTTTTAAATTTTTTTTTTAAATTCTCGCCCTCAAGAAAATGTGCGCAGATAAATCTCTTTCCCCACACGTCATATACAGTTTCTACTGTTTTTGACAAATAAATAAATAAATAAAAATGGTCTGAATTAACAGAAGAGATTATAACTAGGGCCCGGATGTTTATGACGTGCCATCTTTTTTTCTGTGATTTTTTTGAGTTATTTAAGATCGCATCAACTTCTAGGTCATTAGCGACCACTTTTGGTTTTTAACGTTATGGTATCTACGAGGATGATATGATTGGCGATGATAGGGGGTGAAAGGACGAACACTTACAACCATGCCCGAGGCGGGATTTGAACCCGCGACCCTTCGGTCCGAGATCGCTTCGCCACTACTGACTTGGCGATTTCGGCCACTGGGCCAGCTTTCTTTGATTTATTTCCATGTAAAATATACGTTAAGCATGATTTTATTTACAATGACTAAAATTTGCAATTTTCAGGAATCATATAGTCATATTTTGGCTTTTGTAACCCTTTCGCCATTTACCGTTAATTTTTAATATTATGGACATATTTTTCCATGAATATTTGAATTTTGTCGTATGTTTATCTTTTTAATTCCATTTTCGCGTATCTGCTTGCAGTCATCTCAAAGAGATTTTTCATGTATCTTAATTGTTATCTAATTTCTTACGATTGTTGCATATAATTCTTTTCTACCTTTCCAATAAAACATATGTATGCGAATTAAAAGGGTAAGCTACATAGGAAAAAAAGCGTAGGATGCACCAGATGCGATGGAATTGTTAGTTTAGTTTTGTCAGGTTTCATGCCAAAGTTAACCGCTACTATACATAAGTTTAACAGGTAGAAATGTCTTCACTGGGCACCAAAGTAGAAAGGATGTGAAAAGAATGTGTAAATTGTGAATGTGAAGAAGTGAATTGTGAAATTTAAAAGTTTTTTTTTTCAATAATATGGGCAAACAGCGGCAAGATTTTGAATGTTCGGAAAGACAAGCAAACAACTTTTTAAGTCACATTAATAGTCATATTTTCGGAATTTTTAGGTCATAAAAGTTTGCATTTTGCTTCATAAAAGCTTGCAAATCATAAACATCCGGGATTTAATTATAACAGACCGATCGTCCGTTTGGGATAAGAATTCCTCACAAAGATTAAAAATACCGACAGCTTCAACGTCGGGGTTAACATGATCCGTCAAGGAAGTCGGAGAAGCAAACAATGCGCATCACTACGCGCTCTAGCAGGAATCACGTAGGTGGTATATTTTGTAGAATATCGCGTTTGCAAACTCTATTGATTATGTCAGATTAAAGGCTTATCGAACCCTAGTAGTGCTAAAACGGCACGTACGTCTTGCAGTGAGAACAAAGGTAAACCTTTCTTGAATGTTGGTACTGATGCTTCTACGCAAACTCCTTACATATAAACATTTTGATTGATTGATGGTAATGGATGATGTTGATCGCTTGATAGTGAGGTCCGGTGTTGACTTATACGCCAGCTGACAATGGATTTCTCCCTCCATGTTACTCTCCAAGCGGGCACCGCCCCAGTCTGCACGAGCTCTAAGCTCTCGTCTGATCTCTTTACTTGTGTGGGAGTGTAGTCCATGTAAGTGTATGTGCTAAAAGTCAGAGGATAGGACGACGAAGAGAAAGGAACGGTTGTGCGCAGACCAAGGCCCTTTAGTTAAGTTACTGCTCCAGCATTCGCCTCCATTATTTGGTGGAACTACGGGAAATACCCGTTTGGAGGAGCTAGAATTCTTCTGCTGATAGCGTCCGAATTCAATCTAGCGGTCTAGCGCGTGTCGTAAATCCACCACCATCGTAACTCGAACTTCCACTAACGTCGCACCACCGTGTTCAGGGCAAGCTCTAAGCTCCCGACGATCTTCCGATATGTGTGATATTATAGTGCATGTTGGTGTGTGTATGTATGGGGTGAGGATAGCACAAGGGAAGGGAAGGAAAGATCGCCCCCCGTTACTGTTAGGTTACATCTCCGGCATTCGCCTTGTGTTGATCGGAGAAACCTCGGAAAACTACCGGTCAGAGAAGCGGGCCACTAGAATTCCCCTTCAGAAAGCGACTGAACTTGACCTAGTTATCTAGCCAGTATCGAAAACCTTGCCATAGTACGCATTCGAATCTAGGACCACCTCGTCAGAGTCACAGCAGTGACTTCAGTTGATGCCCTGAGCCCTCTTAGGCGATTTGGCGCTAAACATAGCTGGTATATAAACATTTAGTTTTTGCCTCCTAGCTTCTCATGCCTTGGGCGTGGTCACTGAACTTCCCCGTTTCGCCCTCTCCTCATCGCGACCTCTTCCTGTTCCGTTCCCCTCCTCCCCCTCCCCACTCCACCCCTCCCCTCCAACCGCACGATGACAACGCGCTCCTGTGGGCGGAGACGCGACTCGCCGCCGGATATCGATTATCCGCGGAAATCGACTGCGAGCACTGTCGTTCAATCGGCAAATGGCACGGAACGCCCGCGGTTTAAAAGCCCTCCCCTCCAACCCCTCTCCCCCCTCCCCGCCACCGCAACCGCAGAGTGGGGGGGCGATGAAGCCGCGACCGCCACAGCTCGTGACACTCGCCGCGTTCGAGATGGAAATACAGACGACAGCGATCGAGAGATCAAGCAAGGAAAGTGAGAGGAACTGTCGGTGATTGAGAAAGTGAGGTGACGAGGAGAAAGTAAAATAAGAAAATGAAGGGAGAAGGGAGTGGGCCGTTTATTAAAAAACTTTCTGCACGGAGCGTGAATATCAACGACAGAAAGAAGCAATTGTTTTACGTTTTGTTCCTCAAATCTTTACAGCAATTAACAGCAAAACATTAGCGATGGTCGACGAGGGATGGAAAATACGATAGAATGATAAGGAGGTAGAGAGAAAGCTATGGACTGAGGATGGTAGAGGAGAAAACACTAGGTAATAGTTTTAGAAAACTGCTGGAGAGATCTAAGTAGAGGAAAGAGGTGAAGTGGACAAGGGGGAAATATCTTGATAAGAGGACAAAAGAGGTGAGAAGCAAGTTCAAAACAAATACAGAATATGGAAGAACACAAGGTTTAAGGAAAGATTTACTGGTCTACGAGAGGAGTGAATTAAAAGTAAAAACAATACGTGATAAAGGCTACGAGAGAGAATAGATTGATATGCAGAGAGAGAAACGAAAATGTGTGAAAGAAGGTGAAACGAAACTAACCCGAGCCACGTTTTCACGAGAAAAATAACTAAAGTAATGAGTGGAAGTGGCCGGAAGAACGATTCTGCAGGAAAAAGACTGAATAAATGTAGGTTTATGACTTGGAATGGTTGACGGCAGGAGGGGGTTGAAAAGGACGAGGAGTTAATGGAATGAGATGTCGATGTATTGAAGGAGAATCGGGATGTGATACTGAAGAGAAGAAAGATTCAAAGCAGCAAAGGGTGGAGCGAGCGAAGAGTCAAGGGACAAGAGGGCTTTGTGCGTCGCTAGGGTGACGAACATGAATGACAGGTAGAAGCGAAAAGTCACAGTGGCAAAGGGTAGAGCGAGTGAATAGTCAAGGGACGAGAAGGCAAACGGCAATAGTGCGTTGCTAGGGCGACGACCGGAGATGAGAGTTTGACGGGAAGAGTCACTGTGGTAAAGGGTGGAGTGTGTGAGTAGTCAAAGGAGAAGCGGGCAACGCCAATAGTGCGACGCTATGGAGGTGAACGGGGATGAGAGATTGAAGAAAAGAGTCACAGTGACAAAGGGTGTAGTGAGCGAGGAGAGAAGGGACAAGAAGGCAAACGGCGATAGTGCTACGCTAATAGGACGAACGGGGATGAGAGATACAAGGGAAGAGTAAAAGTGACAAAGGATGGAGTGATCGAAGAGTCAAGGGACAAAGAGACATTGTGTGTCGCCAGGGTGACGAACATGAATGAGAGGTGGAAGCGAAGAGTCACAGAGGCAAAGGTTGCAGTGAGCAAGGAGAGAAGGGACAAGAGGGCAAACGTCAATAGTGCTACACTAAGAGGACAAACGGGGATGAGAGATTCAAGGGAAGAATGAAAGTGACAAAGGATAGAGTGAGTGAAGAGTCAAAGGACAAGGAGACATTGTGCGTCGCCAGGGTGACGAACGTGAATGAGAGGTAGAAGCTAAGAGTCACAGTGGTAAAGGGTGGAACGAACAAGGAGAGAAGGGACAAGAAGACAAACGGCAATAGTGCTACGCTAAGTGGACGAACGGGATGAGAAATACAAGGGAAGAATGAAAGTGGCAAAAGATAGAGTGAGTGAAGAGTCAAGGGACAAGGAGACATTGTGCGTCGCTAGGGTGACGAACATGAATGAGAGGTGGAAGCGAAGAGACACAGTGGCAAATGGTGTAGCGAGTAAGAAGGGACAAGAGGGCAAACGTCAATAGTGCTACACTAAGAGGACAAACGGGGATCAGAGATTCAAGGGAAGAGTGAAAGTGGCAAAGGATGGAGTGAGCGAAGAGTCAAAGGACAAGGAGACATTGTGCGTCGCCAGGGTGACGAACGTGAATGAGAGGTAGAAGCGAAGAGTCACAGAGGCAAAGGTTGCAGTGAGCAAGGAGAGAAGGGACAAGAGGGCAAACGTCAATAGTGCAACACTAAGAGGACAAACGAGGATGAGAGATTCAAGGGAAGAATGAAAGTGACAAAGGATAGAGTGAGTGAAGAGTCAAGGGACAAGGAGACATTGTGCGTCGCCAGGGTGACGAACGTGAATGAGAGGTGGAAGCGAAGAGTCACAGTGTGGTAAAGGGTGGAGCGAGCGAGGAGAGAAGGGACAAGAAGGCAAACGACAATAGTGCTACGCTAAAAGGACAAACGGGGATGAGAGATACAAAGGATAGAGTGAGTGAAGAGTCAAGGGACAAGGAGACATTGTGCGTCGCCAGGGTGACGAACGTGAATGAGAGGTGGAAGCGAAGAGTCACAGAGGCAAAGGTTGCAGTGAGCAAGGAGAGAAGGGACAAGAGGGCAGACGTCTACAGTGCGACGCTGGGGGGCGAGACGAGAGTGGGAATGGTGGCACACCGCGTCCCCTCACTGGAGCGCCCGGCTTCCTTCCTCTCGCGTGATCTTATTTGCCTTCCGCAGCCGCAAAGCCCGGCTGTTGGCTCAGCGGCGCTGCCGTCGATCTGCGCCGGGGCTTATATTGACAAATGGAAAGAATCTGTTTGAAATCCCTCCGCTAAATGGGAAAACGCGCTGCCCGGAGATGTTTTCAGCTACCTTGCACCGGCAGGCAAGGTCCTGGGTAGATACCGTCCTGTCCGGAACGGAGCTTAAAATGACACTGTGTATGCGATACGCCTCATATCCACTCCGCCGCTTTAAAGCTATGTGTCAACGCATTCGAGCTAAGTGCACGTTATATTCACAAAAGCGACGCTCTCACCACACACAACCAAAATTACTTCCGTCCTCGCTTTGTACTCGTTACTGGTGACATGAAAACGTGTAGTGGTCTTCCTATTATCTTGTAATACATCCAACGGTCAGATTTACATAACTCAGTCAACCACGTTTCCTGAATAAGATTGTTGGTGGACGTATATAGTGAGACAGCAATGTCATCACAGTACTTTGTCGCCTACAACATACTTACGAAGTAAAGTTAAATTATGGTAATGCTGCAACGGATAGTGGTGATATTTCGACAGAAAAACTCGTATTGTGGAGCCGTGATAGTCTAGATAGTAATGGTGTGAAAAATGGATAAATGTTGTTGAAATATGCAGTAAATTATTTCGTCTGACACGTTGAGTAGTCAGAACCAATTTCTTGACTGTCTTTGACATCGAAAAACAGTTGACGGCAAAGCATGTGTCGGTCCGTTTGTATTTCCGTCCGTTTATGGTCAACACTAACGCCGAAACTGAGATTCCGCTATCGATCTGGACGAACACGAGGCCCTGGGAATTTCAAACTGATATTTTTGGGAGTAATTTTCATAAAGCCTCAATATTTCAAAATTTTCGGAAAAATTGACTCAAAATTTTTTGATTTAATATTTTGTTCGAAAGTGGAAAGTACTCTTAAAATATGGCCCCGATCTCGGTTTTCATGCAATCTCTGAATTTTCGAAAATTGCAAAAGGTAATGCATTTTTTGGCATCCACCTACAACTAGAATTTTTAAGATGGAGCTATTTTTCCTTAATGAAATAGTTCTTCAAAGTTAGAGGTTTCCCGGCTGGGCGTTTAGTGCTTTGGTTGTGCGTTAGATGTTCGTCGGCTTTACCGTTACCACATAATGATCAGCTCGTTACGATACGGCCAGTTGTACGATTTTCCGCCATCCTCCACAATGGGCTCACTACGATGAACTGAATATTAGTTTAGATTTTCCCCAACTATGTTTCTCCCACCAGTGAGTCCTCGCCTTAACGCCGACAAGCACTAAGCTCCCGACTGACCTTCCAGCGTAAATGGTAGGATAGTGCGTTCAAGTGCAGTTCTCTTAAAGTACGGGATGATGATAGGACAAGGATGAAGAAGAAAAGATCCTGGCCGGTCCGTGGTCCGTCTGTTTCGGTACTGCTCCGGCATTGCCTGACGTTGTTCCCCACAAACCACGGAAAACTACTGATCAGTAGAGACCGGATTTTTATGTAATTACATATTTTTTGTCTTTCTACTTACCATTCACAAAATTTTAATCTTGGCGAATCACAGCCCTCCTAACACAATATCCGATTTTTTCGTTACATATTTTTACATATTTAGTTCTATATTACATATTTTACATATTGTGCTGTTTTCACAATATATTTTCTTATTTTATCAATTTTCTTCAATTTAATTCCATGTTGTTTTTTTTGTGAAACGATGTTTTTTATCAGCATTTTTCCTACATTATTGGGGAAATCTGGGTGTCCAAAATTTTGACACCGCGTTTTGAGAACTGTAATCTTAATTTCCGAGAAAAAATTTGTGATCGCCGACGTGTAACACTTCGATGAAGATGCTAGAGTGTATGTTTGCTGATGGTAGATCTCACCAGCTTGTGCGATGGCTTCTATTGCGATTACTCCAGCTGCTAAACTACGGTCCTGGATTACAATAGATGAAGCGTTTACTACTGATAAGAAAGTTGTATGATGTAAAGTGAACAGTTTTTATTAATATGTCTTGCTAAGTAAATCGCTTTTAATTAGAGCATTTTAATATTACATATTATATCCGATTTTACATATTTATTACATATTCTTACTGTTTTCATTACATATTTATGTACATATTTTAACGTTTAATTCTACATATTTTTCCGGTCTCTACTGATCAGAGTAGCCGACCGATAAAATTCCCCTCCAAACAGTGGCTGAATTTGACCTAAAGAGTAGGGTGGTGGAGGTTGAGGAGAGAAGGGGGATCGATTATTTAAATAAATACTTCTATTTGGCACTGGGCAGCATTGATAGAGTTCATTTCTTTTCTAGCCTAACTTAACGGTATGTAACATTTATTAAAACACCTTATTCGGGAAGATACAGTATCAAATAAAAAATAATCATGCCTATGAAAAAAAATTTCCTTGATGTAATGAGAAAGCAAATCCTGCAATGAGAAAGGAATAAAAGACGAAGGGAACGAAGTGAAGACGAAACCGTTCTGCTTAATGTACCGTTGTCGCCACCGTTATGAGTGAACCTCATAAGCCCCGCTCCGTCCGCGCCCTAAAAACCTGCGCGCGAGCCTAGCACTCAAGATAAATTGCAACGCAGGCAACAGACATCGCTGACTTCGCTCTGCGCCGTTCTTCGCGGAATAACAAAAGCGAGCTCGGCCGCGCAAGTTCTGCCCGTTATTTGTCGCGCTCCCAATCTCCCGGCCGCGTGCGGGACCTCATTTCCAGGGCCTTTCAACTCCCATGTGACGGGGTGGAGGACATTACAGTGGCGCGCTCTCCTGCACCACCTTCTTACAGGAACTAAAATACTGTTGCCAGCTGTCAACCTGTTGTCTGCCTGTTGTCAACTGTTGCCAACGATACTTCAATGATTGATTGATTTATTTATTTATTAGTGATTTCGGTGTGTCAACTATTGAGAACATTAGTTCCGTAAGTGTAGTGATTTTTTCATCGGGAAGTGGCGGTGATCCTCCCCCGCTGGATGGCGAGATCCGGCGCCGACCTACCGTCAACTAGCGGGATTTTCCCTAACCAAATATCTCCCACCAGCGGGGCACCGCCCCAGCCGGGACATGCTCGAAGCTCCCGACAGGTCGCTCGGTATGTGTGGTAGTGTGTAGTGCATGTTAGTGTATGTGTGTAAGGGGTGAAGACAGGGAGAAGAAGAGGAAGGAAAGATCGCACGCGCTCCGTGGCTCGTTTGTTAGGGTACTGCTCCGGCATTCGCCTGGTGTTGATCGGAGAAACCTCGGAAAACTACCGATCAGAGCAACCGGCCGCTAGGATTCTCCTCTAGACAGCCACTGAATTTGACCTAGCCGACAAGCTACTTGTCGATAATCCTGCCGCCATCGTCGGGACTCGAACCTAGGATCTCCCGGTCAGAGGCGCTGCAGCGATTCTTGAAACGTGCGTGGCTGCTGTGTAAGTCCGCGAGACCCAAACAGGTGCGTAATGTTACAAAAGATAGCGTCGCCGTTCGCGCTTTTTTCAATGGTTTCTTATACATATAAATTATGGATAATTGAATATTTAGAAGACATTTTTCGCATTTCTCACAAATTAGCCAATTTTTATCTGTGGAAGTTGGCGAGCCTAACCTGCAGCTGTACCCGGCTCCACTAGCGCCTCCTAACGTAGCAGCCTCAAGCTTTGTCTCCGGTTTTGATGGAGAGTTGCGAGACCCTGCTCATTTCCTGCGGGCGGGGCCCGCCGCGCCGTTCCTGCTCGCGCCGCTCGCAGGGAACTTCCCTGCTATTTCCTGCGGCGAGACGCGACGCGACGCGACGCGTCCTTCGGAGGCGACGGGCTGCGGGGCGCCGGTGGCACCACGGAGGTCGCAGGGGAGTTGGGGACACGAAGGATGTGATGTTTGACGGCGATTGATTGAAGCATTGTTTCGTGTTTCCGGGCGCTTCAACTCGTATGGTCATTAAACCCGGAAGCAAAGTGCATTATTTTGTCTGAAGGTGGCGATGATCTTCTCCCCCGGGTGGTGAGATCCGGCGTCGACTTACAAGTCTCGCGGGTCTGGTCTCCCGGGAAGCAAAGAGCATGTTTTTGTCTGAAGGTGGCGATGATCTTCTCCCCCTGGGTGGTGAGATCCGGCGTCGACCTACAAGTCTCGCGGGTCTGGTCTCGCGGGAAGCAAAGAGCACGTTTTTGTCTGAAGGTGGCGATGATCTTCTCCCCCTGGGCGGTGAGATCCGGTGACGACCTACAAGTCTCGCGGGAATCAAAGTGCATGTTTTTGTCTGAAGGTGGCGATGATCTTCTCCCCCGGGTGGTGAGATCCGGCGTCGACCTACAAGTCTCGCGGGTCTGGTCTCGCGGGAAGCAAAGAGCATGTTTTTGTCTGAAGGTGGCGATGATCTTCTCCCCCGGGTGGTGAGATCCGGCGTCGACCTACAAGTCTCGCGGGTCTGGTCTCACGGGAAGCAAAGAGCATGCTTTTGTTTGAAGGTGGCAATGATCTTATCCCCCTGGGTGGTGAGGTCCGGTGGCGACCTACAAGTCTCGCGGGTCCCCCACCTCAAGGTATCTCTCACCCTAGGACCTTCCGATCAGAGGCACTGCTGTGACATTAATTGATGCCCTGAGCCACCTAAATCTGTTTGTCGGCGAGCGACTGCAGGTGAAGCGCTGGAGTATAGCAGGATCTTTCGATTGCTTGATTGATACACGGAGAGAAATGTTTAGTTCATACAATTAATCACGTAGTAGATTCAACTACGCGGTATAGTATATTTTGGTAGAACAAATTGCATAGTCATGTTCACGAAAGTACTGTTTAGTTAAACACACTAATGGACGTATAGTAATGTTCACTAAACAGGTCGTACCCCGTGACGAATGGCATCTAGTGGGGAAAACTAAACGAATCGTTGTGTTGACTAATACATTGAGTAATATTTACGAAATACTTTGCAGAGAAAATAACTAAATGAAACGTGAAAGGGAATAATACTTTCTTGTTATCTCTTTAGGCAGGTGGAAACGAGTTCCGGAGCGGTCATCCATCCTTCGGCCCCGTGGACTCGTACTGCCTGAATCTCGATTATACTGCGATTTTCGTACTTTTGTCCCTGACAGAAATCAGCTGTTCACGGTTTCATCCAATCGGGAACTTGAACGTCACCATAGTGACGTCACTGTCGCGAAATATAAGCTCCTGATTGGATGGCAGCGAAACAACTGACTCCTGTCAGGGACAAAGTTACGAAAATCGCAGTATGCAAGACAGATCCTAGCCCAGCAGAACAGCCACGGACGCTGGTTGCCGACTCTAGGCTATCAACGGTATTCTTAACATTAGTTTAGAATAAAACATAATTATTGAAAACCAATAAAATACTAATCAATGTTTTGTAAGTGTGACAACATGAAACGTAGATCTCACCAAATGATTTTAAGTACGAAACAAGTATAGTACCACTGACAATTCCCTTTGTTCATTCACTTACAATTATGAATTGTCTCATTTGCTAAACGAAACTAAATCAGTTTAGTGAATCTTACTACATGAATAATTGTATTTACTATACGATCGCTTACTAAACATGTTTAGTACAGTCTACTTCAACATTTCTCTCAGTGTTATTTTGTTTTCGGGCGCAACAACTACGGTCATCATTAATCCCGTAAGTGTAGTGCACACTAAATCGTCGGTAGTAGCGGTTCCTTCCCCACTAGAACATGAGGTCTCGCACCGAACCTAACGTCGATTATGGGGACATTTCCCTCTTCAGGAGTATCCATCAATTCGACACCGCCCAACCGGGACGAGATCTAAGCTCGTGGCATGTATAGTAGTATAGTGTGCGTAAGTCTGTATGTGCGTTTCACTCGCTGGAAATTGTATAACACAGTACAATATACTTTGATGTCTGCAGGTGCCTCTTTTTCTCCAAAAAACATGTACTGATTGGTATATTTTTACGAATAGTATTTCTAGTAACTATAACAACAATGCACATTCACTAAAAACAAAGTATATGCATTTTCATTACGCAAAAATATAACCGCAAAACCACAAAAAAATATATTTATTCTTCAAGATTGTTTCATTTTAAAGTGTTATTATGTATTTTTAGATTAAAAAAGTGTGAGGTTACAGCTCTTTAAAACAAGGCCATGTACATTTTTTTTTAAATAAACGAAGTTTTTGCGTAATTTGTTCTTGCAATTTATGCAGTTTATAAAAACATTTTCTCAAAAACCGTTCAATATTTTTTCTTCAATTTACTTCCACTGTTAGAATAAGGAACGCTATAAAGAATGTCACAAGTCTCATTGTCGTTGAGTTCTCTGAAATATGAAAAGTCATTTCAATGGCCGGTGACTGCAATGAGCAGCCGACCCGTGCGGCCAAACATAAACCGACGCGACGGCAGCGCCTGCCGGCTTCCTTGTCAAAGCGGAGGGAGGGGGAGGGTCATCGGAATATTGACCCGCATCGATGCACATTAATCATGGAGTAATAGCCGTAATAGCCCATGGCTGCCTCTCGCATTCTTTATCGAGCGCGGAGGTTGGCAAACTGGAAACATCGAAGAGCGCCGAGAAACACATTGACAAACACGCGATAGTGATGTCATGCGATTCACATGAAAAGGCGCTGCCTGTAGCTGAGACATTTTAAAACCTTCGTAATGATGGCACAGTAAGTGTTTCTTCCAACAAACAATATATTCCTTTGACTTGCAGACCTACCGTCGATTTATGATTTGCAAGGACGCACTTCGGTCTGCATCGCGCCAAAACCAGAATATAAAATCGAAACATATCAAAAAATTGAATACAATTACTACATCCTAGAATTCTCTCGCTGGAAATTGTATAACACAGTACAATATACTTTGATGTCTGCAGGTGCCTCTTTTTCTCCAAAATACACGTACTATTTGGTATATAGTTACGAATAGTATTTCTAGTAACTTTAACAACAATGCACATTCATTAAAAACAAAGTATATATTGCATTTTCGTTACGAAAAAATATAACTCCATGTTTATTCTTCAAGATTCTTTCATTTAAAAGCGTCATTAGATATTTTTAGATTAAAAAAATTAGATGCATTCCATTCATCTAAAAAATCATATTGTACAACAATCAAACGTTTATGTTTGATGAACTCTTTCTTTGATTTAGTCAAATGATTTATTTAAATAAAATTATTGATTCTACACCTTTATCCCATATCATACGAAAGAGAGACGTTTCTTGCTCGCTGTCAACTTCAAAGAGTCCTTTGTTTGAGATATCCCACCTCCAGTTCTCATAGTTTCCGGAACTTTGTGACTTGCGATAGCTACGCGCTACACCCACGTGAGTGTTAAGAACAGATTTCGCTCGTTTTTGAAACGGAAAAGCTTGTTTATACTTATGTTGGTGAGGGATTCATCCACGTAAAGGGAAAAACAATCGATAAATGATTGCTTCCTGGTAAACAAATAACTATGCTAATCATAATAATACTAATAATAATAATAATAATATTAATAATAATTAATTGCTTTACTTAGCCCTCATTTTGCGCAAAGTATTGTAGAGGCACCGACAGTTCATAGATCTGTCCGTGAGGTAGCTGGTTGCAACCCCGAGTAGATTTTATATTCAGGCGACTCATAACATCTCTAGTCCTGATGTAGTGGAATAATAATAATAATAATAGTAATAATAAAAACTATTATTCTTATAGATATACGTTATAAATATGTGCCACAAGATGAAAAACAATGAATGATTTTCGTTTGTATTGTTATCAATTTTTAAATCAAGCAATATAAGGATAGTTGAAGCTGTATAATTATCTCACGTACAACTCTAATGCAAGTCACAGGTGTAAATGCTGCACGCTAATTCTCTGTCCGTCTCAACCTTCACATTTTTGCATTTCTTTGTAATGTATTAAAACATTGATTCTTTTGTTTTTTCTTTCAATTTGTTGTTCTTATAAAATAAGACGAATGAATCAGAGGCACAAGAACGTTAGAGAATCAGAGTTCTAGTTTGTCCGATTCAGGCTGCAAAAATATAATTTTAATTTAAAGAAATACATTGATAATTGAGACAGTTTTAATTAAAAAATGTTTGGAAAAAAGGGATAGAATTCCATTGTTTCAATCTTATTATTATTGAGAAAGAACATTGCCTATGAATTCTGAAAATGTCTGCCCTTATTATTAAATTGTATTCTTTGTAAGTGACCCCTAACTTCATAGAATTTATTTACATTTTTTCTGATTGCCTTTCTTTGTTTTGCGTATTGCTAATGACATTATAATAATCCTCTTTTCCATGGTATCTTATAAATGTGTTTATCTATCAGACATTTTTGTGATTGTATTACGAGATTTTGGTTGCAGCATGATATTGTTATGCTGCTTTGAAATTCTATTAAATGCTACAATGACAATTGAGTTTTTCACAAATCCACTGCACTGAATTCAACTATGTGTAAAGCAATTTCTTACTTGAGTTTTTTTTTATAGAACTAAATCAATGTATGAACATACAGGACGTCAATGACAATAATTACCATTACGATAATCGCCTCCCCCGCATTTTACCATAAATATTCGTGCAAAACTGCAATGAATCTTCATTTGGCAGACAGAGGTTGACCCAGAGCGAAGGCAGGTCGACGGGCAGGCGCCCGCGGTCTCTTGACGGCAATGGTGGTGGGCGTTGGGGCGGGGCGGGGCGTGGTGGCCCTGGGAGGCGACGGCGGCGGCGGCCCCAACGGCACCTGCGTCTGCAATTAGGGCGTGTTTTGCCCTGGCGGCCGAGACAGCCGCGCGAGGTGCACCAATTAGCCCTTCGCCTGCGTTTTGCTTCCCCTCCCGCCCTCTAGGGCTCCTCCGGCCCCTGCAGCGCCGCGTCGCACCGGCTGTCACCCGCGCGGCCACGCGTCGCCGAACCCACGGCCTCCCCACCCCACCCCACCCCGCTTCCCAACGTCACAACCGCTGCAAATTCCTCTCTTCTATCATCGCCTTCTACGTTCTCTTGTCTTTGATACCCATCTTTTGCCTCAAGTCCATCTTTTCCCTCAAGCCAACTTTTTCCTTCAAGCCAACTTTTTCCTTCAAGCCAACTTTTTCCCTCATGCCCACCTTTTCCTTCAAGCCCACCTTTTCCCTCAAGCCCACCTTTTCCCTCAAACCCACCTTTTCCCTCAAACCCACCTTTTCCCCTCAAGCCCACCTTTTCCCTCAAGCCCACCTTTTCCCTCAAGCCCACCTTTTCCCCTCAAGCCCACCTTTTCCCTCAAGCAAACCTTTTCCCTCAAGCACACATTTTCCCTCAAGCACATCTTTTGATCTTCGGTGCCGTTTTCCTGATGCCCATTTTCCCCCCATGTCCATCTCTTCCTCTTACCGCCATTTTCCTTATGTCCAATTTTCCTTCCTATCCCTTTCTCCCTACAGCCTCTTCCCTCATGACCATTTTCCTCCCCGACGCCTTTTCGCCTCACCCCCCGCCTTTTCCTTCCTGCCCATCTCTCCTTCCCACATATTCCCTCCTTCTTCCTACCTTTTCTTTCACTTCTTTTTAATTTACTTTTGCCTCGTCCCTTATCCCCGACGTCTTCCTCACAATTTACCTCATTCTTGTTTTTTTCAGTTAGTGTCTTCTCCATTCTGATTCATATCTCATCTCCGTATTTCTTGCAGCATGTCCGCTCCAGTCGTTGTCTGCCACCTCTCCGACGGTCCTCTAGTTCTCAGCTTCTCCGTACTTCTACAATAGCTACTTTCAGCGCTGCTTCTTCTCTTCCTTCGAAGCAACGGCACAAAAACTTGAAAGCCACCTTTCTTCAGTCCCTATTCTGTAGGTGTCGACTTGCGAAGTCCCATAGGGACGACTAGCGATCTCACTGTGCAGTTGGACAATGAAATGGCCGTGTATTTCTTGCTGGCTTTTACTATTATGTCTCCAATCTCTGAGAAATCCCAAGGGTACTTTTTGCTGGCAAGAGAGAAGTAAGGAAAGGAAAGATTCCGGGATTGTAATAAAAACGAAAATAGCCGAGAAAAACGTGTGTACAGGGTAGACTTGTATAGCCATTATTCACCGAAAGCTAATATTTCGTGTTTTAGATGTAATAAAAAACTCAATGCTCAAACAATAACCGCCTGCATTACTTTCTTTCATAAGACCTTTTAACAAATTTATCAATAGTAGATTATTTAGCACAGTGTAAAGCAAAAGTATGAATAGAAATATCCAGAAAGTTACGATCAAAAGCGTTTTGTCTCCGAACAAACTTTCTACAAATATACTGTGAACTAAGATTTTATGGATTAACACTCGAAAAACTCCTCAAAAAACTTGCGTCATTCCTGTATCTGAGAGAAACATGATACAAATTCCAAAATATTTCTAATTTTTATATTCGTATTTTTGAGAAATGTTAATAACTAGAAGTAAACCTCTTTATACACAACATGTTAATGAAACAATTACAAAATAGCTTGTTAAATCTTGTAAAAACTAGTATGTAGATATCTTGTTAGATTCTAAGAAATAATTACTCATGTTATGTTACTCACCAGGTTATTATACTTAATTTCAGAATTAATAATATTTAATCTAATTTGTGTTACACTTTAAAAAACATTCTGCTATAATAAAGTCTAAATGGAAAATTTCTAAATAACAAAGTAACAATAACAAATTAGTCACAGTATTTTCCATTCTCCGAATTTTCACACTCATCAGTACAAGCAAAAGTAAAATGCTGTAGATATGAATATTGCCCACAAGTCTTGAAGTCGCTATCACTGTCTTCGTCTTATCATCCTCATCCATGTCATCAAATAACATTTGTTATGCGGGTTGGGTGATATAATCAGTGTATCGTGCTGTTGCTCCTAAGATTGCGAATTTAAACTCGTTCGAAGCCGTGAATTTTTGAGGACAAAGAAATCCTCCGTACACCTTCCTTCCGAGGGGAAACAAAACCGGTTGTTCCAGTAGTAGATTTACTGCTCGTTAAGATACTCAACCCTAAAAGAAGTCTCTGAGCTAAATTCAAATCGCCTGTTTCGCCGCCTGAGAGAATACCTCATAATCCTGTAGATGGTGAAAATAGCTTAAAGAAATTTTCTTGGTAAGATGGAAGAGCGAGCCTGATGGCCCAAGTCTCACCACATAAAATAAGGCACTAACTAATTAACTAACTCTTCCTACATCATTCGAACAATTCAAGTCAAAAAGTTGTTTTTGAGATGCCATCTCGTGCAATAATGAAAAAAACTATGTAAATACAGTCGGTTATCTGAGATCCACGAGCCAATATTTTTTGAGAGAACTTCATTTGTAGTAAACCAGAAAAACAAGTAATCGCTTTACCATCTGGGTTGTCCAAATGGCTGCCCGCGGACGCATGCGGCTCGCTATGCCACTTATTGTAGTCCGAAAATATAGATTGATCAAAAATACTTATGAATTTGCTGGCAAAGTATCTGAGAGATATATTGGCCGCTGACCACGATGATCTTCACTTCAAAATGGGTAGCACTATACTAATACTTGACTCCCTGCGATTTAGGAAGAGAGATGAAGAGAGCATACCCCTTCCTTAATTCCACGTTTCAATTAAAGAAAGAAGTAGTTTTGTATATCACAGGTACAAGGATAGTATTTGAGTGTTAAGTAAAAATTTGTAATAGTTCGCCGTGCGACAAAAAACACTACGGTAATTGAAAGATAATGTAATTAGTGATACATTTTCCTGCGTGGCGCGGCATATTCATCTACTTTAATCAAACAAAAGAATACGGCAATCGATTAAGTAACGTAGTTCCGTACTCTTTTAACAGGGCACAGTTTTACAAATTAATTTTAGATTATATTTCATTCTCCAGGGAGTTTCTGACTGTTCGATAGAACTTTACAAAACGTTTCTTACCTATGTATCGATGAACATGTTTTACAAAAATCCTTTGTCACATCAACAACCCGAAAACGTAGCTCTTCAAATTCAGAGTTCCATCTTAGTAAGCTAACAGTTGCCGTTTATGAAAGGAGTTTTCATTTCCAAGGCTACGGATGCCTTCGATTTCTGCAAGACCAATACCAAACTTTCTCCCCGATGAAGCGAGAGCGCGCAGTGGAGGACGAGGGCTCAATATCAGGCTCTTTGATGACGCGACGCTCATTACAGCCACGGGACAATCCTAAACGTCCACAAAACTCCGCAGCAGAGTTATATCTCCTCTTTGATCTCGCAGCGTAATCCAAAAAACCAACACATGAAAGACCTTTGAGATTATTCAATTCATCGTAAAACTCTCCCTTCAAGGATTCATTATCGGCGGTTCAATTTAATCTTCAACCAGAGACGAGAAGTGTATACAAGCACTTTTACACAGCCCCTATAAATTGCTTTTTTGCCTCCAGAACACGCCCTTCCGATGGGAGGCAAAGCGAGCGTGGTATACACAGGATAAAAAGGGTATTTATTGGCAGAACAGCGGCCCAATTATGAAGGGCGGTAAAAACAGAAAACATTGTGTAGCATTGTTAAGAACAGTACCAAGCAATGTTTTAATTTCCATTTGTTTCGAAGTCACAAAGATATATTTTTTGAAATTTCAGAACTTTGGAATCTTTAATGTACTAATTCTGTCTAAAGATTTAGTATGTTACAAAACAGAATTTAGGCAAAACTATTAAAATGAAATATGATAATATATTAATTCTAGTACACACATAATATTCTTTGAAATATAGATAGAAAGCTATCAATGAATCAGGTAGAAGTTACTATCATGTGTAAAACATACTCAGAAAGAAAGTTTACATGTAAAACAATGATAAGTTTAATAATTTAAAAGTGTCGTTCAAATATTCCTAGCACATTTGACGTTGTCGTAGCAAGCAAAAAAACATACAAAAGTAAAGCAATAAGCCAGCAGTAACGTATACAATTCTTAACATTTCGCTACATATGCACCACACTGTAGATCATCTTCTTGAATGCATTTATTAGTAGTAAATTAGAGGCATGTATTGCACAAGTAACTAAACCACAAAACAACGTATATCATGTATCAATGTGTCAATACGCGGACAAGCATCGAAAGTATACAAAAAATTAACAAAAAAACAACAACACACAGCGTTGCTGGGGCGTAACATCTTTTTTTGAGAATTTCAATCGGAGCTGGAAATGAAGTGCGCGAGCGGCTGACAGAGCCATTTCGCCGTGTTGAGACTTCGGCGTCCGTCATTCGCTTGTCCACGGGGCTGTCAAAATTCGGGCAAGACGCGTCGCGACATAGTGAGGGGACGCGGCGGGGCGGGGCCACATAGCGGGGCGGGGAGCCGAGGCGGAGCGGGATAGGGAGACGTGGCGAAACGGGGAGCCGGGGCAGGGCGGGGTGGGGGGTGTCGCGGCGGGGAGACGGGGCGGGGCGTGGAGGGTGGAGCGACGCGGCTGAGCGGAGAGACGTGGCGGGATGGGGTGGGGAGACGTGGCGGGGCGGGGAGACGTGGCGGGGAGGGTCGAAGCGGCGGGTCGGGTCGAAGAGGTGGGGCGGGGAGACGTGGCGGAGCGGTGAGACGCGGCGAGCCGGGAGACTTGGCGGGGTGGGGAGCCGTGGCGGGACGGGGAGACGGGGCGGGGCGGGGAGACGTGGCGGGACAGGGAGAGACGGTGGGGCAGGGAGAGACAGCGGGGCGGGGAAACGTGGCGGGGCGGGGAGACGTGGCGGGTCGGGTCGAAGAGGTGGGGCGGGGAGACGTGGCGGGACGGGGAGACGTGGCGGGGAGACGTGGCGGGGCAGGGAGAGACAGCGGGCGGGGAAACGTGGCGAGACGGGGAGACGTGGCGGGGAGGGCCGAAGCGGCGGGGTGGGTCGAAGAGGTGGGGCGGGGAGGAGCGGGGCTGTGCGATGTGGGGCGGTTCAAAGTGGGGGAGGGGAGACGCAGGGTGACAGGACGTGGCGGGTGGGTGCGGGGTGACGCGGGGCGTCGTTGGCGCCGCCTCGCCCCCTGCGACTGGACGCGCGGCGCCGCTCGCCTGTCACAGCCACGTCATCCACCCCCGCAACATCTGCGGCCCCGCCCACTCCCACGCCGCCCGCCGCTGTCATCTGGGCGATGCGTTGCGGAAACAAGTTCGACGCTTTCCAGTTTTTCGGCGCGGGGGATCTTTTGTAAGACAATAAAAGTGATAAAATGTTAGCAGTTGTGGAATATATGTAATAAATAAATTTTGTGAAAGTCATCTCTTAAAAAATATGCATATTACATTCACGAACTATTTGTAAGATATTCAACACAAGGTAATATTAATTATCTACCAAATAATTAAAACTACACAGTTGTTCCATAATGACTTTTGTTTAAGTTTACTCACCCATGCTGTCACCCAAGACATTCTTGTCTTGGCTTTGCATGTCAGTCTTGAAACCTATTGCATCATGTTCTTCTTTCTTTCATGCGTTTATTTGCTTTCATTTTAATTCTTTTTACACAGTAAAAAGTGGTAATGAATCATGGCAAAGGTCTTTAAAATGTACAGTGGGTTGTAATAAAAAAAGTTCAAAATTTAAAAATTCCCCACAGTAAAATTGCCCCTTCAATTCTTCCTACAAGCAGCTCCTTCAGGAATATTTCAGCGCTACTTCGTCATCGTATGGTCGTGAGGAAATTATGATAAAGATAGGCTGACAAAAAACAACAAATTTTAGAGGCCCGAATCCTGGAAATGTGTACCATTTATCCGTTAATACTAATACTGTTCATTTATCTGCCTGAATGCTTTTCTAGCAGTGACCAGTACTAGCATCTTAAGTACATTCGTTTTTATCAAAACGGATGTTCTGATTGAAACTCTGACAATTTCGTGAAAATCGTTTAATTTTTGAGGGCACTTAAAATGAACCCCAAAAGATCTTCATTCTGCAATCTTCCTCTTCGATTGCTTTTCTTATTTTTATCGTTCAAAGTAAAATTCATTTAATTGTGCGGGGAAAGTTTCATTTTTACGTAAAGTGTAAAATTGGTACGCACACATTTACGTAAACTAAAGGTTTTGTTTTTGAGGAAATCGATTTTGCAAGAAAGACATTTTAAATGAAGTCACGAAGTATTCAAAATATAAATTGCTTTCAAGCACAAACCGCTTTGAAAACCAACTACTTTACATGTATACTTATACAAAATTTCTAGAAAATCTGCTCTGAATTTTAAGTTAAGTCAATCTATTCCCACAGAACCCAATTAACCTACGTACAAGGAATCGCGGAATTGATGTTCTCCGCTGATTGAGACGGCCCGGAACGATTTTTCGATTTGTACTTTCAACACTCGCAAATTATGCGTATCGCAAAAACCACCTTCGATAATACAACTTCGATTACATGACATGTTCCGTTCAAATGTAAAGTCAAATTTGGTCACTTTGAAAGTTGATCACGCTCCTCGAATTGAAGACGAAATTTTCTAAATCTAAGTAAATCCCTGATACAAAATCGACCAGAAGTTTCAGTTGTAAAATATTCAAGGACGGAAGTAAATAAAATACAATATTGAAACTCAAATAAATAAGTAAAAACTCTTTTCTAGAAACATCAGATTGTCATCAAAATAATTTGGACTGCGATGAAATGTTAATTAGGCCCTAAATGTCGAACAGTTGCTGAATTTCTGATTTATTCTTTAACTTAGAGGTTGTGTGCCTTTTTTTTGACGGATAATATTTCACTTTTTCATCCGCTCTTTTTGAAAGCAAAAACATATCCACGGTTAAAACTTTATTTAAGGCTACGGTTTGTTTTCATTTTTTCCAATGCCTTAATTTGACAAACTGTCTTCTGTAATTTTTCTTCAACAAACATGTAGAAAAATGAAGATATTTGATATTGATCAGATAACAACACGTTCAACATCAAAGAAACACGAAAGTTGTCTTGACTTAAGTTATTATGTGATATTCTGTTGTTTTGATTTCGAATTCCTGGATCTTTTATGTCATGGATTGTAATATTTATTTTATATGATCAGTTTCTAATTTTAATGTGACCTCATGGCGTATGATTACTTGGTACATACTAGGTAATCATACGCATTAAAGTATACAACTTTATTGGCTTTGTATAATCCATTTAACAATGTAACAATTTTAAACAAAAAAGTAAATATTATTAAAAAAGGATTTCTTCCAAATGCATGACGACAAATGTCACTGGCAATGAGATGTCTGTGTGATGGAAACATGAAGGCTATCAAAGATGTATGGAAGTCCATTAGATGAAGTGCTGAGATAAAATGGGTAAATTTGACTGAATGGATCAACCCGTCATTCAACATTAAACGAAAAATTCTTCACTGAACGATCGATATGTAATTAGCTGATGGAATACAGGCCCATCACAGGTTAAGCGGCAACATTAAAAGATTAAAGATAATTAAAATGTGCAATCTGCCAATTATGCACGATTTAGCGCAATGCAAAAGCTATGATCACTTAATCATCTGGAACGATTTTAGTAAAAGTCAATCTCGAGAGCGCCTTGACGTAACCAATATCCATCACCCGGTTCGCAGTTATTCATTTGCACAATTTGATGAAGTCGTTAGTACGTAAGTGCGGTTGGCGGGATCGATTCTTCTTTGCCTCGCTTTATTCTCTGAGTAAAAAGTACCGCAGCGAACTTTCATAGATCTCTCTGTTTTATGGCACGATCTATCGGTTTTGTTATCCAGATACATCAAAGAGTAAATATGATAGATGTGTGTGTAGATAAATGCGGTTATGCCATAGAACGAAAGTTTGATTTGTGAGTCTTACACACGAGAAAGCATTCTTTCGATGCCAAAGTCATTTAACAAAAGATTGTCTTGAGAGCGAAGATGTGTTTTAAATTTTCCTCCCTCTATTTGTTCGAAAGTTATCATCACCCTCACATTATTATTTTCATTGTTGTTATTATTATTATTATTGTTGTTGTTTTCATTATAGCTACTAGGATGGCTCTTTGCCAGCGTACTATAGTGCGATTTTTATAAAGCTGCCTCTCCTAGCTGTAAAGGAAAGCTACAACTATTTTTGTCTCGACCTGGAGTCAAACCCGGGACCACACCACGGGAAGCTACAGTGCGATTTTTATAAAGCTGTCTCTCAAGGCCCGTCTTCACGATGGAATATATCACGGCATTTCGCGTCTTCCCCGGTACATGTCGCTTGATGTCGCATGTTCGCGACCGTATCAATAATTGTTTTGGTTTTTCATGCGACATCTAGCGGCACAACCGAGAAATACGACAAATGCCGTGATATATTCCATCGTGCAGACCGACCTTGAGAGACAGCTTTATAAAAATCACACTGTAGCTTCCCGTGGTGTGGTCCCGGGTTTGACTCGGGGTCGAGACAAAAATAGTTGTAGCTTTCCTTTAAAATTGTCCCATATTCTGGGCTGTGTGAAGAAACGAATTAAAGCTCAGGCAGGGGGATCTTGCTGTTACGGTGAAAGGAACACGTCATGTTTGCTACATGTCGCTCTTACCCTCAAGCATGGGACTTCAACTAGGTCCAGGCAACTGGTCAGCAAAGTGGGACTATCGACCCAAAATGCCGAATACAATTTATTCTTTTTTTACGTAGATATATTTTTATTAAAAAATTGGGTAGGGTAAATAAAATTATGATCTTTGCAACTCTGTAAATCGAGTATTTCAATTACCCATTAGTAAGTTAATATGGGTCTAAGTAACTTTAAGATTTCATCATCAAGAACCATATAAATAACATGGAAATATCTTTTAATTCTAAGTTGTCAAGTATTAAGCCCTAGTTTTTGTGTGACCCAAATGCTTTTTGTTATTCACACATATTAACTAGATTTTTGTAAACTATGTCAACAAATTACATTTTTGTACTTCCAATATCGAGTTTCTGTTTTCTCGATTTTTGCAAAAAATTAAAAATAAATGCCTATGTTTCACCTGAATTCTTGTTTTGCATTCTTCGGACATTTTAAAAATTTAATTAGTTCATTTTGAAAGAGATGGAGAATGCAATATTGTCTCACTCTTTAAGTGAAAAATAACAGATTTCATTCATTTCTTTCTGTGGACATGTCCCCAAATTTCTTTCTGTTGACATCTCACTGACTGCAATGGAAATAAACTGAGAAAAAATAATTATCTGCCAGCGAGATACCTGTCTACGCAAACCCACATTTTTACGGCAGTGTCTGTGCTTTGTTTGGCATACAAATAGTGTGCTCGTTTATCATTTCTTAAATATTAACCTTCCTTTGACAGAATCAGTACTTGCTAATTCTTCATTAAGTGGGTTCTACTGTATCGTAAAATGAAATCTCGGAAGTGGGATTCGAACTCACGTCCTCAGATGATCTGAATTCTCCCAACCTGTTTCACCAGGCAAGGTTAAACTTGAGTCTGGCGCCTTAGACCTCTCGGCCGTCCTGACTCACCTGCATATTTTTGTGAAAACATACTGAAAGGTAACAGAATTTTTAAAAAAGCGGTGATACGACAATATTGAAAATCCTTAAAAAGCAGAATACCAAATATATAAAAAAGGTAAGTTAAGCGTTTTAATTAAAATGTGACGTAATAAGTTTAATATTTCTACGAAAAGAATCCAATAAAGCAAAAATTAAATCATCCCGACCTATCTTTTCGGTGGGTCTGGGAGGAGCCCTTCATTCTTTTAAATTTGAACCCACATTTTTAAGGCTGTGTTATCAAAAATTCAGTTGATTTCAAAACCATAAGAAACTAAAATTACAAATCTATTTTTACAGTTTTATAAATACAATACAATTAGTACTGTACAGTTCTTGGCAAAAAGTTTTTTTTAAGTTTTTTAAAACCTCGTGACAGAACACCATTATTTACACCGAGCGAAGTGGCTCGGTGCGTAGCGCAATCGGTTCGTCAGTTCGCAATCGGGAGGTCCGTGTTCTATTCCCAGGCTGTGCATCCTGACCGGGGTTTTCATGGTTTTCCTTGACCTTAAGGCGAATGCTGGTTCCAAAATTTCACGAACACATCCCACTATCCCACCAACCACCTCCCACCATCATCCTAATCCTTCACCTCTTCCCATTATCCTATCACCTCATAATTCATTAAAATTACAATAATAAAATAATAATAATAACTGACAGCGGGAACAAAGTTGCTCGCGTCCGTGATCTACCACACGTCCACATGGGCCATGCTAAATGAGCGATACGCACTTGACCACTTGTCAGCGTCTCACCACTCATTATCATAATTTCATCTCCTATTCCTCCAGGCTAACAATCCTAGGGCATTAAAATGCGGATACCCCCTACAGAAAAAGTAACGTTCACCCGATAATCAAGTCTGAGCTCTGGTGAGATGCACGTATTACGTGGCCCCATGATGGCCGATTCGTGAAACAAAAAAATGTTCACATTAATATTTTGATATTTGAGGAGTGCGCAAAGCGAGGATTACCGGGAAGACGATAACCGCCTTGGAGTTGGGTCGATCGCCGACGAGGTCCTTGGCGTGCGCGTGAGCGTGAGCTTGAGCGTGGGGGCGTGCACGCAGAACGAGGGCGTGGGTTCGCACTGGGCGTTGGCGCTGCGGGCCGCGCGGCGCGGCGTGCTCCCTCGTTAGCGACTGAGTTTTAATTAGCGAGCGTTCGTGCTCCGGACGATCCCCTCCCCCTTCACCCTCCCCCTTCACCCTCGCCCTTCTCCCTCCCCCTTCACCCTCCCTATCTGCCCACCCCTTCACCCTTCTCCTTCACCATCCCCCTTCACAATCCCCTTCATCCTCCCCCTTCGCCATCTCCTTTCACCCTCCCCCTTTACCCTCCCCCTTCACCCTACCCTTCACCCTCCCCGCGGGAGCGGCAGAAGGTGGGTAGCGGGTGGGGAGAAACTGGGTAGAGGGTGTGGAAGAGGGAGCGAAGCTGGGCAAGCACGGCGCCGCCGTGCCCTCGCGGACGCGGTGCAAGTGTACGAGAGCATAGAGTGCGATTTTTCCAACTTTGCCCCTCCTGCACCGTTCGATTGATTCATTTGTCCCTATCACACTTTCTTATTCCGTGTTCCGTTCCACCGCGTCGTTCTCCTGTGTGCTAGGCGCTCGTACACAGCGTCTGCAAGAACTCGGCACCGTCTTTGTGCAGCTTCGCTCTCTTTCTCTCTCCCACCCTCTCCCGCTCACTCGGGGTGCACGATCATTACAGTCTTCACGATGGAATATGCCACGGTATTTCGCGTCTTTCTCAGACGTGCCGCTAGATGTCGCATGATCGCAACCGTATCAAACAGTGCTTGCGATCATGCGACATCTAGCGGCGGGACCGAGAAAGACGCGAAATGGCGTGTGATATTCCCTCTTGGTCATAGGGGCTTGAGGGGCAAAGTTATTATACTCGCACTATGGCACCCGGGAGAACGACACGGTGAAACGACACACGGAATAAGATAGTGCGACAAGGACAGAATCGAACAGGACAGAATATCTGCATGTGTAAATCTACCCAAGTGTGGATATACTCGGAATCCCATGTGTATACGTCGTACCTGTGTTCAATGTAATTGTGGGTACCGTTTTAACTGCTGATGTACTGCACACTCCGGATGATCCCTCTCCTCGCTCCCGACAGAGATTAGAGAGGGAGAGAGAGAGAGAATGAAGCTGCACAAAGACGGCGCCGAGCTCTCGCGGAAGATATGCAAATGCAAGCGCCTAGCACAGAGGAGAACGACATAGTGGAACGACACGCGGAATAAGAAAGTGCGACAAGGACAGAGCCGAACACGACAGACATCTGCTCGTGTAATTCTATACAATCCTGGATTTACGCGGAATCTCATGTTATACGTCGTTCCTGTGTTCGACGTAAATGTGGGTACTGTTTTAATTGCTTAATGTACTGCACATGATCCTCCCTCGAATGAGCGGGAGAGGGTGGGAGAGAGAAAGAGAACGAAGCTGCAAAAAGACGGTGCCGAGTTCTCGCAGACGCTGTGTACGAGCGCCTAGCACATAAGAGAACGAAGCGGTGGAACGGCACACGGATTAAGAAAGACTGATGGAGACAAATGAATCAATTGAACGGGCAGGATAGCCGCACGTTGTAAATCTACACAGCTGTGGATTCAGTTGGAAACTCATGTCATAATTATGTTGTTTCCATGTCTGAGATAATTGTAGTTATGAATTGCTCAATGTTAAAACATTCCGGACGATCCCTTCCCCGTCTACTCACCCCGTGGCAGCGGGGCTGGTGGGGAAGAGGGTGGAGGAGGGGGGTGGGGAAGGGGTGGTAAAGAGAGTGGAAAAGGGGTGGAGAAGGGGTAAAGAAGAGGAGGGTAAGGGGTGGGGAAATGATTTGGAAAGGGTGGTGAAGGGGTGAGGAAATGGGTTGGGAAGGATGGGAAAAGAGGTAGGGAAATAGGTTGGGAAGGGGTGTGGAAGGGGATGAGGAGCATGGGGAAGGGATGGATAAGGGGATGGAGCAGGAGGTTGGGAAGGGTGGGAAAGAGGTTGGGAAGACCGTGAGGAAGAGCATGGAGAAGGAGTGGAGAGAAGGGTGTGGGGAAGAGGGTGAGGAGAAAGGGGGATGGAGAAGGGGGTAGAGAAAGAGCGGGGAAGGGAATGGAAAAGAGGGGGGAAGAGAGAGCGAAGCTGTGCAAACGAGGCGCTGCCGTGCCGTCGCGGACGCTGTGCAAACCTACGAGCGCCTAGCACCCGGGAGAACGACATGATGGAACGACAGACGGAATAAGAAAGTGCGACAGGGACAGGATATCTGCACGTGTAAATTCACCTAACTCTGATTTATTCGGAATCGTATAAGTCGTTCCTGTGTTCGACATAAATGTGGTTTCTGTTTTAACTGCTGAATGTACTACACACGCCGATTGATCCCCCTCCCCGAAGGAGTGGGAGTGGGTCGCAGAGAGAGAGAGAGAGAGAGAGAGAGAGAGAACGATGGCCACGCCGAACTCTCGCGGATGCTGTGCAAATACTATATGAGCGCCTAGCACACATGAGAACGGCATTGTGGAACGATATATGGAATAAGAAAATTTGGCGTGGAAAAAATTAATCAATCGAACGGAACAGGATAGCTGCACGTTGTAAATCTACACAACTGTGGATTAACTCGGCAACTCATGTCATAATTATGTTGTTCCTATGTCCGAGATAACTGTGGTTGTGTACTATTTTCATTTCTGAATGTGCAGCACATTCCTCCCCTTCCACTCCATCCTCCCCGAGGGAGCGGCGGAGGGTGGAAGAGGGGGAGCGATGCTGGGCACAAGCGGTGCCGTCCCCTCGCGGGCGCTGTGACCCTCGATCCGTCGCATTCGTCGCTCCAGAGGAAGATCAACAGATTCTTCAAGATGATATCGACACTCTTTTTCTTTTTTATTTAAGGTCGCATCAACTACTAGGTCATTAGCGACCGCTATTCGATGTATTGTTATGGTGTGAGGATGAAACGATATGGTGATGATAGGGGAGGAAAGGACGAACACATACAACCATGCCCGAGGTGGGAGTCGAACCCGCGACCCCACGGCCCAAGATCACTATGGCACTACTGTCTTAGCGGTCTCGGTCACGGGCCAATCGACACTTTTAAAATGGGCGCACGATAATCGTATGAAAATTAATGCTTCTAAAATAAAATCTATAACATTTACTCGTAAACTGTCTACATCAAAATGCAACTACATCCTCGAGAATCAGGTAATTCCATGTACAGATAGTTGTAGATACCTGGGAATCATTTTAAATAGTAAGTAAACTTGAAAAGAACAGGTGAATTTAGCACTAAAATCTTGGTGAAGTCTTCACTTTGTAATTAGAAATTTAAAAGGAGGAAATAAGAAGTCCAAAGATTTAGCATACACGTCATTGGTCACACCTTTACTCGAATACACCGGGAGCTGTTGGGATCCGTATAGGACTGGGAAAATACAGAGCATTCAATGCGTTCAGAAACGAGCGTCTAAGTTTGTTGTAGGCAAAAACATTAAAGATCAGCAGGAGCAGATCTAGGGACTGTCGGTGCCTCTACAATACTTTGCGCAAAATGTGAGCTGTTCCAAATAAAGCAGCATTATTATTATTGTTATTATTATTAATATTACTATTATTATTATTATTATTATTGTGATATACCAGAACGGGACATGGTTTATTCATAATATTAGTTGTATACGGGGCGACTAAATGGACTTGTAAAATGGCGATATCCGGCCCTAGTAACGCCAGCGCAGAGGGTTGCTATGGTGCAGGGCAGGTAAATAAACTAGCTGCAAGCCTCGTAGGTGCCGGAACGCTGGCTAGATCGATATAATAAAGAATATGTGATTGGTCGAAAAACGTATGACGGACGAAGGCGCGGCTACATGGGGTTGTAAGAAATGAGCGGGTTGGCGGGGGACAATTAGACTTTCTGGTGTTTACCGCCGTGTTTTGGAAAAATAGAACGTGGGACGCTACCGACCCATCAAGGGTTGCAAAATACAGAAAAACATTCATTCGGACTTGGAGCTTCGTTGAGTGCAGATCGTTACAGTCTGACTCAGAGTGGTGGAGTGTAGGTCGTGAACTCGGCTCTTGAGTTTCGTGGAGTGCAAATAGTGTGCGGACCTTGTAGTTGAAAGTGAGACTTATACATTTTCGTGCGAAAAGTAACAGTCGTCATCGGACTTAGAAATTATTTGCCGGAGTACATCCGCGGACTTGGGCAGTTTTGGGTGTTCACCGGACGATAGTTCGAACATTAGTATTTTATTAAACTCGTGTGAAAGATTATAAACCTAAAGCGTCGGAAAGAACTTAGCTAGATTTTATGCAGTGTGGACTGGATACTTCAGCAACCGCGCAAGATCAGAAGACAGAAGAGCGACTCGGATTCATCGGCCAAGTGAGAAGCGTCTTCGGAACGAGCGGGTCGGCAAGACGGTAACATATACTGCAGTATATTAAAATAATATCTTTTAAAAGGGGTCATGGCCATTAAGTAATCTGTTAAAATTAACATTGAATAAATTGTTAAATTTTGTTCTTTGGAAAAAGAAAAGAGTCTGTTCATTTGTCAATCATAAGCTTCTAATTAGTTGGAAGCAGAGAATTTCCATATTTCAGATTCCACGCCAGGCTGTACAGTCGGCAGATCAGGTAATCGGCTATCTTAGCGATAGCGAATACATGTAATCCGAATCCATCGGCCCAAGCTAGCTGGATGCCCATATAATTTTGACAGAATTAAATAGGGAAAAGTTAGTATTAGTTTATGTCACCTGTTCCTGGCGCCCACATCTTTCTATAAATTCGGAACAGGTCAAACTCACGACAACGTATTACGAAGTGAAGGATGAAGGTATATTTCATTATTATTATTATTATCACATGCAGGAGCCAAGCAGACAAGAGAACAACTCGCAGAATAAGAAAAGTGACCCAGGCATAGGGTAGATCAACATTGTATTTTTGAATCTAAACATTGTGGTGTATCGCCCACAAGTACCAATTGCGTGTAGCTCACACTCTGCAGCATCTCCGTCCGGGAAGATGTGGAAAATAGTGGTACACGTACTGTTTCTTCCGCAATAAAGTTTTACCCTGAAATTGTGTTTTTTGTTGACTACCTAGGGGAACTTAGTTTCGGAATGCGCCTCGTACACGCAAAAGCACTCGTAGTTAACAGTTCCGACCCACCACTCTGGTACCGAGACAAGGGTTTTTCAGTTCTAGCGCTCTAACATTTGCATGTTGAACATTTACATCATTATCACTGTTTGTTGTTCTCTCAGCATAAAAAAATATTTTTATTATCCAAAAAATAATAGGATTTTTATGTCGAATTTAAGAAATATCCTAAGACTTCAGAAAATTCTATTAGAAAAAGACAAGCTGTTATTTTGATAATTTTGTTTCGTGTAGAGACGAGGCTGTGTTGCCATGGAATTATAACTAAATTTTTCAGAGTTTATGTTCCCGTAAAAAACAACTCTAGTTTTTTTCATGTTCAACGGTAACAAATTGTGAAAATAGCTTTTGATTATTTCAGTAAACCCCTTTTTTTCCTTTTTCGGTTAGATTGTTGCATAGCAATGTTTGCTCAAGGTTAATCAGATAATGCATCAGCCAACTGTTTTATTAACATGACCTTTTAACGTTTTCCTAGCGGAGAGCAGTTAAAGTTGTAAGATCTGTTAAATAAAGGGGAAATTATTTCCAAACAATTTGTTACCGCAACAAAACGACTGAATGTCATTTTGAGTATTATTCTTCCATTTTCCCCAACAAATCCTGATCTACAGACAAAACACGAATCAATATCTCTTACGTAACTTAATATACACCTCAGGTTTTGCCTTGCGAGAAAAGACGCAGGCGGTGACCGAAAAGATCGCATGCTGCAAAGGACTTTTTTTTTTTAATAAAAACTGCGTCATTGATTCTAGCGCTTTTTTGTTCGCGGGCGCAAGGTTGAGTATCGTGAGATACGGTGGCGGTGCTTGCGGTGAAACAATAAATCAGATGTCAAGCAGCGGAGCGACACGGAAGCCGACGGGATTTTCAACGTGAAATACGGCCAGCGCGGCGAGCGATGCTCTCGGCCGCACCGGCGCCGCACACCGCGTCAACACAACACGGCCCCGCTCCACGCCACGGCCCACGCTCGGAAGGTGGAGCGCCGTCGACTATAAAATGGCCGTGCTACGTCACACACTTTCTCGCATGGCTTGTAAGTTTTGGAATTTTGGAAAATTCAACGAGTTTTACGACAATCGCGGCCCACGCTCCAAAGGCGAAGCGCCACCAACTATAAAATGGCGGTGCTACAACATCACACACTTTCTCGCATGGCTTGTAAGTTTTGGAATTTTGGAAAATTCAGCGAGTCTTACGACAGTCACGACCCCCCTCCACGACACGGCCCACGCTCGAAAGGTGAAGCGCCGCCAACTATAAAATGGCGGTACTACAACAACGCACACTTGCTTGCATGATTTGTAAGTTTTGAAATTTTGGGAAATTCAGTGATTTTTACGAATATCACGGCCCTCCCACCCCATGGGCCGCGCTCGAAAGGTGAAACGCCGCCAACTATAAAATGGAGGTGCTACAAAGTCGCACACTTTCTCGCTTGATTTGTAAGTTTTGAAATTTTGAAAAATGCAGTGAGTTTTATGAAAATCACTGCTCCCCCTCCACGTCACGGCCCACGCTCGAAAGGTGAAGCGCCGCCAACTATAAAATGGCGGTGACACAACGTCACACACTTTCTCGCGTGATTTGTGAGTTTTGAAATTTTGGAAAATTCAGCGAGTTTTACGAAAATTGCATCTTCTTTCATTTTTGTTAACGTGTAGTCGACTCCAGTTATAGTGATCTTCTGGGGACTCACATTTTTGGTTCACTGCATTAGAGGTTCTCTATATCCAATGATGTAAAAATTAAATAGAATTTCTCCACAATTATTGATTTTATTAGTATAGACATACAACAAAATACAATGAACAGCTTGAAATGAATATTTCAATATCTTTATTTGTTCTTAAAAAATCAATAATTTTCTATTGTTTGCTTTATACATTTTTCATTAGTAATTTCTGTAGATTCTTCTGCAGAGTTCATGCTCTCTCTCTCTCTCTCTATACTTGATTCGGCAATGTTTACTGTCTCTAAGTGTCGTAATGCAGTTTTGACACTCTTTAATGCCTCTTCCACTGTTGGAACACCATCCCACTCTCCGAAGGTCCTTTTTCTCGAATAATAACACACAACATCCTTTCGCGGGATGGCGTAAGTGACAAATGAAACTGATAACTTTCCTCCGCGTATTGCTCTCTGAATCTGAATCAGTGAAATTGCCACTGATTCAATCAGTGAGAGCCGAAGTCACTGATATGTTCAGTCGAAATGGATAGTTTCGCTGACAATCAGCGATTACGCGAACCTTTTCGTAATGACCTCCAGCATTTCACTGATCGTCAGTAGTAAAAGTGTCGCGCCACCATCGCTCACTGATCGTTCAGTCGTCTCGTGCAATTAGTGTCACACATTTCACCGATTCAAACAGTGAAGTTTCACTAATTCAAAAAATGGACCCAATTTTCACTGAATTTGTTCAGACCAATTCACTGATTGTCAGTGGCAGGGTTATAACTGACGCCATCAGTGAATAGTCACTGTCAATCAGTAGTTATTCACTGATTCAGACTGAGAGGGTGGGAGGTGTCACTAGAATGTGGAAGTCACGCACTTCCCATCGCCTACGTAGAAGACAATACGCGTTGTCCCACGAAATATAACTCCAAGCTTGAAACTGAAGCAAGCAATCGCGCGTCGCCGCCGCCACCAGTTGTAGCCTCGAACGTTAAAGCAATCGACAGCACTATCGATCTTCTGCGCCTGGGCAGTTCAAGTTTCGCATCTCGCAGTTCAAGTCTATCTTTTAATGAAAAAAGGTGGGTTAGGTTCCTAGATACCGAAAAACTTTAAAGAAGAAGGGAAAAATATCCGACAAACAATTGCAGTAGAAGTGAGTAAGAGCTACTACAAGCAGAACTCACAATTAATATCACAAAGATAATAAATAAAAAAAATATATGAAACATGTTTCTAAGTTGAAAGATTCTTTTTCATCACCCACCTCGTTCTAATATTTGGTAAATATGGAAGAGTTGCTGCTTCTATTTCTCCCTTAAATTTAGAAGATATTTCCATGTTCGGATCACATTCGAATGCCCTTTCAATTAGAGCTTGACGTTTTAGAACACCATTAACCAATTTTAAGTTGCTCCAGGATGGATTTTCGCTTCCCTACTTCATCTTTACGTTCGACGTTTTCTTCACTGATGATTTCTTAAAAGCTCTTTGTCAGTGAGGTCATTATAATGAGAGTTGCACAGATCCTGAATGACTTTTCTGTTCATTTGCCTAAAATCTTTATCTCCAATTTGACGCAATTAAATTGAATTATTTTACAATTTTGTAAACTATTACTATGAATTGACATTCTAGCTTTGACACGTTTGCAGAACGTGATACTTTGAGCTCCGGTTCTTTTGAGTTCGCTTCCCAGATTACGCTGATAAAGGAAATGGAATATGCCCACTTTCAAAACAAAATGTAGTACGACCAAAAGACGAACTCGCAAATGTTGAAGTCGCAATGTTAAAACCGGTAGCATTTCTCAAATCTAAAAAATGTTCGGAACTTGCGAATAGCGAATTCGCGGAAGTCAAGGTATTACTGTAATTAAATTTATGTTCATGAATATTTGAGATCAAGAAGAAATTAAAATTGTTTCTGAATATTGGACAATATGGATTGTTAGATGAAAGTACTACGCCTTGCTTACTAATTTTGAGGGTTACAAATAATGTTTTTTTTGCATACGAATCTAGTTATTTACGTTATAAATGTTAATAAACGTTTCGTTGTACCCAAATCAATATTCAAATAATTTTTATTTTCTCTGAAAATTCATAGGCGCAGAAAAAACATTTTTGCAGGCTAGTCGTCCTACATTCTGTGCTGCAAAAAGGAGCGATAATTTCTCCCACTGGAGCTCTCATTCACAATTCACTTTAACGGATGGTTAGCGAACACACACGCATTTGGCGAAACAAAACTTTTTCTAATAGACCATTAAATGCCCCTAATTGTCCAGCTTTGTTAGCAAAGTTAGGTAAAATTGTCCCACTGGGAACTAAAAAACAAACTGACCGCATTCGACATTGCCGTGTCAGTAACTTAGAAAAAACACTCAATACAGCCGTCGTCTCTCGTAGAGGAAATTACCTATTCCACTCTAGTTAAGAAGCCCTGAAAACAAGTGGCCATTTTGCAGCAGGCACATGCAGTATAGATAGATAGATAGATAGATTTATTAGTTCGCTTTGAGCTAATGCTCGGTGGCAAACATGACAATTAGAATTAGAACAATAAAAACCATTAACAATTATAGTTACCATTAGAATTAGAGGATATCCTAGTTCTAATTAATTTCTAGTTATCTCTAAATTGACTACTAGTTTCACTAACACTTCACTTCACTACACTACACTGCACTCCCCTTCACTACACTACACTCCCTCCCCTTTCACTACACTACACTTCACTTCACTGTATAACGCTAATATGTAATAATAATAAAAATAACAAAAACTATATACAATAATAATAAATTAAGAATTATACCAAAGCTAAAAGCAGTGTTAATAATGTTGATATTTATATCAGTAATAATAATAATAATAATAATAATAATAATAAAGGTAATTGTCTCAGTATTGATAGTGATCTAAATAGAATTTAGTATGTTTTTAAATTTGCCTACATTAGAAGGAAGAGCCTCCAGTGCTTTTGCAGGTAGTTTGTTCCAATCTACTATAGTGCGATTCACAAAGGAGAACTTACCTACATCAGTTCTTTGCTTTCTACATCGTATTTTCCACGGATGGTCACCTCTGCTTTTGTAATCTGGTTTATGCAATCTCTTACCGATATCTGCCCATGCTGTGTCTCCTCTGTAAGTCTTGTACATTACGCATAAACGCGCCCGTTCTCTTCTCTTAGATAAGGACTCCCATTTTTCTCGTTCATCAACAATGCGCCCATGATTTGAAAACTTACCGGCCCGTTTTTGAATTTTATCTAACGCCTCAATTTGCCCTTTCCTGTACGGGTCCCAGCATGCTGATCCGTATTCTAAAATAGGACGAACAAGTGTAGTATATGCTAGGGATCGGGCATTTGGACTACTATTTTTTAGGATACGCATTACAAAGTGAAGTGCTCTCCAGGACTTTTTTACCGTATTGTTAATATGATCCGACCAATCCAAGTCGCTTCTCAGGACCAAACCCAAATACTTACAGCTTTTTACACGTGGTATAACGTTGGTTCCTAATTCATAATTGGAGTGTACATTTGAACGACACTTGGTAAAACAAATGAATTTACTCTTTTCCGGATTTAACTCCATCTTATTTTTGCACGCCCAGTTCCATAAACAGTTTAGATCGTTCTGTAAAACATTTTCATCCGAAGATGAGCCAATACTCCTATATATTATACAATCATCGGCGAAAAGTCTAACTTCCGATTTTATTCCAGTTGCAATGTCATTAATGAACGCTAATCACGTATTGATCAATAGGTATGTTTCTGAAGAGGAGGAAAGTCATCGATTAAATCAAGTACTTAAAAAAAATTCATACTACAAATTGTATTACATGCACAGTTTTACGATGGAATAAGAGACAGATCTGACGGTTGATGCCACTTCACCGGGGCTGCGTCAGCATATACCGTATGACAGACCTGCACAGCATTTTGCACTTTCACTGGCCTCAGGAGCTACGTGCGGGCAACTCGGGTGCAAATGAGAAAATCGATGAAGGGTGGGGATGAGACCCGATCTAGGAGTGGGGACCACCAATCAGAATGCGCAATTCGAAAGATAGCGCGTAAATTTAAAGAGCAATCGGCAAGAACATGACGGTCATATACAGTTCAAGTAATATTATCTTTTGTATTATATTGCAAATGTTTGTTCTCGGTATATGATAGGGCGAAATATGAAACTACAACGAGTTATACATATTAGATTTCGACACCAAGTATTATAATTGCTTGTAGGGCTTATAATGTAATTCGCTGTGCTACAAAGTCACAAAGAGCATGTTATTTTCTTTAAAAATATTAGAAAATGAAAATACATACAGTGGTAGAACACAAAGGTGGATATACACTAGAGCACAGAACGTAAACAGTGAATTATGACCCTGGTAACTTGAAATACTAGACATAATCAATTTAAACAAATGGGCATTTAATTTTGAAACATGGATCATTATTAGACGCCCAGGCATTCAATCTACGCGCCGCGTCATGATACGTCAGACTTCTCCCCTCCCCGCAAAGCTTCCTACTCCCCACTACTTGCACTTTCGGTGCTGCCACGGGCAGGCGATCGGCTCCCAAGTGCAGAATGCCCGCGGGAGCAGGCTTTGTGCAGGTCTGCCGTATGATGACACCGTGTGTCAGATCCTGCTCACGTGACAAAATGTGACGCCGGACTATGTGGTGACTCATGTACACTCTTGTGTGCGCAGAGAGCGGCGGCCAGTGACGCATGGATCTAGTTGAGAGACGTCTATAGACATTTCAAGGACGAAGCCTCTCTTCATCGACGCTGGTTCTTCTTTAAAGAAGTTTTCTCAACATAGAGGAGTTGTGAAATATGCACAATTACTACATGAGAAAAAGAAACGCTCCGAGTTTCCCCTCAGAGAGATTTCGATTATTACTTTCCCGCTACGGAATAGAAAGTTATGTAATGCTGCGTGAAAAAACGGCGACTTTTTTCAAGAAAAACTCTAATTACAGAACCCTGGTAGCGAAAAAGTGGATAAATTCGATCCAAGAAACAAACATCCTCTGTCACGTGGTGTAGCCAGTTGTTTTGTGGATCCTTCATACCGAAAAATTGAGTGACGGCGTTACGTCTGTCTCTCCGTCCGTCTGTGAACAACGCTAGCGGCTAAACAACTCAGTCCATTTTCTTCAAAACTGATATTCCGCAATCGATCTGTCTGATGTCACGGCCCCTTGAATTTGAAACAGATATTTTAATTTGGGGGGTACTTTGCATGAAGTTCCTGGGACATTTCCAATTTTCAAAATTTCCTAAAAAAATAGCGCCAATATTATTATTTTGTTGTTGGATAGTGTGAAGGACGTTTAAGAGAATGGCCCAGGTCTTATGTTCGTTGAAAACTTAATTTTTCGTAAATTGCGAAGTTCAACATTTTTCGGTGTCTTCCTACAACTAAAATATAAAAGATAGTGATTTTTCCCATAATAAAATCTGTTCCTTAATGATAGATTTTGAAATAATGTCATATTCAATTTTTCGAAAATTTTAGTACTTTTCGTGTAATTTTGTGTGAAAATACAAGTGAGAAAGTATGTACTGATTCAGCGTCATTGGTTTTTGCGTCGTTAAAATGGACACATAGTTTAAAACTCGAACAGAAGCACTTCCTCATAGCTATTAACTAAAAAGTTAAGATTTTTTTGAAAAATCAAAGCAAATATTTTATTTTCTTATTAGATTTAAAATAAGCAAATATATGAAGAGAACTATTCATGCTTCTCCCCCCCCCCCCCCCGTGAGACCGCTGTCAGTGGCGCTGTCATCTGGCGATACCAAAACACACTGGTGCCCGCGACGTGCAGACTTGCGACTGACAACAATTGATGAATGCATGTTCAGAATATTAAAGATACAAATTTTCTTTCATCGCCAAATCTTCAAAAAATAAGGACCGAAGGTAAAAGAAACTTTCCAAGGGTCTCATTCGATATCTTCCAAAATTTCTTTACACAATTATATAAAAAGATTGTAACAATTGTATGAATAGGAACTCATAATCCGCATATGTACACAGAAGCAATTTTCTTCCTTACTGGCATTGATTTTTATCATCAGTAAAAAATTTAACAATTAAAAAAGTAATATAAACTGTCTGCTCTTAAAAACCAAGTGGCCAAATAAAAGTAATATCTGATATTGTTTGTGTTACGACAGGCAAAATTTTCTTTTTAATGATTATAAAAAAATGTAACATTTACCTCATTGCAGTAGGATATGTTTTGTACCACAAAATAAGTCAAATATATTCTTTCGTAACTTTCATATCATTATGTTCTTGTTTCGATATTTCACAATATTTTTCGATAATTAAAGAATATAATAATAAAAAGCGTATAACAAGGCGATTAATTTTAATTAAATTCTCTTAACATGCAGTATTTTTTTGTTTTTCTCCGTTGATTACATTAAAAAGTGAAGAGATGAAGAGTAGACAGTTAAAGGAGTAGAAATCATAATGAATGATAATAAATACTATACAATACTTAATACTAATTAGGCCTATATGTCATTTATTTCTTACAATAACTTATTTCAGTTATTTACCTACCTGAGTCTAGGCCGGGCGGTGGAACTTTACAAGAGGGGAAATATGGAGTTTTGACCAACAGAAGGTTTGGCCTATTTCTGCTAAAACGTCTACTAAATACTGATATTAACTACCACGGTGTTTCCTTACCCATTTTTGATTACGAACCTTCACAAGGATTGAGATAAGCCGTGTGCTTTTGCTAAAGTCATACAGAGAAAGTTAGAAAGATTTCAGTGCGTGATGCGAAAGTTTATTTACTTCTCCCTGGAAGAAAATGGTAATGCAACTGTGTGATTGAAATAGTGACAAAAGATCACATTCAAAACTAGTGGTGCTACAACAGCACTTACTTTCCCGTATTAGAGGAAACAGCTAAGTAGTACTGTAATATTGCACTTTATGCGCTACTAACATCTTCGCTTGGAACTCACTATTTCCATTGCAGTGTTGTCAGAACTATGTGAATTCTACAACTTCACAAAAATAGAATGCAAAAGTTTTGTAACCCTGTATTGGAAAAAGAAGCCTGATACCCTGGAAATATAGAAATGCCTTCCATTGGGCCATGATTAGGGAAGAGTATTTTAAAACCATGCAACAAATTCTCTACTCACTACAAATGGTACAGCATTTGGTGCAAAACTAAATATTTGCCTGCAAATATCAACATAAAATAGACAATTATAACTCCTTTTCATACAGCTCCATTAGGTCACAACAATGACACTAATTCACAGATATTCGCGAGCGCAAAGAAAATTCCATTGTTGCAGACCCTGCATTGTCGCTATTCTGAGAGCTATTAATTGTTTTTACTTATTTCAAATATTTCAAAATAAACAATTTCTAAAATATTAATGTATAAGTCTATAACAAAGTTCGAATGTAAGAAACGAAGAAAGAAATAATATACAAAATTGCACATTCTAATTTACGACGCATCCAGCTGTCCGAAGCGCAGTAAATTTACAGCGGCCTATTACGTTTGTCACAAAATTTAAAAAAAACTACTCGTATTTTGAAAAAATTAAGCATGACCGTATTTATTTTATTTATTTATTTGTCAAAAAACAGAAACAATGGCACAGACTTTCCCGTATTAGTTTTCTATTTTCCTGGGTCTTCGCTAGCTATTCGGAATTGCCACATACTCTTTCTTGCCAGCTACCATCTATCATCGCCCAAAGTACATTTTTTTGTCATTTTCTTAATTTTTCGGTTTCCTATTGGTAGAACAGAAACATTAATTTTAGAATATTAAAGAACACAAAAACCTAGCCGTAAATGGCAATTTTCTTTTAAAAATTATGTGCCGTTTAAGAGAAAATGGCGTTTTAGCACTACTAAAAATGCGAAATTTGAAGCTCATTTTCACAGAAAATTTTTGAGTTTTCAAAATACTTTATTTGAAGTTATTTGAAGCACTTACACTCACAAATATAATCATCTTTACAAATTGCGGATAATGTGCATATTAAAGATGTGAGAGATCTTTCAAAAAATTTACATTTATTTAATTTTTGAAAAATACAAAAAAACTCAAAATAAACTTCACGCTATACTAATGAGTGTAATTAGCACTATCCGTTACAAAAGTTTCAAGAAAAAAATTGCAGCCATATACGAGAAAATGACGTTTGAGCATTTCTGAAAATGCCGAAATTTGAGCTACTTTTCACAGAAAACGGTAGTGTTTTCGAGAAACTTTACTTGACATTATTTAAAGCATATATACTCGTAAATATAATAATGTAAAAAAATCGCCGATAATGTAAATATTAACGACGTGAGAGACAAGTAAAAAAATTTACATTTTTGTAATTTTTGAAAAAACCAACCCATAGACCAGAATGGCTTTTATGTCATTGATAGAGTACATTTACCACTATCCCTACCAAAAGTTTAAAGAAAAAATTTGGAGCCGTTTTTGAGAAAATTTTGTTTTTGTAATTTTTTAAAATTGCACATATTGCACGCAATATTGCACGAAAACTCCCAAAATTGTGAAAAACATTTACATGACCTTTATTAAAGAACTCAATATGCAGAACAAATTTTATTTGAAGAAAAAATCTCTATCTTCAATTTTGTAGTTGGAGAAAGACGCCGAAAAAAATTCAAACTTTCACAATTTTCGAAAATTCAGAGCTGTACGTGAAAATCGGACCTATGCCATGTTAAAAAGTGTATTTTCCTCTATTCATACAAGAAATTTAAAGAAAAAATTTGGAGCCGTTTTTGAGAAAATGTTGAAAATCCCCGGGGGGCTTCATATAAAGTACCCCCAAATTTTAAAGAATCTTTTTCAAAATCACAAAGCTTCGACTAGAATCAGATCGACTGGGGAATATCAATTTTGAAGACAATCGACCGAACTGTTTAGGCGCTAGCGTTGACCACAGACGGACAGACGGGCAGACGGGCAGACGGACAGACGGACAGACGGACGGAATGCCGTCAATCGATTTTGAAGTATGAAGAAGCAACAAATCATGGATTTTGACCACACCACGTGTTAGGGGATTTTTTTTCTTAATTTAGCAACTGGTTTTATCCACTTATTCGTTTTCACGGCCCGGCAATTAATTTTTTTCCGACGAAAATTGGCCATTTTTTCGCGCAGCATTACATAACTTTCCCTATACTACGTATATCACTCCGTGTATACGTACGTATACGGGAAAGTAAAAAGGTATTTTAAAAGCATGTACAATAATGACACCAATAATCACAAATTAAGCGAGAAAGTGTGTGATATAGTAACTCCACTAGTTAGTTTCGTGTATACACGGAGTAGCATACGTAGTATAAAAAGGTTATGTAATGTTGCGGAAAATTGTTTTCAAGATTTTACAGGAATTACATATTGAAGAAGAATTAAACTTAGTTTATAAATCCATTTATTTAAAACACCATTTTCTGAATATAAATATTATATGAAAATAAACTAAACCATTGTATTTACTGACAGAGGCTGTACCATTATGTTCTTCAATATTTTCTATACAGTTGGTTAAGTTTGACAAAATTGTTCATCACTGAGAGCGTTGTTGAAATATTTTGATGCTGAAATAATGTTGATGCCATTCGTTTCCATAGCAACAGGGCGACCTTTTTTTCACATGCGTAAATTCTGTGTTACGAAGCACATTAAAAGTCGTGTACGAATAAAAAGGGCAGTTTTATTTATTATTCACCTTATCAAATTGAGGCGCATCTCGTGAATTCCCAGTCCCCCGTAAATTGCATCTACATCGTAATACTTCCATAATCTCTTGGCCTGACTAGTAACTGCGTATTTAATTGAGTACCCCGATGTCACCCCCAAAACAAAGGTACTAGAACCAAGATGGGACCAAGAAATACCTCGAGCAAACAATTTAAGGATACATAATCGGAACAGGTCCAGGGAACCGGAAAAGGCGTCGCGAATCTACACCACCAACCCACGTAAATCAGTAAAACGCAGATGCGTACGCACTGCAGTAACATAAGAACACCGCCATTCAGCTTCAAAAAAATGCTGTGTACAAAGCGGGCGAAGGTGTTCTTCACAATACACAAGAGCACAAGAGAAGCGGTATGAGCCGCAAGAGGCCCTTATAGTCTTTTACACGCAGAAGAAAATAGGAAACTAACTAATACAAGAAATCCTGTGCCATTTTGTAGTACAATTTGTTTTAGTTTGCGCCGGAAATTTCCTGAAAGTTATTTATTTACCTCATACAATTCTCTTTGTTTTTCTAATTGGTAACTCTAAAGCAAAATTAAGGTTATAAATTAAACCAAGATTATAGCATAATCAGTAAATTTTAAACAATTGTATCCTACATAATTTTAATTATATAATATATTTTATAAAATATTAATTATATTTTATAAACAGTAATTCAGCCAAAATATTTTTACTTTGCCATTTATCATGCCGTTGTATGACGTTTGTTACGGTATGGGGTCTCAACGGAGGTTGACTACTGCGAAATACGTACGTATATTTCCTCGCAAATGTTGAACTTACAATTGTAAAAGAGCGAATGTTACTGTACGCATTTTATTTATAATCCATACGGTAGTTAATAACTTATTCAAGAAAAGTAAACATATTAAATTAAACAGTTGTTGAAAAAATTGTTTATAATCGAGTTGCTGAAACTGCAACCAATATTGGGTAACTTGTGTGTGACAAATATATTTTGGTTTTCCAAATATTTACCATTTGGAAAAATAAAACAAACTGAATATCACAAACACTTACTGTGTTATAGTAATTAAATAATAAACAATCGACATAGTATTCTATTCACAGTACAAATAGTATGGGGGAAAAAACGCCCTTTATGTATTGTGGGTAAACATGGACAGAAAGGCAGAAAAATCTGTGTGCATTATTCCGCTTCTGGAACGTGTTGATTATCGGTGAATTAATACAGGCTTTTGATCCACAAATATTTATCATGGAAAATCAATGAATGTTTAAATTAATGTTTCTCTAATATAGAATTACTTGGAAATCTTAACGCTTAAACGAAGAAAAATGCCTTGCATATAAAATAATAGTTCCAAGACGTTTATAGACAGACTAACAATAAAATTTTTATTCATAAAATCACATAATTGCACAGTTGAATAAACATAAAATTAGCAACGTTTCGGAAGACAGTTTTTCCTCCATCATCAGGCCTGGCAGGAATAAAGTCAGATGATAAAACATATGAATAACAACATAGTCCCACTTTAACTGCCATCACTCTTTATGGGGATCATACAAAATTGATAAAAGAGGCAGACTATTGGAAAAAGTAATTGATGACCATGACAGCATCATCCTCAACTCTGGTGATCCCACACATATTAATATCAGTAACAGTAGACTAAGTGCGATTGATCTTTCAATAGCTTCTCCCACAATAGCACAGAAATGTACCTGGAATGTAATGGATTTCCCCTATGATAGTGATCACTTTCCAATACTGATTGATATCCATGAACCAAATGTATCCATTAGTCATGAATGGTGCAACCCAATCCCTAATTATAAGAATATTAATTGGCTGGACTATCAAGAAAAAATTGATGAGCACCTCAATGAAGAAGATATTTTCAAGGAGGATAATAATATTGACCAGATAGTAAAATCATTCTGTAATATTATATCCAATGCTACTAACTCAATAACACAAACGCACCATGGCCCTTTTAAGTTCAAAAGCGTTCCCTGGTGGAATACTGAATGCAAAGTCGCTATTAGGAACGCTAAACAAGCATTTAACCGGTATAAAAAAAGAAGAGATGATGATAGTCGAATTAACTACAAGAGAACTAGAGCTATTGCCCGCAGAACTGTAAAAATAAGCAAAGCCAGATCATGGACTCAATATATTTCCTCAATCAACAGCCAATCAAACCCAACTGAGAGTTGGAAGAAAATCAAATCCATACGTGGTATGAAGACAAATAGTACTATACATTTCTTGCGTTGCAATGACCAGATAATAAGCGACCCCAAAATTATTGCTGAGGAATTTGCCGAAACCTTCATGAAAAATTCCAGCACTGCCAATTACCAAACGGATTTCATCACATATAAAGAAAAAGCCGAAAGTGAATCAAATATGACACCTATTGATGACATCAACTATGACAATGACATGAATTCCCCAATTTCCATGCACGAACTACAAGAAGTTTTAAAAAAGGTTAACAACTCAGCTCCTGGCCCTGACAATATTCCAAACTGCTTAATTAAAAATCTCCCAACGAGTGGTATTAACATTTTATTAAAAATATATAACCATATATGGCTAAACAATGTATTTCCTCAACTCTGGAAAACTGCCACTGTGATTCCGATTCCCAAGCCTGGAAAAGACCAGTCAAATAGCTATAATTACCGACCAATCTCACTGACTTGCAACCTATGCAAAATATTAGAAAAAATCATTAACAAAAGAATAAGGTGGTTCCTCGAATCTCAACATTTAATAAAAGACAACCAATTTGGATTCAGAACTGGTCACTCCACCACCTCTCATCTTATCAGCACGACAACGATAATCCAAGAAGCCTTTCTTCACGGACAGCATGTTATCTTAGTAAATCTAGACATCGAAAAAGCATACGATATGGTATGGACACACCGTGTAGCTGCTAAATTACTTAGTATTGGTATCAAGGGCAATATGTTTCAGTTCCTTACCAACTTTATTAGCAACAGAAGTATTCAAGTACGTATAAGTAATAATTTCTCAACAATTAAGAAACTTAACAATGGGCTACCGCAAGGTTCAGTGCTCAGTGTGACTTTATTTTTAATTGCTGTAAATGACGCTGATGATGATATTGTAAGCCCTGTTGTCGTGCGGAAATACGCCGATGATATGATATTACTATGCAAAGGAAGGAACTTCGATTCAACCAATGAATTAATGCAAACTGCTGTAAACTCTATTTACAAATGGTCAATGAAAACTGGTTTCAAATTCTCGGCAGATAAATCTGAATGTATGGTTTTTTCTAAAAAATTAAGCCCCTTCTGCCCGAAATTATTCCTGGGCAACAAAGCCATTAAGACGGTCACACATACAAAAATCTTGGGCCTGATATTCGACCACAAGCTCACATGGCAAGAACACATTTCTAAAATATACGCCGAATGCAAAAATCGACTTAACGTCCTGAAGTATCTTAATCACAACAACTGGGGATCAGACAAAAATACCTTACTACTTACGTACAAAGCCTTAGTAAGAAGCAAAATAGATTATGGATCTATTGTCTACAATTCAGCGTGCAATTCAACTCTCAAGAAACTGGACACCCTGCACAACTGTGGACTCAGAATAAGCACTGGTTGCTTTCACACAAGCCCAACTGGTAGTATTCTCATCGAAGCGGCTGAAACCAACCTGGCATTTCGAAGACAAACCCTGTCAATCAAATATGCCATTAAAGCCAAAACATCCCTAAACAATATAATACGTAATGATGTATCTCCTGCAATTAGAAGTGGAAATCCACAGTGTTCTACACCCTTCTATAATAAAGTAGCTGCCCTATTCAGCTCCCTCAACATATCGAGGCTCCCAATAGAAAGTCAAAGAATTCCTGCTGTAAACCCCTGGATCATCAACACCATTGAAGTTGACAAATCTCTGGTTGAAGTTCAGCATAACAACCTTGACTCAGACGAATGGAAACTGAAATATCGCGAAACCTATGATAAATACAAAAATAACTACAATATCTTCATTGACGGACGCAGTAATTCAACATTCTCTGAGGCCATAGTGAAGGATCCCAAATCTTTGGCGAAACTCCGGTTTATGAACACTGCTAGCCAAGAAAACATGTTCAACCATGCAATTCTGGAAGCACTTAAAAAGATAATCCAAAACCGTTCCGATGCCACTATCATCACTAATAAAATTCCAAAAGATAACTTCAAAATATATGATGAAACACAATCCAAAACGACGGCTCGAATTAAAGAACTACTTCACATGATTAAACTTCAAGGCTTATCAGTAATTTTTCTTCTTTTACCTAATCAACTGTATTCAATTATTACGACCGAAATACATAACAATGAAACTAATACAAAGATAGTAATTGATCTCCAAGGAAACAATGTAGGACCTAACCCGGGATATTCCAAGCAAGACGTCATAAGATTCATACGTAGGAAGATGATCCAGCAATGGGAACCGATATGGCGATGTTATAAAACTAGTAATACCCACAAATCAATCGATTTATTCATATCACTCAACTCGGACCCCAAGATGACTAGACGCGAACAAGTTTTAATTACGCGAATCAGAACTGGTCATTCTAAAATTACACACAGGTACTTGCTGGAGAATACTTCACCACCACTATGTGATATTTGTCAAGTAAGACTATCAGCCGAACATATTATTACGTCTTGTCGAAAATATGAAAATATTAGAACTATGTATTTTAATCCAAATGAAATAGATAAAATCCTGTACTTTGTCCCCTTTCAGAACCAGATTGTTAAATTTTGCAAAACCACAAATGTCATGCTTGAAATATAATATTATGGTAAGCCCGCTCGTATCTCTCGAGCTGATGTGTCATGACCCTACCCCGATGATAGTGTATGATTATGTTACGAGTTTGGTAGATAATAATATTATGTTATGATCTATATGTTAAGATGCTTTTGTTAATGTAATGATATGTAACCCTCGAAAATATATGTTATGACCCTGTCCTGATAATACTGTGTGTCAATGGTATGTAAGATAAATAATATGTGATACTGTATTATATTATGACCTATACATTACGATACCTATGTTAATGTAATGATGAATTCATAATTGTCTGTAAACACCTGTTATAAAAAAATGTAGTCGCTAATAACCTCAGTCGTTGATGCGACTAAAAATAAAGAGAAAAAAAAAACATAGTCCCAGGTGACTATGATGATGCTTGTTGATACAATTTATAGTTGTGAGCGTGATTAATTAGAAAGAACATCTGTGACAACAAGCATCATCATAGTCACCTAGGACTATGTTGTTATTCATATGTTTTATCATCTGATTTTATTCCTGCAAGGCCTGATGATGGAGGAAAAACTGTCCTCCGAAACGTTGCTAATTTTATGTTTATTCAACTGTGCAATTATGTGATTTTATGAATAAAAATTTTATTGTTAGTCTGTCTATAAACGTCTTGGAACTATTATTTTATATTCAAATTATTACAATAGACAGTCCTAAATATTGATAAAAATGCCTTGCCCTTTTTAAAGTGGGACACTATTGTATATCTTGCCCTTTTTGAACGGGATCTACTAGTATATTATGATTAATTATAACATTTACAAGTATGGAAAGAATGCTTTGAATCGTGGAAATATGGTAAAAACATCGCTAATGGGATAATTCGATATTTCAACATGTCAATAAACCTACCGCAGATTTGTCAGGTTTCACCAGTACAGTCTTTCCAATAAAGCAGGTGATGCGGTGAATAATGGGCTTGAACGTGGGATGAGTGATAGGGGAAAGAGAATTATTTCTCAGTCAAATTGATCTGATACCGCCAAATGGATGTACTAGAACTTAAACTGCAAGTTGAAACTTGGAAGCTGCTAGGAGTCGGTCCCTCCTACGTATCTATAGAGCACATATGAAAGTCTAAATGAAATTTCAATGAGGTCCAACAAGTTCCAGCGATGACATACTTTTTGGAGGAGACTTTGTAAGAATACGAAAGCTGAAGAAAGGAGCAAGCATTACCTAAAAACTATTAGTTTCCGCCAGCCGACATCTTCCAAACAAAACTGTCAGTTTCCTGTGAAACCATTGCATCTGTTTATTATGTCAGACAAATGTGTAACCGATGTTCATACTGATTGACTACTTTCTTATAGAATAATTAACGTATTTTCGTACTAAATTTAGTAAACATAGGTGTGATTGAGAATCGTACGATTCAATGATATGACGCCATATGACGTTCAATGATATGACGCCAAAGACAAATAACATTGTTTGCATTTCACCATTCGCTCCGCTTTCAATGAGCCTAAGGTCTGACCATTCCATTTGTTTTCTCTGAGTTCACTCAGATGTAGGGCCGATTTTTTTTACTTTTCAACTTGGGGAAATCTAAAAATTTCAGTGTTGGAGAGGTAGACCATGTATTTCACGTGCTTACAAGACCTTCGGAGCTTATTTTAGGTTAGCTGTTTTTTAGCAGAAGAAAAATCAAAGAAATAAGAGTCATGTGATCGTTGCTGTTTAAGTGCAGTTTTATAACTTATTTATCTCTAATACTCTGTTTAAGAGAGAGTACGAAGACTGGAATGAACTTCCACAGAACTAATATTGCTCCAATTTTTCTTCTGCGCCTCGCATGCAAAGGCAAGCGATCACAAAAAGACTCTAATAATGTCTTCTTTCATTTTCAATTCCTCTGTTATCAGACATATTGAGTGGCTTCCTAGACAAGCCATCAAATACGACTCGGCCCCATCTCTCTACGAGACATTGCAACTCCCACTTTAATTTCACATTTCCCGTTCGACACGATATCACAGAGACGGCTCTCGCATAGAGATTTCGCGCAGCTGGTCCAGAAATGTCGAAAAACGAAACCACGGACATTCCTCGGGCGTTCGATGAATAAATTGGAAAGACAGGCGCGCACAAAGACACGGCCTTGGATTTATTGCTGCTCGGTCCAGCGCGCGGGGGCAGCGTGACCAGCGTCTTGCACAATATTGTGGGAAACAGGGCGGCGTAGAAATGTATTGGGTTGACATTGCCGCGGAAGATTTGTTGGCAATAGGCAGCGGCGAGCAGTGGGTTGCGGGCACTGGCGGTGGGCGGCGGGCGGCGGGCGGCGGGCGGCGGGCGGCGACGGGCGGGGACGGTGGGGGCGGCGGGGGCGGCGAGGGCAGCGGCGGGCGGCGGTGGGCGGGCGGCGGTGGGCGGGCGGCGGTGGGCGGGCGGAGGCGCGGAGTGGGCGGAGGCGTGGGGCGGGTGGATGCGGGGGGCGGGAGGAAGGCGGGGGCGGGCGGAGGCGGGGGGCGGCGGGGCGGCAGGGGGAGGTGGGGTGGCAGGGGGCGGCGGGGGTGGCGGGGGCGTATGGCGGAGGTGGGCAGCGGGCGGCGGGGGCGGCGGGGGCCGCGGGCGGCGGGAACAGCCCGAGGGTAATGGTCAGCAGAAAGAGAAGTGGATTGAGCCAACTTGCGCTAGGATGTCACCCGGGAAATCTGTTGTGGAAACCGTAGTCAAGGAGGGGGAAGGAAGGACTGCTTTCTCCCCTCCTCCGTTAGAAGAAATATTTTTTTAATCTTTTGTCCTATATTTTTTCTGAACAATAAATTGAAGACTAATTTATTTTGGAAATTGCCGTGCTGTGAATCTCCAGGTGTCGCCTCTTTCCTGATAGAATAACGAGAAATAATTTCGAAAATCATTTTGAAAACTATTTTTTTATATTGAAAACGTAGAGGGCATTACGAGAATGCAGGGACCAGATTGAAACGACAAAAATCAGGTTGAATCAGCACCAAAGTCTCAAAATGAATTTTGTTCCTTTTAAAACACATCGGCGTAATACGACAACGTGAACGGTATTTTGTTTATATTGGATCTCTTTCGGAACATTATTAAGCTAATGAAGCTAGTACTGGGGAAAATATGATTGTGTGTAATTTTTCTTTTTATTCTTTTTCACTTCTAGTTAGGTTTCACCTGGTAGTTTCATGTAAAAAGTAATCACCATCTTTTCTCAGGCTTGTCGATATTTGTTTCATCTCTTAGGCTTGTTCTTTCGTATCATATGCGGCAAAATTATTTCATTTTAACCAGGCGCTCTTTCCATTTTTTTCTGTATTTCGTCACAAATACTTTAAATATTTATTTTTGCTTTTATGTCGTATTTTATCTAATCGAAATCACTTATTAGTTCACCTAAGGAAATGAACTTCAACTGAAGACTTTTAGTATTACGCCGATGTGTTTTAAAAGGAACAAAATTCATTTTGAGACTTTGGTGCTGATTCAACCTGATTTTTGTCGTTTCAATCTGGTCCCTGCATTCTCGTAATGCCCTCTACGTTTTCAATATAAAAAAATAGTTTTCAAAATGATTTTCGAAATTATTTCTCGAGTTGCTCCTCCCTCACATTCCCACTTAAGTACACCCTGGTTGCCATGCCCCTTACCTTCTCATTAATTCTAACTCTGCCTATGAGTTGGAAGAAAAGACGAAATGATTATGACCTATTCTCACTCACGGTTGGCCGCGATGATCGATGTGGTTAGCAGTCGAGAGCAATAAAGCACTCATATTTCGGTATGATTCAACCGCTGTGCTCATTCAGAAGCATGATTGTTAATTAGAGATGTTGTGGAGCTACCCTCACAATATTGATTCTACTATTAAACGGCGTCGAGGATGACGAAATCTATACGTGTTTCAGTACTAGTACATACCAAAAAGAATCGATATCTCTACTTATCATGTCTCTTTATAAAAGTTTGCAGTTTTTCGCAAACACAATCAATAATTCAATTTATTGATACTAAATTGAAACATCTCGAACATAAATAACCTCTCGAACCTTCTAATAAAATCAGAACTAGAAGACACTCCAACCTATTTAAACCATGAAGATGTGAGTATAAGTTTGTGCAGTGTGAGCGGATCTTGGGCAGTTTCTCTGTTAAAAGTGGAATTCGATAAGATCCGTAGTTGTCGACAATTTCACGCCGTGTAAGAAGACCAGTCTTGTAAACCAAGTTTTCAAACATTTTTCATTAAAATTATTTTAGCTTTCAAAGCCACGAGGATAACCATAGCGGAAAAAGGCATTCTTTCATTCAGAAAAATACTTGTTCGCGGGTAATAGATTTTTGTATGCTGCTTAGAAGAAGTTAATGAAAAACGGCACAAACAGAAACAGCTAGTTAAATATTCAAATTTTTCAATCAAACGTTCTACCATATGTAACTAATGCACCATGATATGTATCGAATAATATTTTACACACTGATTTGCAGATTCCAGCTATCCATCAGACCATTACTGAATTATAGCTCAAGATACGAAAATCGACTTGAAAACCACCCAAATTACCTAGCAGTGAACATCCTGGACAACAGTGAAAACATCAGAAGATTAAAAACACACCACTCCCTAGATCTGAGTCATAGATATAAAATTGTAAATAGTAACAAATATGACTATGACTATGTAACTGCAACCATCATTGAAAATATGGAATTATAGGATTGAGTTTCAAAAATCCATTTATATCACATTTAACTCAAGTTAATTATATTTATAAATAATTCACCGAATGATCATATAGAGAACAAATTGTGAATAAACAGTTGATTAAAAACAAAAACAAAAAAAAAACAGATATTCAGTTTGCAATAGTAACATGGACGTTTAATACAAAACTGCACATACAATTCACGTAAGTCACCGGTTCAATCTAATATTTCCCTTTTTCACATTAACACATTCGTTTAAATTAAGCTAACGCTACTGTGAATTATGGTTACTTTTTTTCAAGTACTTGAAACACGAGGAAGGAAAGTCAAAAAAGAATTCATTCCTGAATTTAGATATGCAAAAATTCTTTAAACGCGACGGATACAAATACGTTGAATTTTTCAGAAATAATTACTACCACCCAATTTCCCCTCTTATTCCACCGTGCCTCCCCCCCCCCGCGCCCGCCGGCGGTCTACACGGCCACTGCAGCTAATCGTCCGCGCCGGTTGCGGGCGAGCTCTGATTTATCTGCGGCGGGCGTCGAACCCTGGCCGCGTCCGGCGCCGCGACACGGGGAGGGCGCAGAGGGCAGTTATTTTCCGCAGTCCGGAGCACCGGCGACGCGAAGCGACCGTAACTCAGAGGCCGCTGCTATCGACTTGGCGGTCGCCGCCGCGGCGCCGCCCCCGCCAGGGTTTTCCCTCCAAGCTCCGGCCGCCGCCGCCGCCACCACCGCCGCCCCGCCGCCGCCGCCGCCGCCGCCCCGCCGCCGCCGCCGCCGCCCCGCCGTCGCCGCCGCCGCCGCCGCCGCCGCCACCACCGCCCCCTCGCTGGCGCCCCTGCGAGCACCTCCCCACGCGACAGAATAGACAGAGCGCGCCAACCGAACCCACACTTTGAATGGAAGAGAATTCAAGCTGCTTGCTGCTCTGGTCGGTAAATTCCGTGGATTCTGTGATCAACACCAGGCGAATGCCGGAGCAGTACTCTAACACACTGGCCATGGACTGCGGGTGTTGGAGGAGAATTCTAGCGGCTGGGTAACACCCGCATCAACCGAACAACAAAGAAGACCCAGGACAGAAGAGGCAGAAAAGCCAGGCGGTCCGCTCAGATTGACTGCACAGTACTGCACAGAATCGTAACTGCACGGGCAGAGGTGTATCAAGGTATCCAGGCGCCCCTGGCAAGCATAGATTTTGCCCCCATGTCAGGACACTTCCAATTAGGATAGTTGTTATTTGTTTACCAGGCATAATATAAATAGCGCCCCTTATGAGTGGCGCCCATGGCACGTATCATGTAGATACACCTCTGGTCACGTAATCAATAGTTTACTTCTACTGCACAGTACCGACATGAGAAGACCGCAGCGTGTAAGATTTTGCGCAAATAGAGAATACGGGTATGGATGAGACCTAGATGCGCAAATGGAGAAAATATGTATGATGCAGTCGTATATATTTAGAGATTGTAGGTTAAATTAATATTTCCTGGATCGAATATGCGATTGCTTCTGAAATTTGTCAAAGGTATTATACTGAATTGTCGCTTATCAATCGAAATAAACGTATTTGTTTTCGCAAGTAGCGAAATTCATTAAATTCATTAAAAAGGATCGATGGCATTCATTAAAACGTACAGCTACAGATACGTAACTCCTAGGCCGAGAGCCAGTACTTCTCGTTGCGATGAATTTCGCAGCAGTTGTTTGTAAATTACTCTTCAGAACGGTCGGTGAGGTATGTTACATTTAGTATCATCTGATTCCTCAAAAAATTTACTGCGCATTGAATAAAAAGAAAAAGGTACATTAACCGTATAACGTCCTCAATAACTTAAATAAACCTACACCCGCGAAAGTCTTTCCATGAGAGCCTGTACTAATTGAAACTTCTTTTATTTAAAAATTACGCCGGTAAGGGTCAAATTGATTCTTATCATCTTGAAGAAGAGAGATTTTACTTCCATTTAAAGTATTTTTGGGGTACCTTACAGTGGTCGATTTAACCAACATACTGTCTTAAACGAAGACATACGACGCCAGCGGGGAAGGAGTCTCCTCTTCAATGTATTTCGTGAAGTCCAGAAGTACGTTACAAGTGAATAGCAAAGTTGTTGAGCTATGTAATACCCATTGCAACTTTCCCAATGACATGTAAATGTTTCATGAAGATTAGAATTATAGAGAACTGGGACCGAGTAACCGAGTAATCTGCGTCCTCTGTCCGTCCGTCTGTCCGTCTGTCCGTCCGTCCGTCTGTCTGTTCGTCTGTCCGTCCGTCTGTCCGTCCGTCTGTCCGTTCGTCTGTCCGTTCGTCTGTCCGTCCGTCTGTCCGTTCTTCTGCCCGTTCGTCTGTCCGTTCGTCTGTCCGTCACTCGCGGTTAAACCACTTCCATTTCATCAATCGAGACAAATGAAATGTCATTCAACGCGTCTAAGATTTCTGATGAGAATTTTTTTTTCTGTTCCATTCAGAATAGTCTACGAAATGTCTCTAGGAAATATTGCTTTTTTTCTTAAGCAATTGATTTCACTGCTCTGAGTTTCAATACTTTCTTACCAGCGTGTAATGAATCATTACACTTAAGTCATCTGAGTGACGAAAATTAAACTTTATTTCGTAATGGAACAAAGAATTAAACAAGTATTTTAATCGATACTTTTTTCTTGTAAATGTTTATGCCCGAAAATGGATGGGCCGATAGACAGTAATACGTTTATAATTTATTTTCATTATAAACTTGCAAAGCACAAATTAAACATTTTAAAATACTGAAAATACTCACCGTAGACACCACGGTTAACTAGTTGGAGGTAACAGAATAAAGAGAGAAATTTTCTATTAACGATTTCCAGCTTGAAGTAAATTTTCTCATAAAATTCATATCAGACTCGTCTTTCAAAAACTTGGATGACAGTGTTATATAAATGGATCCCTTGTGGTTTCGCAGAAGCCGCGATCTCATTGCTGATGGTGACAAGATATATCGTACTTTAGGGGCACTTTTTGACAAACTTTTGAATGTATTCTCTATCACAGAATATGTAGTGAATGCATTCGAGTAACACATAATTGTAGAAATGCGTACGCTGTACTAATTATTCTTTGCCCTAACATTCGACAACATTCACAATAGTTAATTTCGCAGGTCTTTAATTGAATACTTCAAATTATTATCTCGTTGAAGATGCCAAATATATCGAAAAACAAATGTATATTTTCTTAAAGTAATAAAAATACACGACACATGTTATATGCCATGCAAAATATTGTATTCGAGAAAGGAGCGATTACTGAAAACAAAATCTCATCATCTCAATCCTTCAGTTTTCAAATCATCAGAGGTATACAGAAGTTTTAATTGACTTAAATACGATTGAAACTTCAAATTTGGATGAGCGGAAAACTCGGAGCCTGAAAGTCAGAGCTCATTAACGAATTTCAAGGAGGGAGGCAGAATCTGCAGAGTTATCCAAACTACTAAATTCGTATGACCTAAAAGTTGATGTAACAACATTTATACAAATATATATTCTAAGAGATGGGCATGCAAAAATTAACTAGTGATGCTACAACATCACAAATATTCTCGCATAATTTTAAAGGCTACGCAAATCTACGAGACTACTTGATCCTGCAAATAGTATTCACTTGAAACACAGGTAAACCAGATCACCAGAAAAGTAGATCACCAGAAACACAGGTAAACACCACCTTCCTGACGTTTTAATTACAAAGTTGAAAATTTGCATTTGCAATTTTCTAAAATTCAGAGTTTAATAGGCATAACTGCAAGATTATTAAAAAAAACAGAATCCATCAAGAAAGAAATATCTGTCTTCAATATTGTAGTCATAGAAAGACGCTTGAAAAATTTAAATATATGTAATTTTCGAAAATTCAGAGAGCTCAATGAAAACGTGACCTGCGCTATTTTATTAAGCAAACAGCGTAGTTCTACTTCAGAAACAAATTAATGAATAAATTTGGAGCCGTTTTGAGAAAATCTTTTTTAACTGCCATTATTACATTAATTATCCTGAAAAACAAATTTTAAAAGTTGACGGATATCTTGATATGTAACACTTGTTCTAAGACAACTTAAACGTGCTGATTCAAAATATGCAAATCACACACAGTTTTTTAGATATACGCCTTCAACCGTTTACATTTCATTAGAATATTTTTGTTACATCAAGTACTAATGAACATGGAATTAGCTTAGAAAATAGTGAGATTGAATCACATGGCACGCATACTATATAATAATATATATTTTGAGGTATAAATCTATACACACTAAAAATACTCAATCAATGGTGTATTTGGTTTGAATTTCTTGACTGTAGATTTGCGTTTGTGCTGAGCATTTGGCATGTCACGCTGAAATGTCCAGCAGTAGTCAGCTAATATTGCTGCGCTCCATTAACTCTGATACGTTACTCCATCACCGAGATTTTCTGATGAAAATCATGTTTGTCACTGATTAAACTTAGGTTATCGGGAAAGAAGTCCAGATGTGAGTCAAGGAGATGAATTTTGAAGGACATGTTGACACACAGCTTTTTGTAGGCACTGATGGACTTCTTCACAACATTTACATACCAGATTTATAATTTCCAAGGAAATTGTCTACAACTGATTTGAGTGACCTCCATGCACTTTTTCAGTATCATTCAATAAGTCTTGGAACTAGCTGTCACCTTCCTTATTTCTGGACTTGTGAACACACCTTCTTTCACTTTCACATAACTCAACTCTGGAAACTTGTTGCACAAGTACCGAAAAGCATCCGAGTCGTTGTCTAGTGCCTTTACAAAATTTTTCATGATTCCCAGCTTGATCTGAAGCTGTGTCATGAGTGCGTTCAATCAACGGCAGACGAAAGACATTTTTATTTCATGGCTGCATTCTAGTTTTGATAGGCCAATTTTTCTTTAGGTAGGGGTGCTTTCTGTCTCTACTGTGCTACTTGCAAATAAAACAGCAGTACTTATTGTACCGTGTCAGACGTTCCCATGAGAATGGTGATGATTCTTAAATCACCATAGATACACAATTTGTGCGGGTGTAATATTTAAAAATGTTGTGTTAGCAATTGTTCATATAATCCGAAGTAATAGGGGCAGATGGTACCTCTTATCACAAGAACTCGAATTATACGAAAACAAGGAAAATACATGTAATCACGGAATTTAATTTTCAACTACTATGTACAATGAATTCAAATTTAACGCGCAGGTACTATTAAAATTACTGATATATGCATACAGATCTAAATACATGAGCGCGAATCGGTCTCAACAATTTGGCAGACAGACAAACTGACACCGACCGCCGCGATGACATTCGATGTAGTGTTGCAAACCATTGCCAACCCTCCAAGAGCCCGCTCTTAATTATCGCCGTTTGTTTGCTTGCTCGGTGACTTGGCGCACATCAGGCTACCTCGGTTTGCGCAGAATCTCGGATTAGTGATGCTTGGATTACCGGGAGTTTACAGAATATTGATGGATTATAATTCATCCACTTCCGTCCGTTTTCAGGAAACATTTGCACAGCCTTTTAGATCACTTCCAACTTTGAAAACCACGCATAACAGTTTGTGGAAACGAAACCTGAAACCGCCTTTCACGAGCATCTTCTTATCTCACTGACTTAAGACACACAATAATTTCGAAAATTCTGCCATGTTTACCTTTATTCGAGATTGGAGCGAGAGCACATGAAGCGTACCTTATGAAAGGAAACTTAACAAATATATTTACTCTTTCCGAAACGTCGAATGACCGAAACGAGAATGCAGTCGGGCTCTGCCTTCTTACATCAGGAAAACTGAAAGGAGATTACGTGAGAAGCAGAGATGAGGAAAAAATGCACCATAGGATGCAGTCGCAGATTCCTGTAGTGCTCTAGCAGCGTTGGGATTAGAAGCGTTGGGATTGTGAACTCAAAGGCAGCTGTGGGGGACGTCCACGCCGCCGCACTCGCTGCAGCCGCTGTTGCCCTTACCTTCGCCGCTTCAGCTGCCCCCGCAGCCGCCGCCGCCCCCACTTGCCACCGCCCTCACCGCGGTCGCCCTCGCCTCCGTGCGCCGCCGCCGCTCCCTCCACCGCAGCCGCCTTTGCCATCTTCCTCACCACCGTCGCCATAGCTGCCCCCGCCGCCGCCGCCTCGCCGTCGCTGTCGGCGCTCTCGCCTCTGCCTCCGCCACCGTCGCCCTTGTCGCCTCCGCCCTCGCCTAGGTGCGACACCGCCGCCCTCGTTGCTGCAGCCGCCCTCACCTCCGTGCGATGCCACCACCCTCGCCCCGCCGCCATCGCCCCCAGCCACTCTTGCCTCCGCCGCCGCCTTCACTGCCGCCGCCCTCACCGCCACCGCCCTCGCCGTCACCGCCCTCACCGCCGCCGCCGCTCTCGCCACTACCGCCGTCGCCCTCGCGCTGCCCTCGCCTCCGTCGCCGCCCTCACCGTCACCGCCGTCCTCGCCTCTATGCGCCGCCACCAACCTTGCCTCCGTGCTCCGCCACCGCCCTCGCCGCCGCCGCCGCCGCGCTCACTGCCGCCGCCCTCAGCGCTGCCGCCGCCGCCGCCGCTCTCACCTACGTGCACTGCCCCGCCCTCACCACCACTGCCGCCCTCACCTCCGTGCACCGCCACTGCCCTCGCCTCCGCCGCCGTCGCCCCCGTCGCCCTCGCCTCCACCCTCACTGCCACCGCCGCCCTCCTTGCACCGCCACTGTCCTCGGCACCGCCGCCATCGCCCCCGCCGCCCTCGCCACCTCCTCCGCCCTCACCGCCGCCGCCGCCCTCGCCTCCGTGCACCGCCACCACCCTCGCCCCCGCCGCCGTCACCCCCGTCGCCGTCGCCACCTCCTCCGCCCTCACCGCCGCTGCCGACCTTGCCTCCGTGCACCGCCACCACCCTCGCCCCCGCCGCCGTCGCCAGGCACGGGCGTCTCGCCCGCCCGCGCTCCGCGCCTGCCGCGCACCGAGCGCCGCCGTGGCGTAGGGCAGGGCGAGGCGGCGGCGCGGAGTGGGGCAGTGGGTCCCCGCGTCCCCAGAGGGCAGCGCGCCAACGCGTCCCGCTCGCTCGCTCGATGCGTTGTCGTCCTGGCGACGGGCTCCGCCGCCCTTCGTGTTATCACTGCGACATTGGGGGCGTGAATCGCTGGCAGGAAGGCTGCGCCTCACGTCAAATAAAAAGTGAACCAAAACCCGGAAGTAACAGTAACGCCGATTTCTTCTGCATATTATTAATTCGTTAAATTGAAAAGCGATTTGTTTACGTAATAGTACAGTAGGCATGTAATTTATAGGTTAATAATAAATGCATATAAGTAGTGGTGGATTAGAACAAAAGCAGACAATGCAGTGCTTTCGACTCCGGTTGTAATGGTGACTCATAGTAATGTTTTAAATGGAAGTTTATATTAGTTCGGGAATATTAAAAATATTGATTACGATGATTATGAAAGTTCCAAAGGTAATTGTTTATTTGTACATTCCTACTTATAACGTCTGCTAAATTGTTGAATATTGTGATGAAGATGCGAACGATGCTTTAAACACAAACGATGCAAAATGAATATTTGTGAATTAGAGGGTGAATAACGCTGACCGTATCTGAGTATCTGAATTTTTGAGTATCTGAATTCTGAATCTCGGAGTATCTGAAAATTCTGTCAATGTCTCCTACAACTGATGTTCAGGGAAATTTAACGAGTCTTTCGGCATAAAAAATTATCTTCCCAATCTCTCAATAGCGTGTGGCGCCTCGGAAAAGTGCAGTTTCTTCCAAGTTCCGGCATTCTGATGAGGTGCAGGCTTCGACAAATTTCGAAAATTGCTCAAAAACCTTCTGGTCCCACCTCTGAAGACTGAACAGAATTAATTATTTGTAATATTTTGTGGAACACACAGGTACAGTTTGTACATTCAAAGTAATTTATCTGGGCATAGTATTACTACTGATTAAAAATTACGTTAAGAAGAAAACAATTTGAAAGTTTTTTTTGTTATTATTAGACTGACGAATAAAGGACAGAGTCACCTAATGTGTTGTACAGGGAATGGGAGGTTGGGAACTCCTCTCATATTTTACTCTTCTGAATGTAATTACCAAATAAAATATTTCGTATGGTGCTTGAGACAAAATGTATACTTTTTTAGTTCATTTTGGAAATACATTTTGGTCCAGTTTTAACAACCCGCACTTTCAAGCAACGTATAAACGATCTGAGGGGAAACTGTCAACCTTTCCAAGATTCCTCCTCTTGTGTGCGTCCTTATCTCACAGAGCTCTTGCGGTCAGAAGAGTAAACGTTTATTAATGGAGCTTTATAGCTGAAGAAAGGATTTCGTTCTTTCTTACACTATCATCTATAGGCGTCTCTTTAAACTTAACGACGCATCAGGGAATATGGGCAGTGTTATACGCCATCAAGAGCCAGGACCCGCCCGTACATAGGCAGGGCGGTGGCGTACGGTGTTATCTCACAATGTGCTGTATGCCCTTGTAAAAGGGCAAACCAAGTCAATACAGATATTTCTCTCTTACTCCATCAATGTATGCAAATCTGATTTTTTGTGTGTTTCGTTGAAAGTAGTTTACGCAAATGGCAAATGATCTTTTCTTTTCCTTCTCTTAATAAAAATACACTGCATCTCCTACATCTTCTGCCTCATCTACCGTTACTCCTGCGAAAAATAACATAATATCCACAAATATTTATTTTTAATAAATTCAAATGCAGTGGAAATAAATTTATCTTCCATTCCATCAACAAAAGTCAGCCATTACAATCTCACCACAATTATGTCTATCGCACATTATTTTCGAATTTACATTTCAATATTCAATACTTCAGTCATTACAATCTCACCAGAATAATGTCTATCGCACATTATTTTTGAATTTACATTTCAGTATAAAGAACATACGTAGTGCAAAAATATTACTCACCGATATTGAAATAAAGTGAATTATGAGACACCGTATGCAACGAAAAATTGCTTACAGCTGGAAGTAGGGTTGCCAACAATGTTAATGCAAAAGAGAGGATACTCGACAAGCCCCCCCCCCCAAAGACTTACCAGCACATGTCTTTTTATAAATATTTAATTTAGACTAACATCAGCTCTATTTCTTTCTTATCTTCATTTGCGAATTAAGCGAAAAGCTTCGTTCACAAAATGCAGATGAAGAAGTTCTAAGCGTCTCTTTTATATTTTAATCTCATTATATGGGACAGGGAATTCATGTTTTCTATTCTAAATTAAAGAATAAATACTTGACAGCGTTACATATGTTAGTCATGTGATAAAATAAATGACAACAAATCTTAAAAATTTACTAAAAGGGGAACATTTAAAATACAAAAGTGGCCCAGAGGACAATTGATGTCAATGGAGGACGGTTGGCAATCCTAGCTGGGAGCCTCTCTGTTGGAGGAAGTGGAGGGGAAGCCCCTCGCCGCGTCTTTGCTCCGTGGCGGATGCACGTCCTGCTCTCTGCCGCTGGCAGCCCTCACTCATCGATCGCCATCAGCGCGCAAAACAAATGACGGGACCGTTTCCGGTGGCCGCGGCGGCTTCTCTTTTCCGGCACTGCGAGGTCGGAAAATCGGCAACGCAGCGCGGACAACCTCCGCCCTCCACTGCTGTGCGAGCCTACTGTCCACAGATCATAACGCGACGTTGCCAGATCTACCATATTTCTTCTATACGATATTTCTGTCAGATTCTCTCTCTACGATATGATACTTCTGTCAGGTCTCTGTTCACTCCAGTAGTGTACATGAAGATTGTGTACATTTTCTTGAACTCTCATTTTGCTAAATGTAGAGGAGAGAGACTGTGGGAGGGGAAGTATCTCGTCGCAGTATTATGACATCAAATTGGTAGTTCGTAGGCCCATGCAGATTGTTTCTATTTTATTGGAGAAAAAAAATTGTTACCAAGTGTCAACAACACTCGTTGCTTTTATTCAGCATTTAACTATGAATGATAAGCGAAATGAAGTACGGATTATGGAAAGAGTGAGAAGTATACCAGAATTTCTTCTGAAGCTCTATGTACCCAAAGAGAAAGAAAACACACGTAAGAATTCAAGAAGCCGACATATATCACCATTGTCTCATTTTAGTCAGTTGTATTTGGTCGTCCTGGGCGAAGGCGCGGATTTATAAATTTATGTTTTTACTAACGTTCGTCGTGGTATTTCTTGTTGTGTTGTACAATTTCCGTTACATGTATGGCTAATATTACAGAATAACTTGATTTCGCAATAAAAGTAACTTCTTCACGTTATTTACTGATTATATCCCATAACCTTTCCGTTGCTGCTTGCCAAATACTTTGTGGTTCGCAACACATTCTGTATTGCGTCTGTTTACTGAACTTCGGAGGTTTATCAATGGATCCATTACGCAGGTAAAATTACTTGCATTAAAAAAGATCAACGGCATTATTAGTTTATACATCTCAATCAAAGCGCAGAGTACCAAAAGGGTTAAATGCTATCAGCATTTAAAATAGCATTTAAATTCTATAATAACATTTAAACATTCTATATTAGAAATAGCAAGTCTCTCCTCCATGCCATTTTAATTTCCAGCCAACATAAAGGTATGCTCAGCACCATTTATTTCACCTTGGCCCCATCCGTACCTCCATGATATTTTCGTGGTGAAACACACTATTGGTTTTTGCGAAATATTCTAGGCTGGTATGATATTACATGATATTCAAGTTGTTAACGAAAGTAGTTTTATTTCAGATCTCAAATTCAACAGGTTTCCTCATTTTACTGGCATACAATTTCTCTGGGAGAAATTTGTTTTCTATTACATCATCACTGACTGAATTACTGTCTACCAACAGCGTTATTATTTATTTAGAACAGTCATCACGGAAAGCTGTAACGCGATCTATCCTTACACAGAACATAACAGAGTCATCCAATAATTGCCACAATCATTGCCACGGGAATTATTGACGAGTTGAATAATCCATCGGTAGCAATAGAACGAAGCTTCAATCAGCAGCGCCGGCGTTTGTCGGCTGGTAGCTCATTCGGAGCGGGGGGGGGGAGCCGACCTGGCTCCAGCAAATTTCCGTCTGAGGGACAGCCAGCAAGTAAATAAACGATCTTTTAGAAAATAAAAATACCAAATAAATATTTCAGCAACAAATCCCACATTTTTGAAAAAAAGCAACAAAAAACAATGATTAAAGGGCGAATCCGATATCCCTCGGACGCCCGATTTCTACAATCACCATAAATCAGACTATTGCTAAAATCCAATCCAAGCTAAAAATCCTAACCACAAGACTTGTACCTTTTCTAAAAACTATCAACTATTTATTTTACTCTCTATTGCAGTAAGCGCATCCCCGGCATGTCAATAATATACCAATAAAGTGGTATTTTCCAAGGCATCAAAAGAGGCAGGCTACCTATTGGTCCAAGCACCCCCTCCCAAAAACACTTTGGCAGAAGAGCGCCAATCAGGGCGCAGGCCGTCCAGCTCCCGTAAACCCGACTATACGAAGTTCCATCTGGGAAGAACGATGCACATAAGTTCGTAGGGGTGCGCAGCTTAAAACAACAGGAGCACAAACAATTGTATTCCAGGGGCCTCCATTTTCACAGATTTTTTAAATTTATATACAGCATGTTTTACTAGTGATTGATATATTACTACTGATTCCGGGCACGTCTAAGATCATTAGTCCCTTAAGCGAAGTGCGTGTTTTTTTCCTCGAGAGGTGGCGGTGATCTTTTCCCCTCTGGAGGGTGGCATCCGGAGACGACCAAAGGTCTGATAGCGGTATTTTCTCCAACCAGGAATAGCGGGGCACTGCCCCAGTCCGCACACGCTCTAAGCACCCGATCGTTCTCCCGACACGTGTGCAGTGTAGTGCGTGTGTAAGTAAAGTATATGTGTATGTGTGTGTAAGTAAAGGGTGAGGATGGAACAAGGAAGAGGAAGAAAAGATCGCGCGCGGTCCCTGACCCATTTGTTAGGGTACTGTGACGACATTCGTCTGCGGTGGGGTGGGCAGCGGCGTGGGCGGTGGGGCGGGCGGCGGCGTGGGCGGTGTGGCGGGCGGCGGTGCGGGCGGTGGAGTGAGCGACGCGGGCGGCGGCGTGGGTGGAGGGGCGGGTGGCGGCTTGGGCAAGGGGCGGGCAGCGGCGTGGGCGGGGGGTGGCCGCCGGCGCGGGCGGTGGAGTGAGCGATGTGGGCGGCGGCGTGGGCGGTGGGGCGGGCGGCGGCGTGGGCGGTGGGGCGGGCGGCGGCGTGGACGGTGGGATGGACGGCGGCGTGGGCGGTGGGGCGGGCGGCGGCGTGGGCGATGGGGCGGGCGGCGGCGTGGACGGTGGGATGGACGGCGGCGTGGGCGGTGGGGCGGGCGGCGGCGTGGGCGGTGGGGCGGGCGGCGGCGGGCGGTGGGGCGGGCGGTGGAGTGAGCGACGCGGGCGGCGGTGTGGGTGGTGGGGCGGGTGGCGGCTTGGGCAAGGGGCGGGCAGCGGCGTGGGCGGGGGGCGGGCGGCGGCGCGGGCGGTGGAGTGAGCGATGTGGGCGGCGGCGCGGGCGATGGGGCTGGCGGCGGCGCGGGCGGCGGCGGCGAAGGCGGCGGCGCGGGCGATGTGCGAGAGGTGCAATTGGCTCAATCAGAGCTTGGCGACGCGAGGACGGCGGCGCGGGCACGACTGCGGCTGCTGCCGCCCACGCGGATCCCGCCAAGAACATGCGCGGCTGCGCCCAGCCCCCACCCCCACCCACTCCACCACCTCTCGCCGATGAGGCACATTAGAGGCGTTTTCATGCACCAGCGGCTGTGGCGCGGAAATTGACCACAGCTCCGAAAGCGTGATTACTTAAAGCACGCGCCATTTTCCCAACATGACAAATTTTTTGAGCGCATAAAATACTCTTTGGGAACTGGTGTATCTAACGTTAGGAGAGGGTCAGTCAATTGTCTCTATAGCATATAAATTATTATTATTTATTATTACCTGGTGTGTAGCGATTGGGAAAACCGAGAATTAGCTAATTTTTTTTCAATCCAGAAGAAAACGGTAAATCTCGGAAAATATTTTAATTTTCACAAACGCCAAAAAATGTAAGAAAATGTGGTTGAACCTTTCAAATATATTACCATTGAATTAGAAAAAAATGTACGTTGATTTATATCGATATGTCGTGCACGTATGTTTTGCACAGTTAATTTTTAATAAACAATTTAACTTCATTGGAATTAAGGTTTAGACGAATAACGACATTTCCACTATTATGTATTTTTCTATATATTTTATGGTTTCGATAACCGAGAAATTTTCCTAGAGAAAACGGAAATTAGCCGGGAGTTTTGTATAACCATTTTGCTAGACACCCTATATTGTTCAAATAACGTTTACAGTATATTACACTTGAAAAAAACTTATTTTCTCCGGACCCACTGCCGCGGGCGAGTCTTTTAACAAATACTACTCGTACGACTCTGACATTTTGCAGTTACCTGTGCGGGCGCCAGTACGCTACCCCGCAATCGCACCATCTCTGGACCAACAACACCCCTGGATTAGAAGTTGGGGTGTCGCCATACGATTCTTATCCCTGAGATGTGACCCGCGAATGCGACTTTTACTCATAAACATAAAACATGATCATTTATCTCTTGGGCATTGATCAATTTTTGTGAAAATACCTAATTATCTGAATTTTCAGTATCTCTATACGTTTTTAAATCTTACAAAACCGTCGTTCTCATGCACGTGAAGACGTAATTCTTCTTCTTCTTCTTCTTCTTATTATTATTATTATTATTATTATTTTCTTAGAGTGTTATAAATAGACTGGATTGTTAATAAATATGGGCAGTCAAAATCAGGGTAGTAAGGCATTGGTGTTCTCATCGCCTTTCAACGTGAGTAAAGTTGTCTCTGTGTCGAGCACACTGAGAGATTGCCGGATTTCTGGACTGTAATTGCCGAGAAGGGATTTTGTTCAAATATCGAGATATCTCGAGATCGTGCTTCGGAATGTTCAAGCTTACTGATCACCTCACCTGGAAAGTGGTGAGCAATAAAACGCTTTTTCTTTGACTGGACCCAAAATTGATTACAGCCATACAGAAATTGAAATATGAGGTGTAGTTGTAGCTACATCCTATCTACATTTTTTTAAATTCTAATGTTGCGTGTCAAAATGTTTTTTTTTAATTCATTCTTGCTCGTAGAGTTACGTACTCTGTCAAGACTACTGCATCTTCCGCTAGTTCTCTTCACTGTTGTTTGCATTTAAATAAATATATTTTTGATTCGTGTTACCGTTGACTCGAAACTACAATGGGTAAAGCACCACTAAAATTATGTACTTTTTTTCGTGATTTATTTTGTAAAATGTTTTAAATCCGTATTCATGGTCTCCGAAACAAATGAGTGTTTTCTAGGACGTCGCTCCACTTGTAAAGAATATTTCATCCAACATAATTAATGTTTTTGTTTAAGAATAAATATTTTCCAACAAAATTGTTTATGCCATGCCATTGTTTTTCTTCATAAAACATTTAAACATTTCACATAAGTTGAAGTTAGATTGAATATTTACGTTTTTCATGCCACTTACTAGAAAATCCAAATACCTTTGAGAAGACAAGTTATCAAAACTAAAATTATCATCACATGAGATGTTCGTCAACAGAACAGAAACGCCATAACTTATTATACCGGTCAGAGGAGCAAAATGTGATCATTTTTTTCATAAAAATGAAGCTATATTTGGTAGGATGATTTAAATTTATGGCGTCGTTTAAAACCGGTATTCCGCTCTCAACTAAACGACCTCCCCGGCAGATACATGGAACAAAAACAACGCTTAGCGCGCGGAAACGCCCAAATACAACGGACCAAAAAATGCGGTCATTTGACAATGAAACTGAAACGTAAAATTTAGCAGTGGTGACCCCTGCGGTCATTTTGGAAGCCACGCAGAAATTAGAGAGTATCGTCTGTAAATTGCTTTTAAAGAAGTATTTCCTGTCAATTAAACATATTAATTGAATAAAATATCCAAAATTTTTCTCTTAACACCAAAAGAAATATTTTCACACCCTCTAAATTGTTTTCCGGTTATAAGTACCTTTCTTGGTATTTGTTATGAATGTAAGGATTCATGATTCTTACTTATGGTTCATATCCCAAACTAATGCACTTCTCTCTTTGATAAAAGTGCCCGAACATCATTCAATCACTCTCCTTGATGACTGTTTTTTTAAAATTGATTAAATTTGATTAATTAAGGACCTGAGTGGCAGAATTTTCCTTATCTTCTACGTTGTACACAGTTGTTCTGCAGCCTTAAAAATTACGTAGTTTTGGACGTATTAAATTTGTTTCTGTGAAATATCATTTATACTGCCTCTTCCTGCGCCACTGCCTTTAGATAGATATTGTCTCTAGATTCTGTTTCATTTGACGTGGAAAGACGTCACCTCCAAGGTGAATGAAGCCAACAGAAGCTTAGATATTTTTCGACCAGTAATTAACTGTCACTCCACATTAAAGCTCCATTCTGCTCTCCTTTATAAAGCCATTTTACGTCCGTTACTTACGTACGCTTGTCCAGTTTTGTGTATCGCCACTCCTATAACAATTAACAGAATTCCAATATTCCAAAATAAGAACTGCAATTAGCGTCCCTTAGGATATAAGCAACACAAATCTCCACAGACACCTAGTCAAAGAACCCGTCCTCACACATGTCACCGAACTTTCTCATACATTCTTCCAAAATCTACCTTCAGTTACGTGTGCATCTCATTTCAATCTACGTAAAGAGCATCCCATAGAACCTTTCTACTTAACCGACTCCCCTTTCACATATTCCTCCGCAATTTGGCTGATATTATGTAATTAAATAAATACTCGTCCAATTAGCAGTCAACAATACGTATTCCTCCACTGAAAAATTCGCAGTAATTCATTCTATTGTTCAAAAGGAAGTCGCCGTAGCTACCCCCTTCGCATCTTTTTCGTCTGAAAATGCTTGCTCCTAACAACCTCATTCACCTCATTCTGCAATAAAAATGTAAAAAAAAGTTTCATAAGGTATAGATTTATCAAGTGCCTTCTGACGCTACAGTCATCAAGAGCACAGGAAACTCATATTGCAGCGGAATATTCATATCTTTGAAAGTTAAAACATACCGGCTTTGAGTCGCAGTTCGATATCGATCAGACAATATCCAGTTTGGAGCAAATCATCTGAAAAGTAGATATTAAGTTTTCGAGATAGTAAACTTTAAATTTATTTATTTTCGTCAAAAAACATTAAAAATTGTATGTTACTTATAAATAATACGTAGACTGATCCGGACACGTTTTCTTGAGATCCAGAATCATTTTCCCATCTTTCAGCCATAAATAATTGAATAATGAATAAAAGTAAGAGCAAAGCGAGTTTGGTAACATTTGAAAACTATAAATGTGTGCTCCCGAGTAATAGAAAACTTGTTTGCATCGGTGACGAACTATAGATTTGTTACTATAGATTAGAACTATAGATTTGTTGTTTGATATAGCATTGTTCACAGAATGGCAAATCACACTCCCAGCTCTATTTCTACCACAACTAGCAAAAGGGAAGCCCAACAAAGCATGAGTAAAGTTAAGCTACATTTATAACCAAAAGCAAAACAAGGGCTCATTCCAGCATTTGTTCAAATGATCTAGGAAATCTGAACGAAAAGTTCAAGAGAGATGGGGAACATTGACCAAGATGCTGAAGTACGTCATCACTTGTTATGAATAAATATCCAACTTCGATGTTTTTCGTTTACTTCAATGCAAAATTCATTTACATTTTATAATTACCAAAGATATTGAAAATTGAAAAAATTGAAAATTGAAATTGAAACATTTACAAAAAATATAAACCCCCTAAAATTAAATAAACTTTACTGTCTACTTTTTCAAACGGCGTTTTTTAATATATTCAAATGTCAGATGAACGGCTTTTAGGTTATTTTGTTCCAGGCTCTAAATTAACCCCATTACAAAACATCTGACGTAGCAAAAAGTACTTAAAGCCAAAACATGAGTATTCAATTAAATTTATATGAATAATAATAATATCGAGGAGAATACAATAGAAACATACCAGAGTTGCCGGAGACTTTCTGACAGCGTACAATTGACACTGTAACCTGATTAATGAAAGTGCTATGTAGACCATTGTGCAACTGGAGGTCTGGCACGTTGCAACGCGCACGTTTTGGAACGGTGGCGCGAACGCATTCACGCGTATGTGCGCATGAAAACGTCGGCCATCTCGATGCCGCCACACGCGGCGAACAAATGAGAACCGCGAATGCAAACGGCGCTGATTATGGCATTGAAAAGCTTTCGCACAATACGAATGTATTTCGTTTAATAAATGCACGCCATTGTCACAGATGTTTGTTAATTACGGCCGCAGTTGGTTATTCTGACATTGTTTACAGTTATTGTTTGAGGACGCCAACCGGCGCTCTAAACAAGAGAAATCTTTTATATTCAGAGAGGAATCGATTTTTAACACGGAATAAATTTAGCTTTGAATGATGGATAAGTAAGTCTGCAAACCGAATCATTGATTTGCAAATACTCTGCGATGTGATTCGTCAGATTTCAATCCGCATCACGATTCCATAATCACGATTTGGTAATATAGTCTCCTCAAATCATGGGACATTCTCGTTTGAATGCTCATATTCTATTTCCCCTTTTGGAATGCAAACGAAAACTAATATTCTGGGGGGAAATTGCAAAAGAATGCAAATGAGAAAAAATTCGTTTATAAAGCAGAATATCTGCGAAAGCGCCAATATCATTAATTTATACTTCTTTTATACTGAATTTCTCCTCATTAACAATAGAAAATAAAAAACAAAGGAGTAGTATTTGTGGAAAAGCATGAAATTTATAATGTTCTTCGAAATAAAACGAAGATCACTATGAATTACATGAAATCTCATGAACAGTGTTGTCAAACTCAAAACGCCTACAGATCGGTAAGTGATGTCCTAAAATACGTGGGACGTTTTCAAGAATTTTCTTTTAAAACTCAAACTATTATAACACACTCTTAAATGAACGTATCTGTACGCGGTTGCGAGTAACTGTATGAAGTGACTTCGTTTATACAGTAGTTGGAAATTGATTTGCTGGACAGACAGAGGCGTATCTAGGTATTCAGGCGCCCATGGCAAGCATAGAATTTGCGCCCCTGTGGGGATGCTTGAATTTAAGGTTGTTGTTATTGTTTCAATGGATATACTGTAAATAGCGCCCCTTGTGAGTGGCGCCCATGGCACGTGTCATGTCTGCCATACCGTAGATACGCCACTGTGGACAGAGGCCTATTGGCCTCGCGTTGGCCGCTAGACACAGCGACCGGCCTGGGCACGTTCCTATACTTCGGTTTTTCTTTCTTGGCGCACGGGGGTATGTCAAAAAAATCACGGGATTTCACGTCGTTCTCGCTTGTGCCGCTAGGAGTCGCAAGATCGCGACTGTATCGAGCAGTGCTGGCGATCATGCGATTCCTGGCGGCACAACGGAGAACGACGTGAAATACCGTGAGATATTCTATTTTTTGACATACCCCGGTGCGCCAAGAAAGAAAAACCGAAGTGTACATAGTAGCGCTGCAGTCATTGGGCGGCTAATTACTCGTTTTCGTTACTAGAGATAGCTGCGTTAGTAGTAGCACCGGTCCCATAGACCTCAGTTCTGACCGATTTCAGAGACTAGACTAGCGTGCCAAGCCCGCTATATCCGAGAACGCAAGTTTCGACATTGCCATTACCGAGAACAAAATGGAGACGCCAGCTCAGGACATCACATGACGTCACTGCAGTGCCTCTGTCCGTAAGGTCCTGTGGTTAGAGTGCCGACTGTTTCAGGATTTTCAACAATAGCCAAATAGCTAGGTCGAGTTCTGTCACTGTCTGGAGAAGAATTCTAGCGACCGGCTGTTCTGATCGGTAGTTTTCCGTGGCTCCTCCGATGAAAACCAGGTGAATGCCGGAGCAGTACCCTACCGAACAAGCCACGGACCACACGCGACCTTTCTTTCCTCTTTCTTGTCATATCCAAACACTTGCACTAACATGCGTTTCACTACCATACATGCCGGGAGTCCCGTCGGGAGCTTAGAGTTTTCCCCAGCTTTGGCGGAGCGTTACAGTCGGCACTCTAACCACAGGGCCTTACGGACAGAGGCACTGCAGTGACGTGATGTGATATCCTGAGCTGTCGTCTCCATTTTTTTCTCGATAATGGCAATGTCGAAACTTGCGTTCTCGGATATAGCGGGCTTGGCACGCTAGTCTAGTCTCTGAAAACGGTCAGAACTGAGATCTATGGGACCGGTGCTACTACTAACGCAGCTATCTCTAGTAACGTACTTGTCCCGGCTGGGAGATACCTAGTTGTGGAGAAAAAACCCGGCTAGGCGACTCAGGTCGGCGCCGGATCTCGCCATCCAGAGGGGAAAGATCACCGCCACCTCCCGAGCAGAAAAGTGCACCTCATTTACGGGACTAATGACTTTAGCAGTTGACACGCCCGGAATCACTAGTAATCAATCAATCTATCATCAAGAACAAATGATAGCGATATTAGGCCAGTTTTCGGGTCCCTCTGCGTCGGCGGACGAAAAGGCGACGAGGGAAAACGAATGCTGGAGACGTCACGGAATTACTCGACACCGTTTATCGCTCAAGCGTTTCTAAAACATCAATAATGTTTATCACTATCAGGCATTTCAAAATTCCCTGATTTACCAAATTTTATAGCAATAAAATACGTTAAGATAAAAATAAAATATTTGAAAAGTTTCCCCTAAAAACACAAGCTATTGCTATTCCCAACATTTAAAAACATTAGATTACGCAACCATATTAGATTACGCATTTAATTGTGAAATTAATCGTGTTTATTATCCTTCTTTTCACTTTCAGATGATAGCAATTGACACATTATGCCTTGTTTTAAAGAAAAAGACCTGAGAAACTTCAGATTTACGACCAAAGAAATTTCATTTATTCAGGGCCTTTCTGGAGATTTTTTACTCTTCCATTAAAATGAGGTTAAATGTTTAAAGTACATCACCACAAAATGAGAGAAAATCTTGAGATCGTCGGCATGAACCGGACACTGAGTGATTTGAGGAAGGTTTTCCATCGGTCGTTGAATGTCACCCGTTCCAGCCTCAAGTGTTACATCCTCCTGGACGAATCTGCTCCCTCCAAAATTTCATTTCCTGCCTGCAGAAACAGTTGAATCCCGGTCGACATTCCCAACGGCACTGCTAACTTCCCTTTCCGGTGCTTTTCAAAAAATGTCTACCGAAGCGGGGTTCGGGGAGGCAGAGGTCACACGTTTTGTGAAGCCAAACATGTGAACCGAGTCCTCCACTCTCGAAAATTAATTACTAAGTCCTCTGAAAGCCTCAATCCCTTTTATGTGCTTTTTTGTAAAGACCGAGCCTTCTGTGATACTTCTGGGCTTGAGTTTAATTTGGAGTATAGTTTTCTGAATGAGGTTGTTAGAGATTCTTTTGTCCATTTTTGTCGATTCGAACAATTTCGACACTAAAGACCTAGTATTATTCTCTTTTACAATTGCTGCTTTTGATTGGATTAATTCTTTGTGAGGATGATGGAACGAAGAGTGGTTCGACATAATCATCTTCAAGGAAAGAAATAATTAAAGAACATTGGAAAGCAACCGAAACTGTTCTAATCAATATAAGGAATGGAAAATACATTATTGCTGCACATTTTGCAATTCTAATGTTACGAATATTGCGAAAGTAACTAAATGTGTATATTGAATGACCGCGCGATTTGTAGATTCTATCTTAATAAATTGCTATTATAGTTACAATTCAATATTCTCTACGTTTATCTTTATACAATCTTTTTCAAAATTTAGGTAAAACTGCAAATTTTGTATCAAATTTTGTATTAATTCAATGAATTTGCTTTAATTTTACAATTATATAGTCGTTAATTAGTGCAATCTATTCATCTTTATCACGAAATGTATCCGCAAATCAAAGAAGTCTTCATTTCTGAAATGATGCATGTCTAACGAAAAATCATAATTTGTCAATAGCTGCACTTTGTTGCAGCTGAAACTTGTTGGAACATAATTAAAAATAATGAACCATCAGAGTAAGTCCTGCCCCAATCTCGTCAAACCTGGTCAATTTTTTAAAAGTCAATTCGATTTTGAAGTTATCGTCAAGAGAACTAAAATTCACAGCAATGTATGAAGTGGCCATTTTAAGAATGGTGAATTGAATTGTGAATTAAAACTAATTGCTATGAACAAATAACAAAACATGCAGCATTAGCAATTTGTTTATAGCAATTGCTATAAACATACTGCTATGAAAAATACATTTATGGAGGATAAAAAATGACAAATTTAAAAGAAAACAGATTAAACATGCACAGTTTACAACTTCATCTTGGCTGGACGGCTCGCAGTTTGGTGCGGAGACCGAATGGGCATGTACGGACTTCATAAGCACGCCTCGGAAGCCAACAATCAGCAAAATGGGACCAAAACAATTAACTTTGAAGTGTTAACTTCACATTATAGATCACAGGGAGTTCATTTATCAAAGTAGAAAAACTGCATTTTGGCCGATCACATGGAGTTCATTTACGAGAGTTGAAAAATTACATTTTGGCCACAGACTCGGGTCTCAGAAATCATAGTGCACTGTGGAGACTAAAACTGGGACTTCCCGGCCAGTGGCACCGCAGTAACATTAGTTGTTGCCGGGATCTAATATGCACTATACAAACGAAAGCGATGACCACAGCAGTCGACGCGGCCAGAATCCCTCCGTCCTCCCCCCCTCCCTCCAGGGCTTGAGTTTCTCTGATCAAAAACAGGCGAATGCTGCAGCAGTATCCTAACAAACGGGACACGGACCGCGCGCAATCTTTCCTTCCTCTTCCTTGTCCTATCCTCGTCACCTACACTAACATTCACCAACAACGACACATGTTGGGAGACCAATTGGGAGCTAAGAGCTTCTTCCATCTGAGGCAATGCCTCGCTGGAGGGAGATACCTGGTTGGGGAAAACTCCGCTAGTCGACGGTAGGTCGGCGCTGGACCTCGCCGTTCAGCGCGGGAAGACCTTCAGCACATCCCGAGCAAAAACATGCGCTATCCTTCGGGAATAATGACCTTAGGCGTTGACGCATCCGGAATCAATAATCAATCAACAAATACAAAAATACAGTCGACTCTGGTTATGGTGAACTCGGATATAGTGAACCCTCGGTTATAGTGAACTAAAGTTAATGGTCCCGTTTCACTTACATAAGAAGATTCGGTTATAGTGAACCTGAACGTAAGCTTGAGTGAACGTTGGGAATAAATCCTGGAAATTAATTGGATCTCGCATGTCATTAGGCAAATAAAAGGGCCTTCGGAGATTGGGACCAACAATGCAAGAGGCATTGAAAGGTGTCAAGGCTCATTATGATATTTAGCGACAGAAGACAATGCAGAATCAAGTATGAAGAGAATGAGACCTCCGGAGATCGATCTAGAGAAATTACAAATTAAAAAAGTACGAAGCTAACTATTGAAAATATATCTTTTAAACGACAAATAAAGATATTGAAATTTCAACTTCGTGGTGTTAATGAATGTTACTGTATCTCTTCATTAATAAAACCATTGTGGAGAAATTCTGTTTAATTTTGACATCATCGGTTGTAGCGAACCTCTGATATATTGTACTTCGTTTGTTTTTTTTATCTTGGCGCGTGGGGGTGTGTCATCAAAATGGAATATCCCACTGTATTTCGCGTCGTTCTCAATTGTGCCGCTAAGAGTCGCATAATCGCAACTGTATCGAGCAGTGCTGGCGATCATGCGACTCCTAGCGGCACAACCGAGAACGACACGAAATACCGTGAGATATTCCATTTTGATGACACGCCCCCACGCGCCAAGAAAGAAAAACCGAAGTATAGTGAGCCGAACATGTTAGTGCCCAGAAGTTCGCTATAACCGGAGTCGACTGTACTAACGAAAGCGATGACCACAGCGGTTGTCGCTTTCGCCCGTCCTGCTCCTCCTTGGCAGACGCGCGTGCGCATGCGCGTGCGGGGGAGTGCGCATCCCGGCGCGCGCCAAACTCCGCCGAACAACCCAAACAACAGAGAGAACTTGGGAGTAAATTTGCATGGCCTTCTGCTGAATGGTTTACATTTCATTATATGTGGGGCCCGCGCGCGTCCCGCCGGGCGGAGGCGCATAATTGAATAAAGTATCACGTACGCGTCACGCCGCCCCTCCCCTCCCCCGCCCCTCCCCCCGCCCCCCCCCTCGCCACGCCCCGCAACTCGCCACGCCCCCTCCGCCACGCCCCCTCCGCCACGCCCCCTCCGCCACGCCCCCTCCGCCACGCCCCCTCCGCCACGCCCCCTCCGCCACGCCCCCTCCGCCACGCCCCCTCCGCCACGCCCCCCGCTACGCCCCCGCCACGCCCCCACCACCCCCCGCCACGCCCCCACCACCCCCCACCACGCCCCCGCCACGCCCCCCGCCACGCCCCCCCGCCACGCCCCGCCACCCGGTCCCGCCACCCCGGCCACACCACCCCGGCCCCACCCCCAGCCCCTCCTCCCCCGGCCCCGCCCCACCCTGCACGCCGCCCCGATCCCGCCCACCCGCCCCCTTCCCCGCCTTCCCCCGCCCCGTCCCACCCCGCCCCGCGCCGTCCACTGCTTCGGCCTCATGCGGTTTTTTCGGGGGGGCGTGCGGGCTTCGTGCATGTGGGGCAGTGTGGCACGGCATGGAGATTAAAGGTCTCTTTGACGCGGTTGGACGGATTTTTTTGCCTGATACGCGCCCAAAAACGACATTAGTCACAAGGCGAAAGTGGGGGATTGAAGTGAATGAAGGTTTCAGTACTTGATTACGTTGTGATTCCGGGTGTGACAAACGCTACGGTTATTAGTCCTATAAGCGTAGTGCATGTTATACCGCAGAACGTAGAGGTGTTTATCCTGAAGATGGCCAAACTGACAATAGCGCTGATAGACGTCACAGGTGAAGCAAATACCACTGAAATGATTTTAAAATCGATGAAATCAGCGAAAATGCTTTAAACTGACAAAAAACGTAAAAAATGTCTAATTAGCCGAAATCGAAGAAAAATGCAAAAGAATGTCGTATAAAAATGAGTCATTTCCTTGTGTCAATACTATACCTTGCAATTCTGCACACTAAAAAGTGATAATTCAGGTACCTAAAATATATTGACAAAATTATGAAATTAGGTACTATTAGGCATGAAAAGCGACGTTTAGGCACTTAAAATAGGTCAAAAATGATTCAATAAGGCATTTAAAAACATTTCTTTAAAAGTTATGTTTCTGCCATCAAAAACTGATCCCAAAAGGATTAAATTAAGCACTTATTTTATTCAGGAAAGCAACGTATTTTTACATTTAAGAGAGTGACAAAACGCATATTATTTTGTTCATTTTCATAATTTGAAGCACAGTATATAATTGAGATTTTCTCCAAATTTTGTAGAGTAAGGATCGTTAAAATCATATTGAAGGCTGAAAAAGACAATTCCACTGACACAAAGGTTATACGAGCAAACATAAATTTATTCACATTTTTTATGCCCATTCTTCTGGAACTTCCCGACCCTTCCCCACCGAAACTTGTACCACACAACCCATTACACCATATCCAGGATTTTTTTAATACGCTCTCCATTGTCACTTTGCTCCCAATGGCTCCCTTAGCAACCCTAATTTCCACTTCGGTGCCTTGCACTACGGACACTTTATCTGTCAAAGGTTTTCCTTTGCCTTCCAGTTTGGCTGAAGTTGAGGACAGGAATAAAAAATGTGTACAGTCAACTCCGGTTATAGTGAACTCGTCTATAGTGAACCTTCGGTTATAGTGAACTTAAGTCACTGGTCCCGTATCACTTACAAATAAGCATAAGAAGACTCAGTTATAGTGAAACTGAACCTCGGCTATAGTAAACCTAGGAAATACAAAGTCCCCAAAATATTCCCTCCTGGAAAAGAATATATCTCTTCAGTGCCACAAATTCCAACACGAGGCTGCTTGAAAAAATGTCATCGGCCAAAGGCCATAATAGAAGAAGTCTCCCCTGAGGTGAAGGTAGGGGACCAGGAATGAGCACCATACTGACGACCTTATGTCACTCAATTTCACTGCGGAAACAAAGAACGTGTCCTGCGGTGGCGACGCACGATTGCTTGCTTCAGTTTCAATCTTGGTGTTAAAGAGAGATTCATGTAAGAACAAGTAATTTTGACAGCTAGTGCTGGCAACATAACCGAAGGTTCTGTGGTCGTTGAGTCCTTGATCCCATTGAGCTCTCCTTCCTCGATTCGTTCGTTTGCAGTTGGCTAACTTGTAAATGGTTTCGATGCTTCCTTTTGGGATGTCCTCGTCCGACGAAAATATAGTGCGCCGCGAGAAATAATTGAAATTAGGAAGTGCATGCTATGTGCTCTTCTGCAAAAAATTATTTCTTTTATACACATTATATGGAATTTACTCTTTGCGTGATATGTATTATGTTTATTTTAAAACCGAGTCTTGAATGTAAGGTGCGTACTAGTGCACATGTTTCTGAACAGCTGCCGCGGCGGAGGGATACTTCTCTGAATAACATGTGATGTTTACTTGTTCAGCGAACTGTCACTTTTGCTTGTTCTTACGTTAATTCTTCTATACTTGTTATTCCGCGGGACAAAGCGCTCTGAGTTCTACGTAGGCGACAGGAAGCGCGCGACTGACACTGCCTGGCGATATCCACCGTGCAGCGCGGAAAAGCGATCAGTTTCGTTAGCCGTTTGCGCCATTCCGCTATCGAAAGCATCTCGTACATTATTAGGCGAGAAAAAGAACCTTCGGAGAAGTTCACAATAACCAGAGTCTACTCTATATTGCTGGACTGTATTTTGTACGCTTCGCCTTTCCAACAATGCTTTTGCCTGACCTGTGACTTTCCTCGCCTGGATTGCGTAGACGACGGGTGTAGCACAGCTGCACCGAGAACGGATGCAATTGTCTAAGAAGTGCATGCTGATCGGAGACGAGCATGAAATATCCTCTTTATATCGACTTGCAGAGCTCATTATGTTCGGAGCTTGTTGTTGGGTGCGAGTTTTCGGAGTGTTGTCGATTGTTTATTCGATCAGGAAGTATTCGTGTTTCAGTGTAACAAATTTAAACTAGTGGTGCTATAGAATGGCACAGACTTTCCCGTATTAGTTTTCTATTTCGTTGGGTCTTCGCTAGCAATTCGGAATTGCCACAAACTCTTTCTTGCCAGCTGTCATCTATCACCGCCAAAAGTACATTTTTTTGTCATTTTCTTAATTTTTCGGTTTCCTATTGGTAGAACGGAAACATTAATTTTAGAATATTAAAGAACACCAAAACCTAGTCGTAAATGACAATCTTCTTTTAAAAATTATGTGCCGTTTAAGAGAAAATGGCGTTTTAGCGCTACTAAAAATTCGAAATTTCAAGCTCATTTTCACTGAAAATTTTTGAGTTTTCAAAATACTTTATTTGAAGTTATTTAAAGCACATACACTCACAAATATAATAATCTTTACTAATTGCTGGTAATGTGCATATTAAAGATGTGAGAGATCTTTCAAAAAAATTACAATTATGCAATTTTTGAAAAAACAAAAAATAACTCAAAATAAACTTTATGCTATACCAAAGAGTGTAATTAGCACTATCCCTTACAAAAGTTTCAAGAAAAAATTGCAGCCATATACGAGAAAATGGCGTTTGAGCATTTCTGAAAATGCCGAAACTTGAGCTACTTTTCACAGAAAACGGTAGTGTTTTCGATAAACTTTACTTGACGATGATGAAACTTTATTTAAAGCATACAAACTCGTAAATATAATAATGTGAAATATTAACGACGTGAGAGACAAGTAAACAAATTTACATTTTTGTAAATTTTGAAAAAACCAACCGATAGACCAAAATGGCTTTTATGTCATTGATAGAGTACATTTACCACTATCCCTACCAAAAGTTTAAAGAAAAAATTTGGAGCCGTTTTGGAGAAAATCTTGTTTTTGTAATTTTTTAATGTTGCACATATTGCACGCAATATTGCACGAAAACTACCAAAATTTTGAAAAACATTTACATGACCTTTATGAAAGAACTCAATATGCAGAACAAATTTTATTTGAAGAAAAAATGTCTATCTTCAATTTTGTAGTTGGAGAAAGACGCCGAAAAAAATTCAAACTTTCAAAATTTTCGAAAATTCAAAGCTCTACGTGAAAATCGGACCTATGCCATGTTAAAAAGTGTATTTTACTCTATTCATACAAGAAATTTAAAGAAAAAATTTGGAGCCGTTTTTGAAAAAATTTTGAAAATCCCCGGGGGGTTTCATATAAAGTACCTCCAAATTTTGAAGAATCTTTTTCAAAATCTCAAAGCTTAGACTAGAATCGGGGAATATCCATTTTGGAAGAAATCGTACGTATAGTTTAGGCGCTAGCAGTGTTCACAGACGGACAGACGGACGGACGGACAGACGGACGTTTTCCTTTCAATTGGGTTTTCGGTATCAAGGACCTAGAAAACAGGGTTTCTGACTACACCACGTCTTAGGGGATTTTTTTTCTTAATTTAGCAACTGGTTTTATCCACTTATTCGTTTTCACGTCCAGGCAATTAATTTTTTTCCGCCGAAAATTGGCCATTTTTTCGCGCAGCATTAATTACTTTCCCTATACTACGTATATCACTCCGTGTATACGTACGTATACGGGAAAGTAAAAATGAGTAATTAAAATATGAAAATTCTTTAAAAAGTTACTTGTTTAGGCAAAAAATATTAAAATAGGCATTTATGACCCTTTGTGGACATTTTAGGCACTATTAGATGCTTTCAGTAAATCTATATTTTCCTGATTCGTAAACATCTGCAAATATTTTCCACAATCTCCTAAAGAAACTAAATAGGCATTTGTCCTAAAAACCGAGGTCTTGCCAAAACATAAAAGTAATTTCTGTACTAAAATGCATTGTTCTAAAGTGAAACGAAACAAATGACATTTCAATAAAATCCGTCCCCTGCTCATCACTAAAAAACACTTCAAGTGCCTCAAGACCTTTGTTAACAAATCGTCATAGTCAGTTAGAGTAATTCAGGCGAGCACCCCGAACCCTACGTTCCTGAGGTGTCTGCCATTTGAATGCACGCGTTTTCATTTTCTTGTGGCGCAGTGCGCATTTCTCTACGAAAGATTGCATTTCTGCTGAAGTTTCCTTAATAATGTTTTCGGAGAAGTTGAATGAACATCTCCAACTTCTTCCAGTTTTCGCTGCGCCAGCACTACATCTCGGCGACTGCGTCTCCGATGAAACACGCCCCCTGACTCGCGAAAGCACCTCTCTAACCGAAATATGGTACTCTTTTTCAGAATAGACGCTGATGAAAAGTTTTCTCTAAAGCTGACCGACACTCTTTGAAATATTGCGTTCGGAAATACACCTTTTTAATTTATTTATTTGTCAAAAAACAGTAAAAACTGTATATGACGTGTGGGGAAAGAAATTATCTGCGCACATTTTCTTGGGGGCCAGAATTTAAAAAAAAATTAGAAAATAATTATTTTAGAAAAATAAAAATATTTGAAAAAATGTTTTTTCCCGAGTTATAGAAAATCAATTTCAACGGTAAATGAACTGCAAGCAAAAGGAGTGCTCAACAAAACGTGCGCACAGTGAAGCTACATTTACGTTCAGAAGCAAAACAAGGGGCCATCTCAGCATTTGCTCAATGGATCAGGGAAACTGGACAAAAACCTGATTGAGATCTTCATCACAAATCTGCGTTGCTCTGTACTGAAGCGCATCGTAAGTTAACTTCAAAACAGTGAATGGAGGAGCAGCGTGTTTTGCTTTTACTAGGTATGACCCAGACCATGGAGTAAAGATACATCCTTATAGTGCGATTTTTGTAACTCTGCCCCTCAAGCCCCTATGGTCACGATGGAATATCACACGGCATTTCGCGTCTTTCTCCGTCACACCGCTAGAAGTCGCTTGATCACAAGAACTGCTTGATACGGTCGGGTTCATGCGATATCTGGCGGCACGTCTGAGAACGTCTGAGAAATATCGTGACGTATTCCATCGTGAAGACGGGCCTCGAGGGGCAAAGTTAGGAAAACCGCAGTATAGTCTATGCCCAGACCACAGGAGGGAGAGGGAAAAAGGAAGGGAGTGGCTAGTAGAGAGACTTTCGCAGAAATACAGTCAAACGAGCTGTCCTAGAAGCACTGTTACAATTCTTCCACTTTTCTCTCAGTGGCTCAAACCAGCAGGCTTGCATTATCAGCTGATCACCCAGTAGTTGCATCAGTTTTCGGAAGCTCCTTGAAAAAAATGCAGGTGTGAACATTTTCACCCATTTGCCATCTGTGGGTAAATCATCTATGGAGATATCAGCAACAACTTTTGGTTCAATTTGCTCTTCGAGATACAAATTTCCCAGATATACGTTTTTATGGTGTCTGTGATACTTAATGGTACTATTTTATTTCATGTGTTGGGAGATACCTCCAGAGTTCGTGTTCCTGATTGGGGAAAACCCGCACGCCAATGGGTAGGTCATCGCTGGATCTCGCCACCCAGAGGAAGAAGATCATCGCCACCTCAAGTGATAAAAACCTGCACTAATTACCTTAGCAGTTCACGCTTCCGGAATCAGGAATCGATCAATTAAAACTGATTTTTTCTGACGTGAAGATACTTGGCGTAACATTTTAGGAGCCCGTCAAAAAAGTTTAATTTCAGGTGTTATTATTTAAATCAATAATTTTCTTCTACAAATATTTTCTGATATAGTTTCCTTAACCATTTGCATAAGTACAACAATACACTCCTATTCATCAACAATGGGTACATTTCATTCTGTGCATTCTAATGAAATATTTCTTTTAGCATTTCCAATTTATACTGTTTTTCACTTCATTAAAACAGGATTGCATCTCAATTTGTGTGTGTGTGTGTGTGTGTAAAGAATGAACTTTATTAAGGCTGTTCACGTATGAAATTAGCATTTTAAAGGTTATTTTCAGCGAAGCAGTTTTCGTGCAGATTCTCGTACAGAAACTGTATCAAAACTTCAAAATTCCAAACTAGAAGTATAAAAACCAAAATCGATTTTTACACGGTCTGCACATTTTCTGTACTATTTGCCGCTATACACCATCAGGAGCTCAGCCGGCCCACAAATGAATTCCTGAATTGCGCCGTCAGAGAACATTCATTTCCGAAATTTTAGACTTGCGTTCTGAGCTACTTTATTAATACTTTTTTTAAATATTAATGAAACATGGGGAGAAAAAAATGAAAGGTCGTCATAGTTGTTATAAGCTTGGTTGTGGCTGCGAGGGCTTCAGCGAGTATGGAGAAAAAAACGCTCCGAACTGAGGAAGTCTGCAATGTAGGCTAGTAGCGTAAAACTGAAAAAAGTAGACGAATCGGAAATAATTGAACACTCGTGGGCAGAAGAGGGCAATTTATCCACGGACCCCCTTATTTCAAACAAGCATTTCCTCTTCCCCAATCCATAAAAGGAATTAATTTCTCCATGCATCAGAAATAGCTTACAGCGTTGAATTGGGAATAGAGATGAATGCATTTTTTTTTCTTTTGAAAGAAAAAAAAATTGGGGCTCCAATTCAGTCGGGGCCACGAGGCACGTTGCCCCAGCTTGATGCCCCTAGACACGGATGGCAGGGAATGGAAACTGAGCTCAATTGAATGGATCTCATCATATTCTATTTGAATTTTCTTAATATTATCTCCTTAAATATTCTACATAATTTAATATCTTATTGTATTTCTATATTTATTATGTTCAAGACTAGTACAATGGAGTGCTATACCGCATTGTTTAATATCGTGTAAATAACACTTATTGAAGATCTGCAGTTTAAACAGTCTTCATTGATGATGAGAAATTTACTTGATTTTCCCAGCTCAATTTACTGTCTAATTGTATTCCTAAATATTTGCAAGATGTAACTGTAGGTATGACATTGTTGTTCAATTTGTACACTGTTTCACCATAACATCGACCCCTACTAAACGTGATGGCTTTGCTCTTCGAACTGTTTATTTCCATGCCGTTTGTTTCTGCCCAGGAGTGTAATTTGTCTGTGTCTCGCTGCAAAATATCTACGTCCTTCTCTGATTTGATAACCCGATAGATGATACAGTCATCGGCGAAGAATCTTACATTTGAAGCTAAATGTTTTGGCAAGTCATTCACAAAGGCGAGAAACATGAGAGGTCCAATGACACTTCCTTGTGGAACCCCTGACGTAACACTAGCGGAGGTTGATAAATAGCTTCCGATTCGAACCTTTTATTTCCAACTTTAAGGTAGAGTTGGACGGAAACGAGTACTGCAAAATAAGTTAATGTTGGTCTCATAAAATCCAGCATTTATTCCTCTGTAACTTTTGCATGGATCCCTTTATTGATATGTTAGTTAGTTTAGAAGATAAGATCAGTAAACGAAGTTGAAACGAAAATGTTTCGTAATACGTAAAACTTGTCCAAATTTGATGAGCACTAGTATGGGAACGGGTGGTCAAAGAATGTGCGTCTGTTCTCATTCAATGCATAATTTAATTCCCTACAACTTCTCATTAGAACATGTTTTCGATATTGTGAGTCCTTTACGAGATATAACCGTAAAACCGAAAGAAAAAAAACACCTTTTGGAGGTATATTTGCCCCTCACTACTGAAGCACAATTCCGCCGAAGGGAAAACCTACGTTAATCATATTGGGCCACAAATGAAGCCATTAAAACAATAAAACATTTTGTAACAATTTATTTCCGATACCGTATGAATTTTAATTCTAGTTTAAGTGACTTTGCTGTCAAGTGTATTCAACGTGTCGCCAAAACGAATTACAGTCGAAAGAAAACCTCCAAAGATAGTCGTTTCAAAGGGCAAACGGTTACGGTGAAAACGCTCCGAAGTATAAAAGAATTGCTTCATTTGTGACAACTAATCCTGTAACTTCGTATACGGAAGAGGGACGAACTTTAACTAATCGTTTGTTCACAATTCCAAGGGTTGAAAAGGCGGGAAAGAACGGTCGAATGTTCAATCATTTGTTGAAATCACTACGGTTAGCTTACGCTGCGCCGCGCGGGATATAGGCACTGCGAGCAGCGAGCTATTTTCTCCATGACTCATGAAACAGCCCCGTGCCACGTGCGCCAGGAACGCGTTGCAACTTATGGGCACCGCAGAGGGGTATGGGAGAGGATCGGCGGTTGAGCGGAGAGAGGGAAGTCGTGAGGAGGGGGGGTAAACAACGAGGGACCAAGCACGCGGTTTTCCCAGTGAACGCAGTGCAAGAGGTTTGAGTGTATGTGTGTGTGTGATTATGTGTGATTCTTATAGTGATGTCGCCGGTGCTGCGTCCTGACATTCAAGTGAGTGCCAAAGCAAGGTTTTATTTTACTTATATGCATTCACAATAAAGAGAGATTGTCAAATAACCTTGGGTTTTTCGTTGTGGTAACACTGATTTGGAAGGCGAATCTCCAACAAAAATGTGTGAATAATTTGGAGTGAATGTTAAAAGAGGTTATAGTTCTACATTTAAATAGTATTTACATCACCTTTATTGTTATAATCATACGTGTACCATTTAACAATTTACTATTTTTATGGTACTGTTTTGCCGAATCACTTGTTGCTGATTTCTCTGTTGTAAGTACTGCGAATGACCGACTTTTCCATTGTTGGCTAAAATGTTTAGAAACAAAGGGATGCATGTTTGGGGGATTGCTCTCATTTAATGTAAAACATAGATTTTTAGGGCCTCCTGAGCCTAGTTCAGTGAATGTTGATTTGGAGCGTACAAGAATAGGTTATATGTAGTTATTGTTTATCGCCTTACTTGTGGATAACTCTTAGGTTATGGAAGATGGCATCAATGGATATTGCTGTACGTTGTGAGCATGATTAGAAGTTTATTTCCGATCTTATTACATTTTAGCATCTATATATTATAATTCGAAATCTCATTAGGGTAGTTTTCAAACACATTCCTTATTTTGGGCAAGACAACTAAGTTTCATCACTTTGGGCAAGTTACTTACAACTAAGTTTCATCGTATGGGTTTGTGGTTTTCTTCGCCTGAAGTATTCACTGTAGTTAACAAATGCCCAATGAGAATTATCAATAAAAGAGAAAACAAAATGAAAATGCAGTATTCAAAACTGAGTTTTGTTCCATACCAATTGCTGGGAGATGAGAAACCTATTTCAAGACATTCAAATATTCTGTAATCTTAACATGTTATAGAATAGAGATATTTACAGATACAGATGTTACAGTACCAACTCCACTAATCTCCTTTAGGTGTTTGTTGTTGTATTCATTGTAAATAGTTCATTGTATTGAAGTTCGGTCAATCACCAGGATTACTTGGTTATGTTGTGATCAGTTGAGTTGTTCGTTGGTTGGTTGGAATAATCTTAAAATGTTATTTTGTAATCTATAAAGTGAGAATGAATACTATATTACTTATAATCATTGATGAATTATATGTAGATTGTGTGCTATTCATACTCAAGGATATTCACAGCAGTTGGTTGCCAACATCAACCTCCATGTCCTGTTTTTCATGAAGACAATTAAAATGATAGTAATGGTGCCAATATGATAGTAGTAATTAGGGCTGAAAAACAATTTTAAAAAAATCAGATTCTTTTGATTTAAATTAGATTCTTTTTGGATTTGAATAAGATTTTCTTAAATTCTATTTGATGTTTTTACTTTATACCAAAATCATTAGTGATTTATTTATCCTTAATTACTTTAAAAGCAGAAAAGGTTTATTAGAACCTCAAGTTTTTAAATTTATCATTAAATTGGTATAATTTAATTTAAAAAAATAAAGTTACTATATGTTCAAGGGGTTTGATGTAATACTGCCCTTTATCCCACTTCTTTAAATTTGATTTACTTATAGTTTCGTGCTTTTGAAACACTTGTGTCCATATTATCGAATACGCTTGTGACACCATCTGTTGGCATGAGCTAGAAAGAAGGCATTCTTTGTTCAAAGAAATTGTACCATTTTTTTGTGTAAAACCAACCTAATCAAAAAGTATTTATTATTGAAAACAACTGAATTCATCGAAATACTTATAACACTGTTAGACAGTTTTGAAGTATTCACTTTTGCATTATAGTTGTCCTGTTATAAAAAAAATATGGCATATGATGGTTATTTGCGCACTTTCCCTCTGTAATGGCTAGTGGAAAGTATGCTGCCCACCTAAAATGGAATTTTAACAATGTACACATAAAGAAGTGTGTTAATATTATTAATACTCGTAAGATTAACTACTGTTTTCATTAGTTTTATCAGTCTTAATTTTGTTCTTTAAATGAGTATTAATAAAATTTCATTTTTATTAATACTCATCATTTTTAAGATGTACTTTAAGTGACTTTTGCAAACATTTTAATTCAAATCTAGAATTATGGACACTGTGGAAGATTGAAACACGTTTTTCTTGAAACTAGCTCTGCATGTGTTAGAGGAGTATTGCTGTTAAATTAGGTTTTAACTACAGACAATTAAATGCTTCATAAAAACTAATCGAACATCTAAGTTCATTAGTACATAACACTACTACAAATTGTTTATTGTTCTTTGTTGCACAAGTTTGTCCATTTTATTGTATTTTATTTTCTCAAATAAGTTCACTTCAGGAAAAAGTTTATAAGAAGTAAAATATATTCTTTACATCAACTTTGTAATTGATATGAGTCTTTTTATTTGAGTAATTTTTTATTTTACAAATATTTAAAATACAAATACATTTTCTAATAATGAATATTGATTTAAATCACATTATTTAAATCATAACACCTTCAGTAGTAATACACACAAATGTGATGTATGACAAATGTAATGTAATTTTTTTTTTTTTTTATGGAACAAGAACAATTATTTGCTCTTTTGATTACATTGGTGATTTGAATGTCCCTTTGAATATGTTGGTCTTTTATAACTCCAATATGTTTTATATTATTAACTTTATGTATGTAAATATTTTTAATCAGAACATTTGATGATTTTGTTGGAGCTGTTATCATTATATCCTAAAGAGATAAATTTGAGTGGAGATTCAGTGATAAATTATAATTATCAGCAAACCATATGATGGTGTTGAAACATGATCATTCTAAGTCTTTTGCAATACTTACTATGACTATAAATAACAACAAACGGCAAAGGAAATAATCCAATCTCTGTTAAATGAGACAACTCGATTAGTGATTCTGTATTATTTTCTGTCCCTTGTCAAGGTAGGCAATAAAAATATCGTCAATACAAGATCATCTATATCATTTTGACCCTAAATTTTCTGAATGTCATATCAACATTCTCAAGGCAAAAGTGTCTTGTTGCCGCCATGACATTCTATCTTCCGCTGTCCTCTTTATCTCTCTATAGTTTCTGAAATGTAGAACAGTTTGAAGTTGTTCTAAATATTCATTGTATGTCTTAGCCTTTTACCTACTATTTTGCAGTTCAAAATTGTATTTAAGAATTGGTTGTCTAAAAAGGGCTGGAAAAAATAATTATTAAAAAATAATTTTTTGATTTAAATCCAATTTAAAAAAAATTGTTTTATGTTTTATTTTAAACCAAAATTGTTTAGTGATTTATTTCTCCTTAATTGCTTTAAAAGTAGAACAATGTTTATTGAAACATAATTTTTAAATTGATTTAAATTATTGTGATTTTATTAAAAAACATAAAGATGTATAAATATTTGTGGGGTCTGGTGCAATACCACCCTAACCAACAAAATCTTTATATTTTTTTGTTACTTATAGTTTTGAGCACTTGAAACACTTCTCTTGCATCCACATTACCGAATAAGCTTGTGGCGTCGTCTATTAACAGGATCTAGAAAAAAGGTCTTTTTCCTTCAAAGAGATTATACCATGTTTTTTGTGCAATACTGCTCTAATCAAAAAGCACTTATTATTGAAAACAACTGGATTCATAGTAAAACCTATTGTAATGTTAGTATTTGAAATATTAAATTTTCTTTATGAGTTGTTTTATTGTTGAAAAATACGGGGTATAATGGCTGGGTTACTTGTGCCCTTTCCCATTAACCCTTAAATGGTCAGTGGGAAGGATGTTTCCCACTTAGAACCGCATCTTACAAGCTTCCAAATGGCTCCTGTCCATTTCTAGAAGTGCCCATTCTTCACATCTGTACAATGGTACACTCAAGATATAACTTTTCAGGAAATTCTTTTTAACATCCACATTTAGGTTGGTATTTGTGAGAAAATTTCTTTTATTTGGGAACGTCTTTGCTAGTGTGATTCTCTTTCTTATTTCTGTTGTGCTTTTATTGTCTTTGGAACAAGTGCGACCTAAATAGCAAAAATTATGTACACATTCTATTTTTGGTGAATTTAACATTATTTATTTGGTATGTAGTTTCTCTCTCTCCCAATTATGAATTTAGATTTCTTTGTGTTAATTTTGATGATGGTCCAAACCCTATATTTTTTTTAAATAATTTATTGGTGGTTTTAAAATATAATTTTGGCAGTTCATGTATTTGTGTTATGCTTTTATTAGTAATTAGATAACAGCGTGATTTTTGCTTTGCAGAAGACCTTGGTCCCCTTTTTAACCCTACTGAAATTACAACTATTTTTAAAATGTCCAACAAAAGGTTTAAAATACCTCCTTCTAAAGGATACAGAATCTGAAGAGACTGATATCTTCAAGTAAATTTTGCATTTAATAATGTAATAAATTAAAAATATTGAGTATATTTATATTTTCAATTAAAATAGACATTGCCTTAAATTGCATGCAAATAGGAACAACTGTAATCTGAAACCAAATAATCACAATCTTATATTTTAAAAAATATTTAAAATAAGTACCCAGTTAGTAAAACTTGAAAATATATTTAGTTTTGGAAGTGGACAGTTAAGTTGAACATAGGACGTCTGAGGTGAACTGTTAATGTTTTAAGAAAAGCCCTGAGGTTGATATCACTTGTTGCGTTAATTGCATTCAAATTCATGTTAAAATTTCAAATTATAGTATGTAATGATTGTTTCATTCTTTACTTGCAACAACGAAGTATCTTAAGTCTTTAATATGTCGTCTTGACTAGAATCTGAACTGCTAATTTTTACGATGTCATTTTTATTTTGCCTATCAGTTTCAAAGTAAACAAGTTTCCAATTAACCATAAGATAGAATAAACATATGGTTGTGATATATTTAAATAAAAAAAACAACTAAATCAACATCCTGATTGATTTTACTGCCAATATAGTGGAGTGTATAGTCTTTTAATGTTGTATTATTGTGGCACCGGAAGATACCTATTTTCATTAAAGTTAATAATACATGTTTTTCAGTGGCGCAACCAGGATTTTTTCTGTGGATAGGGCTATTTAAAATAATGTTCAGCTGACTTGATGTTGGTAAGGGTTGTGTCATTTATGCAGAATTTAAAATGTATTTTTATATGTTGATTTTCTTTGTTTGTTATTTATCACTAGAGCCCAGAAGTTCAGGCATTTATTTTTACTAAAACAGGCATGCAAAAAAGGCATTTGTTCTAGCTAAAAGGTGCGAAGACAACAAAAAATCCTGTATAAAAGAAAATATTGTAAAAAATTAATAATTAAAATTATTCACATTTTTGCTGAAACTCTGCTGAACACTTTTGCTGAACATTTACAGGAGCATTCAATGTGTAAGAAAACAATCTTTTGTTTAGTAATCTTGATTCCACATAACTCCTCGGAACAAATTTCTTTTATTCGCAATGCTGTCTTTTAAGAAATGCTATTGTGAACTCTCTTTTGCATCTTGATATGCCTTCAGTGAAAACAGAATAATATTTTTTGTTCTTTGCGTTTGTGTAATCACCAGCATTGGGAAGGATATATTATATCCTAGACTAAAGAGGTCATCTTTACTCCACGAGGACATCTTTACTCTATGATCATATACAGAGAGCTATTCTCAAAAGGATTGGGTGGCAATACTCAAAAGTAGAATGGAATTCCTAGTTCAGTGAATGAACAAAGCCTGTCGGCATCAATTAAAAAGTCAAAAATTTTGTCTGGTTTCATCTTCCTTTTTCATTTAGACTTGTATCACAGCCTCTTCTTCCACTGAAAGACAAAATATGACCGTGCATTCGTGTTGTCCAGACTTGAAGGTACTAGATATCCAACTTGGTGGCGAGCAGTGTCAGGAGAGTTTAAACTGTTTTTTAAAACTGTAAAACATCTTGAATACCTGATGTCCTATAAAATGTATGTGCATTATTCTTTGTAGTATTATACACTTCTAATGGTATATCAAGACCTAGTACACTGCAGCAGTAGAAACTACTGTACAAAACTGCACAAAATAGTTTTCCAAAAAATAGCACACCTCAGCTTCAGAGGAACAAATAAAAAACTCATATAACACTGCAATGAATTGACAAAAATGGTCTTTGTGAATACTGCTGTAATATATACAGAACAGCAGTTCCTTACTTGCTAAAACTATGAAAAAAAGGTGCTGTTCTATTACACAACATGTGAAGAGCAAATATTTAATGGTGGATGGCCTTTTCCTGGAAGCCTTGCAGTCATCACAACATCAGCTGTGTGTAAGCAGTGACACACTAAGTACATGAATTGAGTTGATATGCACAGTATGTGAATAGAGAGAATAACACAAACATAAGCATTTTTGAATCAAAATTGTTTCATTGTTTTTGTATTTTTCAAAGTTCCTGGGTATCTAACGAAACCTCAGACACTTCGCACAAGGCTGGGGCATGCATAGTTTTCTTTCAGTATCTACATTCATTGGAAATTAGTAGGTTAAAGATAACTGTCTGATAAAGCCTTCTGAAATGAACATGGGCATTTATTATTTATTTACATTTATTATTATTATTTTATGGAAATATATTTCAATTTGTACACCCTTTTTTGATCAAAATTAATGTTAATGCCTAGAGTTACTCATGTTTCAAATTCTTTATAGAGTATATTATTTATTACATTATCTAAATCTTGTGCATTCTTACAATTTAGGATAATCAAATCTCATGGACGACCATAAGAGGTAGTCATTTTTTGGCAAAACTGTGATGTTTTTTTTTTCATCACGAGCTTGATGTATATGTCTGGTAAAACGAGTACTAGTCAAATGAAACAAAACACTATATTTTTCTGCACACTGAATGTATTTCAGGGTGGCCAGCGAACCCGGAATCCTTGAAAACAGTGATATTTCGTTGTTTTCAGTTTTATCGCAAACATTTAGCACAAATTAACAGGGCAAATTATTACGGCATCGTATTCATTAAATTGTTTGATTCAACTCAGAACTTGATAATGGCGAGTGAAAATCCAAATGTGTAGAGTGCCACATGTATGATGAAGGATTGTCGTCTTTGACTCGCGCAGCACACAACTTCAAACACTCGCATGTATAGGTGCAGCATAGGTCTTGTGGTTGTATAAATTCCATTGCATACGCCTACCAGAAGATGAAAATATCCTCTAGTACAAAAGCTCAAAGCTACCAAGTACTGCAGCATAGACGCTATGTGAAAGGTATTCCAAATGCGATTCTATTTCTTCTAAAATCTTGTAAAAAATTTTAAAAATAAAACATTATTAAAACAGATAAAAACATGTTTAAATGTTATCTATCAATTGAAACTGTGTTAAGCATAAAAAATCAAAATCTCTTTTGAAAAAAAATATGCAAATCTCGTAACCGAATTTAAATCGTCGAGATAACTATTATGATTCTACATACTGTTACTGAACAACTTTTTAAAATTGTTGTGGCAAACCTGATTGTGTAATCTTCAAAATTGCAAAAATTAAAATATCTGGGATGTTTCAAGCAAAAGAAAATTTTATTCATTACGGAAATTCAAAAATATTCAAAATGAAAATCTTAGTGTACTTTTCAAGTACATTATGTAATATACATATATCTTTGTAAGAAATGATACGTAGGCCTAGTATCGACAACAGAATATCTATTTCAATAAAATATTCCCACTTGCGTGTTGAAAACTGTTATTCACGGTAAAACCGACGTTTACCGAAACTGTTCTAAGGAATACGCTACTTCAAACTCTGCGTTGGCAAGAACTTCGAGATCGATTTTCTTGCTGAAAAAATACTTTTAAGCGTTTCAAGACTGAATATTAGTTAGTAATAGATGCTTCCTAGAAAAAAATCTGTTTTTTGTTTCAGTTTCCTTTTTGTTCAAAATTCTATACTCAAGTACGCGGTTGCGAACGAAAAGTGCGTGAATAGCATAGTACGGTTAAATATTAAAGTGTTGTAATGGGCGAAAAAGAACGTGGAAAATTTCTATTCTCAGACCTGGAAAACCGAGAAAAAGCCTTAAATTCCAAAAAGCCAGATCGCTGGTCAGCCTAGATTTTTAATATTCAAAGTACGAATTAAAACTTTTTTTGTTTGTTTGTTTGTTTTCTTCTACTGTAAAATAAAGCTTTTTGACTTCTACTCCTAAGAATGTCCATCAAAGAAATGTTTACAGACGTAACCTTAACCATGGTGTAAGAATAAGGGTGAGACGGATCCCGAACGAAATTTCGTTCTCTTCTGCGCATGACGTCACGATGGATGCTCGCCTGCTTGGCGCCTAGTGAGATTGTATGGTACGCACTCGTTGAGTACACGCCGAATTTTTGTAATCGCGATTTACTTTGTGTTAGTAGTTTTCTAGTTGCTTTTTTAGTGGCAGAGAGGTGAACATATCTTGAATTGACATTGAAATAAAATAAACAATGCCGTCGTGCGCTATTTTTGGTTGCACAAACTGGAACGAAAACGAAGGGAACAGACATTCAGTATTTTTCTTTCCCGAAAGATGCCAATTTATGTGAAGCGTGGATAAATGTTTGTAAAAGGATAAAATCAATGTAAAGAACGGTGTTAACTAATTAAGGTGTCTATTGTTTCCGTAAATTATTTTATTACAGTGACGTTAATTGTAATTATTTTCAGCGCGCATTTGTTCTATACTTTGCTTAGGATATCTTTGCAATACCATTGCGTCAGGTATTACTAAATTACCACAGAAAAGTCGAAACTTAAAACCTGACGCAGTGCCTACCGAGAAGTTGCCATTGGTTTTGAAAAAATAAATCCTAGTCAAACCATTCGACTAGTTTCAAGGAATATGCACAATTTAGTGGATGTACTGTTATCACAAGCAACAATGGATCTGACGGATAGTGTTCCAGAGGAGTCAGTTAATGAAAACGCAGTTTGTGAAGATGGTCATCAAATTGATTTAACACAAACAATAAACGAGTTACATGATGAAATTAGAATATAGAAAAGAAAATATTCTGAACTGTTTAGAGAAAGTGCAATTAGAAGAACAACTGAAGAAGTTAATGACAATGATAAGAATGCAAAATAATAGTAGTATTTATTGAGAAATTATTTAATATCATTAACAATCCCTAATGCATCTAAGAAATTCAGGGTGAAGGAACTAGATTTTTGGTCAGATGTTATCTTACATCAGTCCAACTGCAATTAAACACATAGGACGGGATATGCCAGCTCTTTTTTCTTTGCTTCAGCTCGAAACATAAATAAGATAATAAAATAGAATAAAACAGCAATAAAATGGGTAATTCATACGTTAATGAAAAATAACTTTGTCTGAGGTCCCTCTCTTTCCTAAAATAGGTGGCCCATTTATTTCGTAAAAATAGAAATACCTGCTACATTTAGAGTTGTAAAGAAGAAATTATACATTGAAGCACAAACTGATAAAGATACGGATGCCTCAAGTTTTAGCAGAACCTCCCTAACGTAACTCAGACGGGCGAAGACACACGTCTGCCCTGCGCTCGCCGTGCGCGAACCTCCAAGATGACGTCACGCGTAGAGGAGGCGTGGCGAGCGCCTGCGCACCGCTTCACCATTATATTTACGCCATGACCTTAACCAGCTTTAATGCTTCAGTATCTGTTTTAATTACTGTTAAGAACATTTGCTTTATTACCATCCTAAATTAGGATGATTGGCTGTATTTAATCACCAATATTATTCATTTTCTGTCTAAAGTTATTTAAATTATGGTCATGTAGATTTATTTAGCTTGAATTCATTGAGATTTAATTGTTTTGTACATTCAACGTTATTAGATATTCTAGAAATAACATTAATTTTTAATGCTAAATCATTTATTTTATCAGTTTACATTTTAATAAAGTTACATGGCTTCATTACATGCATGTCTAATTTTGTGAGAGAGAATCATCCAAATCATAGTCTACTTTACCACTTTTTCATGTTTTCACTGTGCTTTTAGCATTTTAAATATTTTTTTTTCTACTGTTACTCATTACTAGAGATAGGATTTCCATGCCCTATCAAATGCTAAAATATGCATGCAAACATGCAGTATCAAATAGCCAAATATGCACGATGCAGGATAAAAATTGACGAATATTTTTACAGACACAGCGATGCTACTAGTACTTCAAACGAAATTAAAAGAAACTAGTGGTGCTACAACAGCACATACATTCCTGTGTTGTTGGAAACGGCTACGTAGGATTGACATACCGCATTTTCTGCGCTACTATCATGTTAGCTATTATTTGAAAATGTCCAATTCAACTAAGAAGCGAAGCAGAACGATGTGAATTCTACAACTGCATAAAAATATAATACAAAACTTGTGTAAACTTGTATTGGAAAAAGAAGCCTGATACCATACAGCTATATAGTTCTTGAATTCACGACCACGCTATTAATTCTAGGAAAGTTTAATGATTTTTGGTCAACAATTGAAATTTTTCTTTTAGTTCCCCAACGTTTCGAAACTTTATTGTTCCCTCATCAGGACTTGCTAAGGTTGAATATTAAACATCATAATACCAGCCATTCAAACACATGTCAACAGGGGCACCAGTACAAAACTTCCTACACTATGTTTATAAACACGGAGCCAGATAGTGTAGGTAGTTTTGTACTGGTGCATGTGTTTGGATCATTGCTATTGTGATGTTTCATATTCAACCTTAGCAAGCCCTGATGAGGGAACAATGAAGTTCCGAAACGTTGGCGAACTAAAAAGAAAATTTAAATTGTTGATCAAAAACCCTTAAACTTTCCTAGAAAGCATACAGCTATGTCAAGTCACAACAATGACACGTAATTCAAAAAAATACGCGAATGCCGAACGGAATTCCATTGTTGCATACCCTGCATTGCCGAAACCTCCTTAAAGAGCTAGCAATTTTTACTTTCCCGTAATATACGTAGTATATGAAAAGTTATGTAATGCTGCGCGAAAAAAACAGCGAATTTTCGGCAGAAAAAAAATTATTGCCGGGCCGTGGTAACGAAAAAGTTAATAAAACCAGTTGCAAAATTAAGAAAAAACTAGTGGTGCTACAAAATGGCACAGACTTTCCCGTATTAGTTTTCTATTTCCTTGAATTGCCACATACTCGTGCTAGCTGCCATGTATCGGCGCCCAAAGTACATTTTTTTAATACATTTTCTTAGCTTTTCGGTTTCCTAATGGTAGAACGGAAATATTAATTTTAGAATATTAAAGAACACAAAAACCTCGTCCTAAATGGCAATTTACTTTTAAAAAATTGTAGCCGTTTTTAAGAAAATGGCGTTTAAGCTCTACTAGAAATGCAAAATTTGAAGCTCTTTTTCAAAGAAAATGTTTTGAGTTTTCGAAACACTTCATTTGAAGCACCATAACCTACAAATAAAATATTGTTTATAAATTGCTGGTAATGTTCATAAGGTTTGAAAGACCTTTCAAAAAATTACATTTGTGTAATTTAAAAAAAACAAAAAACAAAAAGATACCCCAAAATGAACTTTACGTTATATTAAACAGTGCAATTAGCACTATCCGTTCGAAAAATTTGAAGAATTCATTTAGAGCCATTTATGAGAAAATGGCGTTTGAACGTTTCTGAAATTGTGGGATTTTGAGCTAGTTTGCACAGAAAACGGTTGAGTTTTCGAGAAACTTTACCTGACATTATTTAAAGCACATGTACTTATTAATATAATAATTTGAACAAGTCGCCGCTAAAGTAAATATTAACGACGTCAGAGACAAGTCGAAAAAATGTCATGTTTTTAATTTTTGAAAAACAAAAGAATAGAGCAATATCGCGTTTATGTCATCTCGAAGTGAACATTTAGCACTATCCCTACCGAAAGTTGAAAGAAAAAATTTGGAGTCGTTTTTGAGAAAATCCTGTTTTTGTAATTTCTTAAAATTGTAAATATTTCGCGCAATATTGCGCGAAAACTACTAAAATCTTCAAAAAATGTACATGTCCTTAATGAAGGAACTTACGTTGGAGAACAAATTTTACTAGGAGAAAAAATCTCCATTTTCAATTTTGTAGTTGAATGAAGACGCCGAAAAAGTTTCAAACTTTTACAATTTTCGAAAATTGCAAAATTTTGAATTTTATTCGGCATCTTTCTCCAACTACAAAAGTGCAAGCAGAGATGTTTCCTTCAAATAAAATTTGTTCTTTATAGTGAGTTCTTTCTTTTTGGTAATGTACATTAGTTTGAAAGTATTAGTAGTTTCGCAAAAATTGCAAAAGCAAAATTTTCTCAAAAATGGCTCCAAATTTTTTCTTTTAATTTTTGGTAGGGATAGTGTTAAATGTGCTCTATGAGATGATATAAATGCCATATTCCTCTATTCTTTTATTTTCTTCAAAAATTGCAAAAATGTAATTTTATTGACTTGTCTCTCACGTTAATATTTACATTAGCGGCAATTTGTTCACATTGTTATATTTATGACTACGTGTGCTTCAAATAATGTCAGATAAACTTTCTCTAAAACTCAACCATTTCCTTTGAAAAGGTTAGCTCAAATTTCCGCATTTTCAGATAAACGCAATTTTCTCATAAATGGCTAAAAAATGCTTCAAACTTTTCGATCGGATAGTGCTAATTGTGTACTCTTTAATACGGCGTCAAGTTTATTTTGAGGTGATATTTCGTGTTTTCAATAATTACCCAAATGTATTTTTTTTAAAGATCTCTGACATCTTTGATATGCACATTACCAGCAATTTGTAAACATTATTATATTTGTGAGTGGACGTGTTTCAAATGACTTCAATTGATGTTTTTTGTAAACTCAATACTTTTCGGTGAAAAATTTCGCCTTTTTAGTAGCGCTTAAACGCCATTTTCTTAAAACGGCTACAAATTTTTAAAAGAAAATTACCATTTAGGGCGAGGTTTTTGTGTTCTTTAATATTCTAAAATGAATATTTCCCTTCTACCATTAGGAAACGAGAAATTGAGAAAATGCTGCGCTTCAGACAGCAGAAAATGCTGCGTCGTAAATTAGAATTTGCAATTTTGTATATTATTTCTTTGTTAGTTTTTATACTCAACCTTTTGTTATACGTTTACACATTAATCTTTAAAGAAATAATTTATTTTCAAATATTGGAAATTTTTTTAAAAATTAATTTATTAATTTATTACTTCCTGTTCGACAATTTGTCTTTCAGGGCATTGGAATTTACAATAATGGACAGTCGTTTTGGACACTAACAGTAACCTCTGTAAGAGGATTTATGAAGGTAAATTTTTAATAATTAGACAATTATATAAGACTAAGGAACATAGAAAAGAAGAGAAAATAAATAAAATTACGGAGGATGGAAATTTGGAATTAATTCTACGAGGAAAGGGATAAGTTTTACCAAGATTAAAAAATTGTGCATGATGTAATGAAGGAAGAGTATTAAAAAATTTGAGACTACAAGTTTTAATTAAATCATGGATAGTAGGGAGATTTAGTTCATTGTGAATTTGTGTATTGGGAATAAACCAAGGTGCATGTAGAATTTTTCGAAAGAATTTGTTTTGAATGATTTGAAGTTTTTGTATATTTGATTTTGCTGCATTTGACCATATTGGACAAGCATAAGTTAAAGTAGGTCTAATAATTGAAGTGTATATTAATTTAGCAGTTTTAATACGGAGTGTTGAGTTATTATTTATGAGAGAATTAAGTTTTTGTATTTTAATGGTAGTTTTTTGTATAACATTTTTTATGTGAATTTTCGAGTTCAGTTTTGTGTCTAGATAGAGACCTAAATATTTAATAGATGAAGAGGAAGAAAGCCAAGAAATAGGAGTGTTATGAATTAGAAGGGGAGGAGGGGTTATTGGCTTACATAACGTAAATATTTTGGCTTGGCATTTATCCATATTGATTTTGATTCTCCAATTGTGGGCCCACACCGAATAACGATTAAGATCTATTTGAAGTTTATTTCTGGCAAGAAGAATATTAGTGTGTGAGTTAATAAGTGCTGTATCATCTGCAAAAAGGGCTAATTTAGAAGAAGCGAATTTTGGAATGTCGGATAGATAGATATTGAATAGCAGAGGAGAAAGACAAGAACCTTGAGGGACCCCGGCAGAGATGTTAAATTTTTGAGAGAAAGAATTATTATATTTAACTATGAAAGTTCTGTTAGATAGGAAATTTTGAATAATATTTATAAGATAAATAGGAATACCTACAAGATGAAGTTTATATATTAAACCATCGTGCCAAACTTTGTCGAATGCCTTTTCTATATCTAAAAAGATTGCAAGGGAGTGTTGTTTTAAATGAAAAGAATTTTCTATGTGTTCAGTAATACGTAATAGTTGATGAGTAGAATGTTTGTGCATAAATCCAAATTGTGAAGGTTGAATAATGTTATTTTGAGAAGTGAATGTATAAAGTCTGTGAAGTAATATAGTTTCGTAAATTTTTGATAAAGAAGAAAGTAAACTAATGGGCCGATAATTAGAAGGAAATCTTGGGTCTTTCTTTGGTTTACAAATAGGGATAATTATAGCTAATTTCCAAATATTAGGAAAATAGTGAAAAGGTAGAGACGAATTCAAAATATTGGTAAATGCAGCAATGGATTTATTACCTAAAAATTTGAGTGATTTGTTGGTAATTAGATCAAATCCAGTTGATTTGCGAATTTTGAGTTTTTTTATATTATGAACTTCAATAGGGGATATAAAAGGAATAAGTTGTGGAACGTTATAATTAGGAAGGGAAAGGAAGTGGGTTATATGATTGTGAAGTTGAGTATTGTGTATTGGATTAGCAATAAAAGAAGATTGGAAGTGAGAGCCCAGTAATTTAAGTTTCTCAGGATCATTTAGGGCAGTGGAGGAAGAGTCTTGTAGGACAGGAATGAGAGTTTTGTCATTATTAAGTCGTTTAATTGTCGACCATAATTGTTTAGATTGAGGGTGTATTTGTTGAAGAAAGTTTTGATATTGATGAAATTTAAATAAATGTATTCTAGACTTTATTATTCGCGAAATTTTGTTAAGTTTAGATTTAATATCGGGACGTCGAGTTATTTGCCAATAACGACGTAAAGTGTGTTTAGTTTTGATTAAATTAAGAATACGAAAAGGTAATGGTTTATAGGGGCTAGGGGGAAATTTAGGTATAAAGCTTGAATGAGAGTAAAGTGTGTTATGTATTGTAGTGGTAAAATAAGATAGATAATTGTCAATATCATTTGTAGATTGTATATTATGAGGAAACTTAATATTATTTTCAATATCGTGTTGAAAGTCAGGCCACCTAATTTTTTGAAAAAGAGTTGTGAAGGTAGAAGAAGAAATATTAAAGGAAAAAGATAAAGTAATAAGAACTGGAAAATGGTCGGAATCTAATTCAGGAAGTACATTTTGTATTATAGGGAAAGGAAAATTTTGTATAAGAATAATATCAAGAATATCAGGAATAATATTATTATTATATGAATAGTAAGTAGGTTCAGAGGGGGAGTGTATTTGTACATTATTAGAAACGAGAAAATTATGTAATTTAATTCCGTTAGGGTTGGTAGTATTGCAACCCCAAATTTGATGTTTACAGTTTATATCGCCAAGAAGAATGGTTTTGTTTATATTGTTAAAGATTTTTTTAAATGTTACGAGAGGAAATGTGTATTTTGGGGGTTTGTAGGCAACTGAAAAATAGTAATCAAGATTATTTATATTGATTATTAAAGAAAGGATTTCAAGAGAAGGATGATTGTTAAATTGGAATGAATAGTGTTTAATAAAGTGTTTAATGAGTATAGCAACTCCTCTAGAGGCCACTGAATTAATTCTGTCAAAACGATAAATTTTATAGTTGGAGATATATAATTTGTCGGTTGGGAGTAAATGTGTCTCAGTTATAAAAGCAATGTGTACATTATGAGTGTATAGAAAATGTTCGAAAGTATGTTGTTGTCTTTTCAAATCATTAGCATTCCAGTTGAGAAGTGTTAGTTGATTGGTAGTTTTATCAATTATTTATTATGAGAGAGCGATTCAATAATATTTTGAAGTTGAGGAAGAAGAATTGAAAGAATTTGTGATATTATTGTTGTAATAATTTGTTGAATGTTATAAGAAGAGGGAGAGGTATGTTGTGTAGGAATGTGTAAGTTATTTGTCCAAGGAGAGTTGTTAATGTTAGTTTGTATGTTAGAAAGAGGTGGGAAATGTGTTGTATGTAAATTAAAAGAAGGTTTTGAAGAGTTTTGAGGTAAAGTAGTAGGAATAGTGGAATAAGAGTTTATGTTGGGGGAAGAGTTATTAGTGGGGGTAGAAGAGGAGAAAGTATGTGTGGAAGGTAAATTATTATTAGATTTATTTATCTTATTATTCAAGACAAGTTTGTAAAATGAACATCCTCTATAATTGGCAGAATGTGTCTGTCCACAGTTTACACAAGTGGGAGGTGTGGATTGTGGCTTTGGACAAATCGAGTAATGATGGGGTTGAGAACACTTGACACATCTGGGTTTCAATTTACAGTTCGCCTGTGAATGTCCAAAACGTTGACAATTTTTACACTGAACAGGGGTGAATCGATTTGATTTTGGTTGAACTTTTATAATGGAATGAAATAAACGATCTAATTTTAAAATAGTTATAGCTTGATGGGAGTCTGTTAAGTCTATTGCACAAGTTTGAAGAGGATGTCTTAGTTTGTCATAAAGACGCCGAACTTGAAGCACTGGATATTCTAGGCGAATGAGTTCATTAAAAATTTCTAATTCACTTAGTGATATTGGAATGTCTTTAAACATTACCTGGAATGCTTTCTTGCTCGGATCTTGAAATGTATAAAATTGTATATTATTACTTTCACAGAATTTTCTGAAATTTCGATGGTCATCAATGTCTGTAAAAAGAATTTGGATTTCATTGAATCGGGATTTTGTTGAATAGTTATTATGAACCACTTTTGCGATGTCTTGAAGTAACAAAGGATAGTTCATGCCAATCACTGTTATAGGTGGAACTTTTTGATGTGATGAAGTTGAAGTAGACGACTCTTGTAGATTAGCTAAAGGTTCATATCTGGAGTGGGTTGGAATATTATACATGGGGGTAGATGATTTTGATCGTTTGGAAGGGTTTTCTTGAGCATCTGTGGGGTGTGGACGACGAACGTTGTTGGAGATGTCTTCCATGTTAGTTTCAGGTTGTGGTACTAGGTTTGCTGAAGATTCTTGAAAAGATGTTTCTGAAGTAGCTGGATAAGAAGGTTGCTGATAATTTGGTGGGTGTGAGGTTGAATACTCCATGCCTTGAACTGGAGTTGCTTACATGCCAACGTATTGAGTGGAAGTTTGAACATCAGATGAAAACATGTTTGTATTGTCCAAGACAACTCGTCTCCCGTAAGGGAGATGAGTATTATAATAAGATCTTGAGTTTTTCGTAGATTTTTATCTCTTTTTGTAAAATAGTAGATTAGATGATGTAGAATGAGATTATTTTGAGATAATTCAATTAGATATCACAATATTTGAAATATTATAACAGCAATATTTTGTAGCACTATTCTAGAAGCACGGCCACCTCAAATATTGGAAATAAAAATTGCTAGCTCTTTAAGGGAGTATCGACAATGCAGGGAATGCAACAATTGAATTCCGTTCCACTGTCGTGAATTTCTGTGAATTACGTGTCATTGTTGTGTCTTGATATAGCTGTATGGTATCAGGCTTCTTTTTCCAATAGAAGTTTACAAGTTACAAGTTCGTATTGCATTTTTATACAGTTGTAGAATTCACACAGTTCTGACAACACTGTGATGAAAACAACGAGGTTCTGGGTGAATTGGACGTTTTCAAATAAAAGCTAAGCTGTTAGTAGGGCAGAAAGTGGAATATTTCAATCTTACGTAGCTGTTTTCAATAATACGGGGAAGTATGTGCTATTGTAGCACCACTAATTTTTGCATTGGGTAATTCAAATCGAATGATTTTACAAAAGAGTGATTTGAGCTGTACCACGCGGGGCATTTCAAGAACAAAATTACATGACCAAATATGATTCTTATAACATGATTCTTAAGCAACTAGCCAACTGTAATATGAGTTTTGCCAAATGTAATAATGAAACTATTAACATAAAAAATAAATTTACATTTATATTTAGTCTTAAGAGCGCGACGTCTGGCAACGCGGATTTCAGCTAAGGTATTGATGGTTGTCAAATGCGTTCTTAAATAATGAAATCCAACAATAGACTTGAGTTTAATTGTTTGCAAAACATAATTTGTAGAAAGAAATTATTTGGTTGCCATGTTCCAGCATTCGTAAGGATTGTATTTTGTATGTAGGACCTTTTATCAAGTACTCTATGGACTTCTACTGTTGTAAAATCTGAGATCCATTTATTTAAGTAAATTGGTGACCCTTTCATTTAATAGCCCCTAGAATTACATTGTATCAACTTTCAGCAATTTCGTCAAGTCCCGGAAGCCTGTGTATAAAAAAATGCACAAACAGAACTCAAAAGAACTGGCTATGCCAACAAAAATTCTACAATCTTCGCATCAGTTTGCGTTGCAAGGTCCAGAGGCATTACAAAAATGTGTTTGTTGTGCATATGATGAAACGTTTGAAACACTTTGAGAATAATTTTCGCTGGCAAATATTGTTTTACTTCTTTTGATGTCTTAGATACGTTTCGTTTAGCTAAACGGTTGTTGAGATCTCGCACAGCTGTTCAATTGTGTTTTACATTGTATTTAAAGCCTGTATAATTCAGTTTGTCAATTCTGTGCTTAATTTCGTAAATAATTTGGCCTCTTCAAAACAATGAATTAAAACAAACTTGATTTCTGCTATTTCCCATAATCGTTGATTGTAAATTATTCGAATTTTCTATCTTTATTTGAATAAAAATAAAGATTGGTTTGGTAAGAAGAACATTAAAATCGAAATTCACCACCAGCCATTTGCGAAGTATTTTTACTCTTAATTGCAGTTAAATGTGAAAAAAGGAAAGAAACACAAAAACAAACAAAAAAATTAAAACAAAAAGACATGGCTTTGGCTGAAGAGGGGACCGTAGAGGGATGAGGCAAAGAAACTTGAAAAAAAAAATTGTATGATAGTCGTAGTTTATTTTAATGTCGGAACATTTGAGGAAACCTTTTATAATCTTATTTGGAAGTATCGTTTAAAGTAGAATATTTACGAATGGGATGCAGTATGGGAGCCTATCCAGGGGTGGATTCAGCCAATCATTTTGAGAGGGGAGGCATCATTTTTTTTGAAATTAATAAAATATTTATTATATTGTATATTATTTTTGTAGTGTGTATAATGTACTTATAATATTATTGTTTAAATAATTACATAATTTTAATATAAATATTTAAATCAATTGTGCCGTATAAAGTAAGGTAACAAACAAAAACCCTAGGCCTTTTGGGGGGGGGGCATGACGCCCATGGGCATGACGCCACACACACACACACACACACTGGTTCGCCAATGAGCCTGTCAGTAGCCCGAATAATGAATCAGGGTACAGTACCTCTAGAGCGGTCGTATTTTGAAACTAAACGAGTGATGACTACAATAAATATTCTTTAACGTTTTTTGGAAGTGAAGAGTACAAAAATACGGTGAGCGTCGTAGAAACAAAATACCACTTTGAATCTACATTAATTGAAATGAGAGCTCAAGAAAAGACAGCTAGTCGAAAGGTGAGCTTTGGATAAAAACAATCACACGCTGACAACAATTACTCAGATTTCACAAGCATGTCTCACTTGTCTTGTCGAAAGGTTTCAAATCTCTTGAAGCGTGGAAGATAGTCACCAAATGTATTTTTTATTTGAATTGAAACGAAGAGTGTGTGTTTCGAGTCTACGAGGTCAAAGTGGACTTGTGAGTTTAATTTGAATGAATGGAAGTTATAGATAATTCTGTTCTTCATTAGATATTAAGATAAAATACCGTGTTGCTAATTCATTCATTTCAATTTATTGAGAAATAGTGATGGAGATTGTTTTGTGATTTTTTTCTAATGTGGCAGTATTCTTTAATGTTACATTATTGTAATGAAATACCTCTTCTGAAAACTGTCGCTTCAAGTTTTAGTTATTTCTTCACAGTTAGAAAATGGTGGCAAATGATTTAATGTAAACTGCCTGACGATTTTAGTAATAATTCCTAGAAATGAAGTGAATAAGGATTTAAGCATTTCTCCTCTAAACTTAATTATATAAGGTATTTCTGTGACATTTTTGAAGCATTACGCCATTCATCTAGAATGGAGAAAGTCCGCTTATCATGTATTGCACTTACAAATAATTTGTCTGTCGCGCGTTCCACATTTTTTGTATGTTTTGTACGTGTTTCACTTTAATTGTAGACGTAGGTTTTAAGTTTAGTTCAGGAGTAAACATGAAATAATCAATTCATTTATTGAAACGTTTTGTCCCACATTTGCGTAGCTGTTACTTTAGGGAGAATACTAGTACTGAGGCATTGTATTTGTGTCACCTCTGAACTGTGTAATATCCTTGTGATGTTTTGTTTCTGTTCGTGTGTAACAATTAATTTACTCCTTTAATATTGTTAAGTCAGTTTGTGGGAATTGTATTCTAACGTATTGCTAGTCATAAAAGTTAGTGTTCGGATACAATATTTCGTTAAAACAAAGTTCTTATGCTCAGGGGGAATCAAGCAACGACGGTGGTCCGAGTGAGCAAGGCTACGATCGATTGCCGTGCGCATGCTCCCACAAACTAGTAAATCGTGCGCAGCCAGTCTTGCGTACGTCTGCTTTAGGAGGTACCTGCCATTTGATATGCGATCGTTCCTAGAATGTACACGGGAATGTAAGTCAATATTGAGTCATGTTTCGTGTTCTGATTTAGTCTGTTTTCTTTTTTCAGTTCCTCGAAGATGTGGCTGGCCGTGAATGAAGTGTACAAGTTTTTTGCTGATGCATTGGAACCTTTCCCTCCTGCCTGAATGCCTGGGCGCCATATTGAACTTCAAGATCGCTGATGAACTGCGGAATTCTGTACTGTGGTTAAACAGTTACCTCTACTAGACTGTCAGGGAGCAGAATTTTGATGTATTGATTGCTAATCGGTTGAGTTGCGTACAAGGACACTGTTGCACATTTATCATACCAAAATGGATGCGCCACCTACTTTGACCGCTGTGCACGAAGCTGTGTTTACTCTTTATCACGATCCTGATACGTCCAAGAAGGAAATGGCGTCACAGTGGTTACATAACTTTCAAAAATCTGTGTATGCGTGGAAGATTGCAAATGAAGTATTGTACGAAAAGAGAAGTGTAGAGTCATGTTATTTTGCGTCCCAGACAATCCGTAGCAAAATACAATACTCGTTCTGTGAACTACCCGTGGACACGCACAATTCTTTGAGAGACTCTCTTCTTGAACACCTACGACAGGCAAGTGACGACACCAGTGCGGTGATAGTGATGCAGTTGTGTCTGGCCATAGCAGATTTAGCGCTGCAAATGTCTTCGTGGCAGTCGCCCGTTAAAGATCTCATCAACCTTCTTGGGGAGACTCATACAGGACTTCTGCTACAGATTTTGGGCGTGTTTCCAGAAGAAGTGAATTCCGCTGCCTTGAGACTCGGTGCAAACAGACGCAATGAAATCTTGATGTCACTAAGGTCTGTATCTCAAACAGTGGCTGAATATCTGCAATATTGCATATCGAGAAGTGAAGACAAAAAAATTCAAATGAAAGTTTTTAATTGTTTTGCCTCTTGGATATCAATACAAGCAGTAGCGCCCAATGATATTATTGCTAACATTGTTAGCAGAGCGCTCGCTATTCTGAAAAATCCTTCAGTAGAGTCGGATATACATGATGCTGCCTCTGATTGTCTGTGTGCATTGTTTCCGTTTTTGGAAGAGAATAACCAGCAGACTCTTGAAATGCAAGTGCTAGCAGGGGTGACAGAACTCGAGGAGTGCTTTCTCTTCGCCGTTGCTCATGAAGACAAAGAAAAATCAATTAATTACTGCTGTATTTTCACTGAAATTGCTGAAGCATTCTTGGAAAAAATATTAAATGACAGTACTGTAGAAAAACCTCATTTTGCAATTAATGTTTTTGACTTGGTATTGAAATGCATTGGTCATTATGATTACGAGGTGGTTGAAATAACATTTGGATTATGGCATCGACTGTCAGATGCTCTATACCAGAGAGATAGTGATGTCCTCAACGGTGTATTTAAACCATACGTGCAGCGTCTATTGGTGTATTTACGCAGGCATTGTGAAATGGAAGCAGATCAAACGGGCATATTGGAAGATGGTGACGATTTTGCTGACTTTCGAGGAAAAGTTTCGGAACTCGTTAAAGATCTTGCATTTATTCCTGGTGCAACCAATTGTTTTCATTTAATGTTTTTGAGCTTACAACAACCGAGTGTGACATGGCGTTTCACCGAAGCAGCCCTGTTCGTAATGAAAGCAATAGCAAAACAGATATTTCCAGAAGAAAATGATGTTGTGCCTAAGGTAGTTGAAATGATTTTAAATCTCCCCGAGACTACTCACCTTGCTGTACGATATACGTCAGTGTTACTGCTTGGGGAGCTGTGCGAGTGGCTAGAAAAACATCCTCAATCAATTGAAATGGCATTGAATTTCTTGCTTCATTCTTTACAACAACCTCATTTGTCAACTGCTGCTGCTATAGCTCTTCAGAATATTTGTTGCGCGAGTCGAGATTACATGACCGTACACTTCAACGGTTTGATGCAAATCATACAATTCATGGACAATTTCGGAATTTCTAATGAAGCTGCCATAGGCCTGTTGAAAGGTGTCTCAGTGACATTGAGTCGTTTGCCCCCTGACCACATTCAAGAAGCAATGGAACAGATATGTCGAATTCAAATTATGCATTTGAATCAGCTAGTAGAAAATGACGTTACTCTTGAAAAGGACACCCAATCCGATCCTGTCTGGTGTTTCGATCGACTAGCTACAGTTTTTAAGTTCGTGAACCCACCGGCTGACAACGATTCTGCCCATCCTTGTTTGCGTATTTTGTTAGAAATGTGGCCGTATCTTTCCAAAGCGTGTAATAAGTATCAAGGAGATGTCAGAGTAATGGAAAGATGTTGCAGATGTTTACGCTTTGCCATTCGGTGTGTTGGCAAGCAATCTACTCAGATATTGGAACCATTAGTTCAACAGATAGTTGTGCTTCATCAAGTTCATTTCCATAGTTGTTTCTTATATTTGGGAAGCATACTAGTGGACGAGTATGGTTCGGAACCCAGTTGCACTACATGCTTGCTCAATATGCTTCAAGCTTTTGTAGGTTCAACTTTAAGAATCTTCAAAGATGCAAATGGCTTGAAGAATAATCCAGATACTGTGGATGACTTCTTTAGACTGTGCACAAGAGTTCTTCAAAAAATGCCTTCAAATTTCCTTCAGTGTTCATCGTTTCCGTGCATCTGGGACAGCGCCATCACTGCTTGCTCCTTGGATCACAGGGATGCCAATTCTTCCGTAATGAAGTTCATCAACAACCTCATACTCGCGGGTAGATTTCAACGCGAGGATGCTGATTACAAACAGTGTCAGTCCCTCGTAAAAAGCGTGTTACGTGAGAAAGGGCAGCTTCTAGTCACTACTTTGATTCATACATCTGTGTTCTACCTTCATTCGTACATGATGTATAATGTAGCTGAAGTGATAGTAGAGCTAACGCACTCCGATAGAGAACCTGCCTGTCAATGGTTACTCGTTGCTTTGCAGTCTCTGCCGACTCAGAATTCTAGTGGGTGTGTAACTGCCACCCCTGATCAACTCAATGATTTCTACCAGTGCCTCACTACATCGACGAGTCCCAAGGAAATTGCACACGGCCTGAGGGATTTCGTACGTCTCTATCGATGATGCAGCGTATGGTTTAAAAATATCTAAAATATTTCACGTGGACAATTTTCGTACATAACTTTTCCTAAGTTCTTTGAAAATCATATCTGTTAAATGTGTTTTCCTTATTGGTGTAGAATGATATTTTTATATGTTTAACGAGAATGGATTTTTTCTTAATTTCTTTCAATTACAACAAATTGCTATATGAAGAAAAAATGAATTTTATTTGTAATTTAATGTCAATAAATGTTACTAATATCTTTGTTTTTTTTCTAAATCCTAATTGTTCTCATACACGTTTTCCATTTCCTTTTGTTTCCCTTGTGAGACCTTTTTGTTCATTTTTTAATTCACATAAATCTGTATAAGAAAGTGTGAATATTGCCTGAGTATCAGTATTTTTTATTATGAAAATTAACTTTTTGAAGTCATTTGCCATTGACTTATTTTCTGAAAGGTGTGATGGTATTTAATTCCTGAATATTTTCGTTTATTTTCACAATGTATTTATTATGTTTGATTAAGTTTAAGTGTTTGTGAAAGAAGAATGAAAATTATATATTTTTATAGTAATTATCGTATCTCCAGAAAAACTTCAATGAAATTATTCTTGGCCAGCATAAATTTCGGTATCAAGCAGTTTGAACTCGAAAACCATGTGACATTAAACCGTACGAAAACCTCAGAAGAGAGACGTCCAGCGACTGAAAATGGGTTACAATTCCTTTTACTTCATTTATTACTAATTGAAAATACTTTTTTCCTACAAAAGACTGCAATTACATGAGTAGAAACCAGTAGCGGATCCTTCAGATGAGCAGACAGTGCCTCTGATAGGTGTGAAGTGCTTTAATTCACTGAAACAATTAAATTTAAATGACTTGTGTATTTTTATCGGAAAATATAATGTAAACTTATCATTATCGTGGTACGTGGCTTCTGCGTTGTCGCGAAATCACATTACTTCGCGAAACCTTTTAACTAACCATGTTCTAAGCTCAAATTTTAGCAATACGTTTTACTCCTATACAAATTATACTCCAGAATAATTTAGTGATGAAAACTTGTATTATTAGTTATTCCAAAAAGTGGACAATTGCTTTGAAGGTAGATGAGATTTTAAATGCTAGTATATTTTGGAGAATCGCTTGAAACACAACAAGGCTCTGGATGGCGTGTCAGTCCAATTTTCGGACAATTGAGTTTGCAATGTACCTAAGAAGTGCATCAACCGATATCAAAATGGAGTCTCCAATTTCGCGTCGAATTTTGTTCATTGTGTCCTTGTAGAGCTTCTTCGGAAGGGGTGACCTGTTGGCAGCAGTTCGCCTTAATGCTTTCAATATTGGGGTTTTCTGAATGGGATATTGGTTGCTGCCATAGCGTGACACAAATCTCCATAGAACTGGTTCTTTTTGGTGGATTCCCTAAATATTTGCCCAGTGCGATTATTTTATTAGTGTGTTGCCGTCGTGGAAAATCCTGCTCGGCCGACGGGCCCTCGCTCGCTGAGGAATGGTGCGCTGAAATCCCCTGGGAACGCTGCATATCCAAGCCTCGCACTGCAATGTAAATTGATTGTTCTAAGTTTCTTTTCAATTATTGATGTTGAAAAATCAAAAGTATTGTAAATAACGACGTAGGCACACAGGTTGGAGCAAACGATCATGGACTTGCCTACGCCGCGGTCTGCCGCCGCTTGCAGCAGGATGTACCCTTTGAATTGATAAATAAATACTTCTATATAAGTCTCGCCCTGCAAAAGGTATGCTTTCCAGTCTTGTAGAATAGTCGGTTTGTGACGGATCGCTCGAAGTTCTCTCAAACAGAAAGTGTGTATGTCACATATAAGTAAAATAGGTCAAACCATTGTGTACATCGTATACTTGAGCCTTCCAGATGTTGACAATTGAAGAGCGTATTTATGGTCAGTTTCCAGAGGACTCCGCAACCGCCCTCACTGCTTCAGTTTCCTTATGGTTTACATGCCGTTTATGGAGACAATATCACATATTTGTGGTCTGCACGCTTTCGAGGTCCGACTCACTGAGCTTTCTTTCTTTGGGTATTCCTGAGTTATCGCGTAATATGCGACATCCCCACACAGAAGAAGAATTAAGGTAAAGCATAAGTCTATCTGGTAGTGAACAATCAATTTACATTGCAGTGCGAGACTTGGATATGCAGGGGAGTTCAGCGCATCATTCCCCGTCTCTATAGTACCACAGGACATCCTTTACCGAGTGATTCAGAACTTATTTAGGTGTCAAGAATGTGTCTGAGCCGTGGTGAGCAGTTCCAGTAACTACTATAACGTGAGTATAATTTAAACTTTCTGGTAGTGAAAAGTAGTTCCTCTTCATTGATTCTACCGACCACTTTGTCTCCACTTACCCGGCATCCATGGCATCATTCGCCTAGGCCAAATCACCGCGGGACCGCCACATTTATAAAATGGTCGCACTGTATTATGAGTGGTTGCTAATTCGTATTTGCGTGCAGCATTTGTCTTGTGTAACGCTCCTTCTACATGCTGAATTAAATGGGGTTTCTTGCCACGTGAAACCTAAACAGATTTTAATTAGCATCTACATGCGTAAGGAGCAAACTTATTATAATAGTGTCATTGGTAAATTTTGGGCATTTTTAGCACTGACGTAGTTAGTTTCAGTTGATCTGACCCTTCGGCTTACTAGTGGTACCGGCTTTTTCATATCCCAAAACTGCAAAAAAATAGACTATTTATGAAATAAATAACTCACCTGAGTGTTACAAGCTTGGCTGAATATGATCTTTCCATCCGTTGTGAAGTCCAGAAATTCGTGAAATCAACGTGGAATGAGACTTGCTCATGTATTCGGTATTGCTACACACGACTGAATGTTAGTTCATCTCAAAAGTATGCATTAACGTGTCTGGTTAATCGAGCAACTCAAATTTCAACTACAGAATTCACACACTAAAGTTCGTATGAAACATCAATACCCAAAGATAAATCCTCGGCTGTTATAATAGGATCCATGCAACTGCAACTATTGTTTTCTCTCTCGGAAATTCAATCGCTTTATCTCAGAAGCGGAGGTAAGCTATTTCACGAAGTCAGGAATTAGTGGCATGGAGACCTTTATCGCCCTATCCATGTGTATTCATTACTCGCTACCTTACAGATTAACGCCACCTAATATCAGTCGATCTGGATGACCGAGATTGCTAAGAGCGTATACCGACTCAGGGCTTCGGTCCGATCGGTTGCGGGTTCGAGTCCCGCCTTGGGCATGGTTGTTTGTCCCTTGAGTCTCATGAATGTGTTGTCGCAGACGGCCTCGCGTTTTGCTGGCCCCCTGATTAAAGGAGCCCGTTAGTGTGTTGGTGTCGAGTGTATGGTCGAAAATGCGTCTCATCTGGACGTAAAGTGTAACCGGCTGTCGGCTGGATAGAAACCCTACAAAAAAATTGTATCAGCTTTGTCTGTTTTGCCGACAGAAGAAACTTACTGAAATTAGGCAAATGAGCTCATTTTACTCTATTAAAAGTAAAATAGGCGGTAATGTTGAATTAGGCTGTTTTAAGCGCTCTCAAATCAACGGGTTGTAGTTTAAATAAACCTGAAATCTATCTATGAAATTTCATTTAGTGCAAAGAGCTCGAAAAAAAATAGGTGTCAACCTTAATTTTAGCGATCAGATGATTGCTGATATTTAAAACAGCGGAACCAAAAGAAAAATGTAAGGAATCTGATATAATACCATGTGAAAGTAAGGTGTTAAAGAAATGGTATTCTATTGAAAATCTGCTCATATTCTAACCTGAATGCATTATGTAATGTTCGGGCATAGTGTATACTAGATTCACAAATATAATGCGTTAGAACCATGTAAAGCAAATTCAATGGAGCTTTTTAGGCATTTATTAAATTGTACCAACTTTGTAATGGAAATTTGCGTTTAACAGAAGTAGTTGGGCTGGGCAATTGATGTTTCAAACCTAGGTACATTGTTACGTAGTGCGAGTTTAAAATTACGATTGGCGAAACCATAAAATCAAATGAACGTCCTCGCAAAGCGAAATAGGTGAAAATAGGCACTTATCCGACAATAGGCCCTCATTTCCAAAATAGGCATCACAAAAATCTATTATTGCTTTTGACAAGGCACGTACTAAACGTGGGAAGCGTTGAGCCAAAAATAAATGTATTTGAAGTTTTAATTCCTGAAGTCAATATTGATTGATCCTTTGTGGTCAAAATATATATTTATTCGTACCGTCTACGCATCTAATTACATACCAGGATCAACAGGAAGAATCTACATCAATTTCAAAAATCTATTATGTGAATGCATTGATAATGAAACGAATTAATTTATCGACAGCCTATAATTATCAGCAACAGAACAAATAAGGCTCAAAGGGTGAAATCAGCTCTCTAGTAATTACGTAAAAATCCGGTCTCTATGACGTAGAATCGAGGCCGGAGCGGCGCCGACTGCTTCGGCGCGAGTGTGGTACTCGGCTGTGGGTCACGGTGTAAGATATGTCTTAAGATGACATCTTAAACTGTGGCTATTACACAGTTTTTTCTACTCATTTTCGTAACTGTTCGCTTTAAACAACCAATTCCACCGCGAAGCGACAAATCACTGATTAAAATTAGAAATCAGCTGGGCACAGAGATGTCGAATGGATCACGACCAATCACGAACTTGCCCAAATGAGACCCAAAGATCGCAGCGCTTATATGCGAGAACTGTGAGAACCACCCTCACATAAGCTTCAGTTTTGGACTGGGAGTGAACACACCTATATATCTTACGCCTTGGGCGCGGCGCCAAACGGAAGCTCCGTGCGAGAGCGACTCGGCGCGCGCAGCTCGGCGGGGGCGGCGCCCCGACGGCGACAAATCGCCGGTCTTTCCCGCGGGGGGAGGGGGGAGACGCCGAGTTCTGACACGGACGCGGGCAATTGTGAGGCATTCACGAGACGTGAAGGAGCGCGGTGTTTGCGAAGCTCCTGTGAATATCTCGTATCCGCGACTTTGTTGTTCTCTGCTGTTTAAATGCTCCTTTTCTCGCATTCCAGACGTTGATGTTCCGGGCTATAGCGGCTCATGTGCGTGCCACAAGACCGTGATTATTTGGGTCGGAATGATGTGTATCTGTATTTGAGATACTCGTCGTTCCGGCGGGAAACATGTACGATCTTCCTCACGTTTGTCACGTTTGCTCGCCTTAAATCCACGCCAATAACGTCATACGACAAACACCTTCTGTTAAGCTAAACCTCTACGAAAATAGTGTCGTAAGGATTATAGTTCCCGAATATTCGTTCGTTCATTATGTGTCGTTCCAAATGTATTTTATTTGGTTTTAGCCCAACATGCAGCCGTCGTGACTTTTGACTAAAATCCTTTACCTTTGACTAAAGTTCTGACGTCTCCAACTATGGTATTAATAATTGAATACACTGTGCCATAAAATTCGGTCCCGTAATATCATTATTCCTTAAGTGTAGTGCATGTTTTATCATGGCAGGTGGAGGTGAACTTCCCCCGATTGCTGGCGAGATCCGGCACTGACATGTCAACGTGCGGGGATTTTCTCCAACCAGTTATCTCCCACCAGCAGTGCACCGGCAGTGCACCGGTGACAAGCTCTAAGCTCCCGACCGATCACCCGGCATGTGTGTTGAAGTACTGCACGTGGGTGTGAGGCACAGCTGTCACATCAGTTGATACAAAGGCTCATCTTCGCCGGAAAGTTTGCAATATTGCAGAGTGGAGTCGAGTATTTCCTTCAGAAAGCGAAGCGAACTCCAGCAAAACAACAAAAAACGGTAAACTGTCATTTGTTTAAAATAATGAATATATGATTACACTCATTAAAAGCCGTCCCGGCAGTATTTCCGTAGCTTCGGATCCGTATTTCCTTAACGTTCCGTATTTCCGGATCGTTAAGGCAGTATTGCCGTTGTGATCTCAGACCGAAGGGACGAGGGTTCGAGTCCCGTCTCGGGCATGGTTGTATGGGTTTCGTCCTTTCACCCCTATCATCACCACATCATGCCATCTTCACAGTTACCATATCGTAAAACCCAATAGTGGCCGGTAATGACCTAGATGTTGATGCGACCTTAAATAACCTCCTCCCCTCCAAAAAAATCATATTAAAATTTCTGATGGGTAAAAAGCTGTCAGCTTCTACTCAATTTGGTGAACAAATGTTTCTCATGTAATTTTGCTGAGAGGTTTCTGTTCTGCATGGATGTTTCTTGCCGAAGAAATCTACACTTCTGGATAAAAACGAACAAAAATGCAAATTTGTGTCTTGGAAATAGGGTGCAAATTACGACAGCTCTGAGTCGCGCGCCACCCTGCGATCGCGCCGATTTTAGACCGTCAGTACCTCTGCGCGACAGCTGGCCGCCAGAATTGTTGTGCACTCGCTGTTCACAGAAACGTCGCTGATGGCCTTCAGAGCCTACAAGCGGATTCGGATGATATAACGGTCAGTGTATTGTATCGTTGTACCCAAGATTGCGGGTTCTAACCCGATCGAAGCCGTGGACTTTTAAGGGCGAAACATTTTTTCGTACGCCTTCCTTCGGAGGGGAAGTAAAGCCGGCTGTCCCATGTTAGTAGATTTACTGCATGTTAAAGATCCTCAAGCCTAAATGGCGCCTCTGAGCTAAATTCAAATCGCCTGTTTCGTCGCCCGAGATACCTTCTTTCTCCGCTAGATGGTGAAAGGAGCGTAGAGAAATTTGCGTGGTCAGACGGAAGAGCGGGCTGATGGCCCGAGTCTGGCCACGTAAAATAAGGCATTAACTAACTAACAACAGTGCTTGGAGTCTTGGAAGTGTGTGTACAGTCGCGAAGATATAGGCTGTGATGAACAAATGCATGAAAAAACTTTTTACGAGAAATCGATGTTTCTAAAACAAAACCGCCAAAGGAATTATTTACAAGGAACATTCTAAATGTCTTTTTCACCTGAAATGGCTCATCTGTATGTGACATAGTACAATAAACACGAATACTTTTTCTTACTCTGATCTTTTGGTAATGCAGGTGGTTTAGAATAAATGTTACAATCTTCGTTGCGTTGGATGTCGAAGATTAGATTTTGTAAATTAATGTGTGATGGGTCATGTAATAATACTAAATTATATTAGCGCAATATTGCACATCGTGACCCAGGGCAACGGCCCTGCCCTGCTGTTTTGCAAGTACAGGTCCTGACACATTCAAAGAGGGACAGTATGTTTTTGCGTTCTGACCACTGTTCCCTACTCCAGTTGTACATCAAGTAGATCTTCGCTTCAGTTCCCACGGTCCTCCCGAGTCCTTCACCGCTGTCCCGTCGTCTGTTATGTCCTAGTCATTTTTCTTCCTGCACCGCGTCGCCCGCTGATACCCTGGGCGTGGCACGCTTCGCCCTACATCATTCATCACAACCCGTTCTGTCTGGTCAGTTTCCAGCCTCGAAGGGCTATAGGGGCAAAGACTAAATCTCATCTGCGGCGTCTTAATGTCTTTATGTTTTATAGTAAGGCGTGTGTTATGTTCTTTTCCTATCTGTACTATTGTTCTAGGAAGAAAAAGCATTGGATTCACCTCAACAATACAATCTCGAATTTTAGATCCTAAAATCAATGTTAAATATTTTTCAGTTGCAACTCTGCTCACATGACGCGGTTAATCTATCTGTATTAGCGCTATTTCAAAAATAGTTAAGATAATTTCTAACATAGTGCAGGTGTAGCGGAGACTAATCTCTTTAGTCTGGACTTGCTTTTCAGTTTTTTCGTCTGCTACCCATCAGCGCATAAAGTACCTAACAAATGAATTGAAGTACGACTTTAAGGATATCATAGAGAGAAACCTGTCTTTAAATGTAAATTCCCATTTAAAATTTTGTAGCCATTTAAAAAAAGAGTTTTTCTACTCCCATTGTATAATGCTGTCATTGGATGGCTGCAACCAGTTGCATAATAATGGTCATTCGATACAAGTTTTCATTATGATACAGGTTCTTGACCAATCACAGAGTCGCTTACAAACCAATATTGTCACTTCATTAATCATTGAGAATCTCTGCTGTAAATGTTTCGTTCGAGTGTGTATATTAAAGTTGCATTTAATATTATTTTATGCTTCTTATTCTTAATTTCTTTTATTAGTAGTGATTTTTACGTAAAATATTAGTTAAAATAAATTTGATTGTAATTTCACTTTGATCGTATTTGGCTAGCGCAGAGGTACTTATTGCAGAGAATATTTGAGTGACTTTAAGATCTCCACGCGAGTCATTTTGTATTATTTGCTGTGCCGTGTGGTTGTCCTTAAAAACCGGCCAATTCTTTAGTTTAAAATATTTAGTAAATAGTGGTTCTTTCTGGTGGTGTTGACATTTCAAGTAATAAAAGAAAATGCGAAAATGGTGACGTCGGAATATTAATCCCGGAACTTTTGTAGTCCCTCGCAAGCGCTCTGGTAAAACAAAGCCATCTGTGCATGTAGGGTAGAGAGGTGCCCGCTTGGTGGTCTTGGCCGAATCTTGAGTGTCGACTGCCAGGAAACGATTCAGTGGAGAAGTTTAACTTATAAAAGTTACCATAAGTTGTAGAAAAAGTACCGTATGAAACTCGATGTAATGGGTATTAATACAGTCGTGTGAAGTTTGCGATACTCGCTCGTTCCTCGCTCGTATCTAATTTCACACTCGTGTATTAATACCCATCATTACATCATCGTTTCATAATGTACTATTCTAAAACTGCGGAATTTTCAGTTTTGAGTTTGGATCATTATCCCACCGCTGCTGCTGTATCTCCGTGGTCGTTGACTCCTACAGCTCTACGCGGTATGAGACTGTGGACGTCTTTAATTTCACTGATAAATCTTTATCAGCTGCCTCTAAGATTTTCTTTCACCAGTGATGACTCCACTGACAAACTTACAATTATTAAGAAAATTTCAGGAATTAGCAAGGCAAATTTAAACTTCAAGAAGCTTCAACAAGAATTTGTATTCTTTCAAAATTCAACATACACAATGTCCAACTAGCAACCAATACACAAACTCCGCATTTCCTCGGGGTTTTAATTCTGTTCAGTTGAACTGTATGTAATAATAGACCTAAAACCTTCCCCGATCTGTAGTCAACCTATTTACTAAAGCAGGTTTCTTCAATATGACTTTTCTTGAATAATCTCTCATTATTCAGACACCACATCAAGACTCGACTACCAGTTTTTTTCTCTCAGCAAACAAGAGTGATCAGACCAACTCGTTCTAAGGCAATATTTAAGACGTCGCCAGTGGACATCTTCAATATTTACGGCTTCGTATGTTAAAATATTTCTATTACTTTTTTCAGAAATATGCCCAACTCTTGAGTTCTCAGTGAATTGTGATTATATTGTTCCATAATGTGTAAACACCCCTCATTGTATTAGTCTGCGATACTTATTACTGAACGATATAAAACAATGCAACTTTTCAACCATATTTATTCTTGTAGCTTGACTGTTTTCTGCGTAACATCGTTAAATTGTAGATCTTTAAATGATGCGATGCACTTTTTTTAAAAAACCGTAAGTAATTGTTGGGTAATAACATTAAGAGATAATGAAGTTTCTGTCAGCTGCTCATTTCAAGTTTACTTCCTTTAGCAGAGTGATATTATACTGGCTGGGGAAACCGCCGTAAATATTGCATGTTGATATGGAAACTCATACCAAAAAATATATAATTTGTCACTTGTTTTCTACATTGGCGTTACTTTATAATGAGAGATATGTACACATGGTTTTAAAGAAAGACGATGAGCACGAAATTTAATAGGTTATCATTTATCACTCTCTTCACCACACATTTTTCCTTCCTCGACATTTTTTGTACTATAGGTGAATTAAGTTGATACTTTATTTATTACTCAGTACGTATCTTACATTATTACTCAGTACGTATCGTACATTGCAGCCATGCAGACAAACCGAGATTTAAATTTCACACACTAAAATTTACATTTTTTCCATAAAATTGTAATTTCTAAATGCTACTCAATATTATACTACTACATAAACCAAGAAAAGTGTTTTCAACCAGCAATTTTTTCCACTACGAGGTACGAACTCAAAAATTAATCAGATTTAACTTGCCTCACTAGCGCCTTATGGGTCGAACTCGGGCAGGGGCATAAAAAGGTAAATGTAATTCATGTAAAAAAAACTCTCAAAAATCAAAATATCCGTTAGAGACTCCCACAGCCTTCAGTCCGTTCAGATTGATCAGGATCAGTTTTGGAGAAAATCGGCTGAATGGTTTAGACGCTAACGTTGACCACGGACGGACAGACAGACATTTTGTCGTCAGTCGATTTTTCGTTATCAAGAACCAACAAAATATGGATTCTGGTTACACCACGTGTTGGCGGATTGTTTTTCTAAATTTAGCAACTGGATTTATCCACTTTTTCGTTACCAGAGCTCAGCAATAAGAGTTTTTCGGGCGAAAATTCGCCGTTTTCCGGCGCAGGATTACTTAACTTTCTCTTCTTACGAAGAATTCGTAAGGCGAGGAAGTAAAAATTGTTTTTATAGATTTTAAGAAGAACAATGTCTTAAAATTAATTTGTCATGCTCATCACCATAATCTATTTATGCGGGTGTAGAGACTGAAGCTTCGGAAGTATAAATTGTTTCACAAAATTTTATTTAAATACTTGTATATCATAGTTGATCAGTGAAATAAAAATGACTTCAATCAAAGGTGCAGATTTAGTTTTAGACTATATTGTCTATTTCCACTATTTAGACTAATATTTATTTAGACGATTTAGACCAGTATTGTGCAAATGCACCGCTACTTTAGAATGTTGTCCAAGGGAGTGTGGTTTGTGATTTATATTACGATAAAAATTAATTTATTGTAGTATTATAATTTTTACTTCTGAGCGTCAATGCCATGAGCTTCCCCTCTAGGTTTTCCCATCCCACTGGATATTCTTCGTTAATGTAGTTGACGAATGATCTAACTGTAAACAGATGATGCCTTCTATTGAAACAGCAATTATTCCCCGTTTGCTGTTACCAATCCTATTAACCGCTAATGGTCCAATGTTATGACGCCAGTAATCAGACAACAGTTATTTACTTCTCACACATTGATTTAGGGGGTGAAACTTTCATACAAAAGCAAATATCCAGTACAGACCCATTCCAACTTTTGTTCAATAAAGTAACTCCACATTTTTACTTTCTCGTTGAACTAGTACGGAGGAAGTATTGAAATGACCCCAAAATTTGATTTTGATGGGATGTCAAATTTTTGGGGGCCCAGGTACCCAACAAGTGTTTTTAAAAACGTTTCTCTTTCTGTCAGTCTGTGAATCTAAACCGTTCACAGGATTTTCTTTTAAATGAATATTCTCAAAACAATCTGTCAGCTTTTGAAACTTTGCAAATTTGAACCTGTTCAACCCTTTGATTGTTGAAATTAAGAGGCATCTTACGTAATAAAATCAATTCCTCGATATTAGCATTTTCGGAAATTGCCTGCTGCAAATATTGGGAGAGACAATTAGATTTTTAAGCGTCAGCCCAAGTGAGTTTGTGGTAAAATGCACCGCGAGTTAACTCGATGGCCCTAAGTTCGAATCTTGGCGCGGAAAATAAATTTTACACTTTGGAATCACTTCTACAGGTTTATTTAGTAGTAGTATAATATTGTGAAGCCATTATAAACAATGCGAACAAATATGCGCTGTTGTAGCATCACTAATTTTAGATTGTGATTTAAGAACAGGGTAACATTAAAAAGCAGATCGTCTTTACTTTTGTCAATTTACACATGAATTTACAATCTCGTCCATGAAATCCCCTGTTTTCTTTGTTTTTATGGATTTGTCCCATTGCTGTCGACCGCGTATTCTTCTAGTAGGGGTGCTATGTTATACTTACAATATGGTGGGATATTGCGAAAGCCATCTTCACGAGAGCTTGACTATTGACTTGTATTGTGTAATAATTTTGTTTCCCTTTCATACTTAAAATTACAATTCATTCTCCTTTAAAAATATTTGTTTCCTTAGCAAAATAGGTCATACGCAAATAAAAAGTTTTAATTGAAAAAGAGTCCCAGAATAGTCAGAAGTGTGGTCCCATCTCCTCCCTCAGCCTTCTTTTCGGCTGCTCACGCCTTCGGTTTGCATTGTCCCATTCACTAGAAAATCAACCGAAGTTCTGCTGCACGTCTCTCCGCTTGCAAAATCAACAGCAGAAGATTGTGAACTCCAGTTTCAAGCTGTACGTAGCTTCCCCGTAGCAGCCAGCACATTGTGCATTTTAACTTCGACGCATCGCACAATAAGACAGCCCGCCGAGTTGCCTGCGAGACATGTAGGAACGGTGAAGGCCCCGCCAGCGGCTCCGCTGATAGGGATGTCCATATCCGGAGGAGAACTTCGGGAACCGCTTCGAGTTGCGGGCAACTCGCGAGCGCGCGGGACAGGAGCGGCTGTCGACCGTTCGGGCTTCCTGTTCCGCCTCCGCCCCACCCCCACCCCCCTCGACGCTCATTTGGAGGCGCGCGCGCGCTCCGTGCAGCTTATCGCCCGATCGAACCAACAACAGGCGGCCTGCAACTCTCATCTGCGCCGCTGCGAACCGGCACTTTGTCGGCTCGTCGCGGTTCACGCGAGGAAACTAACTCGGCTATCAGTGACATTGCATCTTCCTGCAACTTCGCGTTCGCTTCTTACTTAGGTAGGGACATTCGTCCAAATTTCCATCGTAGGACGGTTTATATTAATCAGATGTCAGCATTACTACATCTACTTCCTTATATTCATCCGGCTAGCTATTAATTTATTCTATGGTGACATACAGAATCTAAAAGTCATTCATTGCGGGAACCTTCGCACCTTAACTTTATATCAACTCATCTCAATCAACTACATCTCAACATCAATCCACTATATCTCAATGTTAAATAAAATAAAGACATATGATTTAAACATTGTTAAACAAAGTTTACACAAATGTACCAAATTGAAATATTTTCTTATGAATTAAATAGTTTTCCTGTTTGATGAAGCCCAATTACATTTGTGTTCATCCGATTAAAATTAAACATGATAAAGCAAAGATCCATACAAAGAAATAGCAATAAAACTACGCAATCACGCCTAGTCAACAAAAACAGCTCATTCACATAAGACCCTGCATTATAAATTTTATAAATATCTTTGACAACTAATTTCGTCATTGCCATACTTAATTTCAACCTCTTACACGAAATTATTTGTACTTCCATTTCGTAACTGCAGATTCTTGGGACACATGTTTCCCTGTCAATGTGGCATTTTAGATTTAGAGAAGCATATTTCCGTCTCCAACGTCTTTGAAGCAAATGACGGATGTTTTGGTACTAAAATGGGATTACATTCCGTCGGAAACTATTCAGACTACAAATATATTCCGCAACGTGTAGTGAGTGAGAGAGACAGAGAGAGAGAGTTACGGCTTTGAGTCTGATGGGAACAATGGTAATTATTGTAATATGATGTGGTTTGAATAATGGAAATTCTTTTTTAATAAAATTATCAAAATTACAAACTTTTTCTTTAGGCACCCAAGAACACCCCACCTACCCGCCAATGGGCAACGCAGCGCTTTACACTATGCAGATCTGCACACTGTAGTGTACGCGTTTACGTTCTACCAATATAAGAATTACGAACACAGAATTAAGAAATTTATTTGTCGATCGATACAGATCTTTGACTCAATTTGTCTTCTGTGACGACCCGTCAATAACGAAACGAAGACCGTCACTCCGAGGAGGTCGACAAACCAGGAAAACCTGCAAAGGGCGGTCGCTTTTATGTTAAACATATAAAAATTAAATCACTATAACATTCAAAATTAATCATAAAATCCTAGGCGAAAATCAAATTCACCAGCCATCTTTACGTGCTGGGCACATAATGGCAATGCACTTTGACGTATCTGTTCTTCTAATTTGTTTGTAAACGGAATTTTCTAATATACTTGTGATACTTTTTCTCAGTAATCGAGGAAAACAATCTCAGATCGTAAAGGATTTGAGTTACCGACGTGAAAAGTAGATACTTCTTCACTCTCACTTAGTTACTGAAGTTTTAGTGCCTCATTCGTCGTACTCTGGAGGTTATCTTTATGTGTAGTTGATAACTTGTTTACAATCGAGCATTGAAAATGCAGTTCGCCGATGACTACGCAACGTCTGTTCATCTTTTTAATTAATGTAAATAAATTCAACTAAGACGATATTTTGAATTATTTTTGCGATCTCTTATGATCAGAAATTGTTTTCGTCTGATAATTATAGGAAATGTTTTGATAATCAGTAAACGAAAACAGATCTACCACCATATGCTACACGCAGACCTGAGAGAGCCGAAGGGTGAGGTTGTGGTGCCTAGTGCGCTGGTGCCGCGAGGGGTGGGGTGGTGCTGCGCCGTCCAGTTCCTGTGTGATGGCGGGGAACGTGACGGATGCGCTGCGCAGGAGAAGCGCTGCTTTGTCGGCGTCTTCTCGCGGGCCTTCGCGCAGGCGGGCCCCGCGCAGGGCTGCTTCCCTGCAAAGGCGCACAATCTTAATGAGCCTAGTGCTTCTCGCGAGATAACTGTGCCACGTGCCGGCCGTTAGCACAACCATTTCGTCCAATCTTAAAATAATGTAATGATTTCCATTCAGTCCAGGAAGCACAGTCACAGTTAAGCGATCAAAATCAAATACATGTAATCTGTACATATAAATTCTGCTCTGTAGGAAGAATGCGTAAATCCGTTGGTATTTTTCCTGAAAGAAAAAAAAATCATCCATTTCCAATTATGGCGAGACACACATGTTAGAACTTCATTCTGTCCACAAACTCGTGCAAATAATCTGTGGAGGTTCATCCAGCTGTGAATAGAGAACAAACAAATCTGCCAGCATTTTACCTGGAAACGTGTCATTCAGTAGTTTCCATTCATGCCATGTAAAACATAAGAAAACATAGCCACGCGCTCATAATAATGTTTTTATATGTCCTTCTGTAAACACTTATAAAAGTTAGAGTTTTTACCTTCAAGTAAGTAATGTCCATAATAATCCATGTATTTCAATCCGCGCCAAGCGAATCATTCACGAGCAGATGTGTTCACGAACTCATCAAACTGTGAAGAGAGAACACGCAAAACGGTTGACATTTTACTTTGAAAATCATCATCCAAAGGTTTCCATGTATCCACACATTTATATTTATAAGTTGATCAATCCAGAATCGCGTGTGCAAGTTGCGTAGGTGTACATTAGGGGGTAAGGAGAAAATATGCAAATCCGTCGGAATTTCATCATGATAACGGTCATTCAAGAATTTTTACTTCTGCCAAGCATAACATTTATCAATATATCGGGATAAAAGATCATGCGAATATTGTACATTCTTCGGAGGGTGCCTAAAATCATCGATAACGCATCTTAACTGGGGAAAAACGGTAATCCAGAAATTTCCATTCATGCCAAATATTATAAATTGTTCAGTTCTGTAGCTCATACAAATGTTAATGATAACTGCATTCACGTTTTTGGGAGAGTACGTGTAAAACAGTCTGTTTTTTACTTTGAAAGAAACATCCAAAAATGTTCATCCATGCCAAGTATAACATTTCTCTGTAGATCAGTTCAAAATTTAATGAAAATGTTATTTGTTAGTTATCCAGACAAAAGAGAGGATGCCCAATAACATCGATATTTTGACGTGCAAAGGGCTATAAAAATCCATTTCTGTCAAATAAGTATTTCTCAGTATTAAACATGTTCACAAACAAATGCTAATGTATTTAATGTGTTCAATATGTTAGGTGAGACAGCGCAAATCGGTAGGCATTACTCTTTAAAAAGAGTCGTAAATAATTTACATTCATACCATATATCGCTTTTTTTCAGTTGATCAGACTAAAACTGGTGCAACTGCTTATTGTACCAACTGTGAGAAGACAATGGGCAAAATCATTGACTTCTTATCTTGAAAATATTACAAGAATTTCCATTCAAGCCGAGTATCACATTTTTAGTAGATCTGTCGTTATTTGGACATCCAGCGGCGAGGAAGGAAGGCAGAAAAACGTCGACAGTTTCGATAGAAAAGTCTCATAAAAGTATCCATCTACATAAAGTATGACATTTCTCAGTAAATCGACTACGAGCTCATGCAAACGTTTTATATGCGTGCATTCGATTATGACACACCGCGAAGAACCGCCAACCTTTTACTTTAAAATAAATTATCCAAAAAGTTCGATATATGCTAAATGTTAACATTTTTCATGGGTATATTTTATGTACAAAAAAATAGTAGCAGTAAAAAGAATATTGAGAAAAATATATTGAAAGAACAGATATTGAGAAATACCATTCGAATGTTACATTTAAAAAAGATATTAACAGTTTATGCACTCTCCAAATATCACTTCCCTTGTCTACATTTCATGCAACTGTTGCATATCTTTCTATAACGAGAGCACGTGCAAAACCGTTCGCTTCTTACCTTGAAAGTTCATTCCAAAATCTCATTCATAGAAAATATTCATTTTCTCAGTAAATTCGTCTAGAAATCAATGCGAGTGTTCGTGTTTACGTACAGAAGTAAGGAAACGAAACGATCACTGTCGACATTTTAGCAGAAATGTTGCAATACAAATTGTGTAATTAAATCATAAATCACAATTTCATTGTACAACCTTGTGCAATGTGTATGTGTACATGCAGTTCTAGGAAGAGAAGTAGCGGTCCATAAACTACTTTGCCATTCATGTCGATTATCACATTTAACAGTAAATCAGTGTGCAACTCATGTGAATATTCTCTGTGTGTCTACCTACCTCAGGTGACAAAGCATAATACTGTGAGCGTTGGGTTTTGTCGCAGATGTCGCAAACAATTTCCATTGATGCAAATGCGATACTTGGCATTTCGTCCTGAGGAAGGTCGCAGTGACATTTCGCTCTGAGGAAGGTTGCAGCATGGCGGCCGAAAAATGGGAATCTGGGCTCAGAACGTTGCATCGCCCGGACAGCCACATAGATCATGCATTAGTTGTTTACGAGATTGTACAACCAGCGGCCAGGAGAGAAGAGGAAAATTTGTCGACAGTTTATCTAGAAAAGATTGATGAAACATTTTTATTAATGCCAATAATACATGTGACACTAGCCTAGCCCATGAACTCTTGCAAATGATATTTGTGTGTATATCCAGTTGCAAATATGGATAATATTGAGGTATTATCCACATTTGGCATATTGCGTAAATATACACTTATGTTATCATGTGTTTCAGTAGATTACATCACAAGCAGATGAGAATGTTCTCTGAATTAACATGCGGCCATTTGGAGACAAACAAGCAAAACTGTAACCACCACGTACGAAATCCACAAACACTTTGTGATGGGTCATCAAGAAAATGTGCTTTTACGATAAGTACCATATTTAGTACTAGATATCTCACAAGGAAATGCAATTGTTCTTTATGAATATGGAGCCCATAATAGAGAAAGTGCAAAAGTACTATTAATTCACACTTAAATGGTTTACCGTAAATAATAATAAAAAAATGATAATCACATCGCTGTACCTGTCCACTAGCTCTAGTCAACATTCTATGAGTGTACCCAGCATCGAGAAGATAAAGCGCATAACATTTTACATTAGAAAGATTTATCAAAGTATCTCTTAATGGCATTACATTCGTCAATAGATGAATGCCCAAGTTTATGCGAATATTTGGTACGTGTACATACGTGAATGTGCAAAACCATTGTATTTGGAAAGTGTCTAATAATTTTCGTATACGGCAAAGAACACGTTTAACAGTAGTTATTTATCACGACCCATTGTGACGCTATTTATTTTGTTGTGCGTAACTTTTACCTAAAAGGAGTCACATATAAAATGTCATTTTTCTCATCCACATTTCTTAGTAGATTCGTCTCCAACCTAATGTGGATGTTTTATGTATACATTAATTGTGATTTAGGCAGAACTGAGCATAATACTATAAAAAGACTTCATCCAAACATTTTCTGTAGGCAATGCAACTCATTTATCTGTAAATCAGTCCATACACTCGGTACAATGTTCATTATGTAGAACGTACATCAAAAAGCTTAAAAACAAAAAACCGTTGGCATTAAAAACTGTTCTCGAACATTTCCGTTCATGTCAAGAATAATGTTTCTCAGTAATCAATGCAATTCTTCATTGGAAATGCTGTATTTGTATACGCAGGTCACTGAAAAGAACGCTCCACCGTACGCAAACGTACCTCCAGCTGTTAAGATTGCGCGTAGCCGAAGGTATTTTACCTTAAAATATGCTAAAAAAGTTCTTATCATGCCAAGTATCACATTTTATTTCAAAGTCCATTGAATTGTTATTGGTTCTACGTCTAAATGTGAGAAGTGTAAAAATATCGTGTTTTTTGTCATTGAAAAGGATCATTCAGAAAACAATGTTCATTAAAAGTATTATTTTTGAAGGTCGATGAGCCCAGCAGGCTGTGGAAATGATTTCATCTGCATTCGGCTGTGAAAAACAATCAATACTGTTCACTACTCACCTTGAAAAGCGTCGTCCAAAAATGTCCTTTCTTGCCAAGTATTCTGTAGGTCAACAATGCACACGTGTTGTTTTTGTGTATACTTCCAACAGTGAAGGGAGAAGACAAAAAGTTTACTGTCTTGCTTGAATTGGTAGATCAAAGATTTCCGTTAGTGTCAGGTATTACTTTTGACAATAGCTCAGAACCAAATTTTTCTATGATATTCAGTTGCGGATATAGAGGGGAAAACATCGACTTATGATATAAAGAGAGGAAACAAAATGTTTTTATTTATGCCAAGTATCACATATGTCAATAGATCAGTTCACAAAGCAAATGTGGTTGCACTGTTCACATTCGTCTTTGATGTGACTTCTCTATTCGATGTGTTCTTCGTGTGACGGAAACGAACGCACAAAACCAAAGGCATTTTAAACGGTCATCCCCAAAACTTAATGCCAAAGAACACATTTGTAGAAAACCGAAATAATTGTAACGTTCTAATTGGTTCATTCTTTTGCGCATAAACGTCGGCATTTTATCAAAATAGTCACATAAAAATTGCCACTTTACTCACCCAATATATTTCTCAGTTGATAACCCATCAAGATGTTTATGTGAATGTTTTATGTGTAGATTAACTTTGACTCGAGAATGAACACACGGCATCATATCTTAGAAACGGTTGTAAACGAATTCTTTGGAATATTCTTTATATGAATATTCAGCTGTAAGGTTAAAAAGCGCAAACATCATGGGCACATACCTTTTTAAAAAACTTTCATATGTCGAGTGTCATATTTCTCAACAGTTTAGTGAAAAATGTATGACATTCTTTACTTGTATATCCAATCGAGAGAAGACATGACGTAAAATCTTTCAAAAGGGTCGTTCAAAAAGTTCCATTAATGCAAATAAAACAACAGCATACCACTCCACAATAACAAAACATATTAGGCAATCCACATTAGGCAGCAAACATCCCAGCAGACATTACTTTAAAGCATGACGTCTTAAAATTCCAATCATTTGAAGTATCAGATTAGTCAGTTCATTCATTTATTAGTTTAAAGCTCTTTAAAATGATGTCAGTTGTGTATCTAAGTGTGAGAAGAGATAGCGAAAAACTCTCGGCATGAGAAAGGTTGCTCAAAAAATTACATTCCTTCCAAATACTCTGTTTATAAGTAGGAGAAGCCATCATAACATGCATTGGTTTTTGTTGTTATGTATTCAGTTGACAGAGAAAAACACTCAAAACAGTCGGATACTTACCTTCAAAAATGAAGTCCAAAGATATCCAAACATGACAAGTATTCTTAATACAATTTCTTGTAGATCAATCCATGTACAGTTCAGTCCATGTATAGTATCAGTCCAAAATATTTCTTGTAGATCAGTCTATGTCAGGTCAAGTGATAGTTGTTCGATACCCAGCGGTGAGGAAGGAGGCCGAAATTGGGTTGACAATTTCCCTGGAAAAGGTAGAAGAACAATTTATATTTATGCCAAATAATACTGATTTGACAGTATCTTCGTCCATCAGCTTTTGGGAATGTTCTTTTTTAGTACATGCAGTTGCTAAGGTAGATGGGCAAATCACATCGGCATGTTGCGTTAAAAAAGGGTAATCCAGATTTTTTTACACGCAGTGTATCACATTTGTTAGTAAATGAGTTCACAAGCAAATGCATAAGTTCAGCATATGTATTGAATATATACTGCGAGGATAGAACGTTCTGAATCGTCAATTCACATTATGAAACAATACTCACAACATCAGCTTCAAAAAATTATTTTTAGACGAAGTGTCAAATGAACCAGTAGTATCGTATTTGCTGACTGAATTTCACCTTCACGGAAATGTCACCTTAAAATGTCCATTTATTCCAAGAATAACATTCAATTACTTATCTGTGTAAAATAAATTACAAATATCCATGATGTTCTTTTTGTAAATATCCAGTTTTGATAAGAGAACCTGCAAACACGTCGGAACTTTTCGTTAAAAAGGATAATATTTACATTTGTGACATCACTCATATGAAGGAAAGCAGTCTTCAAGCTTATGTGAAAATTATTTATGTTTACATCCAACAGAGATCCGAGAAAGAGGAAAATTATCCTCAGTGCAAAAAAGATTCATCGAATATTTGTATTAATAAAAATGGTCTAATAAGCAGGAAATTGTTATTCATAAGTACATCGAAGTGTAGGGAGTAAACTCAATGCTGTCGACATTTTCGTTATAATAATGATTAATTGAAAACTTTTCATCCACGCCACGTATCACATTTATCATTATATCATTTAGCAATATCATGGGTTCTATTTGTGTCGATCTAGTTGTGGGGAGTCATTGTGCTAACAGTCGTCTATTGACCTTGAAATAAGTCATATGAAAATTACAATTTATATTACGAAAAACGTCATATTAAGGCAAAAGTGCCACGAGTCACATTTATTAGAAAATTTATTCAGACTCTCATGCTTATATTTTCTGAGTGGATATGGAGCTTTGGGGGCAAAACATGTAAAATCTTTAGCACTTTAATATAATTTTTATCTTATTAATTTTGATCACATATAAGTATGTGATCAAACATTTTTCATTCAAGCCAAGTACTACATTTAACTGTAAATCAGTGTGCTTGCTTGCAATAAGTTTTTGTATGTTTGCATCCAATGTGCGTCGACAATCTTCAAAACCTTTAGTATATTACGTAGAATTGGGTCGTATAAATGTTTACAGTAGTGATAAGTGTCACTTTTATCAATAGATTACTCCACCATCTCGTATTCTAGAAGTGCAAATCAAGCTGTGCACTTCGTGCAAAATCTTACCTGGGATGTGATATTTTACCTTGAATGGGTCATATAATTTTTTCCATTCGTACCAATTATCACTTTTATCAGTTGATTTATCCGCAAGATGCAAATATTCTATATGTGTACAGGCAACTGTGATGAGATAATGCGATGAGATAAATTCGTCCATATTTTATCTTCAAAGAGGTCATCCAAATATTTCATTCATGCCTTTATGTTTCCATTCATGCCTTTATTCATCCCATCCATGTTTCTCAGTTGTTCAGTCCAATAGCTCATGCGAATGTTCTTAATGTATTCACCAAACTGTGAAGAGAGAATGCGTAAGACCGTCAGCATATTTCTTTAAAAAATATCATTTAAAATGTCCAGTCGTGCCACATGTCTTCTTTATCAGTTCAGAAGGTCATATGGATATGACGTGGATGTTATGCAGGTGAGAGGGCAGGAGATGCAAAACCGCAATGTTATTTGAAATGAGTCACCTGTTTTTTGATATTTGATGTTATGTAACATTTTTATCAGTTTATCAGTTCCCAAACTCATGGGAACGTTCTACATTTTTATATCTAGCTGTGAGGATAGAGTGTGCCAAATAATGTGATTTTATCTCGTAATGTGTTATTCAATATTTTCATTTTATGCCACGAAACAAATCATTCAGTTCAGTGTTTAGGTGGGAATCCACAGGACCTTTGACTTTTTAACTTTGTACAAAGTAGTGTAGCATTCGTTTCGTGCAGTAGGATCACTCGTTACTTGCATGTAAGATGATAATGGCGTGACCGTCATTATCAATAGTACTTTACTCTACATCCCGAATGCTTAATTTTTAATATACAGGCGCCCGCTGTTTCACTAACCTGCATTCTTAACCTGTTATTAAATCTTGAGATAAAAGGATCTGCCCATTCGCAGACTAACAAATGCATGTTGGGCAATTCTCGTTGCATGTTGGTAAAGTAATTACTTTTGTTTCAAGAATTAGAGTCAATAGCTAAAATTAAATCGATATTAATATTTTATGTGTACAGGTATGTAGGAAAATGCGCAAAACCATCGGCATCTTACCTTGCAATTTGTGATGGAAAAATATCCATTCATGAAAATTCTCATTAACCCAGCCTTCAGTGTCATGCGATGTTTTATTATGGTCATCGGTGAGGAGAAAGAAAGTGAATGCGTCGGTAGTTACCTGGAAAATGTAGATAAAAATTGAAATTAATGCCTTATTACATTGCAAATACATCCAAGTGCGAAAACGCGAAAAAATCCTCCGCGTAATACCATGCATTTTTTATGTGTACTCTTCGTGAGTAAGGTGATATGGCAAAATCCGTCGGTTTCTTACCTTGAAAAATGTAATGCAAAAATTGTCCATTCATAATTATTCTCCTTGAACAAGTTCACAATCTGATTCAAAGATTGTTTATAGCCAGCGGTGAGAAGAAAGGAAGAAAATTCGCCGACAGCTACGTGGAAAAGATTCACACAAATTAAATTAATGCCAAGTATTACATTGTACAGTATCTTCATCCATGAATTGTTCTTGGAAGTTTTTTGTGTTTTTATCCAGCTATAAGAAGAAAACGCATGCAATTGCAAACAATCCAATTTGCGAAGGCTAATCGAAATATATCCATTTTGGTATTACATATTTCTCTACGAACAAAAAAACATGCGATTGTTATTGATGAGAAATCGAGCTCAAAGGAGAGAAGACCAAATCGTCGTCAATTGATTTTTAACCGCATAATACAAAAAACAAAACAACATTAATTGCATGAGCCACTTTTTTTTCGCTAGATACGTCCTCATTCTCTATTCATTAATTTCACTTTCTCTGCAGATCAGTTCATACGCTCGTAAGAATATGCGTACATTCAGATATGAGGTGAAAGAAGCGCAGACCAGTATGCATTATAATAGTTGTTAAAACTTTCCATTTATCAAAGAAATGTTTTTCTCAGTTCATCTGTTCAGAAGCACTTCCGAATAAACCTTAAATATACACCCAGCTGTGAAGAAACAAGGTCAGATACCTCTGCAAATACGAAATTTGCATTCTCAGTATCCTCTTGTTTCCTAGACAGAGGTCAATAAAAAATAAAAGTTGAAAATATGTACCTTTTGTTTTAAGTTGGGAAAGCATAAAGTCATCGTGAAGTCACAGCAATGTGCGTTATTCAAAAATATCCATTAATTCTAAACAGCACTTTTACCAGGAGATTCATCCAATAGCAAATGCATATATTCTGTACGTCTTCATTCAGCTGTGACGAGGAAACGTGCAATAACGCAATCGGTTTTTTTTTAAAACGGCCACCATAAACACAATTCATACAAAATAAAAAAAGTATTAGTCGATGTCCGCGTATATTGTGAAGCTGTTGAAACGTATATTTTGTTCAACAGAGTAACGTGTACTACAGTAAACGTATTATTTTGCAACCATCGTAAATTTACAAGAATATGACATAAATATTGCCATTGTTGTTAAGTACATCTTTAATTGGTTCAGTGCCAACGATTATGGCAATGTTTTCTTTGCGTAAATGACCGTCAACTTGAAGCGAGTGGCACTTAGGCATTATACCTTATAAAATATTATAAAAAATGTCAACTTAATCTGCCCTAAGACTTGATCGAAGTTTTCTTCTTGCTTCATCCATTTTTAAATTGAGAAATCGTAAAACTTGGTACAGCCAACACGGAGTAGTGTCGTGCTGGATATATTATAGTTCTCAACAGAACGGTGTGACGTTGTGATATTGTTTATTTTTACGTCCAGATGAAAACGAGAAATGGAGAGCTATTGGCATTTTACTTTCAAAAGTATCATCCAAAAATGTTCACTCATGCAAAATAAGAGATCAGCCTACCAATCCACAATTGCAATGAGAATGCTCATATTATATATCTCCACCTCTTAAGATAGGAGAATACCGAATATATTTTATCTTAAAATGCGTCAAAACTAAGTCTCAGTTATGCCAAGAATCACATTAGTCGGTTAAATAATTATTTCAGAAATTATTGTTTCTAAATCTAAATGCGAGAAAACGCGCAAAACGATCGACGTTATTTCTTGACAAGTGCCTTTGAGAAGAAAACGTTCATTCAAAATATTACTTTTGTAACTAAATGAAATAAACATATTCAGTTAATACTTTCATGTGTGTTTTCGGCTCTGAGAAAAATATTAATACTATCGGTTACTCACCTTAAATGTGACGGGCCGTTTCATATAGGCCATGCATTTTTTATGTCAACGAACTCGAGCGTTACAATTTTAGGTGATGCAGTGATGAGGAGAGAAGGCAAAATTTCGTCCACGTTTTTTGTTATAAGAAACTTCGAAACTTTCCGTTGATGTCAATAATTACATTTGACAATAGCATCGTTCACGAGCTCTTCAAAATGTTTCTTTGGTGTACATCCAGATGCGAAAACAGAAAGAGACAAACTTCGGCGTATAACCTGAAAAAGAGGAAAAACAATTTTTTCGTACAGGCCACTTCGGACTACGCAGGCACGCTGGGCATACAATTCATCAGGGGGGATCAGCGTGTATCCGATTTTCACTTCTCAGAGTTGTTAGCCCTGGGGGTATGGAAGATGATTGATGATAATAGTGAGCGGTGAAATGACGGCACACAAACATATAGACATACATAAATACACCCACGACCGCTTTAGCGATCTAGGCCACGGGACCGGCACAAATTTTTATTTTATATATATACACACATACATACAAACACACACACACACACACATATATATATATATTATCTTTGAAGTGCAACATCCAAAGGCGTAAAATTCACTTTGTAATAGGTCATCGTAAATTTTCAATTTCTGCTCGGGATCTCTTAGATCAGTAAATTTCTATTGTGCGACATATATACGAAAATACATCCACCATCGTCAGTTGATCAGAAAATTTGGCGTCTCCAAAAACAAACAACAAAACAACAACAACAGTGTCACAGTTATCCGTAGTTCTGCCTACGAGAAAAGACGAATATCATCATTACCTACAGCCATGTGAAGAAAACGATCACACCGTTTTTCATATTCATTTAAATCTGTGATTAAAACTTCTCAATCGTGCCAAAAAAACACACACACAACAGAAGATCATCGCACCCGTTCATTGATGGCTATTGTATGTGAACATTCAGAGAGAAGAATGCTCGAAACCGTTGTCAATTTTCAATGTTAAAATTCATCAACAATTTTTATTCACAAAAAATACAACAACTACAAGCTCTTGTGAATGTTCTTTGTGTATCCAACTCATGGGGAAGAAAACGCAAAAACCTAGCCATTTTGTTTATCTATGTGTTGTTCAAAAGGTGTTGAGTTCCCATAAATGTGAAAATAGATGGGCTAAACCACATACATGAAAGGACAGAGAGCAAGAACAGTAGCATCGTAAAAAAAATTATACAAAGTCGAGTATATAAAGTATTATCGATTAGTTCTCAATCTTAGGCATATATTGTAGTTAAAAGGTTCAATTCATTTAAAGTATCATGCTTTTCAATAAGTCAGTCTTCATGTTCAGACAAGTTTTTTATATTAAGATCTAACCAGGTGAAAATATAAAACACCAAATGAAGTCGATATTTTACCTTGAAATAAAACCAAAGAAAATGGCGATTTACCAAACCTATTCATATGTAGATCAGAAACGCCTCCAAGGGGTCTTGAAGTGCACATCGAGCTATGAGGAAATTACGCGCATATTTTCTTGAATTGATAATTCAATAATTTCCATTCTTACTAGCATACAAGTATAAGGCAAATGCACAATAATATGTAGATAAATGCACAGGTTCATGCTGATATTCTGTATGTCCACATCCAGATGAGAGAATAGTATGAAGTTTTTTCTTTAAAAATGAATATATAAAATTTGTTGTACCTCTAGCTGTGAGACGAAAACGCGTATTTTATCGTCGTTTTACTTCAGCCAAACGATCCAAAACATTCCATTAACTTGGTGTAATACGTATGTCAGTACTGAGGTCAACATGTCATTAAACGTTTTTATATGTATATTGTGAGGGGTAAAACTTTAACAGCCGCCATTACTTACCCGTTACCTACCTGGGAAAGTAATCCAAAATTGTCCATTCATGCAAAGTATTCTCAGTAGTTCTACAAGCTCATGCCGTAGTTGTGTAGGTGCAACAATTCCAGCTGTGAGAATTCGTTTCACCGTTTTTCCTAAAAAAAAATGGGAGAAAAACATTAAAGCCAAGTAATACATTTAATAAGATTAGTCGATTTTTTTCGTGAACATCCAGCCGCAATGACAAAATGGGGAAAAATTCTAGGCAAAGTTTCTTAAAAATTACAACACAAATTTATATATTCATTACAAAAATCACTGATCAGTATCGCAGTTCGCAAGAAAATCTATGTGTTCTATATATTTTCAACAGTCGAGGATCGAACGCGTCAAACCGTCAATTTATTTACAACACACACCTCAGACATTTCTTTTTAGGCGAGGTATCAGATATATCAGTAGTTGCACATGTTCTGTCAGCAATGAAAAGCAAATTTTATTTAGGAGTACATCAGAACGCAAAGAAGTATAGGCGCAAAACCGCTTCAATTCATTTTAAATGGGTTTTACAAAAAGATGAATTTTTGGTACCACATTGATCTCTAGATTCGTTCAGAAGCACGTATAAAATATTCCAATTTGAGCACATAGAAGAGAAACTCACTTATCACAAAAATACTACCATGTATCACATTTGTTTGAGTATAAACGCAGCAGCTTATGCGAGTATTTTACATGTGTATGTATTGTTATGTGAGGAGAAAGCGCAGAACCGTTGGCATTTTATTTACAAAGTTTTATCAATTATTTCCAAGTATCGTTATTCTTCTTTCTTCAGGTCAAATCGCTTGCAAATATTTTTATTTGTACATCCAGATTTGAGGGATGAAATCAAAAACCCTTCGCATTGTACTATGAAAAAGGTCATCCAGCGATGCCCACTCATTCCAAGTATCCCCTTTCTAAGCAGACCAGTGATTAAGAAAATATAAAATCAAAAATGTCTATATTCAGTTGTGAGTTAGGAACGCGGAAAGCCGTTGTCAGTACCCTTTGGTACGTGACATCAAAATAATATATTTATACTAAGGTGTTTACCAGCAGATATATCGAAAACAAAATCCATTATTCTATATGTGCACATTCAGCTGTGAGAACAGAATGCACAACACTATGGTAATTCTAATTTGTAGACCAGTCCATATTTATCGATCGACAAGCTTGAAAGACATTTTCTTGATGTTTTTGTTTAGCTGTGAGGAGAGAACACGTGTCGGTATTTTGACGTGAAACAAACATCGACACGTTATTGATTTTGTTGACATGCAAATATGTGATCAAGTCAAGAATTACATATATTTGTAAATCAGTTCACACATTTACGACAAGTTTTTATATCTATACATGCCGTATTTACCTGGAAGGGTCCACGTACACTTTCCATAATCCATTATGCTACCGTATTATTTCATTTCTCAGTAGATCAATCCACTAGGCCATGTGATATACCGAATTGTGGAGAGAGAATATGAGATCCAAAAATGTTTCTGCCATGTGTCTCGTTTATCAGTAGTTAATTTCATATTCTAATGGGGATGTTTAAGGGTGTATATCCACCTGCGAGAACAAAGCGAGCAAAACGCTCAGCAATGTTCTTTGAAATTATTGATCTAATGTTTAATTTTTGATGCGAAGTGTCATACTTATACGAATATCAGTTCACAAACTCATAGGAGATTTCACCTATACATCCGGTTGGAAGGATAGATTGTGCCAAATAATTAATTATATTTCGTAATGCGTCGTTCCTCATTTTCACTTTATATCAAATAGAATATTATTCAGTCTATCTTTAAGGAAAGATCTCACAGGACCGTCGACGTTTTGTCTTTGTAGTGTGCGAAGCAGTATCAACAGACAGTTTTAACTCGCGTATTACGGTTACGGATTGCGACATGTGTATGAAATGATCTTAGCGTGAGCTTCTCTGTCAACAGAATATTACTCTACGTGTGTATAAATGCTTACTTTTTACTACGATGGCAAACGTCTTTTTACTAACAATAGACACTTTATAAATATGGGCATTAATTTATTCTGCAGTAATTAAAACTTCTGCTGAAATCGTCTGCCCATTCCCGAACACGCTAAAGCATGTTGGTCGACCAAGCCAGCACTACGATGCTTATAGTGCTTTGTGAAAACCATCGAAGTAATTGATTCCTGGTTACGTGTTAACAATAGTTGCCAACAAAGGCCAATGCGCTTAGGCAATTGAGGGAGAATAAGAGTGTAATAATACTATTCTAATTTTAATCCATTGATTGATTAGTGTTTCCGGGCGCGACTATGGCTAAAGTCATTAGTTCTGTAAGAGTAATGCATGTGTTTTTCTCTAGAGATGGCGGTGATCTTTTCCAGCTGGATGGTGAGGTCCGGCGTCGACCTAGCGTCGGCTAACGGGATGTCTCCCCAGCCAGCCATTGCCACCAGCGGGGTACCGCCCCAGCTGGGACAAACTCTATGCTCCCGACTGGTCTCCCGGCATGTGTAATAGTGAAGTGCCTGTTAGAGTGTGTGTGTGTATGTATGTAGAGGGACTGAGAGGTGGCTCAGGGCATCAGCTGATGCCGCTGTAGTTCCTCTAGCTGGGAAGTTTCGAGTGCCGACGGTGGCAGGATTTCCGATACTAGCTAGATAGCTACGTCGCGTTCTGTCGCTATCTGGAGGAGTATTCTAGCGTCCGGCTACTCTGATCGGTTATATTCCTTGGTTTATCTCATCAATAGCAAGCGAATGCTGAAGCTGTACCCGAAAAACGGGCTACGTTCCCACGCGAACTCTCCTTCCCATTCCTTCTTATATCCTACCCGTGATTGTAGAAAGAGTCCACGATTGATTATGTTCAATTTAAAAGATTTCATTTTTTAAAAGTACTCATTATTATGCACAAACTAAACGTGATGTTGAGACTCCCCTTGGGTGTCGTCTGACGTCGTGGTGAAATGTCTATCAAGACGGCCCTCTTGCCATAGTAGAATCAAACAGAAAGACAGACGACGTGAAATATAAATTAGGAAATCAGGATATTCCGAGAACTAAATGCTGTAAATATTTGGGAATTGTACTAAATGAGGATCTGGGATGGGCAGAACACGTAAATTATGTAGTGAAAAAGGCGTGGAAGGCATTGCATTTTGTGATTAGAGTACTTAGGAAAGGAAGTGGAAAATCAAGGGAATTAGGGTACACATCTTTAGTACGTCCGATATTGGAATATGGCTCGATATGTTGGGATCCATATCGGCTAGGGCAAATAAAATCTCTCGAAAAAGTATTTATTTATTTATTTGTCAAAAAAACAGTAAAAACTGTATATGACGTGTGGGCAAAGAAATTTATCTGCGCACATTTTCTTGAGGGCCAGAATTAAAAAAAAAAAAAAAAAAGCAAAAATGAATTTAGAAAATAATTATTTTAGAAAATAAAGATATATGAAAAATGTTTGTTCCCGAGTTATAGAAAATCAATTTTTAACTGTAAATGAACTACAAGCAAAAGGAGTGCTCAACAAAACGTGCGCACAGTGAAGCTACATTTACGTCCAGAAGCAAAACAAGGGGCCATCTCAGCATTTGCTCAATGGATCAGGGAAACTGGACAAAACCTGATCGAGATGGGGGTCATTGACCCGGAAGCTGAAGTACATTACTAGTTACAGGCGTATTAAATATTTTTTTAAATGTATACAATGCAAACATAAACTAATTCATTATATATCTTTGTTTTGTTACATTAAACATTATTTTTCTTTTTCACGATCAGTATAGTTTCTAATTGTATAGAAACAGTTTTGCAGCAGAAAAGATTTTACTTTTAACTTAAATTTGTGTACCGACTTTAATTGTTTTATGTCATCTGGCAATGCGTTGTAAAGTAACGTACATGTATTGTATGTTGATTTCTTGTACTGAGCTGTTGATACTGACACTTGATGCACGTGATTTCTACGGCGTGTGTTGTAATTATAAATATCAATATTGCATGAAAATATGTTCCCTCCGTTAAGTAGGTCATTTTTGACAAATATTACAGATTCGTAAATAAATAGACAAGGCAATGGTAGGATTCCCAGCTCAATGAAAAGAGGCTTGCAGGAATCACGTGGAAGGCATTTTTTCATTATTCGAATAATTTTCTTTTGCAATCTGAAGGTCTGAATACTACAGGATGAGCTTCCCCAGAATATTATGCCATATCTCAGGCGGGAATGCACATTTGCAAAATAAACGCAACGAGCTGCATGAAGGCTGACAGAATTTGAAAGAATTCTGAATGCATAGCATAATGAACTTAATTTAGTGTTTAATTCTGTTATATGTACATTCCATTTGAGGTTTGATTGAATTGAAAGACCTAAAAATTTTGTTGCCTCAACATCAGCTAATTGCATATTGTTCATTTTCAATGGAACATGCGATTTCCGATTTGAGATGCAAAAATGCATTGAAACAGTTTTTCTTTCGTTAACAATTAATTTGTTATTATTAAACCAATTTGAAACTTCTGAAATTGTACTATTTACTGCTTCTTTTTTGCAAAGAACATTCGTGTCATCAGCAAACAGAACCGTTCTTCCATTTTTAATAGACGAGGGCATATCGTTTACATATAACAGAAAGAGAATAGGACCTAAGATCGAACCTTGCGGGACCCCATGCTCAATTGGCAAAGAATTGGAAATATAAGTATGTAATGTCCTTTCCTGCCAGTATGGTATTTCTACTCTTTGAGTCCGATGTTTAAGGTAAGAAGTTATCCAATCTAGGGCAATACCACGAATTCCATACGAAGGTATTTTTGAGAGCAAGATCTTATGGTCAATAACGTCAAAAGCTTTCGAGAGATCTAAGAATATTCCAATGGGTACTTCATTTTGGTCTATTGATGAAGCAACATCTTTGAGAAAAGAAAAAATGGCAGTTTCCGTAGATTTTGATTTTCTAAAACCGTGTTGTGAGTCTGAAAACGCTCTGTTTTTCCTGAGAAATGTTTCCATTCGTAAGTAGAAAAGCCTTTCTAATATTTTTGAGAAAACTGACAAAAGAGAAATTGGCCGGTAATTTTGAATATCATTTTTGTTCCCTTTTTTAAAAAGTGGCTTAATTTTTGCTGTTTTGAAAATATATGGAAATATTCCTGTACATAAAGAAGCATTGAAAATGTGAGTTAACGGATGTATAAAGGCAGGTGCACAAGTTTTTAATAAACAATCCGGAAATTCATCTAAACCAGATGAATATTTATTTTTTAGTTTACTGACTATTCTGAGGATTTCGTTGGGAGAAGTTTCGGGAATAAACATCGTATCTGAAATTTTTTGGGAAGTGTAAAATGTTGAATTTTGTGATTTTAGTCCCTTCGTGAGATCAGACGCAATTCTGGAAAAGTGTTTGTTGAAGAGATTGGCAACTTTTTCCGGATTACTCGTTTCTCTTTCATTATCCTTTAAAATAACATTCTCTACAAGGTATCGAGATGATGTGGTTGTATTTTTTACGATATCCCACATTGCTTTAGTTTTGTTACTAGCGCTCAAAATGTCCTGACTATTTTTCATTATTTTTGCCTGAACTATTACTTTTCTTAAAATTCTTTTATATTCTCGGAAGTATATATGGAAACCGGGTGATACGTTATGATGTTTAGAAATAAAGTAAAGCGTACGTTTGTTTTTACACGATGTTCTAATTCCTTGTGTGATCCAAGTATTACTTTTGCTTGAAATGTTTAATTTTCTCTTTTTAATAGGAAAGCACGCGTTAAAATGAATTGAAAGCTTGGAGAAAAATAAATTATATTTTTCATTTGTGTCAACAGCGTTATAAACTTCGTCCCATGATTCCTTCATCAAGTAGTCCGTAAATAATTCTATATTAACTTTAGTGAATGCTCTGCACATGCGTGTATTATTTATCGTGTCAGTGTTTATGTTCCTAGTAATTGTAAGAATTTGTGCATCGTGGTCACTGTATCCTAGATTATTCGTTATTATTTCATATGTAGTTGTGGTTTTGTTAATTATAATTTGATCTAATGCTTTTTGTGATTTAAGCGTATTCCGTGTAGGTACATTCACTGTAATGTCTAAATTAAAAGAATGAAGTAAATTCAGAAACTTCTCTTTTTCGTGGGATTCGCTCAGAAAATCAATATTGAAATCTCCACATACAACAATGGATTTAAAAGAGAGTTTACTAATTTTGTTCAGAATTATCTCTAGATTTTCCAAGAAAGTGAAATAATCTGAAGCTCGCTTTGTTGGAGGTCTGTAAATGCAAAGTAAGATAATTTTGAGCGTAGTAAGATGTACTACTGTTGTTTCAAAAACTTTTTCAACTGCATATAAATTGAATTCTGACAAGAAGGTAGAATCAATATAATTTCTTATGTAAATACACGAACCTCCGTAAGCAGGGCCCTTATTTGATTCCTTCGCTCTGCAATACGATCCTGCAAGGTAAAAGCTAGGAATTTGGAGTGTGTTTATATCATTTTGAGACAACCAATGTTCTGTAAAGCAAAAAACATCTATTTGTCTTAGATCACATTGTAATGCTGCCTCGATAAATTCAATTTTATTTGAAAGAGATTGCACATTATGATGCATTATTCGAATCTTTTGCATGTACCTACACGGATGTTTTTCTGCTGCATCTGACTGTAGTTGCTATTTATTTATTTCATTTTTACCTCGAGTGCGTGGTCGAAGGAAGTATCGTGTCCCAGCAGTGACAAGAGGTGAGGAAGGAGGGGTGACAGATGTAGAGGAATGAATAGTGGGAAAGGTAATACACGGATTAGGTTCAGGGGATAAGGTAATTGGGTCCAAAGGGGTCCCAGGGGATGGAAGAGAACTAGGAGATGTGGGTGGGGATGGGTCTTGGGCAGGACACTGCCAAGTTTGTGAAATGATGTGTTTTGCAAGCTCACTACCGAGTGCATGTTTTCCGACAAGGTTCAGGTGAAGACCATGTCGGGTGAAGTGTTTTTCTGAGAGAAAGTTTAGCTCAAACAATTTAACATGTGTGTCTCTCAGATGCAGTTTCAATTGGTTGTTTGCGTGACTAATTTCTTTGCATAGTGTGGGCTTGTTGTACCAGAAGGGCAGAGTCGAGACTACAATGTTCGTGTTTTGGGCGGCACGTTGTAATTTGTCAACATGTTCTTCAGGCGTAAAGTGACCACCCAAATTAATGTCATTCTGCCCTCCTATGATGATTACAGTATCCCGTTTGGTGAGGGTTTTTGTGTGCGTGTCCAACTCACTGGTCACGTCGGCAAACCTCCCGTTAGGTTTAAACACACACATGGCAGAGAAATTGGTTGGGAGTTTCTCACTGAGCAGGGAGGAGATTTGTCGCCCATGGCTATCTGCTAAAATGAGTGCCTTTTTGATGGGCTCAGTGGGAATGTCCTTGTTTTCTGGTGAGCTAGTTTGCGCAACTCTACGTGTCTTTGTTACTTTGCGCTTGCTAGCCTGTTTGCGTTGGTTTGTGAATGGACGTGTCGATAATGGGTGGGGGTGGTGAGGATTGGGAAGGCAAGGAAACTCATTGTAGTAGTCTAATACAGAAAATCTGTTTTGAGTCGTGATTGGTGGTGGTGATTGTGTTTTTGCTTCCGCGAATGGACGGTTGGAGGTTTTTGCGGTGTTGCCTATTGTTGTCCAACCGTCTGTGTTTTGAACGACCTCTTCGAGCCTTCGGATATGTTCATCTAAATTACTGTTGATGTGTGTGAAGGCTTTCAGAAGATCGGCTTTGAGAGCGTAGAGAGTAGAGAGTGTATAACGATTAGTAGCCATGTCACGAATGCGTGTCAAGTGCGTGGTAAATATGAAAATAAGTAAATAGATAATTCAGAATACTACAAAAAAAAACTACTCCCTAACTTATCTTTTAAATTTAATTGTATTAACTTATTTAAATTACGTTACGTATTTATTTAAAAATAACGGTGATCTGATTCTAATTAGTATTTACAAAACTATGCCGCAAAATTTGTTAGAAGAGGACGTTTAAATTATGAATTTATATCGTGGGAACCCTTGGAAAAACGCAGAGAGAAATTGCGTCTCTGTGCGTTATTCAAAGCAATAAGGGGTGATCGGCCGTGGGGTGAAGTTCGGGCAAGACAATCAAAACCAACATACGTCGCGCGGAAAGATCATTGCTTCAAAATTCGGCAAAGAAAACAGAGAACAGATGTAGGTAAATTCTCATTTATTAATAGAACCATACAAAATTGGAACAAATTACCTGCAGCAGTGCTAGAGACTTTCCGTCAGAATGTCAAAAATTTTAAAATTAGATTAAATAAGTTGTAAGTTTTTTTTTAGAATATGTTAACATTAAAATTTTTATTTTTTTGTATTTATCTTGTTATTTTATATTAAGGTTAGCTTTAGCGTAGGGTTAATACATTAATTTTATAAAATTGTATTCAGTAATGTTGTTTGATGTTCATTTTGTATATTTGTTGTATATATGTAGTGGTTTGATGTTTGTTTTATGTAGATTAATTGATTGGAAAACGCTACCACCGGAATTATTTCATGTATCCTAAGTAGCGAAATAAATATTCTATTCTATTCAAACCAAACCAGTACCAAAATTTGGAACTATTTTATTACTAATTTATTCCCGCAAAACAATTTTTTATCACTCATCTTCACCCCAAAGACGGGTGGCGGGCTAGCTTGATATCAAGCTGGCGCGGCCACCACAGCAGAATCCAACCAAACTAGTGCCTGAATTTTTAACTATTTCATTACTGCAAAACCAACTTTTTACCGCTCATTTTCATCCCAAAACGGGTGCGGGCTAGGTTGTTATCGAGCTATCCTGCCCATCATAGCAGAATCAAACTAAACTAGTACCTGAATGTTTTGGTGTGCCTTCCACATTAAAAGTGTGTTGAATGTATTTCGCACTTCCTCCTAAATACAAATTATTCGATGATAATGATGACATTTACCTTGTTTAATTTCCTATCTCCCGTTTTCCTTCTATGTCACAATAAATTTTATTATAGTAAAATTTTTAATACATTCGAAAAGAAACGTTATTTGTTGTCAATTCTGTGCAGCACTCTGCGATAGCGTATAAACGTTTAAAACAATTTCTGCAAAAACGAAGTCTGAAGTCGAATTTTGCATTATACACGCAGAACATGATGTTTTAATGATAATGTGTGGTGATGTATAGTGTGAACATGAACAGTAGCTGTAGGCTTTGCAAATGCGGCGTTGACCGTTTCCATCGACGTCGCCTTCTTCAGCATCTCTTCATACACCTCGTATCCGAAAAAACACTTAAACCTTTTCTTTATAAAGTGAGCTATTGAGAAAAATTTATTACCTAGTTTATTTTCTTTAGAAACATCTACTGAATAACGAGATGGATAATGGACTAAAAATACAAGGTAGGGATTGACGTGCTGCAATCAATCTGACTGATGTCGTGTATTAACCCACCTGATCCGGGACGTACAGAATCTGCAACTAAATGTGAATGAGAGGGACTGAGAGAGGCAGAGTCAGGCAGAGAGAGATTCGGAGACAGAGTCAGGCAACTGAGACAGAGAGAGAGAGAGAGAGTGAGACGGGAAGAGGAAGGGAAAGGGAAGGAGAAAGAGGGAAATAAAAGGCCAGGACGTCTGGCAAATTGCTTTAATTAGTAATAAAATATTTTAAAATTGTAGCATAAATTTGGTTCGATTCTGCTGTGGTGAGCGGGTCAGCTTGCCACATCCTTTTTGGGCGACGATGAGTGGTCAATTAGTAATAAAATATTTCAAAATTCTGGCACTAGTTTGTTCTGATTCTGCTGTGGTGGGCGGGGCCAACCGTTTTTTGGTGAAGATGGGTGGTAAAAAATTGATTTTGCGGTAATAAATTAGTAATAATAGTCCATAATAAGTAATAGTTCACAATTCTCGGGGAGTTGATTCACTTATTGTTCTGGATCTTATTCATTTGCAACTTCATGAACCACTGCACTCGCGAGTGTCTCTTGCTGTCTCTAGGAAAGGATGATTGGAGTGTATCTTTGAAAGCATCGGAGACTAAACTTCTCCAACAGTTAAAAACTATTGTTTAACACGCCATTATTGCCACTGTTATAAAATCTTTAATTTCTTTTCTTTTTTTAAATTTTATTTCTTCTTGTTCGGCATTTCTGCATTTCAAGGGCGTTTACATACGATTACATAACGTTTTAGGATGAACCATCCTCAGGTCCACCAATATTCTTTCTGTAGAAGTTTATTAGGAAAAAAAGAGTTGGTATTGTTGTGTGTGCGAGAGTGTAATAAAGAGAGAGAGAGAGAGAGCAACAGTTTATATTTTCAGTTAGTTAGGGAGGCTTGAAAATGTCTTTAGGGTAGCGTGAATGAATTCTCTGTGGTTGGCTGTAATTTTTACCTAAATGGTAAGTTGCTGTGGCTGGGTATTCTGGTAGTAATTCATAAACGTTTTTTGAAATTTTGATTATATAGTCTTGAATAGATTCTATTTTTAGTTCTCTAAGCAGTTGTTCGTTACTTATAAACCATGGAGCTTTGGTTATTTTTCTGAGACACTTATTTTGGAAAATTTGGAGTTTGTTAATGTGGCTGTTGGCTGCTTTTATCCAAACGGGGCTTGCATAGGTTAGCGAGGGTCTAATTACTGATTTGTAGATTATTTTACCACATTCTATGTTAAGTGAAGATTTATGATTTAATAGTGGATAGAGTTTTATAATTTTTGTGTATGTTTAGTTTACTGTGTTTGTGATATGTACTTCCCAGGTTGATTTGGTGTCCATTGTGAGTCCAAGATATTTAACTGGTGTTTTATTTGGTAGCCACGGTATGGGTGTGTTCCGGATGAGTAGAGGAGGAGGTAATTTAGGTTTACGAAGGGTGAAAATCTTTGCTTGTGATTTTGAAGCATTAATTTTGATTCTCCATTTTTCAGTCCATTTCAAAAATTTAAGGAAGTCATTTTGTAATTGATCATGTGCGCATAAAATATCGTCGTGTGATGTGAATAGTGCTATGTCATCAGCAAACAAAGCTATTTCTGAGGTGTCTTTAATTTCTTCTGTATTTTCATTTTTAACACATGAATATTTCGTCCTTGTTATACCCATTCTCAAGACTCTCTTGAGCAATCACACACAGTTTTTACGACCTTTCGAGAAGGTTATGATTTTGATAAGACATTAATTATAGCGGCTCACCGTATCACTTTTGCACCCCAACAAGCGAGAGCACGCTATCACTTTCACGCCCCAACAAACGAGGAAGTGCCCTAAAATCAAAGAATTTTATTGCATCATCTGTATTCCGCCGTTCTAGATAATGCGAGCAGTGGTGTAAGGTGACAAAACAAAAAGGGTAGACTGACACAAGAAATGAGACATTTTCCAGTAGTAAAATCCCAGAATAGGTGTAATTTAGGAAGGGATGCCCCTAATATTAATACTGGTGGTGATGTATTTGGCATTTTAGTGTCGGATTAATTCGACTTTTGCACGCAATCGGTGTTCTCATATCTGTGACCTGTTTTTGTTTAATCTAACCTGGGAGAAAGGGACACATGAGATGAGCGTGACTTATTCCCTTCACCGTATCTACGAGCATACATGGCGTGCCTAAGATTTTATTTCGTTACACAGCTATAGAAACGACGATGATTGTAAATGCAAAGCAGTAGATATATTTTTGTCCCAACCGAACCCGGGATCAGACCATAGAAAGCTATCACAGCCCATGAGACACCCGAGAGGCATATTAGGGATAATAATTAATAATAAATATAATTATAGTAATTATTTTATTTACCATTATTACGCTAATAATCCACAGATCACAGTACCATCGAGGATCTAGCAGAGAATGGCTGCGGATGCCTCAGTGGGTTATCGATAGTTAGGGTCTCGGTCTAGTGAACCAGAGAGAGAGGGGAAACGTAGAGGGGGTGGGGGACGCTCCCTCCCGTGACCCTCGTTACAATTGACTGCGAGTGGATGTGATGTCAGGCGTGACTAGGGGTATAGCTTCGATGAAGCTGGCCCGTGAGGGGAAACACATATTGATACCTTCTAATGTAATTTGGGAGAAGGTGCTGTCAGGTATCAATATTTTTACTCTAAAGATAATTTCGATTACTTAGTGATCATCATATCTATGTGCATCGCAGAACTTAGTTTTCCGGCCAGATGCTGCAAGATAGCTCTGATGATGATCACTATTTGATAGAAAAAAATTTAGAATAAAAATATTCTGCGGTATTTCATGACCATCTGTAGTGGAATTCATTGCATGGTTCATGGGTATTGTTCTAATAAATAAAACTTTTGTCAGCCGACGTTTGGGAGTTTTATTTTTCCATCAGAACTGTGAGTTTATAACGGTAGATAATTATGTTCTAAAATTTTGGACATTATGGAAATCTTTGGTTGTATCACACAAGCCAAAACAAAAAAATTATTTTTCTTTGCACAAAGCATCAGGATAAGGACCAAGAAATGACAAAGAAACCATCAATTACTTTTGCGTATAAATAAACAGATTAGAGCTGGACTCACGAATCAAATGGTCGACAAATACACATTATGAAGGCATACTCGTCAATGACCAATGAGATTACTTTATGACAAGATTTATTTATTTATTTATTTATTTATTTGTCAAAAAACAGTAAAAACTGTATATGACGTGTGGGGAAAGAAATTTATCTGCGCACATTTTCTTGAGGGCCAGAATAAAAAAAAAACAAAAAAAACTGAAATGCCTACGTAATTTCACAAAAAAAGGCAAGACTAATGTCAGTGGGAAAGGGATATACGTAACTGGCAGAAGAATTTTCCCGAGCTAATATGAAGACATAGTGAAAAACCCGTCTATCCTCAAAAAAACTCTATGAAGAAGAATGATCAAGTCTTCGGGATTCGCGAGGACACAAGTTTGGAAGTCCAATATATCATTTCCAAAGAAAGTAAAAAGGTGAGGCGAATATTTACAAATCTTAATAACGTGACAAACTTGTTATCAATTCGGTCTGTTGAAGTCGTTACTCTTTCCACGTGCTATTTATGCCTCTTCAAAACAGACAAACAAAATCATAGTGCTTTGTGTGCGAAAACAAACTTTTGTCAAAATATTAAAAACAGTATTATGTGCTATAGTGTAAATAGTATGTGTAAAATTCGCGTAAAAAGTGTAAAATAGAAGTTTATTTTATAATAAAAATCATTGCATTTCTTACTTCTTCATTACGGCCCAAAATAAGCGTTTTATTCTTATCGGGCCTCTGAGGCCCACCAAGTGTTAAGACGCAAAATCGGAGCTCCTTGCATCGAAAGGTTAAGTCAGAGGTCCCGATGGCAGATGGACATCCGGATCTTCAGGCAGAGGCACACAAACATTGTAATCTACTACTTTAAGGCTCGAAACCCGGAAGTCATTGATATTTTCAGTAGTGTTTGCGTCATGAAGTCATTTCCAGCTCCTCGTGTAACCCATCAATATCTTAAACTTTCCATAATGCCTTGTTCTGACCGGAAATTGTGTATATGATCTGTGTTCAATCTGTCAGTGTAATTAAAAGAAAACGAATCATCCAGACAAATGACATTATCACTCAGACGGGGCCTCGGGCATATACGTAATGGGTGGGGTGTAGAGTAATATATAACCACTAAAAATCATGAAAACGAGCAAGCAAATATCCTGTGGAAATTAGAAAAATTTTCTTTTAAAACAAACAATACGCTGAGCCCAAAGCGTGTGCTTTATTTCGGCTCTCGGTTACTATACTTTCTCTTCTTACGATGTAAGGGCGAGAAAGTAAAAACAAACATGCAAAATCCGCAGCCTAGTAATGGTACAGGACTTACAGACGACCTGGTTCTGTAGGGGCGAAGGGACTGTAGTTACCTCGGGAGGCCCTGGAAATGTTCCTTTGGATATTATGAGATCTACAGGAGATATTTCCTTTTAATTAATTAGGAAAAAATTTCTTGTTGGCGAACTCGTGGGCTGCGCGAGTAATTACGTGTCAAAGAACGCAAATAGAGAAAGGTTCAGATAGTAAAACATAAATCAATTTATTTGTAAATCACTACAAATCTTCGACTCTTGTATTGACTTCCGCAACGACCCGCAACCTCGCATTCAGCAAAACAAAGGCCGCAACTTCGAGGAGGTTGACAAATCAGGAAAACCTGCACAGGCCAGACAATTTTGTGTTAAGTCATGGAAAAATAAACTACATTTGGAAGTGAATAAAAAATTATTAAAAAATATACATTTGAGAATCAATATAATTATTTTGAGAAGTAAAATGTTCTAAAATAAACCGTTGATCTGTTCATGGTTCAAATGTTGCATGTGCCTTACTTAAATCCGTAATGCTTCCATTTAACAAACCTGCCCTCTTAGAATTGCTGACTAGAATTGAGTTTTGTATAAATTGTTGAATCGGGGTGAGAAAGGGAATGGGTTTTGAATTTGAACTAAATTATTTGGCTGATAAATATATTTTACATTAATTTGCCAACGAAAAAAAAATCATCATCTGTTCTCACTGTCTGAGCAGATAATGGCAATGCACTTTGTGATATTTACTATTTTTTACATTCCTTTATTTTTTACCGACTGTTTTTAATACATTAGTGATACTTGTTGCAGTAGACGATCAATAAATCAATACTTATAGTAAAAGCTGTGAGTCATTGACGTAATAAATTGATTTTAATTTCATATTTAGTTATTACGAGATTATTGTTTCAGTAGAGGTACTACGAAGGCTTAACTCAGCATTAAATTGATAGTTCATATTTCATCTCCAATACATATAAGAGATCAACTACGCAAATGTATACATTATGTATAATAATTCTACAAGAATCTTATTGAATTCTACATAATTACTAATGCCCAATCATTGCTACACGTTTCCTAACTACACCTGGTTTACAATTTCCAACAGACAACAATAGAACACACGTTGTATTAGATTTCCAAAATACCAAATCAAGCGTCCATAACATTAGAATTTTCTCTCAACCATCCACTCCTTTCCTACTACCTTTCTACCTAGAACCTCAGCAATAATTTAATAATGTTCTGAGACGTAAAACATTTCAACTTAATAACGGTCATATCCTAAATAGTTCTGTTCAATTATATATTTTCTTATCCCTCGAAATAAAATGCGTCGAACTACATATTTTAAAGAAAGGGGTGGCTTTAACTTAGGGTGGTCATACCCCAAATGGTTCTGTTGGATAATTTATTTTCTAATTCTGTGAAATAAAATGTGCCGAGTGTCAAGAAAACAATATTAAAAAAATCGCGCGAGTTAATCAGTGAGCGATATACTACGGTAACTAAAACCTACTAACCTAATCTAACTTACTACGATATGCTACATGCACACCTCGGATTGCGGAAGGGTGAGGCAGTTGCGCAGGGAATGTGGGGGGGGGCGAGTTGGTGCTGACGCGCTGCCACTGCAGTTCCAGTTCCTGTCTGCTTCCAAAGACAGGTGCGCTGGTTCCTTCGGTCCAAAGACAGGTGCGCTGCGCTGGGAAGCGCTGCTTTGTCGGCCCCTTCTCGCCGGCCTTCGCGCTGGCGGGCGCCGCACAGGGCTGCTTCCCTGCAAAGGCGCACAGTCTAATGAGCCTAGTGCTTCTCACGAGAGGACAACTGTACCACGTGCCGGCCGTTAGCACAACCATTTCATCCAATATTAAAAAGATGTAATGAATTCTATTCGTTTCAGAATGTTCATTTCTCAGAATAAAAATCGAAAATCAAGTACGTATATTCTGTCCACATAAATCCAGCTGTAGAGACATTCATTTGTGGGTTGTGAATTTCATCTGTAAGGAGAGAACGCACAAAGTAATGGGCATTTTACCTTTGAATGGATATTCTAAAAATATGTGCTGATGACATGGACCAAATTTTCAGTCCAAAAATTGCAGTTTTTTCATATCTTGACATGCAGCGGTGATAAGAGAATGCTCAAGAGAATTTGCATTTTTACCTTGAGATTGTCGATTTAATAAATTTCATTCATTCTCTTATTTATTACTATATAAATAAAAAACCAAATACGAATATTCTCTATTTGTAAAGAAAGGTGCATAAAAATAATGCATAAATCCGTTTTTTTAAAAAAAATCATCCATTAATTTCCATTTATGCCAAACTTATTCCATGCCAGAACTTGTGCGCATACACTTATGTAAATACTCTGTAAAGTTACATCCAACTGCGAAAAGAGAACAATCAAATCCGTCAGGATTATACATGGAAATATGTTATGGAATATTATTCAATCGTGTCAAGTAAAACATCTGTCAGTTAACAAAACCACGAACTCATAATTTTTTTGTGTGTCCATTCCGCTGTGAAAAAAAAGTACATGTAAAATTCATCATTTTGCCCCTATGTTAGTCATCCAAGAAATATTCATGCCAAATAACTCTTTAATAAGGAGATCTATCCGCAGACTCAGTTCACAAATACAAGAGAAATGGCTACATTCCAAAAGTAAACGAGAGTCTTTAAAATCATTGAAATATCTTTAAAACGAATATCCAATAAGTCATGCCAAGTATCATATTTTTGGTAGATAAGTCAACAAGCCAAAGCGACTATTCTGTACTTTTGATCAAGTTATGAGAAGAGCGGAAAACCGTTGCCATTCTACCTTGAAATTTGTCAACAAAAATGTTTCATTATATAATATAGCATTTATCATTATATTAGACCACAAACCCGTTCTCATGACCTATATGCAAACATACAGAACCATATTCAAAAAGGTGAAAACTGTTGGCATAATACAGTTCCAAGAAAAGTTTTGGTCAACATTTTCATTCATGCCAGGAATCACTTTTCCGTGTAGTAGATCAGAGCAACTCTCCATACGAATTTCTTTATTGCTGTAAGAAGGTCATCGACAAGAACATTCAAGTTAGTCGGCATTTTACCTTCAAAGAAAACAACAATTTTAATTTGACGTAAATTGGTAAATTAGTCCACTTGAGACGTGAATGTTCCTTACGTGTACCTCTAACTGTTGAATTAAACAACGCAAAAGGTAAGTAGATCTGTTCACAGGCTCAGTTCACAAGGTAAGGTATATTATCTTAAAACACATCGTCACAATTTTTCAATAATGTCAAGTATAACATTTAAGTATTTCTTCATTTATCACAAAAAAGCTAATTTAAATGTAGTTTATCGAGGTGTAAGGAAACAGCGTGCAAAACGAATCATCATGTTCCCTTGAGAATGGTGTTCTAAATCATTTCATAAAACAGGAGATACAACACACAACAGTACATAAAACAGTATGCTCAACAATAGATAAACTGAAGAGCATGCATTTTTTTATGAGTACAATCAGGTGTGGAGGAGAAAATGTGCAAAACCGTCCGCTTCTTACCTTGCAATTTGTGATGGAAAAATGTCCATTCATGACAATTCTCATTAGACCAGCCTGCAATCTCATGCAATGTTTTTTTTATATCCAGCGGCCAGAAGAAAAAAGAAAATAGATCGGTAGTTACCTGTAAAAAGTAGATACAAATTTTCATTAATTCCCAGTCTTACATTTCACAGTATCTTCGTTTACGAGCTCTTTAAAATGTTGCAGTTGCAAAAACAGAAGAACTTAAAGTGTATTACTTTAAAAAAGATATATCACAATTGTAAATTCATGCCAAGTGTTTCATTTGTCAGAGCACAAGCATGTGGAAGTTTTCTGTAGATGTACATCCAACAATGGCGAGAGGTCGCAAGGAATTGTAAACAATTCAATTTGCGATGGGTTGACCAAAAATGTCCATTATATTTAGCACTATGTGCTTAAGAAAATGTGATTGTTATAAGTACATCGAAGTCAGAGAAGAGAAGATACAAAATCGTCGTAAAGTAACTTTTAAATTCGACTGGTAGAAAATAACGTAAACCATATTTTTTTTCCTTTCAACAGAAACAGCCAACAGTTTTCTTTAATTTCAAGTACACAATATTACGTAGACAAAATTACAGTCATGGAAGTTTCTCTACGTGCACTTCCAGATTTCAAGAGAAAACGGAGAAACCATATTTGATCTGTTTTGGCTCATATATATCCACAGACATATCCAATTCACATTCAACTACGGGCAGAGCAAACTAAAACTTGTCAGTTTTAGTACTTGAAGAAGGTAATCCATAAAATTATCTCTATGACGGGTGTAAAAGATTTCAGAACACCAGCTCACAAGATTCGAGGAATGTCTTCCTATTGTTTTCTATTAGGCGATATAAAACATTTTAAACAATATTTTTCTGAGTTGATCGGGATAACACTTATTGCGAATTTATTTATTTGTGTAAGCGGGTCAGAAAATCACACCCAAGTATATTGACATTTTATTTTCAAAGAGGACACCAATTTTCATTCGTGACCATACAACTCAGTAAATTAGTTCACAGTCAATTGTGAAAATTTGAGTTAGACAAAGCAAAATGGATGACGTAAATTTAAAAACGGACATCAGAACGGTGAAATCGTGACAAAATCACATTCAAGTATTTGTTTACGTATCAGTTTAATCGTACTTCGAATGTTGTTTCTAGAGGTATAAGAAACAGTGCGCAAAACAATCATATTACCTTTAGAAGGGTGATACAAAAAAACTACATGTATTTCAATAATTGCAGTTTAAAATAGATGGGCTCAAAAGGTGAGTTTTTATACATACCATTTACGTATACGTACATTTCGTGTTTGAAAGGAGAAAAAGCGCAAAACCGTCGGCTTCTTACCTTGCATAGTGTGATGCAAAAACAATTCATTCTTAACAATTCCCATTAAACCAGTCTACAATTTCATGCAATGCTTTTTTATAACTAGCGGTGAGGAGAAGGATGAAAATAAGTCGATAGTTACCTGGAAAAAGTTGATAAATATTTTCAGTAATGCCGACTATTGCATTTCACAGTTGCATTGTCCAGGGGTAGTTGCAAATATTCCTTTTGTGTTCATCCAGTTTCGAAAACAGACAAGGAAAAATCTCTTAGAGTATTCCAATAAAAAGTTTTCATTAAATTTGTACATTCATGGCAAGTGTTGTCAGCTCACAAGAATATGGAAGTTTTCTGCATATGCACATCCGACAATGGCGAGCGAATGCGTGCAAGCGTAAACAAATCGATTTGCAATGGGCCATCAAAAAAATTTCATTCATGACAAGTACCACATGTAACACTAGGACCACAAGAAAATGTGATTGTTGTGAGTACATCAAGCTTATAGAATAGAAGATGCAAAACCGTCATTTATTCCAAACCCTCGTTGTACTTTTTAAAATGCATAATACCAAAATAAGCATGCATGGTAAATATAACATTCTTTGCTAGATATGTCCACAAACACAATTTATAGAAAATCATTTTCTGCGTACAGTCAGTTATAAGAAATGGCGCATGGCAGTCGTCATTTTACTGAAGTGCTATTGAAACTTTCCATTCATGCCAAGATTCACGTTTCTCAATTCTTCTGCACAGAGGCACTTAAAATTAATCTTTACATGCCATTCAGAAGCCAATGTTCATTCCAAGTATTACTTTGGTAAGGTGATAATCTAAATTTGTTGCATACGTATATTTGGCTGTGAAAAAAGGATCAGTACTGCTACTTAGCTTAAAAAGGATCTGCTACTTACTTACCTTTGACCATTCATTGTTTTACGTGTACATTCGACTTTGAAAAAAGATCAGTACAGTTACTTACCTTAAAAAGGCTCCGCTACTTACTTTAAAAAGTGCCGTTATGAAATGTCCATTCAAACCAGAAATTTGTTAATTTGACAACTCTTGAGACAATATTTCAGGTATTCTTCCAGCGAAGAGGAGAGAATGCAAATATTCGTCGAAAGTTGTTTTTAGAACGGATAGTATAAAATGCTTTTGACGTCAGGAAATGCATTTGATGTTACCATTTTCATTGAGCTATTGCAAGCGTTTTTTGGTACATCCAGTTTTGAAGACGGAAACGGAAAATTATCGGCATATAATCTAAAAAAGGAGAAGCCAACATATATTCATGGCAACATGAGTCCGTACGTCAGTTTACAAAGTAAAACCCTCTCATGCCAAGAATCATTTTTGAGGAGCTCAGAGCAATTATTCTAATGAATTTCTTTGTCATAGAAATAACGTTGGCATTTTACTTGCAAAGATGGCAACAGTTTTCATTCGAGGCCAAACAAATCATTAAATTAGTATAGTATATCGAGCTCTAACAAGAGAACGCGCAAAACAATCACCATTTTACCTTCCAATGGGTCAATAAAAATCTAAATTTATTTCAAGAATTACACACAACAGTATATAAACTCAAACTGACTGAATATTTTTATGTGGACAGTTGTGTAGGAGAAAACGTGAAAAACCGTCGGCTTCTTACCTTGGAATTTGTGATGGAAAAATTCGTTTTATCAGCCTTCGATCTCATGGAATGATTTATTAGTACACTCAGCTATGAAGAGAAAGGAAGAAAATTGGTTGATAGTTAACTGGAAAAAGAAGATAAAAGATTACATTAATGCTTTACATTAAATTAAAGCTTTTTTATTAATGTTTTTTATTAAAATTACATTAAACATTTACATTAACGTTTTACATTTTACTGTTGTTTTGTCCATGAGCTCGTGCATTTAGCGGCGAAAACAGAAAGGATAAAATCCTCGGCGTATTACTTAAGAAGTGTTGAACCAAAATTTTACATTTGTGACATTGTAGCAGTATGCTTAAAAGCTAAAAACAGATTTCATCGTACTTAAAAAATGTCATCAAACATTTCCATTCATGCCAACAATAATCTTCGCAGTATATCAGTGCAAGTCTTCATTCGACGTGCTTTATTAGTAAAGAAAGAACGTCGTAGAAAAGAACACACAGAAGCATGTCGGAGTTTTTCCTTAAAAGAAAAGCAACATTCTCATTCGTGCCAAAAAATAGGTAAATCCTCTTTGAAATGTCTATGTTCTCAATGTGTAACTCTAAATGTTGAAGTAGCCAGCGCGAAACGAAGACAGTATACTTCGTAACAGGTCGTCACAATATTGCATTATTGTGAATACATTTAGAAAATTTCTTTACGTGTCAGTTAAGAATGAGATAACTTTGGTTATCTAATTCAAATGTTTATCGAGCTGTGGGAAGAGTGGGTAAAATTATATTTTATCTCCGTAAAGGTGATCCTAAAATCTGCATTTCTGTCAAGAATTACATTTATAATTAGATGAACACAAAATACCATGCATTTTTTAGGGGTACATATCGTGTGTAAGGAGACATTGCAATTTCCGTTGCCTTCTTACCTTGAAATTGCCTTGAAATTTGTGATACAAAAATTGTCCATTCTTAACAATGCTTATTAAACAAGTCCACAATTTCATTTAATGCTTGCTGTTTATAGCCAGCGGTGAGAAGGAAGAAACTTCGTCGACGGTTACCTGTAAGAAATTGATACAAATAAATTAATGCAAAGTATTACATTTTACAGTGTCTTCGTAAGTTTCGCAAACAATCCAATTGGCGAAGGATCATCGAAATACTCGTATATCCATTTTTGGTAAATATCACATATTACACTATGACTACAAGAAAATGTGATAGTTATTGATGAGTAGTGGAGCTCAAAGGAGAGAAGATGCAAAATCGTCGCCAGTTCATTTTCAAAGACGTAATACAAAACAAATTATTTGATGGAGACTTTCATCGCTAGATACGCCTTCATACTCTATTAATCATCACTTTATCTGCAGACCAGCTCACATGCTCGTAAAAATATTATGTGTACCTATACATATATACATACACACACACACATGCATTCACTTGTGGAGAAACGGCTCGATTCCGTAATATTTGCATTCATTCCAAATATCCTCTTTTTTCGTACACAAGAGGTCAAGCAAATATAAAAGTAAAAAATCTGTTTATCCAATTTAATGTCTGGAAAGCGCAAAATCACCACAAATCCACTATAATGTGCGTTATCTAAAAATACCCATTAAATCTAAACATCACTTTTATCAGCAGATACATCCGAAAGCAAAAGCGAATATTCTGTATGGCTTCATCCAGCGGTGACGAGGGGCACGCAAAACGTCAACATTTTATTTTGAAGACATGCACCATAAAGAATAATTAATACAAAATAAAAAGTATTGGTCGATGTGTCCAAGTTTATTGTGAACTTGTGAAAATGTATATTATGTTGTACATAGAAAACACGTCTACTCTTCGCAACTTTACCAAAAAAGTCACAAAAATATTGTCATTTTTGATAAGTGCATCTGTAATTGGTTCAATGCCCACGATTATGGGAATGTTTTATATAAATCAACGTCCTGGTTGAAAGCGGGTGGCCCTTCGGCATTATACCTCATAAAATATTATAAAAAATGTCCACTTAATCTATCCTGGGGCTAGATCAAACTTCCTTCTTGCTTCACCCACTTGCAAATTAAAAAATTGCAAAACTTTTAACATCCTACACATAGCAGTGTAATGCTGGAAATATCACATCTCGCAGCAGAACAGTGAGAAAATGTGAAATTGTAGTCACTTTGTAGAAACATTAGTCACTTTATTAATTATTTCAAGACTCATTAAAATATTATTGGTTCTACATCTAGATGTGAGAAGAGAACACACAAACGATCAGCGTTATATCTTGAAAAGTCTCATTCGGAGAAAAACGTTCATTCCAGATATTACTTTTGTAAGCAAATGAATTCAAAAAATTATGGAAATAATTTCATACGTAGCTTCGGCTGTGAGAAAAATACCAATAGTGTCGGTTACGTACCTTAAACTTTACTTACCTGAAATGTGATGTGCTGTTTCATACACTTTTTATGTGAACGAGCTGATGCGATCATATTGCAGGTGTTCATTCAGTGATGAAGAGTGAAGGCAGCATATCGTCCACAGATTTTTGTAAAAGACATCCAAACTTTCCGTTGATGTCAGGGATTACATTTGACAATAGCATCATCGTTCACGAGCTATTGTAAATATTTCTTTGATGTATATCCAGATGCGAAAACCGGAAGACTTCGGCGTATAACCTGGAAAAGAGAAATTTGAATGTTCATGCCAAGTATCGCATGTGTCAGTAGATTGTTCACACAGCAAATCTGTATATGTACGCCTAAAGATGTAAAAAATTCAGACTGTGATGGGTCATCGTCGAACTTTTAATTTCTGCTAAGTATTACGTAGAGCAGTGTCAAGCTATATATATATATTCGAAAACAATTTTCCATATGCATACATTGATCTGTGATGAGATAGCGCACAACTTTTCGTTAATGCACCTTAAATGTGTTATTCATCCCTTTTTAGATTATTTAATTAGGTAATGTATCCAAGATCGTGAAGTGGTCTGAAAATGTGTTATTTCAAAAGTTCTGAAAATATAATGTCACAATTATTCGTAGTTCAGCCTTTGAGAAAAGTTGAATACCATAATTACATATAGCGGCGAGAAGAAAAAGAGCACAGCGTTCGGAATATTCATTTAAATCTGTGATTGAAAATTTGTCATTAATGGCAAAACAACACATATAACAGAATGTCAACATATCAGCTTATGCGATGGTTTTGTATGTGTACATTCAGAGTGTAGAACGCTCAAAATCGTTGTCACGCTAAATTTCATAAACATTTTTATTCACTAGAATATCGACAAGCTCTGATGAATGTTCTTTGCGTACACATCCAACTTACGGAAAAGAAAACGCAAAAACGTACTTCCAAGTCATGGGAAAGAAAATGCAAAAACATAGGCATAAATATTTCAAAGATGTTGAGTTCCCATAGATGTGATGATAGATGTTCTGAGCCCCCTGCAAGATTGGACAGAGAGCAAAAGCAGTAGGAAATTGACCCTGAAAAGCATCATAAAACAAATCAAACCAACCTAAGTATATAAAGTATACGAGTAATAGATTAGTTCGCAAACTCAGTTCAATATTGCATTAAAGAGGTCAATTCATTTAAAGTATCATGCTTATTAATAAAACGGTCTAAATGTTCACGCATTTTTTATATTATGTTCTAACCAGCTGAAAAAGTAATACGCCAAATGAAGTCGATATTTTACCTTAAGAAAAGTCCATGTACCAAACAGAGTTTCTTGAAACGAAAATTCAATCCGTTATATTCTTTAAGGAATACAACTCATGTATTCTTACAGATATACAAGAATAAGTCACGTATAAAACAATATGCAGATAAATCTACAGGTTCATGCTTATATTCCTTTCTTTTCCTTCAGCAATGCTATTAAAAAAATCCATTCATTCCTAATAATACGTTTATCAGTAGATAAACTCAACATGTCATGCAATGTTTTATAGATGTGTTGTGAGGGGGAAAAGAATAAAAAGCCGCCTTTACTTACTTACCTGTTACTTACCTGGGATAGTAAACAAAAAATGTCCATTCATGCAAAATATTCTCACTGAATCAAGGCTCAAGATCATGCCATAATTGTTTAGGTATAATTCCTGTGAGGAGGATTCGTTGATCGTTTTCCTTAAAAAAGGTAGGAGAAAAAATTCTTTAAAGCCAATAATACATTTGATAAGGTTTCTCAATTTCTTTTTGTGAACATCCAATCGCAAAGACAGAATGAGAATAATTCACAGCAAATTTTCTTAAAAATTATTATACAAAATTAAATATCCATTACAAACACAATTTTCAGTATCGCAGTTCACAATTAAATATAAGTGTTCTGTATCTGTCCATTGGGTGGAAGTTCGAACGTTCTAAACCGTCAATAATTCACAACACATACTCCAAACATTTCGTTTTAGTCGAAGTATCAGATATACCAGTAGTATTACAAGTTATGATAGAATTGTTCAAGGAAATGCGAATTTTATGTAGGAGTACATAAGACGCAAAAGATCGTAGGCGCAAAATCTCAATTAATTTTAAATGGGTTTTACAAAAAATTATATTCATTGGGTCACATTGAATCGCAGATCTTTTCACAAGCTCATGCGAATATTCTAAGAGAGTATATCGAGCACGCAGAAAGGAAATCTCATGATCTGTAGCATTTCACTTGAAAGGTTTATCACAAATTGATATTAATCTCATGTATAATATATGTCAGTAAAATAATAGCGTTTTAAGGGTATTTTGTATGTGTATGTATAGCTGTGTGAGAAGAAACCACAAAACAGTCGGCATTTCGTTTAGAAAGTGTTTTCAGCATTTTATAAATGTCGTAATTCTTCTTTCTTCAGTTCACAAGCGCTTGCCAATATTTTTTATGTGCACATCCACATTTGGGGGAAGAAAATCAAAACCCCTCCGCATAGTTTCTTGAAAAATGTCATCAAACAATATCCACTAATTTCAAGAATTCTCTCTTTTTAGCAGACCACTGATTAAGGAAATACAAAAGTTAAAATATATATATATATATATATATATATATATATATATATATATATATATGTGTGTGTGTGTGTGTGTGTGTGTGTGTGTGTGTGTGTGTGTGTGTGTGTATTCGTTTGTGACTTGGGAATGCGTAAAACCGTTATCAATTCCCTGTGAGACGTGACGTCCAAACAATTCATTTATACCAAAGCATTTATCAGCAGATATATCAAAAGAAAATCGATTAAATTTCATGGTACATTCAACGTTGATAACAGAATGCCCAACACTATGGTAATTCTAATTTGTAGACCATTCCATGTCTATCATTCCAAAGACTATGAAGACATTTTCTTGATGTTTTGTTTTAGCTGGGAGGGGAGAACACACGTCGTATTGTGCCGTGAAAAGCGTCATCGAAGCTTTATTCAAGCCGAGAATTACATTTATTTGTAAGTCCGTTCACATGTTCACGAGAAGTTTCTATACCTTCACAACTTGCTGAGGAGAGGGAATGAGCAAAATAGTTGGTACCTAACCTTTAAATAGGCCATACCAAATTTTCGGATAGTTCTTTTTATCACTTTTATCAGTGGTGGATCCTTAAATTCTTGCGAATGCACACTTTCTGTTATGCTATTATTGTTTCGCAATAGGTCAATCCACTAGCTCTTGTGACACACCGAACTATGGAGAGAGTTTGTGTCATATGTTTCGTTTATAAGTAGATAATTGCACATACTCATGTGGATGATTTCAGGTTGTATATCCACCTGTGAGGATACAACAATCAAAAAGGTTAACAAAGCTCTTAGAAATTATTGATATGTTAAATTTTGTTGTCAAGTGTCATATTTATATCACTTCAGAAACTCGTAGGACTGATCAGTCAAGGAGGGTACATCCCGTTTGAAAGACAAATTGTGTCAAATAATGAATTTTATTTCGTAATGTGTCGTTGCTTATTTCTACTTAATGTTCAATAAAACATAATTCAGTCTATCTTAAAGGAGCAGCGTTTTCAGAGTGTTTTAACTCGTGTATTGCGGCCACGTATTGCACATGAAATGATGTTAGCGTGAGCGTCTCTGTTAACAGAACATTACATCTGCTTACTTTTTACTACAAGGGCGCACGTTTTTTCACTAGCAATAGGCACATTATTAATATGTGCATTAATTTATCCTGCAGTAATTAAAACATGCGCTGAAATCGTCTGCCAATTCGCGAACTCGCAAAAGCATGTTGGACGACGAAGCGAGCACTGCGATGCTAATAGTGCTTCGTGAAAACCATCGAAGTGTTTGATTCCCTGGTTACGCTTTAACAATAGTTGACAACAAAAGACCAAGTGACGCCGTGTTGAAGGCTAAGGTGCCAACGTTTCGAGGAATATATCTCCGTCTTCTTCAGAGCACTACAGTCATGAAGAAGACCGCTATATGTTGCTCGAAACGTTGGCACGTTATAAACATAATAATGTGAACAAGTCACCACTAATGTAAATATTAACGACGTGAGAGACAAGTGAAAAATTTCATTTTTGTAATTTTTAAAAAACAAACGGACAGCAATATGGCGTTTATGTCATGTCACAGAGTACATTTCGCACTATCCCTACCAAAAGATTAAAGAAACAATTTGAAGCCGTTTTTGAGAAAATTTTGTTTTTGTTATTTTTTAAAATTGCACATATTGCACATAATATTGCGCGAGAACTACTAAAATTTTCAAAAAATGTACAGGACCTTCACGAAAGAGCTCACTATAGAGAATACATTTTATTTGACGGAAAAATCTCTATCTTCAATTTTGTAATCAGAGGAAGACACCAAAAAAATTGTAATTTTCGAAAATTAAGAGTTAACAGTAAAATATGATCAATGCCATCTTTATAAGTGTATTTTACTCTACTCTTACAAGAAATGTAAAGAAAACTAATGGTGCTACAGAATGGCACAGAGACTTTCCCGTATTAATTTTCAATTTCCTTGGATCTTCGCTAGCTACTCGGAATTGCCACTAACTCTTTCTTGCCAGCTGTCATCTATCATCATCAAAAGTACATTTTTTTGTCATTTTCTTAATTTTTCGGTTTCCTATTGGTAGAACAAAAACATTAATTTTAGAATATTAAAGAACACAAAAACCTAGTCATAAATGGCAATTTTCTTTTAAAAATTATGTGCCGTTTAAGAGAAAATGGCGTTTTAGCGCTACTAAAAATGCAAAATTTGAAGCTCATTTTCACAGAAAATGTTTGAGTTTTCAAAATACTTTATTTGAAGTTATTTGAAGCACTTACACTCACAAATATAATAATGTTTACTAATTGCTGGTAATGTGCATATTAAAGATGTAAGACAGCTTTCAAAAAAATTACAATTATGTAATTTTTGAAGAAAAAAAAACAACTCAAAATAAACTTTACGCTATACTAAAGAGAGTAATTAGCACTATCCGTTACAACAGTTTGAAGAAAAAAAATTCAGACATATACGAGAAAATGGCGTTTGAGCGTTTCTGAAAATGCGAAATTTTGAGCTACTTTTCACAGAAAACGGTTGTGTTTCCGAGAAACTTTACTTGACATTATTTAAAGCATATGTACTCCTAAATATAATAATGTGAAAAAATTGCCGCTAATGTAAATATTGTCGATGTGAGAAACATGTGAAAAAATTTACATTTTTGTAATTTTTCAAAAAACCAACCTGTAGAGCAATATGGATTTTACGTCATCTGATAGTGTACATTTACCCTGTAGAGCAATATGGATTTTACGTCATCTGATAGTGTACATTTACCACTATCCCTACCAAAAGTTTAAAGAAAAGATTTGGAGCCGTTTTTGAGAAAACCTTGTTTTTGTAATTTTTTAATGTTGCACATACTGCACGCAATATTGCACGAAAACTACTAAAATTTTGAGAAACATTTACATGACCTTTATGAAAGAACTCAATATGTAGAACAAATTTTATTAAAAAAACTCTATATTCAGTTTTGTAGTTGCAGAAAGACGCCGAAAAAATTCTAACTTTCCCAATTTTCGAAAATTCAGAGTTATCCGTGAAAATGGGACCTATGCCATGTTAATAAGTGTATTTTACTCTATTCATACAAGAAATTTAAAGAAAAAATTTGGAGCCGTTTTGAGAAAATTTTGAAAATCCCCGGGGGGCTTCATATAAAGTACCCCCAAATTTTGAAGAATCTTTTTCAAAATCTCAAAGCTTCGACTAGAATCAGATCGACCGAGGATTATTCATTTTGGAAGAAATCGTACGTATGGTTTAGGCGCTAGCAGTGTTCACAGACGGACAGACAGACGGACGGACTGACGGACGGACAGACGGACGTTTTCCTTTCAATTGGGTTTTCGGTATCAAGGACCTAGAAAACTGGGTTTCTGGCTACACCACGTGTTAGGGAATTTTTTTCTTAATTTAGCAACTGGTTTTATCCAATTTTCGTTATCACGGCCCGGCAATGAATTTTCCCCCCGAAAATTGGCCATTTTTTCGCGCAGCATTAAATAACTTTCCCTATACTACGTATATTACTCGGTATATACCTACGTATATGGGAAAATAAACTGTTAGACTGACGCACGAAAGGGAGACCTTTTGCAAATGGTCAAGAACAAACGCAGGTGTATTAATATTAGGAATTCCCCTAATATTAATATTAATGAGAATGTATGCATTTGGCCTTTTAGTGTCAGATTAAAGCAGATTAAAGCCGTACGCTGTCGGCGTTTCCAGGCGTATGCCCTGTTTTCATTTATTCTACGCCTGGGAGTAAGGAAGATATGATACGTGCGTGACTTATTCCCTTCACCGTATCTGCGAGAATAGTTAGCCTCCCTAAGATTTTCTTTCGTCTTGCAGTAATAGTTCCTCTGATCCATTTAGCAGTCCAGTTTCTCTGATCCATTGAGCAAATGCTGAGATGGCCCCTTGTTTTGCTTCTGGACGTAAATGTAGCTTCACTATGCGCACGTTTTGTTGAGCACTCCTTTTGCTTTTAGTGGTAAGAGTGGGGCTGAGGGTGAGTTACTATTTTGTTAGCAATGCAGAAAAATCACATCTGCAGTTCGTTTACCGTTGCAATTATGTTTCCTATAACTCGGCATCGAAAATGTCGAGTTTTTCAAATAATGTTGCTAATCTCGCACTCTTTTTAATTTTGGACCTCAATAAGTAAGAAGATAATCTCCTCCCGCATGTCCCGCATGTACAGAGGTTTTACTGTTTTTTACCAAATAAATATCAAATATATTCCATGGAAACTACCACAGTCCGTGAGACACTCGTGGGGCATATCAATAATAATAATAATAATAACAACAACAACAACAACAACTCCACCTAGGGAGTACATGACCTTGCAGTTGGTGGTGGGGCTTGAGTAACCCCATGAGTCTGAGAGCAATGTCACTGGTACCTAGCCGGTAGGGCCTCCCTTGCTGAATAGGTTGAAGGTGAGGGGTCAGACGAAGAAATACTCCATTTTGAGGAGAGTGGGAAGTACGTAGAGAGGGAAGGGTCATGAACCTTTGGACTTCCTGTTGTCGGCCGATGGAGGGTACAGGAGGGAAACACCACGCTACTGATTAGAGTGGAGGCCCGAACCTTGCATTAGCCAGTGAAGGAGGCTGCTGTTCAATCTCGCGAACAATTACAAGGAAACTCGCCAGCAGGGTGCAGCCTCAAATTGTCTTTCCCCCGCGCGGCCAACATTATTCGGCTGCCCCACCTTCAAAGTTTCTCACGGCTCTAGCACGTTTATACAAAAACATGAAATTGAAAAAACATGAAAACATGAAACAAAGAAATGAAACACAGATGTCCAAGCCACAAAACAATTCTCGTCGAGCCCTCTGGCCGCAAGCGCCGAACCGCCGCGTACTTACTGCAAGCCGGGGAAGGGGCGGCAGGCTCGGCCTCCCCCGGCGGGCGCGCGGCCCTCAAGCCATTAGCCTTTTACCTGCTTTTCTCAGACTTCGGCGGCCAGACATATTTACAAACATTCCAGATATCGCTACGTGCCTCCCGCCCCAATACTGGTGTTAATATTCGCCGACTACGAACGCATCTGCTAGGCAGCCGCGCCCGCGCCCTCTTCTCTCAACCAGCATCGCGGTTCCCGTGAGAAAATACCAAACCTTGCTAATGAGATGCAGCCATCGCGGGCACAGCCAGTGCCGCTCACAATTCACGTGACACACTTCAAAACATAACAACGAATAGCGAGCATCTCTTGTGGCACACTACGTCTCACTGTACATCATAGGCTAGCTGCAATTGTCACGTGACTCTCCCCCCTCTGCTTTTGGAAACATACGCTTCAATAAATACGGCAACTTCGCTCCCACGCGCCACTCTTATGTCAAACTATCAGTCAATTTCGCTGCTACTACGCAGGCACTTCAATGTCATTTCTACTATGTGAAACTACCATGTCAAACTCTGTCACTGCTATGTCGAACTTCTAAGTCAAACTACTATACTGCTGCTACAATTACTGCTCTGTTCACTACTATGTGAAACTACGCAGTCACACTTCTATGTCAAACGCTACTATTACGCAGTCACTCTTCAATCTCACTGCTACTACTACGCGGTCACTCTACGTCAAGCTACGCAGTCACTCTACGTCAAACTACTATTACTGCTGCTACAACAACTACTCTGCTCGTCAGACAGCCTGCGAACGAGTCAGCTGTCTTTGCTCTGCCTATCAAGGCTCCTACGATCAATCAGCGCGGCCAGCAGACCGCGATCTACGTTCGGGCCACCCGTGAATCGGACTTCACCTGGCCCAGTCAACAATACGGGCCGCTCCAGCAGCCGAGTACGCGCCCGTGGTGACATTCAGCCTACCAGCCGCAACATCCGCAGCCCATTTCTGCCGACGGCAAACACACTCAGCCGTCTGACCTGGGTTGGTGTTTGCTGTGCCTTCATCAAACTGTAAGTGTAAACTTCAAGCAAGAAGAAACTATTAATCATAAACATTCATTGGTCCTCCGGCTTACTGCCTAACTACTTACTTGTAAAACTAATCAATATTTCAAGAATTAAATTTAATTTATTCACAAGTGCATTGACTTTCATTTGCCCCTACGAAACAATCCCCTGAAACCTGATCTGACCCTGTATGTAGTCGCTTCGCAGTACGGACCTCACACCGCGCTGCATCCACTACAGCTGCCTTCAGCAGTCAGTAAAAATCCCGTAGGGTTTAGTAATGCCGACTGGGGATCGGAGGGACCTCTTGCTGGGCCCTGCGGGGGAATGCCCCGAGGCCACTGTGGGTCGCAGTAACGGATGGCAGGAAACAACCCTAAGGTTAAGTGTGATCTGTGAACTCGAACTTGCGTCCTGCGAATATTCACTTAAAACCAATGAGCAAAGTGGATAGAACAAGAAATGCAATGAATCTTAATGGGCCTTACTCTACCAATATCCTATACCTCCTCAGAAACCGAGCTAATGTCACCTTGTCGACGTCTGGCCATCCCACGGATGTTAGTCTCAGGGATCCAGAGCCGGCAGTATCTCAAAGCCATCGTCAGAGATGGACCGGGGATGAATTGAAGGAGGTGATGTGGTGCTTTTACTATGCAAAAGCGAAAAATGGGGGATCAGAAATAGAAGATTTCAAAGTGTGGAGAGAGAGGAACCCAGATATGAGACATACCTCAGACTGAAGCTTGCCAGTCAACGACGATACATACTCAGCAGTGGAAAATTCACAGCAGAACAACTTGCTGACATTCAGAGAAATGCGGAGTAAGTTCTTCGATCGAACTATTCACATGACGAACATGTAAACTTGAAAACGATGGTCCTGTTGAAGGCTCATCTCTTTCCAATGAAACACACGTCAGTGGTGAAAATTCATCTGGCAATGAATTACACGAAAAGGACATGATGTGAAATATCCTCCGACGCGAGATAGAAAGAGTTTGTTAACTTTCAGTTGAATCTCGTGCACCATGGAGGAGAATATACGAAAATTCCAAAGCTAAGAGAGTGATAGAGACAGCAAATTCTGTGTTACATGAGGTGGTACAGACCGCAGGTAAAGATCTAGATATTACTGAAATCAATCACATCGTTTATACAACTGGTTATCTGGTCCCTCAGATAATTTTGGGGCCAGCCAAGAACACCGACGGTCGACAGGAAAACACAGTAAACAGCCCAGTACCCCCATGGACGAAGAGAATTATGAAACGGATAGCCGACACTCGACGTGAAATTTCACTCTTAGCTGAGGCATCTTCCAAATCAACGCAACAACGAAAGATATTCAATGTTGAGCAAAAATACCTAATTGAAAATGACACAAGCAGGCTAAACGTTGTTGAGAGAAAATTCAAGCATGGGCTCAACGAATTAGACGTTACAAATCTAGAATAGATTTCCGTGTACAGAACTGGTTGTTTGAAACAGATGCGAAGAGATTCTATCGCAATCTGACTCAAAAACCGAATGGCAACGCTGTCACTCATTCAAAAGATGACATCGAAGCATTTTGGGGAGGTAATCTGGGAGGAGAGCAGATCCTACAACAAAGACGCATTTTGGATTCAATCTGAAGTTGATGCTACGAATGAACTTGTGGAAACATTGAAAGATGTTCACGAATTCTCGGAAGAGGACCTCTTCCAAGCAATTAAAAATATGGTAAACTGGAAATCTCCCGGGCTTGATAAGATCCAGATTTGTTGGATTAAGAAATTAACAGCAATACATTCTCATCTAGCGAAGGCTGTTATACTGCGAATAATATTTCACCCGAATTGACAGCTCCAGGATGACAGGGGAGAGGGGGTTCCGTTATCCAATCATCATCCGTTATCAAATTGTGATGATGTCACTACGGAGTTGCCGACGTTTACTAAGAAACAAATGAAATGTAATAGCGCGAAGAAACTGAAAATTGAAGAGTGCCGAGCGCCAAGAGGCGCGCCATTACTTGTTTGGTTGTGTGAGGTTGTGTCGTTTAGTGATAAAGGCTTACTTAATGGCTGATATACTTATGACACGTTATATATACTTCCACCTTACGGGTCATTTCTAATTTTTATCTATATGCCAATGCAGTCAGTAGGACGCCTGCTTGAAAACCTTGTAAATAACAGGTAAAGTCAGTAACTTCGAAAAGTTCTGCAATTTTTTTTATTGTGAACGTTCTGCGAAAGGTGTGTATTCAAACCAAGAATGGCTTGCTTGTATATACTTCTCCCTTATAAATCTTTTATAATAAATACTGTGCATCTTCCTTCTTAAAACGCGTCTCGCTGTACGCACTTTTCATTTCCTTTGCGCGTGTTATGCAAAAATGTTTCGTTATTCTTTGCTTTGGCAGGATCATAGTGTAAGGATATGCGTAAAATTCTGTAACAGAATTTCATCAAATAAACTAGTGTCATTATTACAATTCTACCAAAAATACAATAAGTTGGACGTGTTCGCAATATAATAATATTTTACAAAACCCAAAGGGACTCCCGGAATGGCTCACGTGGCATCACATATTTGCTACCTAAAGCGGGAGACAGCTCTTTGGCGAAGAACTACAGGCCAATCACTTGCATGCCAGTACTATACAAAGTTATAACTGCAGCCATAGCTAACAAAATGTACGGACATCTAGAGAAGAATCATCTGATGCCAGCTAAACGAAAATAATGTTGTAAAGGTTCTTATGAGTGTAAGGAAATCTTTCTACTGAATAAAGTCATCTTGAATGATGTGAAGAAACGAAAACGTAATTTGAGCATGGCTTGGATTTACTATCAAAAAACCTTTGATAGTGTTATGTGCGCCGCGACCAGGCGCGACATAATTTTGGATGTGGCGCGCTAGCGCCAAGGCAGCGCGCCCTGGCGGGAGCCGGCGGCGACAGCAACTGGCTGCAGCCAGGGTTCGGCGAACTCGAGCCGGGAAGCGAGTCTCGCCGCCGGACACCGGCCCTTTATAAGGAGCCAGCCGACACCTGATCGGCAGTCTGCAGTTGGGAGCGAGCCCTGAGAGCACGAGTGAGTGGACGAGCCAGGTCCGGAGAGTCAGCCGCCATACGGAAGCCGTCGTGGGTTAACTACAAGCAGCAGCAGCGTGGAGCGTCCAAGAGGCAGACGCAGCACCCGGAGGGCATTAGGGATTTGCCCGGGGTACGAGAGACGGCATGGGTGATTGTCAGTGAACGGCGTTAAGGCCGCTTGTAATTGTACATATGTGGGAATAAACCATTGTTAATTATGCGTGCAATGTTTAATTTATGAACATAACAGATAGCGTACCACACGATTGGATTTTGAAGACCCTGGAGATCTATCGATTTCATCCTAGACTTATTGAATTTTGCAAGGCTAAATCCAGGTTACTAATCAACAGCGGAAAGGAAGCAGTAGAAACCAGAAGTATTCAGATTAACAGGGGTATTTTTGAAGGAGATTCACTGTCCCCTCTGCTGTTTTGCATCTGTTTAATCCCACTATCTAGACAGTTGTCGCCAGCTGACTTTTGGTTACAAGCTTCATGGTGATGAAAGGCCAGTATCAAATTTTTTTTACATGGATGATCTTGAAGAGTTTGCTAAGAATGAAGCGATTCTCTCCCAAATGCTGTCTATGGTGAATGACTTTATCAATGACATCTGCATGAAGTTTGGTGTTGATAAGTGTGCAAAAATCAATTTAAAAAGAGGCAAACTAACAACGTCACAGAGCATTGAAGTTGATACGCACAGTGTGATTCAAGATCTTGAGCCAGGTAAAACGTACAAATATCTGGGAATTGAATAATGTGAGACCATCTGGAACGACACGATGAAAGAGAGAATTTGCAGGGAGTATTACAGAAGAGTGAGAGTGGTCCTGCAGTCCGCTCTGAATTCCAGGAATAAAATATCAGCAATAGGTAGTTTGGCAGTGCCTGTAGCCGAATACAGTTTCAGTCTAGGGGACTGGACTGAGCAAGAAATTCGCATCATGGATCGAAAAACCAGAAAACCTCTAACAATGCATCATGTCGTCCACCCTCGTGCTGATATACATAGACCTTATGTGTCACGTAAGGAAGGAGGAAGAGACCTTATACACACACAATGGCCCCCTGGCATAACGCAATATTCGGGATGGGAAAGTATGTAGTCTGCCATCAAGATGACCCTCTAATGAGGCAGGTCATGAAATCTGACCGAATAATGGGAAACAGAGGCATTTTTAGTGTAGCAAGAAGCATTGCGAACAAGACTCTGCAAGACACGCAGAATGACAGAGACATTGAACTTCTCATGCTTCTTAACATGAAATGTGAGAGACAAAAAACTGTTAAAGAAGTCGTGGAGAGACAAACCACTCCACGGACAATATTTGAAACGAATGGACAGAGCACAGGTAAATAAAAATCAATCATTTACGTGGCTTAAAAGGATAAGAAAGAAGCCAGAATCGGAAGCACTTGTAAATAACTGCCCAAGATCAGGCGTTGAGAACACGACATTATAATAAAGCGGTTCTCACAATTTCTCAAGATGATAAATGCCGCATTTGCCAGGAACACGTAGAAACCATTGATCATATTATCTCAGCTTGTCCAATCCTAGCAAAGACCGAATAGTTGAAAAGACACGACAGGGTGTGTAGCTACCTCCACTGGCAGATCTGTACCGCCCTCCAAGTTCCGAACACATGCCCCAAGTGGTACGAACACTCACCAAACTGGTTACGTCTGTTGGATTGTGTACGATATTGCACGACTAACAAATTCAAACTGATGGCACGATAGCGGCAAAAACAAACCGGATATAGTTATCCAAGATTTGAAGAAAAAATCGTGTTTACTTGTGGATGTTGCTGTATCTTGCGATCAAAACTTCGTCACCAAGGCAGTAGAGAAACGTCTTAAATACAAGAGTTTTGAAATCGAGATCAGCCGAATGTGGGGCGAAAAAGCACAGGTCGTCCCAATAGTTATCGGAGCTCTGGTATTTGTTCCGCAAAATTTGTGTAAGAGCTTGTCTAAACTCTTAGGGAAATCAAAAGACTGGGATGTGCAAGCTTTATTTGGATCAGCCCACATTTTGCGCAAAGTATATTACACATAATATATTATTACACAGGCCAACGACCATAAAACTTTTTGTGTGTGTTCGCCTAATTCTTATAATTTTAAGTGTGCTGATTAAAAAAATAACATTAAAAATGCCGTATCACCCACCATTTGTTCACATTTTAACGCTTTCTCTGTATAGCTAGGCAAATGCTACTCTGAGTACCTAGAAATGTATGAGATGCAGGAAGTTATAAATTCCCATATTTAATGTGTGAATGGGACCGTAGGGCACGAGATTAGCATTAGTCTAAAAAGAAATGGCCTGTAACAAAATCTTTAATTCAGGGGAAAAGAACATTCCACGGGAACATATGGTGGATCAACACAAGATTCTCCTGCCTCCATTTCATATAAAATTAGGTCTCATGAAACAATTGCCTTACTTAAAGATGAGTAGTGTTTCAAGTACCATTGTGAAAAGCTTACGCAATTTGTCTCAATATTATTAAAAGGGGGTATCTTCATTGAGTCTGATATTAGAAATGTGATGTTTGATCCCCAATTTGAACTACATATGACAGAAAATGAAAATGAAGTGTAGAGTGTTTTTAATCACTTTGTTAATAAGTTCCTGTCCAACAAAAAAGACCCAGACTATCAAGCAATTGTTGTCAATATGCAGAATGCTTTCAAGAAATTGAGATAGAACAGATTATTATTCCATGTTTTATTGAACCATAATCATAATTAGCAGTAATTATGATTTAAATTGATGGCATCTCCAAAAACGTTAATATGTCTTCAATCATCCTGAACAATTTGTATAAAATTGAACAGGAAATTTAGATTAGATTAGATTATTAATTCTGCAATTAAGTATCATTACTTGGTGGCAGAATATTTAAATTACAAGAGAGTAGTTAATTAAAAAAAACAATAATTAAGAATAATAGTACATAATTTCACAGCGCAAACCTTACTCCAATTCATTTTACTCCACTTCACTGCACTGCACTGCACTTTACAACACTTAACTGTTATGCATTTCTTTCCCTCCACTACACAACACTGCACTGCACTTCAGTACACTGCACGAATAGAATAATAATAATAATAATAATAATAATAATAATAATAATAATAATGGCAATACTACTACAACTATTACTAATAATAACAATTAGATAAATTACTTAATAGGAAATTCTACTAATTTAACTGTAGAAACTTAACAATAATACAGTGACCTAAAATATAGATAAATAGCTAAAAAGCTAATTTATTTTTAAATTTTCTCAAGCTTTGAGGAAAGGTTTTAAAGATTGTCGCAGGCAAACTGTTCCAGTCTCTAATAGTTCCATTTGTGAAAGAAAATTTCCCAACGTCCTTTTTCTGCTTTCTTGTCCTAATTTTGTGCTCGTGATCCGCTCTACCGAAGTGCGTAGGTTTTCCTTGAAGACGATTAATTTCACCCCAAGCGGGATAATTTTTGTATGCTTTGTACATAGCACAGAGCCGCAACTTAATCCGCATTTTTTCCAGTGACTCCCAAGCACCTCTATTTTTTGTACCCCTGAAAGTGAATGTTGATGCTCTGCGCTGGAGCCTTTTTAGATTACCTTGCTGCGATATTCTGTACGGGTCCCAGCATACCGTGCCATATTCTAACACGGGTCGCACTAGAGACATATAAGCTAATTCTTTACTTCTCATCGTACTCCTCTTTAGAATCCGCATAACGAAATGTAAAGATCTCCAGGCTTTCCTAACGACGAAATTAACTTGATTTTCCCAGCTCAATTTACTGTCTAATTGTATTCCTAAATATTTGCAAGATGTAACTGTAGGTATGACATTGTTGTTCAATTTGTTCACTGTTTCACCATAACATCGTGATGGCTTTGCTCTTCGAACTGTTTATTTCCATGCCGTTTGTTTCTGCCCAGGAGTGTAATTTGTCTGTGTCTCGCTGCAAAATATCTACGTCCTCCTCTGATTTGATAACCCGATAGATGATACAGTCATCGGCGAAGAGTCTTACATTTGAAGCTAAATGTTTTGGCAAGTCATTCACAAAGGCGAGAAACATGAGAGGTCCAATAACACTTCCTTGTGGAATCCCTGACGTAACACTAGCGGAGGTTGATAAATAGCTTCCGATTCGAACCTTTTGTTTCCTGTCACATAGTAGTTCGTTTATCCAAGCCACCACCCTTGTGTCTATACCCGAATCTATTAATTTGTTTACAAGACGATCGTGTGGAACAACATCAAAAGCTTTGGCAAAATCTATTACTATCGCGTCTACCCTTCCCCCATTATCAATTTCATCGTCTAGGTCCTGTAGGAGACAAGCTGACTTTCGCATGAAAAACCGTTCCTGAAACCGTGTTGACCTTGATACAGCCAATCCTTGTCTTTCCGGATGTAATTAGTAATTAATTGTTCCATGAGTTTGCATACGACTTATGTGAGACTTATCGGTCTATAGTTACTAAAGACTGTTTTATCACCGCTTTTAAAAACAGGTACTACGAGTGCTAACTTCCAATCTTCCAGTACGCAAGAGTTATTGATAGAGACATTAAATAACCTAATTAGATACGGTAGAGTAGCCTCTCCGCCTAATTTAATGATATCCGTGGAAATACAATCGGGACCTCGAGATTTTCCGCTTTTCATTAATTTTATTCTTTCCCGTAGAGTACTTAAGTCGATATAAAACAGATTTCTATCTGATAACGTTGGTATCCGTGTACCGTTAGTTTTCTTCTTAAAAACCGTTGTGAAATATGCATTAAAAGCGTTTGCTTTTTCTCTGCCGTCAGTTACTTGCGAATTATTTATCCGAACAACTGGTATTTCGTCTCTGTTTCCCTTCCTTCTACGAACATACTTAAAAAATTTCGACCAATTATTGCCGTCCACATCAAGGATATATTTCAAATGACGTTCTTCCGCAATTTTTTTCCTTCTCTAATGATTTTGAATAACTTCGAAATAATGACATATGGTTATCACTAGCGTGCCTGTTTCTAAACGCCTTTCTGTTTTTTCTTTTCATGTGTCTAATTTTTGCATTTTAATATTCTGGATCGGGATTACTTTTTAACTATTTGCACGGCACAAATGTCTGCACGGCATTTTCAAGAATATTTTTAAATCCTCGCCATATTTCTTCCATCCCCCTCCTATTCTAAGAAACCCTTCGTTCCCTTAAGTAATTTTGAAGCCCTTCTACATTTGTTTTCTTGTATTCCCTCACTGGAAACCCGGCGTTAATACTTTTTCTTGAAGGATTTAAGTCAAAGTCGACAAGAACTGCTTTATGATTACTTATGCCATCCATGAAGTCGCACGATAAGAATAAGTCTTTCGGTCTAACGAGGCAAATATCTAGAAGCGCGTCCTGTCTAGTGAGCTGGTCTACAACCTGCGCTAATCCGTTGTCCCAGACCAGTCTATTGACAAGTTGCTGCACATTTCCGTCGCAAACGCACCCTTTCCCATTAGTGTGTGGAAGATTTAAATCTCCAGAAATAACTACTGGATGGCTATTTATATTTTTTGTTCTTTCGTGCATTGCGCCTAAGATTTCGTTACTACTAGCCGGTGGACGATAGCAAGCAATTATTTCTAGGATATTTCCTAAACAGTGAATTTTCAACCCCCTCATTTCAAAAACATTATCAATCCAATTTGATACTACATTTAATGTGTTTTTCACGCAAATGAAAACTCCGACGCCTCTAGTTTTGCGATCTCTCCTAAACGTAATATAATCAGACCGAAAAATTTCCGAATTCGCTATCGCATCCGAAAGCCAAGACTCTGCACCTATCACGATATCAGGATCACAAGCCTCAATTAAATTTCAAAATTCTGTTACCTTATTCACGATACTACGGCAGTTCACCTGCAACAATCTAGTAAAGCCTTTCCTCAACTGCAAGTCAGAGTCTGGGATTCCTGCGTCTTGCTCAGGTGCCTGCGCCGGCGCAGCAATCGACTCCTCCCACGCAGCAGTCGCCTCCTCCCGCACAGCAGTCGCCTCCTCCCACGCAGCAATCGACTCCTCCCGCGCAGCAGTTACTACACATCGGGATGGTGCGTCCCACGAAGCCACCGCCGCTGCCGTCACCGTCACCGTTACTGCCGCCGCTGCCGCCACCGCATCCGCCACCGCATCCGCCGCCGTCACCGACGCCGCCGTCGCCTTCGCCACCGCTGCCACAGTCTTCCTTGTGTGCAGTCACTTGCCTCGCAAGCATGACTGTATAACCTCATCATGCAGGCGACCCAGCGTCCATGCACCGCGAAACTTTAGATGAAGACCATCCCTTGCGAGGTCTTCTGGCCCCAGCAAGTGATTTGGATCTATGAAATGACCATCGATCTTTCCGCATGCCCACCGTAACCCTCGATTTAATGCCCAACTCTCGATTTAATGTTGTTATTGTTAATGTTGTTATTGTTACTTATTTTACGTGGCGAGACTCGGGCCATCCGGCCCGCTCTTCCGCCTGACCACGCAAATTTCTACTACGCTCCTTTCACCACCTCCTTTCACACATGTAAGTAAATCTACTAACATGGGTCAGCCGGCTTTACTTCCCCTCCGAAGGAAGGCGTACGAAGGATTTTTTCGCCCTAAAAATCCACGGCTTCGATCGGGTTTGAACCCGCGAACTTGGATATATAAATAATATATAAAAAACTAAAAGAAATTGAGATGTTTAATAAGCCCCGAGGTTTACTTTTTAAATATTTACAATTCTTTTCGGACGATTTAGATGATCTAAGTGAAGAAGAAGGTGCGCGTTTTCATTAAAATCTGAAAGTGATGAAAAAATGTTATCAGGGCCGCTGGAACACCAATATAATGGAAGATGATTGTTGGTAACTTCCCCGAGAAAGTCAGCAAACGACGTAGAGGAGAAAGAGATATTTAAGGGGCTTTAAAGAAAAGACAAAGAAAAAAATGTCAATGGTCACGTAAAACCTTTGTAGAATGTAATGTTAAGACTATAAAGTCATCTTCTATGTTTAAATAAACCTCTGTTGGTATTTTAGAGGATGTTTATTTTTCATTTTATTTGCATGTAAAGCAGTTTTCCCATATCTTAACAGATCAAATTCTGATTAAACTGTGGGTTATGGAAAAAATGAGTTCAGATGCGGATTCAGCACCCAAAAAATTATAAAAATCAGCTATTAAGATTTAAAAAGTTTTTTGAAACCCTTTTTTTGTTGGCCTGTAGCCCGAATCGGGGCTAAACATAATTTATTATATTTATTATTATTATTATTATTAAAAACATTTAATTTTTCCGGTTAAATTTAATCTGATTGTTTCTGATCTGATTGATCTGAACATGTTTTAGTTACTAATGAAGGGGATGTGATACGTAAGTAGACTCTTTGTGATTTTAAAATATAAATTTTTGGACGTTTTGCAGTAATAGATTGCCTTTACGATTGATGATTCAGTTGAGCGCCTTATAATCTTTTAAAGTGTGAATTAGTTTCGTCACAGCGCCGTGGTGTGTCAAACAAGCAACCCCGCAGCGAGTTTACTGCGCTCTACCAGTTTATCCGTGTACCTTGTCCTTTAGTCAAATCACTTCAATGTAAATATTACTTTATTGTGTTATTTATAGTGTTATCAGTTTATCTTAGAAGTGTGCAACGTTTTACTGGTCAGCCTGTCGGTTGGCACGACTTCTCTTTACGAATAAAGCTGTATCAACCACCACCAAGATGAATTCAACGTCACCTAACCTACAAGGGCCACCTACAAAATCGTATGCTGGAGCTCCAAACACAGTGAGTTTCCCATCGAAATATCAAGCCATGTTACTGGATGCATGTGAAAATTTAACTATTAAAGACTACATAAGCAAATTAACTAAAATTGTCCCCCTAGTGCCGTTACGGTCATATCCAAAATTTCTAACAATAGAATACGTATGATTTTGGGCTCCAAGAATAATGCTGAGATCATTACAAATAAACACCCTACTCTAAGCATCAAAAATATAACTGAATGTTACACCCGTTATTAACAAATTAAGCGTATTATATCAATTATTTACTCGTTTGTTCCAAACTTTCTCAATCATCACTGATTGTGTTGAAAGCACATCATATAGAATTTGTTTTCTCTTCAAAGAACATTACCTGTTTTAATTGTAATATGCAAGACCATACTGCCAATGATTGTCTCCAAATTTCCTCCAAAGAGGGAACGGGCGCTCTCAATACAAATGTACCAACTAACCCTTCTAATAAAATGGAAGTACAGCCTACCATAACTGCAACACCCACTGCCCCTCCCCCGATCAGTGAACCTATGAACTCCCCTCTTCTTAAAGAAAGCCTCCCCAATGAATTATCTTCCCTATCTGAAGCAACCAATAATGTTAAAGATAATAATTAAGACACTAATGTGAAAAATATTAAAAAAAGAAACAGAAAAATAATTCTTCAACACTTTAAGAACTGGACCAGGAAAGCAATCCTGTAAAAACACTTGACATGCTCAATCCAACTAAAGCTCTGTTCTAAATGAACCAAAACTCTTTTCCTCTGTCAGCAAATCAACTACATTTACTACTAGAAAATATTCCAGGCTCTGCTGACCCTCTTAGCCTAGCCAAGGACTATTCCAATGATATCCCAACCGTCATAAAAATGCTCAATGACATTTACACTGTATTAAATGATGGAATTATCAAAGGCAGAAGCATCAGACTAACAAAAAACTGCAGAGACACCTACCAGAATCAGACACTTATGATTCTGAATCTAGGGTGTCTGAATGGAATAGAATGGTGTCTGAATCGAATGGAAAGTATTTGAAACTAAATATTTGAATTCATATCTCATTAGAAACGCCAATCTACCCTTGTTAAATAAATCTCTAGCAACCAAATGAAGATACGTCAATAGAATATTAATGGATAGAATATTACTGTCTCCTTGAGTATCTGCAAATATTATGCAACAATTTTGACACTGACATCGTTTCTTTTCAAGAAACCAATTTCAAGGCTAAACACTCGGCTAATATTAAGAATTATCAATGTTGCTTCAAAAATAGAACAAACACTGAGCATGCCTCTGGTGGAGTAGCCATACATTTCAAAGCTTCAATTATGGCATATAATCTTATGATAAAATCTGACTTGAAGACAATAGCTGTGAAGTTTGTAGTACTTATTTGTATTAATATAGAAACGTATATATCCGTAGTAGCCATAAACGTGAATACTCAAAGCTTAGTGATATCCTAAAACAGTTACCAAAACCCTTATTGATTGTCGGGGACGTAAACAGTCATCATTCAGAATGGGGGTCATGAGAGAATGATACAAGAGGTATAATAATAGAAGTATGTGAAGAAGATTCACATTTGGTCATTACACTGGTCGACAGTGATTTTGTTAAATGGCTAACTCTAGCTGTTTCTTATGTACTTCGCTATGCTAAAGCCGAATACAACGATAAAATTGTTCAGTTTTTTCAATTTGGCTCAGTTGTCGTGAAATCGCACATGTACTAAAACTATATATATTTCGCAGATAGCCACGTGTCGTTCATGCTGAAACGTTACTTGCTTGCCAAGTCGGAGCGTTGTGTACGTGGGTCACTACATGTTAGTACGTGGGTCACTACACATACCCTGCGCGTCGAGCGAGAAAGGCGTTGACATTTGTGTAGTGCACGACTCATCTACTCGTTTCATTCCAGTGTTAATTTTTGTACAAACAGATTCCTTGTAATACCGCGGTAGTGAGTAAACCATCCAATCAATTTCTGTTATGTATGTGGTGAGATAATTTTGAAGAGCCAAATGCCGAATACTACTACATTAACAAAGGCATATAAATAGTATGTTGGGTGCCAGATCGGTGATTAGGACAGATCATGGGACCCTCATATTTGCTGTGCGTCTTACGTATCATTGCTTAGTTATTGGCTAAACGAAAATGCGCGATTTCTGCATTACCAAAGTTGCTGGAGTCACAAGCAAGGCCAAAAAGACCATTCAGTATCGCAATCTCCCTTCAGTTGTCAGTCCTGTTCCTCAAAGCGAAGACCTTTCTATCCCAGCGCCACCGGGCAATTGGAGTTTGCATTCCAAAAACTCGGATGATGAATTGGAGTTTGCATTCCGAAACGTAAATACCGAAAAGGATGACAATGAAGACCTAGATGTCGGTGAAATATCTAAAAAATGTAACAGAATAAATCAGTTAAAACAAAAATATCTAGTTAGTGATTTAAACTTGTCGAAGTATCAGGCAAAACAGGTTAAAGTGTCCCGATTGAAGTGTTGGAGCCTCCTTCAGAAGGGGACAACAATTATTTTGTGAAATTACTTGTTGAAGAAGTATAGGCCTCAACGACATCTGATTCCCGGCAAGAAATGTAACTTTGTAAACCCTTGTAACGCTGCACGCGCATATCTTCCTCCCTTGCCCACCAAACTTGGATTGATGAAACATTTTGTGGTGATGGATAAAATTGGGCCAATTTTCCTGTACTTAAAGAACAAATTCCCGAGGATCAGTGAGGCGAAAATAAAGAATGACATATTTGTAAGATCACATATGAAGGAACTAATGAGGTATCATGACTATGAGGCAAGATTGGATTGTGCTGAAAAGGCGTCATGAATCTCGTTTCAACAGGTCGTAAAGAAATTCCTTGGAAACGAAAGCTGAGACCTATGCAGAAAGTGTCAGCACTCTTTCACAATTATAAAGCTCTTTGATGTACCACTTAGACTTCTATCCTGAAAATCTCGGTGTTGTGAGCGACAGACACGGTGTGCGATTGCAACAAGACGTTGCAACTATTAAAAAAAATTATAAGAGAAAAAGGAGTCAAAATATGCTTGAAGACTAATGCTGGGCACTAAAAAAAGGATATCCTCACATGAAATAAGTAAACAATGGTTCAATATTACATTTTGGTTTAGATTATTATTTGTAAGTAAAGAAAACCAATAACTTAACAATAGTTTGTATTTTATAACTGCTTATTACAAAGAAACACTACCCGTTACAAATAAATGCTCCACAAATTTGAAATCAGAGCACCATTTTCCTTAAGGAACAGCCATTGAATTCCATTTAACAGACAAAAAGTTAAATTTTCTCGACCAGTGTTATCACCACGGGAGCTTCCACCCACATCAATCCCAGGATTGACAAAGTCAACGCCATTGATATAACCATTGAATCGGCTCCTCTTGCTCCAAAATGTTCATGGAATGTCCTTGAATACCCGTACGACAGCGATCATTATCCAATCATTATTGATACTGACTTATCCGGCTCCAATAACACATCTTTCCCTCTCACCAGCAGGCTAAACTGTAACAAAGCTGACTAGACCATGTATCAGGAAATCATTTGCTCTTCCTCATCTAGTTTTCACCTGGATGAGGATGGATCTGACATCAATAACATAATCAAAAGATTTTACCAACATTGTCGTAGGAGCTATTGATTCTTATCAGATTAAATTTAATAAGACGAGAGTCCCCTGGTGGAACAAAAAATGCCTGAAAGCAGTTAAAATGCCAGAAAATGCAGCTAAATGCTTTAATACTTTAATAGTTAAATGTTTCAATAGGAGTGCCTTCAATAAATTTGAAAGAAGTGTTGAGAACAAGACTGCTCACAAGAAAACAGTGCCAGAAGGAATCTTAAAGAAACCAAAAAGAAATCATGAACTACCTAGGTATCATCAATATAAACAACATGTCTGAGTCATGGAAGTAAATACATGCAATTCATGGCAATAAAGTAATTAACAACATTCCTTTCTTACAACCCCCACAACAAGATTATAATTGCCAACATGCTCGCAAAACCTTCCAACCCAATTCTAGTTTAGCAAAGTATGATAAAGAGTTCTTGAAGGTTAAAAATGCAATCGAAGACTCCTATAACAACTGTCAAACCCCACCAGAACGTTCTGAACTACTTAATGTTCCAATTACAATGCAGGAATTAAACGAAGTCATCAATGTAACAACAAAAAACCTGGGCCGGATGGAGTCTCCAACATACTCATACGAAATCTTCTTGTAGAAGCCAAGGAAGTCATCCTAAATATTTTTAATTTTATGTTTGAATATAAAACCTTCCCCAATAAATGGAGAACTGCAACTGTTGTCTCCAAGCCCAAACCAGAGAAAGCAAGACCCAACCTGATCAACTACAGCCCGATTTCCCTAATCAGTAACAAATCTAAAATAATTGAAAAGATTTTTTAAAATTTATTTTATTTAAAATTTTATAAAAGATTATTGATAGACGTTTAAGATGGTTTTTAAATCACTACAATATCATTAAAGGTAATCAATTTGGCTTTAGACCTAGGAATTCTACTTACATCTTGTTACCGTGAACACTGGCATCACTGTGGCCATCCATAACAGACATCATGTCATTGCCGTCAACCTAGATATCCATAAGGCGTACGATATTGATACTTCGAGTATTAAGACATCGTCATTAATGGTAACTTTTGATAACTAACTTTTGATACTAAAACGTATTCTAGTGTAATTCACGCGCTGCTTTCCTTAGAGAATATCACTCGACTGTTTCACCGTTTACGCGGAGAAAGAAGGAAATGCTCCGCGCAGAAGGAGACAGCAGTGTCATAGCGGCCGGTTTAAATTTCACGCCCGGATTTTTTTTAACTCAATTTTTTCAAAGACAATTTTTTTCGGAAAAACTGGACCTGCCATTCATTATGACAGACAACACAATAATCGCCTACCATCAATTTGCACCAACTTACTTGAAGTATGCAAAGAGACAACTGACATGTTTTTTCAACCAGTGGGGAACCATATTACAAATAGTATAAAAGCATGAACCCCGATTAGCAACTGACCTGTCCGTTGGTACTGATTTTGAAAAGAAAGTAAACAACAAAATGTCTTACAATATTGAGTACTACCTGCCGTTTTATTGGCAAAGTCATGAACAAGAAGTGATGAAACCAATGGAATAATCTGAAAGCAAGCATAACTCACAAGAAAATTGGTTGTTTTTTTACCTCAAAACGCATAAAAAATTCTCACCCCGTGAACAAGCAACATTTTCTCGCATTACATCAGGCCAAATCCAATTTTCCTATAGTCATACACTGGAGAAAAAACCTCACCCGGAATGTACCTCTTGCAATTGCCCGGTCAACATTAATCATATCTTCCAGGAATTTCCCTAGAACAAGTCCATCAATTTTTATGGTACAGAAAGCTTTAGTTCTTTTCCTAGTGATAATACATGCCAAAGTAATGTAATCGAAATAGGTCTTTTGGGCAATATTTGAATGTAATAGAATAATGCAATTTCCTACTCTTTTCGATAATAATTATCATGTAATTTTAATGTTTGTGTTTTAAGTTTTTACTTTCTCGCCTTACGAACACTTCGTAAGAAGAGAAAGTTATGTTATCGTGCGCCGAAAAAACGGTGAATTTTCGCCAGAAAAACTCTTGTAGCTGGGATCTGGTAACGAAAAAGTTAATAAAACCTGTTGCTAAGTTAATAAAAAAATCATCTAACTCGTGGTGTGGACAAAATCCATGTTTTGTTGCTTCTTGATACTGAAAACCCGATTGACGGCAAAACGTCCGTCGGTCTGTCTGTTCGTCTGTGGTCAACGCTAGCGCCTAAACCGTTTAGCCGATTTTCTTCAAACTTTATATTTCCCAATCGATTTGACTGACGTCGAGGCTCCTTGAATTTCAAACTGATATTTAACTTTGGGGATACTTTATACGAAGTCGCCCCAAATTTTTGATTAAATTTTGTTGTTGAATAGTGCGAAGGACGTTTAAGAGAATAATGCGGGCATCATTTTCATTTATATCGCCAAGTTTTCGAAAATGGCAAAAAAAAAAAAATTCAAAACTGCAAAATTGAAGATAGAAATTTTTGCCTCAGACAAAGTCGGTTGTACAAAATTAGCACAGCAAAATAAGGTTATGTACACTTTTTTGAAGAAAGTTTTTGCGTATATTGCGTTAGTAATTTACCAAACTATTGTTTCTCAAAATCCACTCCAGAGTTTCTCTTTAAATTTTCCTCACTTACGTAATAAGTGGCGATAAAAAATGTGGCGCTAATCCTATTTTCAGGTGATGCTTGGTTTTTGGAAAATTTCAAAAAAATATTTTTAAAACGAAAAAATTGTAGATAGAGATTTTTGCAAACACTGCTCCAATCTTTTTCTTAAAATTTTCTCCACATGTCTGATAAAGGACAGAAAATAAATAAACTAGTGGTGCAATAAAATGGCGCAGAATTCTCGCAGAATTTAGTTTTCTAATTTCTAGAATTTGAAATAGTTTTTCTGGTATGAATGATGATCTACCCAGATATCTTCTTTATGCAACCAAAGGACATTTGTTTCAAATTCTCAGGATTTTTCGGCTCCCTAATGCCAGAAATAAAACTACCATACACATTATATAAGTGTAAATGCCATGCATAGCCAAACCACTCATTGTTTGTTATGTAAATTCGATTCTGAAAAAGGATTCATTTTGTTCCTTCCCATCAAAAGGCATCGCTAAGTACCTCAAAGAATGCTGTCAAGAAATAACCATTTATTAATTTTTATGCATATTCGGCTCTGCAAAATGTTCCATTTTGATACTTACCTACAAAAAGCTTCGATACTTACCTTAAAACATGACGTCGAGAAATATCCACTAAGTGTTTATATGTACATTTGGTTCTGAAAGAAGATCCGTCTTGCCAATGAATATCCATGAACAATGAATGTCCATTCATTGTTTTATAAGTATATTCGACTCTAAAAAAAGATCCATACTGCTACTTACCATCAAAAGGCACCACTCCGTACTATCAAAAATGCCGTAGATTAATGTACAATTATTGTTGTATATACGCATAATCAGCTCTGAATAATGTTCTATTCTGTTACTTACCTTCAAAAGGCTTCACTACGTAACTTGTCGAGGAATATACATTCATTGTGTTATAATTATATTCGGCTCTGATAAACAATAACCATTGATATTTACCTTCAAGACATATTTCGCTATTTACTTTAAAAGGTCGAAAAATATCCATTGATTGTTTCATATGTGTATTCGACTCTGAAAAAAGATCCATACTTCGACTTACCTTCAAAAGGGTTCGCTACGAACCTTAAAAATGGCGTGGGGGAATGTCCATTTATATGCTTATTCGGCTCTGAAAGACGTTCGAGTTTGTTACACACCTTAATGAGGATTCGCTACTTACATTAAAGGTACTGTCGAGAAATATCCACTTATTGTTTTAGATGCATACTGGGCTCAGACAAATAGTGCCTTCTGCTACTTACCTTCAAAAGTCTTCGTTACTTACCTTAAAAGTATTGTCGAGGTATATACATTTATGGTTTTATATACATATTCGGCTCTGAAAAATATTCCCTTCTGTTACTTACCTACAAAAGACTTCGCTACTTACCTAAAACCGTGCTGCCTAAAAATATCCATTTATTGTTTTACATGCATATTCGGCACTGAAAAATATACCCTTCTGTTACTTACCATCAAAAGGGCTTAGAACTTACCTAAAAACGTGCTGTCTAAAAATATATTCTTTTATTGATTTATATCCATATTCCGCTCTGAAAAATATTCCTTACTGCTCCTTACCTTCAAAAGTCTTCGCTACTTACCTTAAAAATACTGTCGAAAAATATCCATTCATTGTTTATATCCATATTCGGCTCTGAAAAATATTCCTTGCTGCTACTACCTTCAAACGTCTTGGCTACTTACCTTAAAAATACTGTCGAGAAATAGCCATTCTTTGTTTTATATCGATATTCGGCTCTGGAAAATTCTCCCTTCTGCTACTTACCTTCAAAAGTCTTCACTACTTACCTTAAAAATACTGTTGAGAAATATCCATTCATTGTTTTATATCCATATTCGGCTCTGAAAAATATTCCCTTCAGCTACTTACCTTCAAAAGTCTTCACTACTTACCTTAAAATTACTGTGGAGAAATATCAACTTATTGTTTTATATCCATTTTCGGCTCTGAAAAATATTCCCTTCTGTTACTTAGCTACAAAAGGCTTCGCTACTTACCTAAAAACGTGCTGCCTAGAAATATCCATATATTGTTTTAGATGCATATTCAGCTCTGAAAAATATTCCCTTCGGTTACTAACCTTCAAACTTCTTGGCTACTTACCTTAAAAGTACTGTCAAGGAATATTTATTTATTGTATAGTTGCATATTCGGTTCTGAAAAATATTCCCTTCTGTTACTTACCTTCAAAAGTCTTCAATACTTACCTTAAAAGTACTGTGGAAAAATATCAACTTATTGTTTTATATCCATTTTCGGCTCTGAAAAATATTCCTTTCTGTTACTTACCTACAAAAGGCTTCGCTACTTAGCTAAAAACGTGCTGCCTAGAAATATCCATTTATTGTTTTAGATGCATATTCAGCTTTGAAAAATATTCTCTTCTGTTACGTACCTTCAAACGTCTTGGCTACTTACCTTAAAAGTACTGTCGAGGAATATTTATTTATTGTTTTAGATGCATATTCGCTTCTGAAAAATATTTCTTTCTGCTACTTACCTTCAAAAGTCTTCGCTACTTACCTTAAAAGTACTGTGGAGAAATATCAACTTATTGTTTTATATCCATATTCGGCTCTGAAAAATATATTGCCTTCTGCTACTTACCTTGAAACTTCTCGGCCAGTTACCTTAAAAATACTGTTGAGAAATATCCATTCATTGTTTGATATCCATATTCGGCTCTGAAAAATATTCCCTTCTGCTAGTTACCTTCAAAAGTCTTCACTACTTACTTTAAAAGTACTGTGGAGAAATATCAACTTATTGTTTTATATCCATATTCGGCTCTGAAAAATATTCCTCTCTGCTACTTACCTTCAAACGTCTTGGCTACTTACCTTAAAATTACTGTTGAGAAATATCCATTCATTGTTTTATATCCCTATTCGGCTCTGATAAATATTCCCCTCTGCTACTTACCTACAAAAAGCTTCGCTACTTACCAAAAGCGTGCTGCCTAGAAATATCCATTTATTGTTTTAGATGCATATTCAGCTCTGAAAAATATTCCCTTCTGTTACGTACCTTCAAACGTCTTGGCTACTTACATTAGAAGTACTGTCTAAGAATATTTATTTATTGTTTTAGATGCATATTCGGTTCTGAAAAATATTCCCTTCTGTTACTTACCTTCAAAAGTCTTCACTACGTACCTTAAAAGTACTGTGGAGAAATATCAACTTATTGTTTTATATCCTTTTTCGACTCTGAAAAATATTCCTTTCTGTTACTTACCTACAAAAGACTTTCTACTTACCTAAAATCGTGCTATCTAGAAATATCCATTTATTGTTTTAGATGCATATTCGGTTCTAAGAAATATTGCTTTCTGTTACTTACCTTCAAAAGTCTTCGCTACTTATCTAAAACGTGCTGTCTAGAAACAATTCATTTATTGTTTTATATGCATGTTTTGCTCTGAAAAAAATATCCCTCCTGTTACTTACCTTCAAAAGGCCTCGCTACTTACCTTAAAAGTACTGTCGAGAAATATCCATTTATTGTTTTAGATTAATATTCGGTTTTGGAAAATATTGCCTTCTGTTACTTACCATCAACAAGCTTTGCGACTTACCTAGAAAGGCGCGGTCTAGGAATATCCATTTATTGTTTCTTATGCATATTCGTCCCTAAGAATATTCCTTTCTGCTACTTACCTTCAAAAGTCTTTGCTACTTACCTTAAAAGTACTGTGGAGAAATATCAACTTATTGTTTATATCCATATTCGGCTCTGAAAAATATTCGCTTCTGCTACCTACCTTCAAACTTCTTGGCTACTTACCTTAAAAATACTGTTGAGAAATAACCATTCATTGTTTTATATCCATATTTGGCTCTGAAAAATATTGCCTTCTGTTACTTACCTACAAAAGGCTTCTCTACTTACCTAAAAACGTGCTGCCTAGAAATATCCATTTATTGTTTTAGATGCATATTCAGCTCCGAAAAATATTCTCTTCTGTTACGTACCTTCAAACGTCTTGGCTATTTACCTTAAAAGTACTGTCGAGGAATATTTATTTATTGTATAGATGCATATTCGGTTCTGAAAAATATTCCCTTCTGTTACTTACCTTCAAAAGTCTTCAATACTTACCTTAAAAGTACTGTGGAGAAATATCAACTTATTGTTTTACATCCATTTTCGGCTCTGAAAAATATTCCTTTCTGTTACTTACCTACAAAAGGCTTCTCTACTTACCTAAAAACGTGCTGCCTAGAAATATCCATTTATTGTTTTAGATGCATATTCAGCTGTGAAAAATATTCCCTTCTGTTACGTACCTTCAAACGTCTTGGCTACTTACCTTAAAAGTACTGTCGAGGAATATTTATTTATTGTTTTAGATGCATATTCGCTTCTGAAAAATATTTCTTTCTGCTACTTACCTTCAAAAGTCTTCGCTACTTACCTTAAAAGTACTGTGGAGAAATATCGATTTATTGGTTTATATCCATATTCGGCTCTGAAAAATATATTCCCTTCTGTGACTTACCTTCGAAAGTCTTTCCTACTTACCCTAAAAGTACTGTTGAGAAATATCCATTCATTGTTTTATATCCCTATTCGGCTCTTAAAAATATTCCTTTCTGCTACTTACCTTCAAAAGTCTTCGCTGCTTACCTTAAAAGTGCTGTGGAGATATATCAACTTATTGTTTTATATCCATATTTGGCTCTGAAAAATATATTCCCTTCTGCTACTTACCTTCAAACTTCTCGGCCACTTACCTTAAAAATACGGTTGAGAAATATGCATTCATTATTTTATATCCACATTCGGCTCTGAAAAATATTCCCTTCTGCTAGTTACCTTCAAAAGTCTTTACTACTTACCTTAAAAGTACTATGGAGAAATATTAACTTATTGTTTTATATACATTTTCGGCTCTGAAAAATATTCCTTTCTGTTACTTACCTACAAAATACTTTCTATTTACCTAAAATCGTGCTGTCTAGAAATATTCATTGATTGTTTTAGATGCATATTCGGTTCTGAGAAATATTGCTTTCTGTTACTTACCTTCAAAAGCCTTCGCTACTTATCTAAAACGTGCTGTCTAGAAACAAGCTATTTATTGTTTTATATGCATGTTTTGCTCTGAAAAATATTCCCTTCTGTTACTTACCTTCGAAAGTCTTTGCTACTTACCCTAAAAGTACTGTCGAGAAATATCCATTTATTGTTTTAGATGCATATTTGGCTCTGAAAAATATTCCTTTCTGCTACTTACCTTCAAAAGTCTTCGCTACTTACCTTAAAAGTACTGTGGCGAAATATCAACTTATTGGTTTATATCCATTATCGGCTCTGAAAAATATTCCCTGTTACTTACCTACCAAAGACTTTCTACTTACCTAAAATCGTGCTGTCTAGAAACAATCCATTTATTGTTTTATATGCATATTTTGCTCTGAAAAATATCCCTTTAGTTACGTACTTTCAAAACGCTTCGCTACTTACCTTAAATGTACTGTCAAGAAATATCCATTTATTGTTTTATATCCATATTCGGATCTGAAAAATATTCCCTTCTGTTACTTACTTTGCAAAGACTTCGCGACTTACCTGAAACTTGTTTTCTAGAATCAATCCATTTATTGTTTTATATGCATTTTTTGCTCTGAAAAAATTTCCCTTCTCATACTTACCTTAGAAAGGCTTCGCTACTTACCTAAAATAGTTCTGTCAAGAAATATCCCTTTACTGTTTTATATGTGTATTTAACTCTGAGAAATGTTTCTTAGTTCTACTTACCTTGAAAAGGCTTCGCTACGTACCTTAAAAAAATGGTGTCGTGGAGTGTCCATTAATTGTTTTATATGCATATTCCTTTCTAAAAAGTTTTCGAGAGTGTTACTTACCTTCATGTGTCTTCTCTACTTGCCTAAAAATGTGCTGACGAGAAATGTGCATTTATTGTTTGATATGCATATTCGGCCCTGAAAAATATTCCTCTCTTCTACTTACCTTCAAAAGGCTTCAACACTTACCGTGAAAAGTGCTGTCGAGAAATATCCATTATTTTTTTTATATGTATATTCGACTATGAAAAGATCTATACTTTTATTACCTGCAAAGGGCTAAGCTACCTACCTTAAAAATGGCGTCGAGCAATGTCCATTTATTATTTTATATGCATATTCGTCTCTGAAAAGTGTTTTAGTCCGTTACTTACCTTTATGAAGCTTCGCTACTTACCTTAAAAAGTGCTGTCGAGAAATGTGCATTTATTATTTTTATAAGTATCTTCGGCTCTGAAAGAAAGTCATTACGGCCACTTACCTTCAAAATATATCCATTATTTTTTTATATGTATATTCGACTATGAAAAGATCTATACTTTTATTACCTGCAAAGGGCTAAGCTACCTACCTTAAAAATGGCGTCGAGCAATGTCCATTTGTTATTTTATATGCATATTCGTCTCTGAAAAGTGTTTTAGTCCGTTACTTACCTTTATGAAGCTTCGCTACTTACCTTAAAAAGTGCTGTCGAGAAATGTGGATTTATTATTTTTATAAGTATCTTCGGCTCTGAAAGAAAGTCATTACGACCACTTACCTTCAAAAGCCTTCACTACGTACCTTAAATGTGCCGTCGAGAAATATTCATTGTTTTATATGTATATTGGTTTCTGAAAAAAAAATCGTTGCTGCTACTTACCATTACCAGGCTTCTCTACTAACGTTAAAATGTGCCATCGAGAAATTTCCAATTATTCTTTTATAATTATATTCGGGTCTGGAAAGAGATCCTTGCTGCTACTTGGCTTGAAAAGGTTTCTCTACTTACCTTGAAAATTTTCCGTTGAGAAATATCTGTTCATTTTGTGATGTGTATATTCGGCTCTGAAAAAAACCATAATTTTACTTACCTTGGGAAGGCTTCGTTACTTATCTTAAAACTGCCTTCGGACAATATCCGTGTATTGTTTTATGTGTATTTTCGTCTCCGAATAATGATCCATTCTGCTATGTTACTTCAAAGGCTTCGCTACTTACTTTAAAAAATGACGTTGAGAAATGTGCATTTATTGTTTTATATGCATTTTCGGCTCTGATAACACTCCATTCTGGCACTTACCTTCAAAAGGTCTTACTATGTATCTCAAAAAGTGCCGATATATCCATTTATTGTTTTCTATGTAAATTCGGTTCTGAAAAAAGATCCATTCTGCTACTTACTTTAAAAATACTTCCCTACTTACCTTAAGAACTGCTGTCCAGCAAGAAAAGAGAATACAATCCTCGGCGTATTACTTAAGAAATGTTGATCTAAAGTTTTACGTTTTTGCCGCTGCAGCAATTCGCTTAAAGCTAAAAACCGTTTTCATCATGTTTAGAGAACCGTACTCAATCATTTCTGTTCACGCCAACAATAATGTTTCTCAGTAGATCTCTGCAATTTCTCATTCGAAATGATGTATTTGTACAGAAAGAACGTCATAGAAAAGATCGCTGACGTTAATCGACGTATTTGTATCCTGAAGAACACCTGCAATCTTATTGGTGCAAAAATTTGGTAAATTCACTTCGATATGTCAATGCCCTTAATGATGATCTCTAGATGTAGTTAGACAGCGGAAAATGGAAACCATTTTACTTCAAAACAGTTCGTACAATATTGAATTATTTTGAATACAAAGAGCAGTGTCATGCTGCAAATGTCATTTTTCTCAGCAGAACTATGTGAATAAATGTAATTGTATATTTTTACATCCAGATAAAAACGAGAAACGGAGTACCATTGGCATTTTACATTCGAAAATTTTATCCAAAGTGTTCACAAAGTTATCAATGATAGGCCCAGAACTTTTGGGGAATTTCTTATCTATGCAAATAATGTGCGGAGACAGCTGGTAAATTTGTCGATATTTACCTGCAAAGGGTTCATTTCCATAATGCTATTATTACATTTCTCAGTAGATCGATCCACTTGCTCGAGCGATACACCAAACTGTGGAGAGACGAGGCGTGATCCACAATGTCCGTTTATGCCATGTGTGTCGTTAATGAGTAGATAATTTCACATGATCATGCGGAATTATTAATTAAAGGTGTATATCCACCTGTGAGGACACAAAAAGCAAACTTTATTTGTTAACAACTTTCTTTGAAATTATTGATATAATATTTAATTTTGTTGCCAAGTGTCATATTTATAACTACATCAGTTTACATAGTAGGACTGTTCATCTATACATCCGGTTGGAAGCTCAGATTGTGCCAAATAATTAATTTTATTTCGTCATTCCTCATTTTCACTTCATATCGAATAAAACGGTATTCAGTCTATCTTTAAGGTGAGAACGCACAGGGCCGTTGATAATTTGTCTTTGTAGTGTGCGAAGCAGCGTTAAAACAGAGTTTTAACTCGTGTATTACGGTTACGACATGCGTGTGAGATGATGTTAGCATGCGTTTCTCTGTCAACAGAACATTACATGTGTATAAATGCTTACTTTCTACTACAAGCGTGCGCGATTTTTCACTAACAAAAAGCAAATTCTTAATCTGTACATTAATTTTTCCAACAAGAATTAAAACTTCTGCTGATCGTCTGCCCATTCTGTAACTCGCAAAAGCAATGCTGGACGACGAAGCCAGCATAGCGGTGCTCATAGAGCTTTGTGAAAATCATCGAAGTGATTGATTCCCTGGTTACGTCTTAACAATAGTTGTCAACAGTGGCCATTGCGCTTAGGCGATTGAGAGTGAAATGGTTATTTATATATCAAGGGCGTTAAATAGATGTTTTTGCCCCGTGGGCGACTTCCAATCCCAACACCCTCTGGCCCGAGGGGTTGGAATTGGCTTGAGGGGCAAAAACATCTAGTAACGCCTATAGTGCATACAAAACTTTATGGTTTACTTGTTCGTTGCTGAATAAAACGAGAATTCGAAACATTATATAATATTTCTTGCGTCTAAAGTGAAAAGACGCATTATAATAGTCATTTGTCCATATGACGTCGGATAAACAAAACAGAGTGTATATCTAATTACAATTGCATAATCGTTACTGGATTGATTTGTTCGTATAAAATGAAATAATATTGTGAAGTTCATGTGAAAATTCTCTCAAAAGCTCACAGAACTACGGACAGTGATTTTTGTTAAAACCTCGAGAAACGTCTGGAAACTGTTTGTGGTGTGTTTGAGATTTATCAGTGTGAATAACAGTGTACATTGCGCTGATGAAATTGTACTTTTAGGTTATTAGCGTCTATTGTCAAACGTTATTTAGAATATGTCATAACACCAAAAAATAACATTTCGAGGATGTTAGCCGATGTGCCTTATATATCTTATTACTACTACTAGTACTGCTAACTCAAGAAGAATATAATTGTTTCTTAAAAAGGTGACACGTAACATTGAAATGCAGATGACTGTAGGCAATCATAAATTCACGGAAATATTCCAAAATTGCAATTTTCATATCAATTAAGCAAAATAAGGTTTATAACAAGTTATTTTACTTATTTGAGCATTATTTATTGCATTTACTTGCATCTTAACTTTAAAAAATCGAATTCTTAAAAATGTGTTGTGTTGGTATGAGAGCGGGTCATAAAGTATTCAAAAGGCCCTAGGGCATATGGAATCAGAAAGGCCCGCAAGGGTATTAAGTATACCGTTACGTGTTTTGTTTCAGGTCCGTAAACACACAGAAATGCACTAGTAAACCATAAAATGTTTTTATATAATGATATTCTAATTTAAATTGATTGACTGATTTGTGACTGCGGGCTTGTCAACTGCTACGGTCGTTAGTCTCATGTGTAGTGCATGTGTTTTCGCCGAGAGGTGGCCGTGATATTCCCACGCTGGATGATGACCTACCGTCGGCTTGCGGTATTTTCCGCAACCAGGTATCTCCCACCAGCAGGCCACCGCACCAACCGGGACGCTCTAAGCTCCTGACCGGTCTCCGGTATCTGTCTTAATGTAGTGCATGTACTTAAGGGGAGATGGTAGGACGAGAATGAGGAAGAAAAGATAGCAGCCGGTCCGTGGCCCGTTTGCTAAGATATTGCTACGGCATTCACCTGAAATTGATCAGAGAAACCACGGTCGACTATCGATCGAATCTGCTGGATGCTAGAATTCTCCTCCAGACAGCGGCTGAATCCGCCTTAGCTGTGTAGCTATGTTGAAAATTCTGGCACCGACGGGAGTAGAACTCTAGAAACTCACGGTCAAAGGCGCTGCAATGACAGTTGATGTCCCGAGCCACCTTTGCCGGTAATTTTAATCGACAAATGCAACCAATGAGGAACGCGAAAAGCTCCTCTTAAAAGCTGCAGCCATTAAGGAATTTTATAGTTTGTTGTTCGTTAAGAGAAATGAAGAAAATGGTCGCTAAAGTTGGCGTATCAATAGTTCTGTTCATACAAAATACATTTGTTTCTTAATGTACTAAGATTTAGGAAGCCAACAAATGAAATGTTAAATTCCATGATTGACCATGAAAGTGTTAGATTGTATGATCGATTATGTTAGATTTAAATGTACTTATTATTGTGTGTAGAAGTAAGGGGGCCATCATTATGATGGATGATATGTTAATTTTAGCAAACTGTGCGCAGTAGTAAGAATATTATTTCCAAAAAAAGTGAAATACTGTTTATTCTTTAGGAACTTAATTTGATGTTCCTTCCTCAGTGATGATGAGAAGTGAGAATATTGAAGTTTGAATCTTACGGACATTACATTCTTTTTCGTTGAAGTGTAAATATGATTCACTTCTTGTTCTTTTGAAACTTGATGTACCACTGCACTTGCGAATATCTCTCACTGGCTGTGGCTGAGGATGGTTTATGTGTTTCCTCGGAGGCATGGCAGACTTCTCCAAAAATTGGAAAGTACGTTTTACACGCCACTATTGCCACAGTGGGAACTTTGGGTCTATCTGACACAGTGTCATCTATAGGGCGGTCTAATAAAGTGAACGAAACGAGGCGCTGGGAACTGCTTTGTGACCTCTCTCTCTCTCTCTCTCTCTCTCTCTCTCTCTCTCTCTCTCTCTCTCTCATAACTGACTTAGAATTGAAGTATAATATCTTCTATTGAAACTGTTGCATTCTATGTAATAATATTTCTGTAGGGTAGGCAGAGCCTATCTTGTCTCCGCTTACGCTAAACCAGAAGATGAATACAATTGTAATTTGCGCGAATTAAAACTAAGTTCTTGTGTTACGTACCAGATGAATGCGATTTGCCACGAGTACTTTTGGATTTTGCGATGCTAAAATAACAGTCGTTATGCAATATTACAGACCATTACTATAAATATTAAATTTATAAGTATAAATGTAATTGAAAATATATCCAAATGTTTAAAGAATATTTAGTGTGCGCCTTTGACCCAAGTCCGTTTGATTGGTTGTGAATGTAACTTCAGACGGGGCGAGGGATATAGATTCGTTAAAGTTGGCCCCTGAGGGGGAAAGAGTTTAGTTTATTGATAAGTTGGAAATTTACAGACATTAGATAAAATCTGGCACGGAAATAAGCGCCTAAGACAAATGAATGGTAGCAATCGCGGGTTAATCGATTAATGGACCCTTAGCGGAATGACGGTTATTATAAAATATTGTATATAAATATAATTGTATATAAAAATATATTGTATATAAATTGTATATATATATATATATATCGATAAGAAATACACTATTTTATGATAACTGCCATTCGGCTAAGGGTCCACGGATCGCAACGGCTGAGAAACTAGCTGAGAAGCGCTGCGGCTACCTCAGCGGGTTATCGATAGTTTGGGTCTCGGTCTAGTGAACTAGAGGGAGAGGGGAAGCGGTGAGAGAGTGGGGGACGCTCCCTCCCGTGACCCTCGTTACGGTTGAGAGTGGATGTAATGTCAGGCGTGACGAGGGGTATAGCTCCGATGAAGCTGGCCCGTGAGGGCAAAAACAGTTTAGTTAATAATATCACGAGTGAGGTTGATACCTTCTAGTAATTTTCAAAATGGTGTTGCCAGGTATCAATATTTTTATTCTAAAATTATTTTTGATCGCCTAGCGGTCATCGTAGAGCTATGTGGAACAAAAAGTTCGTTTTCCCATCAGATGATGCTAGAGAGCTGCGATAATCGAAAATATTTTAGAATAAAAATATTGATTTTGATAACACCTTTTCTCAAAAAGTAAAAGAGTTCAGTTTAGTTAAATTCACAACCCATGTTCTTCCATAAACGGGAATTTTCCCTTTATTTTACAATGAGAGAGAGAAATAATTTATACGAATATGGCGAAAATATATATTGATATATACTGGTTTTCTACGTTTCTTAATAGAAACATGTGGTCTCCAGTCCTTAATCCTGGTCCATTGCGCTGGGGATTCTAATATGGTGTGCGGAAGTGCGCGCAAAGCCGCCATCGGTAGGCAACCTACTCTTCGATTTTTTATAGTAGCCGATGACATTGACTTTATTACACCTTATGCCTTATAAAATTAGTATTTTGAACAGTGGCTAGCGCATTTTTGAGGCCACGAGCTCCGTTGAGAAGGACGTTTGCGGATTAATTAAAAATATTCATTTTGTAAGGGAGGTGTAACAATGACCTAATGTCGTCGGCCACTATAAAAAAATTGAAGTATAGTCAGCTGGTAGGGGCGGGCCACTCCTTGAGGACGTAACGGTGACGTGCGGAGAGGTAGGCGAAAGCGGACTGAGGGCAGGGCCTTGCAACTCTCCATCAAAACCGGAGACAAAGCTTGAGGGTGCTACGTTAGGAGGCGCTAGAGTCGCCGGGGAGAGCTGCAGGTCAGGCTCGCCAACTTCTGCAAATAAAAATTGGCTGATGCCTGAGAAATACTAAAAGTGTCTTCTAAATGTTCAATTATTCGTAATAAAAGAAACCGCTAAAGAAAGCGTGAACGTGAATGCTATTTTTTGTACCATTGCGCGCCTGCTTGCGTCTCGCGAACCTATGCAGCAGTAATGCACATTTGAAGTATTGTCGACAGCAGTTCGTATTTTAGTTCCTGTAAGAAGGTGATACAGAAGAGAACGCCACTGTAATGGTCTCTGCCTCCCTTATCAGGCCCTGGCTGAGGGGCAGAATGGTTTTGGACGAGTAGAGAGAATGGTTTTGGAGAGTAGAAAGAGATTAGGGAAAGCAGCTTGTTGGACAGTAGTGCGCGTGATATAAGTGTTTAGAAGAAACGGTAACAGCGCTGTCACCCTCTGGTGTTCGGTGTTGAAGCGCCATGCCGCATGCTCTGCCCACACTTTGCTTTTTATATGTAATAAGTTATGCGTATTGCTCCCCACCCCTCCCCACCGAAAGGTTTCCCTCATAATCCCCCAACACCCCTCGTCCCCTCCACCGTGGCTTTCCCCTTCGCCAGAGCGGCGCGAAGGGCCGGTTTGAACGACTTGCTTAGGTTGCACCGTACACTAGACTTCAGCCATGGTTTAATACTCCACACCTTTTCTTTCTTTCGTTTGTTATATTACATTAATTTCATTTTCAAATTTTAATTTACAAATTCTTCAGTTACCTATCTATTAGTTCTTAACTGTTTTGATGGTTTGTATTTTGTTTTTGTATCAAGTAACTGATGATGGCTAATCCATGAAAAGCTGCTCTTGTGCTTGTGTTAAATAATAATGTTGGCCAAGACAACGATTGTAATTATTTTGATGACGCGGAATATCCGTGGAATATTGATGGGTACGACTTTTTGGAACATTATTAGCTGAGGTTGACCAGTATTTAATTGAAGGGTAATATCAACATTTTTAGTTATATTGTTATTTTAAAAATAAACTGTGATGTGCTTGATGGATTAAAAATAATTAGGTGCTGATTTCCGACTGTCAGTGCTTAATCGAGTGCGTGGGTTTGCATTCTGGGAAAATGTTTAGCCGAAGTGGACGCTCATTTAATTCAAGGGCTGCATAAACAATTATATCATAGTCGTATGCCTAATATGTGAGAAATTATGTAGTGTTCTTTTTGTTAATTTAGAAATTGTTTTTGGATGGCATGCCAAAATACGCACTCGAGCCAGTGGGTTTGTATTGTGGGAATATTTTTAGCTGAAGTTGTCGAACAATTAATTCAAAAGTTATGTCAACAAATATTAGAAATAAACTGTGCTCGGCTTGCTTGTTTAAAAATGATTAGGCTCTGATTACCGTTCCGCGGGGCGTGATTGAAAGATGCTGAAGTTCCCATGCTGTAGGTATCCATATCTTTGATCAATTACACGTGTTTCAGGTTCACCCGCACCAAATCTAGTAGAGAACAACTTCTGTCACTGAGGAAAGTAACCCCGCTGCCGCTGTCCTTCTGTTTAGCATTATGAATCCCAACTCCTCTAGACCCTCAACTAATTTTACAACTCGTGAGTTCAGAGTGTTATCTAGAGTTTCTCTTGTACTTGAAATAAAGGCATTTTGAGTTAGTTCGTAGTCGAGTTGATTGAGACGACCAATTCTCGCGTTGAAATCCCCACCTATAACGATCGGCAGATTGTTGTTTATTTTAAGATTCGCTATTGTGTGTCATGGTATTTGGCGTGTAAATATACATTAATGATAATCATTACAATAAAACTTAAGAAATGTAATCATCAGAATTACTAATGCAATATTAAGAAATTTATTTGCAAATCGCTACAAATGTTTTTGAAAGATTTTGCATTTGACTTCCGTGACGGGTCGCCACCTCGCCCAGAGCGAGACGAAAACTGTCTCTTCAAGGACGTTGACCACCCGGAAAATCTGCAAAGAGCGGGAAATTTTGTTTTGAGTCGTCAAAAAAATTAAATGCATTTATATTCATTTCTATTATATCACTTGTGTTTTACGGGATATTGAAATACTTCTTTTTAAACGGAACTATACGTATTTCTAGACTATCATGACGACGAATGCAAAAAGACGTATCCAATGATATACATATTGTCACATTAGATAAGCATATTTTTAGTAATTTTTATTTGTTTGCGATTCGTGTTTAAAGCCTATTTTGAATGAAACAGTCCGCCACACAAGGTCACATTGTGCTCCCCTCCCCTACTCACGCGCGCTCGGGAAAGGGGAGCTGAGTGAAGTATTTGAAGAGACGGAATATATTCAAAATCTTCACAAAACTTTTGCAATTTTTTCCTGAACTCTGCTATCTATCCCATCCATCCAATACATTGATGTTGCATCAGGGATAAAAACTGTGTCAAAGGCATTACGCAACCACGAATTACTATAACATATAATAAAATACTATAACAAAGTGTGTTCTGAATATGCATCTTAATTGGACATACATGTATGCAGTTAGTTAACAGCGAGCTATTGTATGTAAATATTCACCTGTGTGTAAAGAAGTGGGGAAAGTCGGAAAATTGTCGACATTTTATTTTGAAATAAGTTATCCAATTATTTTCATATGTGATAATTATTCATTTTATTAGTAAACCATTCCAAATGCTCATGCAAATTGTCTGAAGGTGATTATCCAGTTGCGTATTTGAATATTACTGGTGTTCAGCAGGCTGTCAAAAGAAATTAAACCAATTAATTTTAAGAACCACCTTTGACGCTTCATCTGTGCGCATACTGATGAAAATATTGTATGTGTATACAAGTACGATGAAAATATTGAAGGTATGCACATATAAGAAAATATTGTGTATGTGTGTACATGTAAGAAAATAGTGTGTGTGTGTGTACATGTATGGAAATATTGTATAACAATGTACACTGTAGATACAGCTGTTTGGTTAGATCGAACAAACCTTCGGTATGCACCTTCGCAAGAATCATCAAAATTTTACATTGACGCCATAAGAATCAATTTTATAAAGACCAGTCTACAAGCTTATTTGAACTTACTTTAAGTGTACATCTCGCCGTGAACGGAGTACGCGGAGCGCCATAGACATTTTTCCTTTAAAATCATTATCCAAAAATTCTATTCAAGCTCAGTGTAACAGTTATCATACAAGACAACACGTCCATGCAAATGTTCATGTGCACATATTGTCATGAATATATAGAGCTATAAAAATATCATTCAGAAAGTCGTATAAACATGTGAAAATTTTCAATTCATATGAAATGTCACGTTTGTCAGTTGATCAATGCACGAGCGATGGGTATGTTAATGTGAAAATCCAACTCTGAAGAGAGAGAGAGAGAGAGAGAGAGCGAGAGCGAGAGAGACAGAGAGCGAGAGAGAGAGAGAGAGAGCGTAAAACGGTCAGCATATTACTTTGCAAACAGCCATCCAAAACTTTGTACTCGTACCATAGATCACGTTTCTCAGAAGATCACTCTACAAGCATAGAGAAATTAATGTTTGTGTAAATACAGTTATTACACGAATACGCACAATACAATAATTAATCAATAATCATACATTAAAGAGGGTTATCCAAATATTTTAATTGATGCAGAGATTCACATTTGTAAGTAGATCAGTCTAAAAACCCAAGCGAATGTTGGATATGTGTACGTGGAGCTATGAGAAACGAACGAGCAAATCCATTGGAGTTTTACTTTTCTTCTTCTTCTTCTTCTTCTTCTTCTTCTTATTATTATTATTATTATTATTATTATTAATAATAATAATAATGTCTTCCAAGTATTTTTTCATGCCCAATGTAACATTTTTCATTATATTAGTGTAAAGGTTTGAGATAATGTTCTATATTTGTGTACATCCTACTGACAAGAAATGGCACAAAATCATCTTTGCTTAAGAAATCTTACCTTTCAAAGTCGCATCCAAAAATGTTCCATCCTGGCAAGTGATACATTTCTCTGCTAATGAATCATATCTTTATACTTCTTCTTTCTTAAAACCTTAGAAATTTTAACTTGAAAATGACGCTAAGAATTTCCATTTATGCCAATCATTATAATGTTCCGCAGCAAATCATTCTAACAGTTCTTGCAAATGTATATTTTGCTGAAAGGAAAAAACTAGCAAAATCGTACACATCTTATCACGACGAATGAAATGAGTCCTTAGAAATTCCATTAACGCCAGATATCACAATTCATAATATATTAGTTGTGTGAAAATGCTGAAAATGCACAACGGTACATCCAGTTGAGAGCACATAACACAAAAATTCCGTTGATTCTTCTCTAAAAAATGTGTATCACAAAACTCTCATCCATTCAATATAATACAGTTAAAATATTGGAGAATAATAACCAAGCACATCTGAATATTCTATTTTAGAACATATAGCTGTGAGGATAGAACACGCTTATCTGATTGCAATTTCCTCTAAAAGTATGAAGAGAAAAAATGTTAATTCATGCGAGGTGTCTAATTCGTTTGTAAAACAGCCCTCAATCTCATGCAAATGTTCTTTACATGGACATCCAGATCTGTGGAGAGAACGCACAAACCAATCAATAATTAAATTTGTAATGGGTCATCAAGTACCAATTATGTTTGGTATAGATACATCCACCAGAAAATGCTAATGTTTTTTATGAGATCATCAAGGTCAAAAACGAGGAGTCAAGACGACATGAATTCAAATGGGTTTTTAATAATACCCATTTAAGCTATGTCACATTTGGCGATAAATGTGTCGACAAGCTCACGTGAATATCTATTTATCCAAATGCAAATATAAGATGAGAATGCGCAAAACCATTGTCTATTCACCTTCAGATATGTAATACAAAAATATCCATTTATGCTAAGTACCACATTCATCAGTATTATAGCCTCAAATATATGAAAAGAATCTTTGTGAATTTTTATCCTAAGAAGAGAACTCGCAATATCTTTTTTTATTCACCTGGAAATGAGTCAACCAAACGTTTCTAACAATGCATTGTGTCACATTTATCAGAAGAACTTGCGTACAAGACATTTCGGTCATTTTGTGAACGTTCAGCTGAGAGAGCAAAATGCGCTAATGCTTTGTGAATTTCACCTTAAAATGTGTCGTCATGAATGTCCAATACTGTTAAGGATCACATTTATCAACAGTTCAAACCTCATTCAAATGTTGGTTATTATACATCAGGGTGTGAAAAGAGAAAGCGCATAATAAACGGTGTTATGTTCTTAAAAAGGGTTATCCAAAAAAGCCTTCAAAAGAGTAGCCCAAAGGGTCGTGTAAATATTAAGTGTACGTTCAGCAGTCAGGGGGAATGCGCAAGACCGTCGGCTTCTTACCTTGAAAAGTGTCATTCAAAATGATTATTCATCCAAAGTATTCTTAATAAATTAGTGGAGTCCCATACGATTATTGTTTGTAATCATTCACCAGTGGAGAGTGAAGACGAAACTTCGACATTAATCTGAAAGGTATATCAAAAATTTCCATTAATTCCAAGTATTACATTTCAATGTATTTTCGTCCACGAACCCTTGTAAATGTTATATTTATTTACATCCAGTTGCGAAGACAGAATGGGAAAACCCTTGGTGTATTAACTTAAAATGTGTATATCAACATCTTATATAGGAATACATACCAATTATCGCTTTTGTCAGTGACAAGAAAATGGGGGTGTTCTGCATAAGCGCATTCGGTTATGAGGAGAGAAAAGGCAAACCCGTAAACAATTAACTTTGTAACGAATGTTTCAAAAATTTCGAATTTCGAATTAGATTTAGAATCACATTTAGCAGTAGATATGTTCACAATGAAACACTTTTCTTATAAGTATATACATGGAGCACAGAGAACAGAAGGTGCAAAACAAGAAAGCAAAGTATATTTTAAGACAATATATCGGCAACTGCCATTTTCTTAGAATGTTTAGTTCAAAACGTTCATTTCATGCTAAACAATAAATATTTAAATATGTTATGTCGCAAGCCAGTGTGAATTTTGTATAACATGATATATTCAGGTGTGAGGAGAGAACATGTGATATTATTAGCAATTTACAAACAAAGAATATTGTTAATAATTTGTTTAATGCCACGTATTTCATTTACCAGTAGATCAGACCACAAGCACATGTTTACGTTTTTAAGTTATAAGTTGTGAAGAGAGATCACGTAAACCTGTCCATATGAGTGTTTTACTTTGAAACTGCACAAAAAGATATCAAATAATTTCCACAACCTTGGTAAATTATCACACGTGTGTTGTATATATGAGAAGATAACATGGAGAACTGTGAATTTTATCTCAAAAAGCGTCATCTAAAATTGCTATTCATTTAAATCATTTAATTTTATCATAAAAGAATCTGCAGATATTTCTGTAGTAAATTCTTCTTGTTGCGTATCTTGAGGTGTGAGAAGAAAAGGCGCAGCACAATCTGCATTACCGTTTAAAAGTCACCCGAACATTATAATTCATGGGAAATATTACATTCATCAGTACATCAGTCCACAATGTCAAGCTTGTTTTGCGGACATACATTTGTAAAGGATTAGTGCAAAATGTTTGACGTTTCACCTTAAAAAGTGTCAAAATAAATGTCAAATTACGCTAAGTACAATTTTTCGTTGCAGATCACTTTTTAAAACCTTGAGCACATGTATGAGACCCCATCGAAAATTAAGGACAGTCCATGCAAAACCGTGAGCATTCGACTTTACAAAGACTTCTCTAAATTTTTCAATTACGCTAAATCACACTTATCAGTAGATTAGTCAACAAATTGAAGATAATGTTCTTCATATATATATATATATATATATATATATATATATATATATATATATGTATATTTCTAACTTTAAGGAGAAAGAGATATACTGCAAGGGTTTTACCATGAACTAGGCCATCAAAATCATCCATTAATGACAAAGATCACTTTGCTCAATATATCAGTCCAGAAGCTCGTGAAACTGATTTTATTCATCTGTATCCAGCTGTGAAGAAAAACGAACAAATGAATCGGCTACTTACCTTAAGGAAATCGTCAATAATGCCCATTATGCCAAGAGTCACATTTCGTAGTACCATGGTCCACCAATTGATGGGAATGATTCTTAGGTGTTCAGATCTTGTAAATGGACATCCAAACCCTGTCTAAATCACATGTGAATATTGTGTACAGAGAGAGTCATTTCAAGTGATAAAATAAGTGATAATTTTAATAAATAATTCTTTATCGTTTTCGCCTCAGACTTTCTCAAATTCTTGATTTTCTATTTTAAAAAAATGAGATAATTTTTTTAAAGTGTGATAACTTTCGTTATTTGTCAGCAGCGAGTACACTGTAGTTCTTACTGCCAGCAAGTGGGCTAAAATTATGGTAAATTTGGATGTGTCCCGAGGCAGGGCAGCGCGAAATAGGAGGGCTGTCGTAATTTGCACTCCAATGGCTTCAATTCACAAATTTGCGTTTTTCTTGATTTGTATCCGTAAAGAGCAGATATTTTCTACAATACTTATATCTGTTCAGAGCTTCCGTTTACTACAGGCACAAAAGCAACCTTCTTAACGTTATGAAAATGTGAAAAATGACCTAAACATTGACGTGCAGAAAAGGTGTTTCTCAAAATGGCGTCAGAGATATTGTCTTATCCAACTGCAGTAAATGCGATGATTTAAGATTTTCTAGTTGAAATGACTCACCCTGAATCAGAACAAATGGCTATGGAGAAAAGCGCAAAAACCGTCAGCATATTACCTTACTGATGACAAGGATCACTTTGCTCAATATATCAATCCAGAAGTTCTTGAAAGTGATATTATTTATCTGTATCCAGCTGTGAGGAAAAACGAACAAATGAGTCGGCTACTTACCTTAAGGAAGTAGTCAATAATGTCTTCTTATTATACATGTCACATTTTTCTGATCAATCAGCAAACTTAGAAAATATTGAACATGTGGACATTTAGCTGTAAGGCGAGAAAGAGAAATTAAGTCGATATTTTACATTTTAATGGGTCATCAAACATCCCTTTTCACTTCATGTATTTCATTTCTTAGGAGTAAAGTTGCAACGTTAAGTTACAATTTTTGTATGAGTTAAAACATCTGTGAGGAGAGAATTCATAAAATCAGTGGCATTCGAACTTGCAATTACAACCGCATTGACAATACAAGCGTTTCGATTCATATCAAGTATTACATATCTCAAAACATTAGTCGACAAGAGTCTGTCATTCCATTTTTGTGTACATCTAGCTGTTATTAAGAAAAATCCGTCAGCATTTTACGTTGAAGAGTCATCCAAGAATTTCAGTCCAAGCCAATTACCACATGTGTAAATAGATTAGTTCATAAGCACATGGAAGAAATATTGCATGGAAGAATTATTACAATAATCAGTGAAGGAAAATTAAATTGAAAATGGTCATCCAAATTTAATTTGTGCCAAGTATCACATTTATTAGATTCTTCCAAAGAATTTTGTAAATGTTCTTGATGTGTAAATCCAACTAGTAGAAGAGGACGTGCGAATTAATGAAGGTTTAACCTTAGAATGGTGTAAAATATTTTTCACCATTTTAATTCCCTTATTTCGCAAATTCACATCACAAGGTCATACAATTGTTCTTCAAGTATTCTTCCAGTTGTAAGAAGTAAACGCCATATTGCTGTAATTTTACCCAAAACAGATCTTTTCAACATTTACATTCATGACAAGTATCACATTATTCAATAGATCAGTCGCAGAATTCATGTTAAAGTTATAGTGCCAGTCATGTTATAGTTAGTAGTGCCATCTAGCTGTGAGGAGTGAACACCAAAAACGTCGGAACTTTACCTTAAAAATCATCCAAATATCTTCTTTTCCACAAATACATTGATATACAGATCAGTCTACAGGTACACGCCAGGATATTTCAAGGGTACAGCTAACTTCGAGAAGGTTACACACAAAACAGTTGGCAATTTTTGTTGAAGTAGATCATCAGTGTGACACAGACATGGGGTCGATGGAGGTATTAGAATTTTCTATTTTAAAAATAAAGCGAATCCATCCACTTTCATTTACGCCAATTTAACAATAACACGCTTATAAATATAGACTCATGTGAATTTCCCTTACATGTCCATTATGAAAATTAATAAAACGTAAATTTTTTCGGCGTATTTGAAGATTTTTTTCCATGCTAAATATCCATATTTTGTAGAACAGTTCACACACTCCTGCTTTGTTACTTTAAATACATTCTGCTGTTAGGAGAGAATGATAAAACTCGTCGATATTATTGCTTGAATAGCGCAATACAAAAATTTCAATTTATGAGATGAATTAAATATTCCAGTTAATCAGCTCTATAGCTCATGGGATTGATTTTTGTTCATTCAGCTGTGAAGAGGGAACGATAAAATCTGTTAAATGTTTCCTATACCGAGACTATCTAACAATGTTAAATGACGCAAAGCACCACATACTTCATTTAATCAACTTACAATGTAATGTCAATGTTTTTTTGTCTCCACATCAGTTTCCAACGGTAGCGAGAGAACTTGCATATCTATAGGCATTTTAATATAAGAACAGACATTCGAAAAAACTAATAAATGGTAGATAACACATTTATTAGCAGTTAAGTACGACATCATTACAACGCTGTGCAATTAGCATAACTATCAAAGTTACAAAGCAACACCTAAAAATTGCCATTTTCTTCATTTACCATGTGCTTGAGGATATCATTCCCAGGCGTATGTGAATGTTTTGTGGTGTACATTTTTGTGGCTTGTAAACCAGCAAAACCCACAGAGTTATTTAAAAAAAAGAGTTTACAAATTATTTAATAATACTATGGAACTGATTTATTACTATGTTATATGTTAATTCAGATGGATGTAAAAACCGCTCAAAACCGTCGGCTTCTTACCTTCAAAATTGTCCACGTAAATGTCCATTTATCTCGAGTATTCTTGGTAAATCATTACACATGCTCATGCAATTTCATTAGATCCACATCCAACGATGCGGTGAAAAGGCAAAAAGTCTTCGAAAGTTTACCTAGAATAGGAGATCAAAGTTTTCCATAAATGACAAGTATTACTATTCACAATTAATACATTCACGAGCACTTGCAAATGTCATATTTGTGTTCTTCCAGCTGCAACATCAGAAGGGGAAAACCATCTGCGTATTAACTTAAAAACCTTATCACAGGTCAAGAATCACATTTCAGGTCGTCGATTTCATTATCAGGTCTTCGATTCACCCTTAAATGGGTTATGCAAAATCTTTATTAATCTCGTAAGTTTTAGGTCTCGTCAGACAATCTGTCCACAAACAAATGCGAATAGTCTCTGAAGGTGTTCATTTACTCGTATAAGTGAGGAGAAAAAGCTCAAGGTCACATTCACCAAGAAATGTGTCACACCAACATTTCTAACAACACAGTTTTACATTTGTCAGTAGATATCATTGGAGTAATTCGAATGTCCTTTATCTGGACATACCTGTAATTCTATGAGAAAAGGTAGAGGAAAAAATCGTCATCTTTAATTTAAGATATTTTTTTTAAATTGGCCTTGATGCCAAGGACCATATTTAACAGTATAGCTGGCCACAACCTCCAGCAAATGTTCTAGATGTATACATTCAACATTGAGGAGAAAAAGCCTCAAATAGTTCGAATTTTACCTTGGTTAAAGACAAAAAATTCATTTATATTTTTAATCGTCAATTTCAGGCGAATATTTTTTAATGTGGATAATACTCTTAGGAGAGAACGCGCAAAATCATTGGGATTTTGCCATCAAATGTGTTGTTTAAAGCTTTTCAATCAAGATAATCAACAGTATGAAAATATGTAATTCCACAAGCACGTGCCAATATTATATAGTCAAAATATTCAACTTTAAGGAGGGAACGTTCTATATTATTGGGAATTTATGTACAAAAGTGTACTTTGCAATTCATTCATGCAATAGTATATCAGACTAGAAAAATTCATGAACATTTTCATTCAATATACAAAAATGGTGAGCCAAACTATCCATTTATACCGTTGAAAATGCACATAAACATTTGAAACAATGCCAGTTTCAATGCTCTTGGAAAACTCTCTCAAGTTTATTTAAATGTGTATGTGTACATACAGTTGGTATTGTATCATTAGTTCAACACCACAGGTCATGAAAATATTTTAATGTGTATATTCAGCTGTAAACACGCTCAAAACAGGCGGCTACTTACCTTAGAAAGTGTTGTTAAACATTTGCGTTCATAACATAACTCAGTGGATCTGTCCACAAACTCATGCGATATATTTTTAGATGTTCATCCACCGGCAAGGAGAGTTGGCAAATATTTGCTAAAAGTTTACCTAGAGAAGATTAATAGAAAAATTCAATGTATGTCAATTATTGCGTTTCACAATGGATTATTCCATGAGCTCTTGGGAATCTTCCTTTACTTTTCATCCAGCAGGAACAAAGGTACTTTGGCATATTACCTTAAGAAGGGTAATCCCAAATGTTACATTCATTACAGGTATCACATTTGTCAGCAAATCAGTTGACAAGCAAATACAAGAGTTCTTTATAATAGGCTGTAAGGAAAGAATGTAAAACATCTTACAGACTTCACTTTGTAATGTGATATTAAATACCTCTATTAATTAGAAGTATCATGTATGTCAATTGACATGTCTACATTGAAACACAAATGTTATTAATAAGTACATCAATCTCATAGAAGTAGGTGCGAAACTGTTGTCAATTCATTTTTAAACGCATTATCCAAAAATTTCCATTACTGAGTCGTATTTCGCATTAGATATACACACAAGAAAATGCGAATGTTATTTATGAGGCGAGAAAAAGCAAAACTTCTGTCAATTCACCCTTGAATGGATTTTCAAAAAGAAAAAATTAAGGGTAAATGTCATCTGCATCATGTATCCACCACATCATATGAAAAATATACAGAAAACATCAAGCACTGAGGTGAGAAAGACATAACCGTTAGCATTTTACCTTGGAAATGGTAATCACTAATATCGAGTATCATGTTTATTATTAGATCATGCAAATGTTCTAATTTGTATTTGTACAATCAGCTGTGCGACGAAACGCAAAAACATCGACATTTTACAAGTTGTAAAAAGAGCCATCAATAGTTTGGATGTATGTAATTGTAATTTTTATTTCTGCAATCAAGAAGGGTTTGCGAATATTATTTTCGTGTCCTAGAAGGTAGAGATCAAAAAACGGTCGGCATATTACCTTGCGAAAGGTCATCAAAACATTTCCATTCAATCTAAATTACCTTCTTATTAATAAATCAGTTCTTAAGCAAATGTGAAATTGCTAAATGTTTTCATTTGGTTAAGAGCTAAAATCGCGCAGAAAAGTCAACTCAACTTGTGATAGTTTATGAAATAATATCCATTTAGGATAAGCATCACATTTATCAGTAGATATAATCACAAGAAATTGCGAATATTTTAAACGTGAACATTTTTCTGTGAAGAGAGAACGCCAAAAATGTCCTTTGCTATCTTCCTTTATCAGAGCTTCTTGATCAGTCCACAAGCTCTTGTGTATTTTCTTTTTGACTCAGTCTCGGTGTGAAGAGAAAACGTGGCTTGGAATTTTACCGTGAAAAGAGTCAAAATCTTTCAATAGGCTAAGTCAGTGTTGTCAAGGTCGAGGTCACGAACGGGAGTCCATATCACGAGTGCCACGACGAAATCGCCCCTCAACGCAGTTCATAACCTTGTCGCAAGAGACAACGCTATCACTGTTGTAAAATGGCGGGTTAATAATAACTTCCTTTCCCGACGCTCGTTACGCAGAGAAGCTCGTGGCATGCTACGGTGCCACGACGCGTGCCACTACCACCAGTGGAAGATTTTGACACCATTGGGCTAAGTGTTACATTTCACAATACATCATTCCAGAAGTTCTTGCGGAACAATCACTGACTGGTGGAAGAAAACTCAGTGGAGTTGGAATATTCCTTTATAATATTCTTAAAAATTAACTACACCATTGGAGCCACCTATTACATTTCTCGAAAAGTCATTTTACTAATTTATGCGAATAATTTATATCCTCGGCGTTTTATCTTAAAATATACAAAAAAAATAATTTATCCTAAGTGTAATATATCTCAGAATGTCTACAACCTTTCGTTAATTGTTGTGTTTACATACAAGCTTGAGAAGAGGTAATACAACACAGTTAACATTTTAGTTTAAAACACGGTTATACATATATTTATATTTACATAAAGTGAAGCATTTGCAAAATATCCGTATTAACATTCATGGAAAAATAGGGTTTTTGTGTGCATCAAACTGGGATGTATCCAACTGGACCCAAAACCATCGGATCAGGTTAGGTTCAAAGGTTGTTCAAACATATCTGTTCATTAAAACCGCATTTATTATTAGATCAGTTCAAATAGTCATGCAATCGTTGAACATCCAGCTGCGAGAAGAGAACGCACAAAATCATCAGTATTTTACCTTGATATCTGTCATTTCAAAATTTCCAATTGTACTAATATAGCTACTGTCACCAGACTGATCCACAAATTCTTGCGAATGTTCTGTAAGTGTACATTGAAGTATGAGGAGACAACTCGCAATTTCGCCTCACGCGAATTGCTTCTTTAAAAGAGCCATGCACACTTTCCATTGAGGATTACTACTTTTCACAGTAGATCAGACCACAATATCACGCGAATACTCTTTATGAGTACACCGTGCTATTAAATAGTCGACATATTGGTTGGAAAATGTCATCTAAAATGTCCATTCATGCCATGTATTTAGTTTATCAGTAGATTAGTTCATTGTCTGCCCATTCCCGACTCGCGAATGAATGTTGTCCACGAAGGCAGCTTTTGCAATTTTCATAGTTCTTGGTAAAACAAATATCCTAGTGATTGATTCCCTGGATACGTCTTAACAATATTTGCCAATAATAGACACGAAATGGAATACCCCAAGTCATGACAATTATGCAAATAAAAGGGAAAACAAACTTGATTTTTTCTTTCTCGCCCTACTTTGTAAGAAGAAAAAGTAAAGTAATCGTTCGGTTGAATAGGCGACATTTCGACAGAAAATCTCTTATTGTTCGGCACTAGCAACAAATAGGTGGATAAATCTTTTTATATATATATAAACATATATATAGTAAATTATTTACCCTAACAATTTTGTGTAACCTAGTCGTAATCCATGTTTCCTGGGTCCCCGATAATGAAAAATCGATTGACAGCAAAATGTTTGTCTGTCTGTGGTTGACGCTACCGCCTAAACCGTTCAGCCGATTTTCTCCAAAACTGATATTCTACGATTAAAAAACGATTAAAGAAAACTCAAAGTCCTCTGAGTTTGAAACGGATATTTAAATTTTGGACGTACTTTAAATGAAGTCTCAATTACATTTTCAAGATCTAAAAATTTCGTCCATACTTGTGGAATAAAATTTGTCTTCGGATAGCGTAAAGGGTGCTTAAAAGAAGGGTTCTGGTTTAATTTTTGTTGAAAACCCTATTTTTTAGAATTGCATAAATTTATAATCTTTCAGAATTGCATACGTTATATTTTTCGGCGTCTTACTGCAACAACAAAGTTGAAGAGAGAGATTTTTTCCTAGAGGAAATTTGTTCTTTAAAGACAAGTCTCGCACAATAAAGTATGGACACTTTTTTGAAAATATAAGTTGTTTTCGCGTAATTCTGCGTGAAATATAGGATTTTTCAAATAATCTTTCTTCTCATAAAATTCTTCAAATTTTGTCTTTAAATTTTATTTCAGTAGCTATCAACGGACGGAAGAAATTCTTGATAGACTTATTTCCTACGAACACTCTGTATTTACGAAAATTGCAAAACGTTAATATTTCAAAACTACAAAATTGATGATAGATTTTTTTTGCCTTAAACAATATCCGTTCTCAAAACCCGCTTTCAAGATAGGTCATATACAAGTTTTTTAAAATCGTGTAGTTTTTGCATATTTTTTGCGTAAAATAAATACAATTTATAAAAGAAATTCCTCAAAAATCGCCCCAATTTTTTCATTCATTTTTTATGGTAATGTGATAGCTGAAATGGGTTAATATGTACGAAAATTGCAGTATTTTAATTTTAGGAAACCGTTGTGACGCGAGAAAGTACGTGCTATTGTAGAACCATTAGTTTTACAGTACTATTAAGCACGGAGTGACGTTAAGCATAGTGACGTTTAATAGCAATCGGCGCATGAAATAATAAAATGCTGTAATTAGAAGTTTCAAACAGTCTGATAATCGCGCATGTAGCGTCCTTCATACAAAGTGAATACAAAAGTAGCGTAAAACTTTGCTGGAATAAATTTCTCCGTCATTTCAATTACAAGTTAAACGTTCGAGATTTCAACTTCCAGCAACCAGAAATGAACGACGAACACTGTCACCAGTGAACTTGGGCTCTCCTCTTGTCGAAGTGGAGCCACATTGATTCCATACCCGGAAACGTTAGAGAGTGACTGGTCGGCAACCTTCTTCCTAAACCACCCCTCTCCCTTTCTGAGCCTCTCATTGTGGTCTTCAGCCTCTCAATGGAGATCGCTCGCCGGCAGCCCGCCCGTCTTCCAACTTCTCTCCCCCCCCACTCCTCCTCCGTCTTCCCCTTCCTTGTCGTTATTTTTCCCTTTGCGATGAATTTATCGCATCGTTCGCGCTTTTGTGCGTCGCGGTGCCTGCAGGAGGAGCGTTTTACTGATAAAAAGTTTGCAGAGGAGCTATTTCTGCAGCTTATTCTCCGAAGGAGGCCAGGCGCGGCGACCGACTTGTGAAAAGAGTTTCCTCAGACCTGTCCGCTTTGTGCGGTTGCTCCGACAGGGCGCGCGTGGGCCACGGTTTTTCTTCTGCCTCGCACGCACTTCGGCTGCCTCGCGGCCACGGAGTAAGATATATACGTGTGTTCACTTTCAGTCTAAAACTGAAGCTTACGTGAGGCTAGTTCTCACAGTTCTCGCATAGAAGCGATGCGGTGTAAAGTCGTGGGTAGGGATTTACGCCACCAATTAACAGACACGAGTGAGTATCTACAAATTTATTTACACATATTTACATAATCACTCTAAGGCGTTTTGTTAGAGCTACTCACTGCAGCCCCCTCTCTCTCTACACGCGCCTAGCGGCGATGTACCACTCCACCGTGTTCGAACACATCGAACACCCACTCGTGCATAGAGCACTTCGCGCCAGCCTGGGCGGATAAGTTTTTGCGGATAACCGCGAGGGATCCTCCTACACGTCGTTCCCTCCCAAGGCCTCGCGACACGGCCTTACATAATGCCGAGTCACATGACCTCCTACGTCATTTCTCCCTCACACGCCTGGACCTGGCTGGACCTGCCCAGCCGCCGCCACGACACAACGCAACCCCGCCACCACCTCTCTTTCTTACCTCCGGAGGGTGGCCTTAGTTTGGGGAGGCTATTTTAAGGTCCCTCATGCCCATACCTTGCAAGCCCGTCTCTCTGCGCAAAAGTCGAGCCTATGAGGCTACAGCGGTCTATGGGTCTCATTTTGGCAGGGTCGTGATTGGTCGTGATCCATTCGACTGCTCTGTAGTCAGCTGATTTGTAATTTCAAGTCAGTGATTTGTCGTTTCGAGGTGGAATTGGTAAAGTCTAAAGCGAACAGTTTCGAAAATGGGTAGGAAATGGTTTGTAAAACTCTGTAATGGCAACAGTTTAAGATGTCATTTTAATATGTATATTTTACACCGTGACCCAAACCGATAGTGCGCACCGTACCGACAAGCGAGGAACTAACCTGAAACTGGCTTCACAAAATTTGTCCCATAGGCGGGTAGTTGACACACCTATATATGTTACATCGTGAACGCGGCGCGGCGCACGTTGCCATTGGCAGCCGCGCTTGCAAATGGCGACACGCTTGAGATGGCGATGGATGGGAGGTCGGTCAGATACTGTCAGGCAAGGCAAGCTTTTGCTGATACTTAAAAATTCAACGATTTGCAGTGAAAAGAGATTGATTGATTGATTGTTCGTGATTTCGGGCTCGTCAACTACAGAGGTCTCGTTATTCCCTTAAGTGTAGTGCGTGTTTTTCCTCGGGAGGTGGCGGTGATATTTCCCCGCTGAATGGCGAGATCTGGCGCCGATTTACCGTCGACTAGCGGGGTTTCCCCAACCACGTATCTCCCACCAGCGGGGCACTGCCCCAGCCGGGAACAGCTCTAAGCTCCTGTTAGCACATTTTGCTCGGCGCGGACAAGTTCCTGCGACTTCCGCCCACCTGGGCCCTCTTTGGAGTGCTTCCCGCTAAATTATGGGAGTTCCATGCTAGACCAGGGTGTCATGGGGGCGCCAATTCCAAAATTCGCGCGTCCCACTTAAAAAAAAAAATCCATCATCAATCCATCAATCAATCAATGAAATGGAATGAAGACATTAATTTAATCATTGTTTCCCCGCGCCTTGATACATGTGACAGTTCTTCCGCCGCCCTGCCAGGTTGCAATCAGCTACCCTCGCCGCCGACACCGGTGACGTCACTATATCACCACCGTCACCGCCGCCACCAACACCATCGCGCCGTCGCGCCCGTATCTCTCCCCCCGCCTACGTCCGCCCCCCGCCGCCAGCTAGCCGGCTGCCCGCCCCTCTGCGCCCTGCCCGGGGTCGGAACCCGGGGCAGCGCCAGAGCATGCGGGCGACACAGCTGGTGGAGTGTGGGCCAAGCGGAAGGAGCTATGGTGGACCGGGAGCATGAAGCATCCACGGCGGTGAAGGGCATTTTTCACGATTTCTGCATTTGAGACCCTCTACTGGACAGCGGTGTGATTTGTAGGAGCGGTGGTGCTGTGACAGTGGTGTGGTTCGACAACCCGGCCATGTGTGCCTCGTAACCTTTCAATGTTACATTCATTTGGTTTTTGCTTGCTGTGTTAGTCAGGTAGCATCGCTTGGTCAGTGTGTGCCTTTAATTTTGTGTTTCGCAACACTGCAAGAGTTTTGTGAAATTGTTAAAGTTTTTTTTGTATTCTTTGACAGCTCCCGACCGCTCTTTCGGCATGTGTGGTTGTGTAGTGCATGTTAGTGTGTGTGTGTGTGTGTGAGAGAGAGAGAGAGAGTAAGGGGTGAGGATAGGACAAGGAAGAGACAGGAAAGATCGCGCGCGGTCCGTGGCCCGTTTGTTAGGGTACTGCTCCGGCATTCGCCTGGTGTTGGCGGAGAAACCAGCCAAAAGAGAAAAATGCCGATCAGAGCATCCGGTCGCTAGAATTCTCCTCCAGACAGCGACTGAATTGGACCTAGCTGACAAGCTAATGTCGAAAATCCTGCCGCCGTCGGGTCTCGAACCTAGGACCTCCCGGTCATAGGGACGGCAGTGACATCAGTTGATGCACTAAGCCTTCTCGGTAGAGTAAGTAGAGCATCTCCATGACGGAATATTCAATAATATTGGTTGTTATTGTTACAAAATATCAAGACAAACAATATTTACGAGAATTTTTCAATTTCTAACAGACTCCAATATGTTATCGAGTTAGTAATAATTGGTGTAAACAATGGACGTCGGTGACAGTATTAGATTAGAATGTATGTAGTTTCACAAAAAGGACGTCAGAATGATCTTGGTAAGGTCGATTTACGTTGTTCAGAGTTTATTCCTTCCCCAGTTTCATGAAAAACTTTATTTTGGTGCTTTTCTCGCCCTTGTTTACAAATAGGCGTTCTCATTTGGCTCCACTGGCATTTAACGCCGTAGGCTTTGGAAGAGAAGGGAAATTACTTGGACGTTCTAATAAATGGCATCTCACTAAGATGATGCCTATCACGTAAATGTGCCAGTTAAAAAAATCTCATAAAAATTCCTGAAATTACGAACAAGCGCTGAGGATAAACGAATTAATTCAACAAAAGGCAAGTCGCAACATCAGCGGTATGCCGCAAATGAAACCGCTGGCTTTTTTAAAAGCACCACAGAATTTTGCTCTTCGTTTTTAATTCATTACTGCGTTAGACAAAGGTGAGGAAGGGAAATTATTCTAAATGGGCGTACGTTCTAGTTTGGAACTTCCTTTTGTGGGAAAAACTCGCGTATAATGAATTCAATTTATCCTGCGAGAGAGAAGAGAGCCGCTCTCGAAACAATAAAACGCCGACGGCGCGGACAGGTGCACGCCACAGATGCGCGGAAGAGAGCGGTAAAAGAGAGCAGATGGGGGCGTCACAATGGCCCAGGAGGTGGCTGCAGTCCACGATACAAGATTGACTCGAAGCTCCTCAGATTATGATTACCCATTTCTTCCCAACGTAGCGTAAATGCAATGTTCACTATTTTATTTCACCTAGACGATTCGTTGAAAGCATTTGTATTTTCGTACCGCAAATACTCCTGTTCGGACAAGCAAGCCGTTTTATTATAAAACCTAATTTACTTATATTTATGTATCATCATGGCAACTTTCCTGTACAAACTACTATAACGTACGTAACTACTTTAAGCACATTTCTGCTCAAACTAGTGAAATGTTTATATTCGTAGCTTGCAAAATACGTTCAGCTCATGCAAGCCGCTAATTCCCAGAAACTGTGTCTCAGCTGTGCGACCAGTTATCGGTCTGCAATCCCACGGCATCGCCCAAGCGGTGCAATTCAAGAACATTTCAGAATACGTGATTGCTTAACAAACAATCATGTATTGCATATATTCCATATTTGAATGCTCCACAACTATATCGTCTATTGATTAGTTAATTACAAATTGTTTAATTTCAATTATAAATATTAGAATCAAGCTACCTCCGGATTCGCCAATGCTCTTCAGGCGCGCGAATGTATGAGCACCGTCGCCGGCGCCACAGCCAGCCAGCGTCAGTCGAGAAATATGCCTTCCACGCCGCTGCTCGGCCCATATATTTTTTGTTCTCAGCGTTTAGCTACAATCTAAAGTGCACAAGCATACAAATCTTTTTACAATGTGTTTCTGCAGTCAACAGTCTAATTGTCCAACGTGCACATGTCACGTGACGAAGTCGCATACCGCGTCATCACGCAAATCACGGCAGGTACTTATTGCAATGGTTGACCCGTCTCTGGCGTAACTCACTACAATGCTTAAATGTAAGTGTGTAGAACCATCTTTAATTCAAAATTTAATTTTAATAATTATGGTGGACGCAATTTATCTTCAGGAAATCGCATCGGTTAGGCGCATCAGTTAGGTGCACCAGTTAGGCGCACCAGTTAGGCGTACCAGTTAGGCGCACCAGTTAGGCGATCCAGTTAGGCACGCCAGTTATGCATGCCAGTTAGGTGCGCCAGTTAGGCGCATCAGTTAGGCGAACCTTACCTCTCGAAATCGGTGCATCTTTTGAAATCACTGGGCTTGCTTGCTGGATCAGCGTTTCGTTTCCGCCCATTCGCTCGCTCGTTCTCGCGTGCATCGCGCGCAGGGCGCCCTCGCTCATCGCATGGCGACGCGCGGTGCAGCGATCGCGCGTCGCCCGGCGCCTCCGCGCACACAAATCCACCAGAGGTCCCACGCAGCGATTAACATCCGATTAATAAACCAATTTGGCCGCAGCGACCCGCTCGACCTGCCCTCTATCGCTCCCGCAGCGAGCGCGCATCTGTCGCGCCGTCCCATTCCTCCGCCCCCGCTGCACACTCGCTCCTGACGCGTGCCTACATCGCTTCCGGTCCGCTTTAGTCTAGCGAAGTGTTGTCAAGGTGGATGCCACGAGCAGGAGTCCGTGGCACGAGTGCCACGACGAAATCGCTCCTCCACGTAGTTCATTACCCTGACACCAGAGACTACGCCATCTCCATGGTAATACGGCGGGGTTACTACTAGGTTGCTCTCCCGCCGCTAGTGGCGCAGAGAAGCTCGTGGCATGGTATGGTGCCACGACGCGTGCCACTGCCACCAGTAGAAGACCTTGACACCACTGCCCTAGCGCTTCCGGCTGGGTGCAGATCCTGTCTGCAGTCTCTACGTGGACTCGGATTCCTAGGATTCGAGTGCAGACGGTGGCGGAATTTTTCAGCTAGATAGCTAAAGTCGAATCCAGCAGCTGTCTGAAGGAGAATTCTAATGATGATCTGATCGGCAGGTTTCTGGGTTTTCTCTTATCAATACACGGTGAAAACGCCGGAGCAGTACTTTAAAAAACGGTCCACGGACCACGAGCGATCTTTCCTTCCTTTTCCTTATCTTATCCTCTCCCCTTACACAAACGCTTATTCACGCTTTCTCTACACTACTACCCATGTCGGGAGACCAATCGGCAGATTAGAGTTTATCCCAACTGGGGGTTGCTCCACCAGGGAAGATACTTGAAGGGAATCCCCGCAAGGCGATGTGAAGGTCAGCGCCGGATTTCACCAACCAGAAGATGAGGAACACCGCCAGCGCCAAGTATTAAAATACTTTCACTACAGTAAAGGATCTAATAACGGGCCTGGACCAATGGATCAAATCTCATGCGCTAATCCCTTTTTCCGTCCTATCGGCTCTCTTCCTATCCAGCCCCGTCCACTTCTCAACCATCCCATCCCGATCCCGTTTCCCTCTTATCCTGTGGGTTTCCCTCTCCAACCATGTACAATCTGCGTTTAGTGCTCTATCATGGTTCAGAGTTCTGCAAAATAAAACACGCGTAGGAAATGTAGAGAACGATCGTTATGTTAATGAATATTACTGAAATTTGAATTTTATATTTGCAGGGCATCATCGTCTCTGCGAATGATCTCCCAAAGATAATATAGTACACATTGAATTTTATAATCTCGTTTGAATTTTTGTGTAAACGAGGAAACGAATTCTGAAGATACATTGTACGGGGTAATCACGCCAGCTTAACCCTGGAGTGCTCGCAATAAATCTGTGAGACGAGCCACGGCCATTTTATGTTCCTGAATTATTGCGATGCATTCATTAGTCGTCTGATATTTCATGTATTCCCTCATTGTACTTTTCCGAGAACGCCTGGCCTTCTATTCTTGAACATTTCGATGAATCATTTCTTCTGAGCATGCTGAAACTTGATCGTATCTGCCAGATTACGTTATGTGCACTGGCAGTATGAGCTCCTGGAGTGAGCGCTACGTATCACAGCATTTTTTGCCGTGTTCATGACAAGTGGCTTCTCAGAAAATGTAATTAGTATTATTTAGGAACGACTCTCACAATTTCGTCCCAAAGAGAAAGATGATTTGCAGGAGAGTCTGTAGGAATATGGAAAAAATGCAAACCTTGCAAAACGGAAAAAAGACTTTCTAAATATTTTTATGAAAAATTTAAAATATATGTTTGTTTAGAACATGCCAAAACCATTTAAGGATATTTTATTTATTATTTAATAAAATAAGACGTTTAATGATTTTTGCGTGTACTTCGTCAATTTTTACCTTTCTCTCCACAAGTGTTCAGAAAAGGTTTCTGGAGTGTAGGATTCATTAACAATTGAATTGGGGGACATGTGCAAACTAAATAAAATATGTATTTCAGGAAATAGAGCTTCAGATCATTCGCACTCACAAAAAATTACAGCTATATCTGAGAGATACATTGCGGGCACTGGCATGAGTCTACCTATTAATAGTTATAGTCCCGGGTTAATAGTGTGAAAATGAAAATGTGAAATCTCAGCTATGCGGGTGACGTCACCTCGAGGTCAGTCAGTGATGAGTGCAACTACAGCCCTGAAGAAAATCGCGATATTACCCGAACTGCCCTCGACGCGACATTACCCGGACATCCGAAAAATGTTACAGGACTCTGACTGCGGAGGACTAAGATTGAATTAATAAATTGTTCATTTGCAAGGATTAACAATAATATGTTTACGCATTAATATGTTTTCGCAAATCCTCCTATTCCTGATCCACGTCTGTCACTGAAATTGAAGTAATTTTATTTATCGGAACAACGAAAGTATTACATTCTTTACATGGACAGCCATGCTACCCTGCATCGGGGGCGAGTTTGTATTTACAGAGTTAATGAATAAAACAATTTAATCAACGCGGCACGTTCGCTAATTAAGTTGTACATCTCGCGTGATCACGAGAAGTATCGAGGCCCCGTATGGCGGGACGGTGCGCCGCAGTGCGTATTGCAGCTTTATGAGGCCTCGCTCGTTAAATTACAGTTGTAATTAAAAGTGGGGCGGAGGGACGAGCAGCTGAGCGGCAGCGGAGCGAGCGAACACCCCGCTCACTCACCCGCCCATCCACATACTCTCCCGTGCGCGCCCTTTTCGCCCACGCGACCGATCACCCGCTCCTGATCACCCACCTGCCCGCTGAGCAGCCCTCTCGCCCATCCTCACGGTTTCCTGCCCTCACCTTCCGGCATGCTCGCTTGCCTCGTGGATTCATTGGTTATTCCGTGTTTGGTGGCTCAGGACATCAACTAATGACACTGCAGTGCCCCTGACCGGGAGGTACTAGGGATCCAGTCCCGACCATGGCAGGATTTCTGACACTGGCTAGATAGCTAAGTGGAATTCAGCAGTTGTCTGCAAAGAATTCTAGCGGTTGGCTGTTTTGATAGGTAGTTTTTTCGTGGTTCGCCCATCAACAACAGCCGGAGAGCGCGCACGAGAGAGTATGTGGATGGGCGGGTGAGTGAGCGGGGTGTTCGCTCGCCCCGCTGCCGCTCAGCTGCTCGTCCCTCCGCTCCACTTTTAATTACAACTGTAATTTAACGAGCGAGTATATCAAACATCGACCGTGCGTGATCATTTCTTCCCATTCCTTGTCCTATCCTCCCTCACTTATACTTACATGCACTACACTACCACACATATCGGGAGAGCATTTGGGAGCTTAGAGCTTGTCCCTCTGGAGCTGTGCCCCACTGTTGGAATATATCTGGTTAGGGAAAAATTGAAAGGTGGACATTGGCAGGAGGAAAGATCGAGACAGAGAAACCGACAACACTACAGGTAATGTGACTAGGCTACGATCACTGTACAGCAAAAATATCGAGCGTTCGCCACCTGAAGACCGCGAGCAAAATCGTCGGAATAACGTCACCCGTAAAACAGCCTAACGTTGCACCCGAAACCGTCCGAATATTCTGATGATTCCGCAGCCTATTTTTTGAAAAATTTCAGAGAAGCACGCTCCCAACCGTCTACATGTATTGTAAATGATCTAGGTCAGTGTTGTCAAGGTCGATGTCACGAGCGGGAGTCCGTGGCATGAGTGACACGACGAAATCGCCTCTCCACGCAGTTCATCACCCGGCCTCCAGAGACAACGCTATCCCTATTGTAAAACGGCGGGGTTACTGTGGTGAGCCACTATTACTCCACACCGAAGGTTAGCGGCTAGCATCGGCAAGCATAACATCTTGGCGGCACAACCTCCAAAAAGTGCTGCCGCATGCAAGCGAGGGCTAATATATATGGGCCCCGCGGAGCCAGGAGGGGCAGACGGGACCATGCGGAGCAGACGGGACCATGCAGAGCAGACGAGACTATGCAGAACAAACGAGACCATGCGGAGCAGACGAGACCATGCGGAACAGACGGGATCATGCGGGCAGACGGGACCATGCGGGGCAGACGGAACCATGTGAGTCACAGGCTAGTCCCATGCGAGGGACAGGCGAATCAGAGGCGTACGTGAGAACTGCGAACGACCTGCACCAGTGCACCAAGAACGTTCTTCTCCGATGACTCGTTCGCAAAGCTCCGCCGCCGCCGTCGCTGCTGTCGTCTTCGCCGCGCCTGGTCCACGGAGCGACGGGGTAAGAAGCCGCCACGTCTGAGCTCGACTTCCTATACATTCCCTCATCTGATCCCCCCTCTCTCTCTCTTCATGTAACCGTAATAAATGGTGCATTGTTTGGAACAAGACTTCTTTTTGAGGAAACTGCCCCCCCTTCCCCCATCTCAATAAAATCCTCCAGATCAACCACAGCACTCCAAAGTGACGCGCTGCCTCAGGAATACGCTGAAACCAGTCAGCTCCGAGGGTGGCACGTCACATTACTACTACTCGTAATAGTGCCTTTCCCGATGCTAGTTGCGCAGAGAAGCTCGTGGCATGCTACGGTGCCATGATTCGTGTCACAGCCACCAACAGAAGACCTTCACACCACTGCTCTAGATACTACAGATGATCTTGACTCTCCAGGTGATTTGAACCCATTGTTTTAGGACGCAGCTGGGAATGGTATTTCGTATTCTCTACGACTGCTAGCAAACAATTACGGCATTTACTAGTACGTCTTTGAATGAATGGACATAAACGTCCTTCGGACGAAAACGTCCAACGTCAGTCAACCGAAAGTTTGGCCAAAATCGGCTACACTATGACCGCCACCTAAGAAGTAGCAGATGAAACGTGAGAGGTGGAGAACATCGGGCTAAGAACGGCGGGAGAAAATGAAGAATGGGTGGCCACTGACGCATTATAAATAGTAGGAAACAGGTGAGAAATAACGGATGACTGACGAGGTAATCTGTTGATTATTACAGGGGAAGATAGGAAAGACGATTTAAAGGAGATATATGGCCAGCATGACGCACTACCATCACCTTACCTAGAGTATATGACCTTTCTGAGCTTTGTTTCGCCACAGAGCCATAGAAACTGATTCTCTTTGTCTTAGAAAGCTACAGCTTCCATTTTGCTCCGGCCGGGCCGAATCGAGTGGTATCTCACAGAAATCTTGCATGCTGTCCATGAGCCACACGAGAGGCTATATTAGAACATAATAAAGAATTTACTTTCTTTATTGACGAGGAAATGGTTTATTTGTACGAATATATACCGATGACAAACACCACAGACATCATACCATCATCAAGAATAAGAAATGTCGAAAAATATCCCAGTTCTACATTTAGTAAACATCGAAATTATATTATCGTTGGTTACACCACATTATAAACGACCTTTCTTAGTGCACTAAATCCTGGACTTTTCAACAAACTGGCGATCGTGATCAGTTACCGGCTGAGATAGCTTAGGCAGAAACCAATGTCACTGCAGTGCCTCTGACCGGGAGGTCTTACAAGTCGAATCCCGACAGTGGCAGGATTTTCGACGCTAGCTACATATCTAGGTCGAATTCAGGCACTGTCTGGAGGGTAATTCTAGCTCTGGTCGGTCTCCGATCAATACCAAGCAAATGCTAGAGCAGCACCCTAAAAGCAGGCCATGGACAGCTCGCGATCTTGCTTCCCTGTCCTATCCTCATCCCTTTTTTTCACACACTCACGTGCCCTACACTACCACGCACGTCGGAATTTAGAGTTGCGGCATGTAAGTTGGCGCCAGATCTCCCCGCCCAGCGGTGGAAGAACACCTCTAACTCTTGTGATGAAAATATTCACTACTCTTAACGGGCATAACAGCTGACGCGCCATAAATTAAACAATCATTGTGGTCCTAAAAATGCTTGGAAAATGCTCTTTCTCTCACCATCCTTTCCCACTTCACTCTACAGGTGGCCTGACGCGCTGTCATGAATTGAGACTTCTCTTGAATGATTGACTGGGGATTTCTGGCGCGTCAACTGCTAAGTTCATTAGTCCCGTAAGTGTAATACATGTTTTCCTCTGATATGGCGGTGATCGTTCCCCGCTGGATGGTAAGATCTAGCGCAGACCTTCACGCCAGCTTGTTGGTTCACCACAGCTAGGTACATCCCATCAGCCGCCCCCCCCCAACAAAGGAAAAACTCTAGGCTCTCGATCCTTCTCTTTAAATTGTGTGATAGTGTATGTATGTGTGAGTAAGTAGAGGGTGAGGATAGGACATAGAAAAGGTAAGATAAATCGCTCGCGTTCTGTTGCCTGTTTATTAGGGTATGGATCCGGCACTGGTCTGGTGTTGATCGGAGAACCATGGAACGCAACTGATCAGAGCAGCCGGCCGCTAGAATTCTCTAGACAGCAGCTGACTTCGATCTAGCTAGTCGCAAATTCTGCCCCCGTCGGGACTAGAAATCTAGAACTTCTCGATCAGAAACACTGTAGTGACATTAATTGATTTCTGTTGTGATTCGTGAAGAAATCTACCCTGTTCCAGAGTACTACCTGATGGCAACTGTGCCAAAAATGAAGCAAACGAAACCAGCAGAACGAGAATATTGTTGAACACTAGAAACATAAATATTGTGGCATAGTGACGCTTCCATACATAAAAGACAGGATGTGCCTTTGTCTAAGGAAGCCACAAATAGACAGGCCATTAGGTTGAGCAGGAAGGAGGCGTGTCTAAGATGGATTTAGGCTGAGCCAGGAAGTAGAAAGGGCGCAGAGGCCAGGGGCCGGTAAGACACGTCACAGTGGTCGGTTGTATACGTCACAGACGGCGCCAACCAAGCTCTGTGGGAGGAAGGTCACGTGGGGCACCCACGTCACTTAGCTACGGAGTGGGAGTAGATCATGTGATAGGTCGGTCATGTGACCAAATCTATTTAAGGTGAGGTAAGGGCATATTAGCCAGGATACATTTGCGGCACGGCGCCGAATTGGTATCTTCATTAAGTGCTCACGCACAGCGCTCCAGGGCGAGCGGCCGGACTTGTCTGGGGGAGACGTCAGTCTCATCTTTAGCGACGCGGTCAAGCGTTCGCTGTTTCTTGCGGTCAAGCAAGGGCCGGTGGGGGGCTCGCAAAGCGGTCGCAAGTGGCGGCTAAGATAAGCTTCCGTAAATGGTTCCGTAAAACGCCGATAAAGTAAATGAACTTGTGAAACATTGTATATATTTCTTTAGTTATTAGTAAACTTGTTTTTTTACGAATACTTCGTGTCTGTGTCTGAGTAATTAAACTACGCCACAATATACTGGCGTACATTATTCAGTAATTCCTAATACAAACATCACAAAAGAATTCTTTACCTGGATACGAGAACGCGGTTTGAGATTTGCGAGATTCCTCCGAACGATGGCGATACCTGCCTCTACGAAATAACTTCAAAATAACTGAGCTTGATGTATTGCCTTAGCATGATGGCGACCATCAGCGACTGCATTCAGCGATGATCTAAGGGCTGCTTTAGGCAGGTCTGCATTAAATTGTTCATAAAATGGTACATATGATTACGCCATAACTGTTACTGCGCTAACAAAGAAGTCATGAATAACGTAGTTTTCGCGTTACGCGTTTGAACTCTTGAATATGATGATGCCATGTGAATAATATCTCTCTTCACTTGCATTAACCGCAAATTCAATGAGTGCTGAAAATATTATAACCAAAGAGACGAAATATACGATATTAATATATCACGTTTTCATTTAAATTCACTAGATTTAGTAACCGCAATACAATATTCTCTCTACATTTCAACCAATTCACAATTTCCCATTAATTTACGTAAAATTATTGACTTTTCGTTTCATGAACGAACTAATATTTCTAGTGCCAAAACCACCACTAGATAGAGTTGCAACTAATTTTTGCACTCATTTGCATCAGCAGTGGTCAACACACAAAATCTCTTAAGGCAACGTGAAATCAGGAGTAACAAGACAGCTGAATGTCACATTTGAAATAATCTAAAATTATTTTCTCATGGATTTATTATGACTATTTAAAATAAGTTATTACGCAACTCATTTATAATGTTACCTTTACTATAGAATCGAACGACTGACATTAGCAGCGAATTCGGTAATTCGTGTTCGTGCGAAAAAATGTACATTAATGTTCTGCATTACGTATTATTTTCAGCAAATATTGCACTACATTTTCGTAATTCATAAAGATATCGGATTACTTGCCACGCATTCTCGAAAACATTTCATGAAAATTATTACGGCAGTCAATTATTAGCGTATACTAAACATAGTTACAAAAACAATTAAGTTGCAGAAAAATATTGAATTAGCACTTTTTGATATTCTACTTCATACAAATGAAATACTTCTATCATCTGATTTCGGAAATAATTTACTAAGATATATAATTATTTTTGAATTATTGTTACTATTCATTTTTTGTTCAATAATTCATAAAATTGTTGGTAAAATTGTTTGCTCGATGTGCCTCTACATACGAGGTATCTACGAATTTCTTTGCAATTTTTTGTTTCGCATTTAATATCAATTAACTGTGAATAATCTGAAGGCAAGCACTCCTGAAAATTTGGAAACGATCTTTTTCTGCATCCCCCTAGTGTAAAGCTTACTAAAGTAGAGAAGAGGACCGTTCACACTAGTGAGGGCGATACTTTATATTTAATGAACTCGAGTCGTGTTGCCGAATAATAATAATGTGCAATCCTGGCCAGTGTAGTGGTTGGTTGCAACATCCCCTGCAACGAGTGAGGTTTTTCCAGTGTAAATGAAATTTAATTTGGCGGTGCGGCGCTCGGGCGTTGCGCAAGGTCTGGGCAGCCCCCGGGCGGCGAGCGGGCCCCGCGGCGCGGGCGGCGGGGGCGGCGGGGGCGGCGGGGGCGGCGGGGGCGGCGGGGGCGGCGGGGGCGGCGGGGGCGGGCGGGGGCGGGCGGGGGCGGCGGGGGCGGCGGGGGGGCGGGCGGGGGCGGCGGGGGCGGCGGGGCGGCGGGGGCGGCGGGGGCGGGCGGGGGGCGGGGCGGGGGCGGGCGGGGGCGGCGGGGGCGGCGGGGGCGGCGGGGGCGGCGGGGGCGGGGCGGGGGCGGCGGGGGCGGGCGGGGGCGGCGGGGGCGGGCGGGGGCGGCGGGGGGCGGCGGGGGCGGGGGGGCGGCGGGGGCGGGCGGGGGCGGCGGGGGCGGCGGGGGCGGCGGGGGCGGCGGGGGCGGCGGGGGCGGCGGGGGCGGCGGGGGCGGGCGGGGGCGGCGGGGGCGGGGGCGGCGGGGGCGGCGGGGGCGGCGGGGGCGGCGGGGGGCGGCGGGGGCGGCGGGGGCGGCGGGGGCGGCGGGGGCGGCGGGGGCGGCGGGGGCGGCGGGGGCGGGGGGGCGGCGGGGGCGGCGGGGGCGGCGGGGGCGGGCGGGGGCGGCGGGGGCGGGCGGGGGGCGGCGGGGGGCGGGCGGGGGCGGCGGGGGGCGGGCGGGGGGCGGCGGGGGCGGCGGGGGCGGCGGGGGCGGCGGGGGCGGGCGGGGGCGGCGGGGGCGGCGGGGGCGGCGGGGGCGGCGGGGGCGCGGGGGCGGCGGGGGCGGTGGGGGTGGTGGAGACGGCGTTTGGGGCGACGGCGGTGGCGGGGGGCGGGAGGCAGGCGAGGCGGGGAGGTGGGGGCGGCGGGGCGGCGGCGGTGGCGGGAGCAAGCGGTGGCTACTGGGGTGGCGAGGGTAGTGGCTGTGGGCGGCGGCGAGGGCGGCGGCGAGAGCGGTGGCGAGGGCGGCGGCGAGGGCGGCGGCGAGGACGGCGGCAAGGACGGCGGTGAGGGCGGCGGCGGGGGCGGCGGCGGGGGCGGGGGCGGCGGCGACGGGGGCGGCGGCGGGGGCGGCGACGGGGCCGGCGGCGGGGGGGCGACGGGGGCGGCGGCGGGGGTGGCGACGGGGGCGGCGGGGGCGGGGGCGGCGGCGACGGGCGGCGACGGGGCGGCGGGGGGGCGGGGGCGGCGGCTTGGGGGTTGTCGGGGGAGGAGTGGCCCGCGGGGCGGCGGCGAGTTGCTGTGATCCATTAAGCGCAGGGCGATGCACGCGGCTTGTTTACAGAGTTTAATGCGGCCCCATCCATCCCCGCGGCCCAGTATTTGCGCTCCGCCCCGCCCGGCCCGGCGCCCGGCCCCGCTGGCCCTAATCAATCACCCGCGAGGGGCGGAGGGGCGACGATTATCTCGCCGCGCCGCCACTCCCCCCGGGCCGCGCCCCCTAGCACCGCCCGCGGCAGCGCCCCCTATCACCGCCTTGGTTGGCCCCGTCGCCGGGGGGCGAGTGCTGTCTCTGAAGTGGGAGGGGGTGCAACTTGCAGTCTTTTGATATCCATTGGTGGAAGCCTGTAACGATACTGCAGAAACTACAATGTGATCGCTGACACGTGAAGTTGCTAAACTAAATTATAATATTACAACCTAGTATGAACAGGTGTACCAAAGTAAAACTCTTCTCCTTCTTTGGCGCATTGATTAATGTAATTATCATGTACCCAGTACAAGGATTTTTTGATTTTTTTTATACCGCGCTAATTAATAAACCAATTAAAGTCCTTGTAAAATTCTTATTCGTTCTTGTCGATAACTTAAGTGATCGCGGGCCAAAAGCCTACAGTTAAGCTAATATATTAGCAAGAATATCTTCCGTCCAGCCTAAAACGAGCCCCACGATCTTTCAGATACGTTCCAAGAATTTATGGTCATTCTCTAAGGTCCCTTGAGTAGAGTTTGATGCTCAAAACATCATGTCCATCTAGCGTCGAGTAACCTCGTCTTGTCTTCACGACGTCATCAAGGGTGCCTGAAGTGTTGTAGTTATGATTTAAAAATTCGCCGAGTTGTGTGTTCTGACCCTCCTGAAGGGTCTTACGACCAGTTTCACCACAATTACTTAAAATTTTAAGTTGATCTTAGAATTTTAAGGTAGAATTTAGGAAATGTTTCCGTTTCACCGCACCCTTAAAGGCAAACTTAAACCACAAGTTCAACTTGAAATTTAGCTGTATTAATCCTCTCAGCTGTATTAATCAATTTTAAGTCGTGCTCTATGTCGCAGAAACTTGTTAAAAAGGGGAACGTATTGTGGAGTGTTGTTTTTGATAGTGATAGCTGCGACAATTGTGAAAGTAAAACCTTTGACAAACCTTCTTGTACAGCAAGGTGGTTTGGTGTCGGTCTGAATCTTTCAAAAGCTCGATAAAAGAGATTTTGACATCAGATTTTATCAAATGTGGCAATACTACATGGTTTGGTGCTAATTGAAGACCGACAGGAATTTTCAAGTTTACTCCATATTTTATTAAACTGTTCATTTCGTTAATAATTGTTTGGCTCATAATTGCCTTGGAAGTAACAAATTTGCTTAGAAAGTATTTAGTAGGTTATGTTTACATAGTCCCCTTTCTACTTTCAATTTCCAAGTTTTACATTCAGGACTTTTTATTCCATTTCCTTTTTTACCTAAACCTAATCCTCTCCAAAACTTTCATATTTGTAATATTTAATCTTCTAGTTCGCTGCTTTAAAATCGCGTTCAATGTTCCTCCAGTTATCATGTTTTGTCGGTTTGTTGCTCCATTTGTAACTTTATCTTCTATAATAGAAATGTACTTTCTCATACATTCGATGAGTGCTCATTTCTCCGCCGATGAAAATTTCGCAATCCTCTCCCTTTGCCCCTTCACGAAAACTTACTAAGAATAACCTCTTTGCACCATAGTACAAACAGGTCGGTTATGGTCACTGACTGGTTCATCAGGGTCCAGCATTGCCAACTAACTCTGCGATGAATTTAAGTTATACTTCACTAAGCATTGCTTCAAAGAGGATGTTGAAACGACGAAGAACAAAGCACTACTTAAAAACGCGTCTAAAAGTAAGTATTACTTTACTGAGTCATACTTAAAAAGTATTTGGTGAAGCCGGCCGTGTACTTACTCCGCTGCACCCGACCATTCCTCTCCGACATCTGAGAAATGGCTGCGCATCTTGGCGCTGTCTCTTTATTGGAATCCTTGGACCAAAAAGAAACACACGCTTTCTCAATTGTTGTTTCTTTTTTGCCGAGAAAGCAAGAGTTATCATTAACGCACATCATATGTCTTCTAAAATTTGAGGATGGTATGTAATCATTGGTGCACATAAAAGGTAGTGTTATGTTTTTGTTGATATTAATTTTTTTATCAATTTTAGAGACTGAATATGAGAATTACTTCTAACATTCACATTGACATTATTGATGCCTTACTACAAAAAAAATGATATGTTTTTTCGAGCAGTGGAATGTGTAGTGATCATGACATTAATGTCGTTTAAAATTTTGTGTGTGAAAATGAACAACATGTAATAATAGTGTAGCCCGGATGAATGTTTCATTATGTCTTCCATACAGTACATTTCTTCCTTCAAGCGTAGTTTTTGGGAGTTAGAATTCTTCTTATACGACTTAAGAATAATTTCATCCTTCCGTCGTCAGAGGGACAATGCCGTGTTCTGCCTAGCCACGCCGCCGCTACCTACACGTGGTTCCGCAGGAGCAAGTTATGCGGCAGATAATTCCGGGATTAATCTGCACCATAACTTGATAGCGAGTTGCGTTGCGCAGGCGGAGGCGGGGCGGTGGCGGGGGGAGAGGAGGAGCGGGGAGGGGTGGGGCGGGGCGGGATAAGGCGAAGCGATGCGGGACGGGGTGGGGCGGGGCTGGACCGGCCCGAGCAGGGTGCAGCGGAGCGAGGAGGGGCGGGGCAGGGTGGAGCGAGGAGGGGCGGGGCAGGGCGGAGCGGGGCGGGGCGGGGCAAGGCGGGGTGGGGCGGGGGCGGGGCGGGGGGGGCGGGACGGGGCGGAGCGGGGCCGGACCGGGCGGGGTTCAGCGGAGCGAGGCGGGCGGGGCGGGGCGGGGCCAGACCGGGCGGGGTGCAGCGGAGCGAGGCGGGTAATTCTCGCCCTCAATAAATCGCATCTTCCCGCCCATTAGCCCCGAACAGCGCGCGAGGGAGAAGGCCGCCCGGGCGAGGACGCGAGGGGCGGGGGCGGGGCGCTCAAGAAGCGCGCGGGGCGGCGGGCGGGGGAACGAGAGGGCGGACGCGTCGGGCAAAGGCGAACTTCATTGCGACCTTCCCCTCCCCCCCCCGACATGACATTTTCGGCTCGCGCCCGCTCCGCTCGACTTCCTGGCGCAAGATGCCCGAGGGCCCGATTCGCAGCACCCCAACGGCCAGGAGCTGTTCGCGCGCGGCTACATCGGATGTAAGGTATGAGTGCAATTACTGTGACAATTCTACTGTGAAGTAAAATCTAATAGTAATTAACAAATTCATACACAAAGTGAATCTCAAAAACGTTTATCGCTGTTTTCTATCCGATTTTTCTTATCGCTTCTCTCTACTGGCCAATCATAAATTGTGACTCATCTATCTTAAGAGACAGTGAATTCACACAAAAAGCAAATCTCAAAACGTTTACCTCTGTTTCTCTCCGATTTTTCATCCCGCTTCTACCCTACTTGCCAATTATAAACTGGGACTCGTCTATTTTGAGGTAGTGAACACCGATCGCTATGTTGATGTCCAATAAACCATTTATGTACTAACATAACCTTTTTGATTTTATCATAGTCAAATTATTTTACCATAATTTCAATATTTGATGTATTTTGGAACTCTGTTGCACATTCGTGGAATATTCTTAGTCCTATTAAATACCACTTGTACTTTTGAAGTTCTCAGATAAATCTCCTTCTCGATTCGCGAGTCGGGGATTTATCGACATTTTCCAAACCACTCGTGGTATTGCACGATTGAAAATGCACTATCTTGCCGAAGCTGAAGTAAGAACCGCTAAAATGGGGAAACAGGAAAAAATTAAGTGCACTGCCATCTTTTGTCAATAACAGTAGGGAACACTATTTTTACCTCCAAGAAGGTAGAGTGCACATTATACTCAATTTTATACGTATATTATGAATATCACAATAAAAAGTCACAGTTTTTACATATACCTATCTTTATACTGTATCATACCGCATTTTCCTATTAATGCAAATACATTTAAATTGCACCTGTAAGATATGTAGAATGAGTAAATATAAAATGTATTTAAAAATAAATTATTTGTCAGTTCATCCATGCCATTTTCAGGAGATATCAACAAAATTTGGCTTTCGTGTCTTTTTTACCTTCTGTATTCAAAAATTGCCGTCTTTATTCTAGCATCTGGCAGTCGCGCTCAATTACGAGTAGGCCTTAGTGGTTTTAATAGGTCTTCGTGAATGTTTTGACAACAATTCACGTGCACCAACATATATCTTGCTGTGCATCAGTTACCGAAAGGAATTATTTTAGCCTCTTACCTTATCGCAAGTATACAAATATCCAACTGTTGGGGTGGCAGATTCTGAGTCAGTAGGTGTCATATGGAACTGTACCCGCAGTGCACGTGAAGTTCGTGTCTGATTTGCGTCTGTCTCAAATACATTAATATATTACAGTTCTGTGCTTTTTTAAAGTGGAATTTGCCACATAGAATTAGAATAGCTTCGATAAAATGCAGAAAAGATAGGTAGAATTAAATAGGTTTGATAAAATGCAAATTGTCATTTCACATCGAGAGTGTGCGATTCAATCTGATTACTTCTGTTACGTATGTGGAAGATTTATACCCAAGCTTCAAAGGAGAAAAATGAAATTACAAAACTTGCGTATTCTTTATACTTGGCCTGTTGTATTTGTGATCAGGACAAATCATGGTCTGCTCACTGGTGTTTTGTCACCTCTACAACGAACCTTAGGTTGTGGTTGTATGGAAAACTCAAATCATTGTCACTCGCTCTACAAATGTGGAGAATACCAACAAACCATTTTAATGTCTGCATAGTATTGCGCGAATATGCGTATTCCATGTTTAACTTGTTCTTACCTCATATCAAGCATGCTTATAAAATTTTGTAGTAAAATAACTGGAGTGACAATGCAAAAATTAGTAAAGAATTTTGTTTAGTATAGGATTAGTATAGGATTCTGCTATCCAGGACCCATAATACCAAAGTGGCGGCGATGGTGTAAAGGTTAGCGTATCGAACTGTTATACCCATGTTCGCGGGTAACCCGATAGAAGCCATGGATTTTTAAGGGCGAAAAACCCTTCGTACGCCTTCCTTCGGAGGGGAAGTAAAGCCGGCTGTCCCATGTTAGTAGATTTACTGCATGTAAAAGATCCTCAAGCCTAAATGACGCCTCTGAGCTAAATTCAAAATCGCTTGTTTCGTCGCCCAAGTAATACCTTCTTTCTCCGCTAGTTGGTGAAATGTGCGTACCGAAATTTGAGTGGTCAGACGAAAGAGCAGGTCTCATGGCCTGAAACTCGCCACGTAAAATAAGGCATTAATTCAATTTAGTTCATAATACCAAAGCCCGTACGACGATAAACCATTGGCTAAGAGCGGAGGACAACGCGGTGTAGAGAAGCGTATAGCTCCATGTTCTTTTTTTTGTTGTTATTTTGTTTTCTCAGATATGAAATGAGAGAACGAAGGCCGTCAGACCGAATGGCACAGCGTGCCGATGACAAGATCCCACAGATCAGGGAGAGAACAAACGCGTCAGGGCTGTCTTATTGAGAAAACTGCGAATTAGGTTACGTAAACAGTGTTATGCCCAATTGCAGTTTAAATAAATCTAATCTAATCTAAACGCGTTGGTATGAAATAAAGAGGGAATAGATGTAGTGCATAGTGTGTGCAGCAGAGTATAGATTTGCAGTGCCTCGCGTATGTCTGGTTTCGTTGACGGAGAAAAATGTCAATGAAGTTATCTCACAATTTTCTTTTATGAACCACTGACTTTGGAAGTCTCAAGACGCCACTGTAATTCAGACGATTTGCACATTTTATGGTGTTATAAGGGCATTATAATACTGTTACGACAATTAAATAAGAAATAGACATACAAAACAGTGAAATATGAATATATGTAAAAATCAAACTCAGAGTAGTAACATTAATGCTTCCATATTTTATTGACTATTTTCTGTAGTACACGCCATCTGCATTTGGTCCATGTATATTTCGATCACTTTCCATAATCCAATAAAATTTGAAATACTTTTAATATTTTCCTTTTTTCAACAATAGTCGGTAAATATTTAATTCATGTCATTATGCAATTACAATTTTTCGTTCTAAAGTCTGTTTACAGTTTTTTAATCATGTTCCGCATTGTCAAATTTGTTCAAATACATTTATACATTTATGTTCAAATACAATTATTTTACAAATAGTTTTATTGTGATCATGTCGAAATGGAAAAAATTTCAACACTCTCTGCTGTATGTGCTGTGGTACCTGTGAAATAATATACATAGTAAAATGTGTACAAAACTTAACTGTGTACTTCACAGTGGAACGGACGACATCCCGACATTGACAGCTTTCACTGCGAGCTTCAAGTACACATTAATGGTCGCAACAATGTGGACCTTACCGTTATGGATATTGTTTTTTGAATGACAATGAATTCAGGAACAAATGTTAGGATTCTTATTATAATCTTTTTTACATGTCAAATACCAGACAGGCGGATAAATAATTAGGAGTGTCAATAAGAAACGTTTCCGACCTACTCCTTGAAAAGAATTAACTTAAGTTGTATTTATAGCTTCATTTTCCATTGTTTTATTGTTTTGGTTCCTAGATTCTCTGTACCCCCACATTCCGTACATATTATTTTCGTTAATGAATGCGTTGGTTCAAATGGGAAACAACGCAAAACATTGAATGGCAGCAATCAACATTCTACACTCGGGAAAATCTTACGAACTCCTACAGTTAACATCGAAGATGCTCCGCTGCTACATTTGATCACTTTAGTCTTTGGTCCGGATTTAAGCAAAACAGAGTACAACTTAAAATATAATATTGTTTATTCGATTACAGGCAATCACAGAAGTCGGACATCAACATACCCTTACATTGTGTTACCACCAATAACGAACCACACATCAGACAATAATGAAATGTATTCTTCTGCAAACATTGTAAGTTCAGGTGCAGAGAAATTGCTCGTCATCTTGCATTCTGAAGAGAAATCTCTTGCTGACTGGCGTGGAGAGTCATCAAAAGGTCGCCTTTCAAGTCGACCGCACTACAAGAGAATTCCAGAACTCTCGAGTCTCGGCAGAATTCAAAGCAATTCGCCCAACTCGAGGAGCCTCCTCGGCGCAGTTATCCTGCGAGAGAAGGAAAGAGAATGATAAGGGGGTTAAGGGAGAGGGTGACAGGTTCGAGACAGCGACGGTGAAAGAGGGCAGAGAGACAGAAAGGGAGAAGAAATTGCAATACCATTAGAAGAGAAGAGCTATCATCTTGACATTTAGCTTTCAACAGAACAGCTCCGAGCCCTGATTCCATCAGTAGACAGCAATCTTTCCTCTTCTCTGCAGAGGGATCTGCGAGGAACCCGATCTGCAGCAGAGGTCTCGTTTACCCTCCCTCCCCCTTCTGCTGCGCCGTTCCCTTGAAACAAGGGCAAGAAGTGCAAACACTCTGGAACAAACGGCAGCCAAATGAAAACAATCGCGAGAAAATAAATTAGGCTAAACTCAAAATATAATGAATATTTGTTTCAAAATTATTTCAATAAAATGTTTAATCAAAATTTAAGAGATACATTTGATAGCGCCTTTTACGCAATGTAGGATACACTCAAAATATAATGGAAATTTGTTTGAAAATTGTTTCAATAAAATGTTTAATCAAGCTGCAAGAGATACATTTGAAAGCACCTTTTACTCAATGTAGCTTATGCTTCTCAAAAATATTTCTACACTATTTTTATGTGTCAATATGTTTTAATTACATTATTAATCCATTTCTTTGTTTTCATATCTTTCCTTCTAATTCATTTTCATTGATTACAACATATTTTAGAACTCTGATCACATTCATAATATCTATTATTTTTCGAATTGAGATATCTTTATCACCACCACCATTATGCGTTGAACCTATTGGCCCGTTCCGCCTTCAAGAGTGACCTTCCATCGCCCTATTGATATGCCTGTACTTTTTTTTTGTTCGGGTTTATTGTGATATACCAATATATTATATATTTAGACAGTAACATTTGCTGTAAATGGGTTGGTTTCAAAGGGTCTGCAAATGGGAATATACAGCCTTAGCAACGCCGGCGTAGTGGTTGGCAAGGTCAATAAACTGCATTCAGGCCTTGAATAGGTGGGGGCGCTGGCTAGATAGAAATATAAGATAATTTGGGATTGGTCTAGAAAGGAATGACTATCGAGAGCCTGGCTACTTGATTTGGTAAGAAATGGATGGATTGGCTAAGGGAGAATAGACTGTCGACTCCTGACGGAAGGTTGTCGTTTTGTTTAAAAAAAAGAATGAAGGATGGATACCGAGGCGTTGAGGGTTAAAAACGGAGAAGTAAATGACATTCTGATAGAGGTCGTCAAGTGGTACAGATCGCTCGCGAGTTTAATATCAGGGGAGTAGGACTTGTAAGTTTGTCGTCAGAATCAATGGTTTCGGACTCTGAAAGTTGATGTGCAGCAGTTAAATGCGCTTGGGACTTTGAAAGTTTTTTATATTGCGGTTTTGGAACTTGTTTTACCACGTAGTTGCGGAGAACTAGGAACTGTTAATATTAAGTAAGAGCCGCCGGTAGTTATTCGAGGCAGTGAGGGCTGGATTCGTCGGCAGCGTCGCAAGATTACAAGAGAGAAGCTGGGTTCGGGATTATCATCACTCAAGTGAGAAGATACTGCGGGGCGCCGTCGGTCAAGATTACATTTTAGATCAGTACTGCAGTACAAAGGTTTTCATTTAAACGAGGTCATGACCTAAAGGCAGAATAATTGTTCACAAGTCAATAAATTGTTAAATTTTCTTTTGGAAATGAAAAGATGATTTTCACTTAGTCAATCACAACTGATAAGTAGTTAGAGATAAATTTAATTATTCCCTTTCAGATTCCTCGCCTTACTGTATAGTTGGAAGATCAAATAATCTGCTATCTAGGCGATAGCGATTATCCATTACGTGACATCATTGACCCAGCTAGCCGGACATTTATCCATTTGTTAAGATTAACTGTGGAAGCATTGGTTTAATTATCAATTATCGTAACCTGTTCCTGGCGCCCATAGTTTTCTATAAATTCGGAACGGGTCACGAATATAACAGTCCTAAGGTAAATGATGTCATTTAAAAACGGCACTATCTCGTAATAATTTATGACGAGACATTGTGGTACATTTCTTTATGTTGTAGAGGATTTTTGGCAATCGATCTTCCGGCATTCTTATTCAACGATCATGCCAGTTCTTTCTTAGTACGTCTATTTTTTGGTTAGCTTGAAGATTCTTAACTCGGAGGGGTCGCATGGGATAATTTGAACCTTAGATCTTGTTATTTTATGTTGCGTTTGAGAACAGTGTATACTCTTTTCATATTCAGTTCATTTCCCCTAAAGTTTTATCTGAAAAGTCCATTACTCTTCATAATTGCAGGTTGTCCGTCAATTCTCAGAAATTTATTTACCTCGTGGATGTGTCAGTGTCGAATAACTTCCGCGCGCCCTTCTACTGTAGACCTGCAATGCCTAAACAGAGCCCACTACGATTCGTTGCCTGTGACAAGTCAAGTAGGCTGTTTTTTTCTTGTGTGGGTATTCCAACTTAACGTTGAGTTAGCGCACCCACTTTACATTTTGTAAATTTTGATGTTCTGCATTGGTACAAAATTTTTAAATTTGAGTATAAATTAGTTCAAAAATAGACAAAATTGTGGTATATTCGTTTTTAATTTTGTAATAAGTGGGTGTGCTAGTAGTCAAGTAGACACGATCAACTTTCAGGAGCATAATACAGTACTGATTTTTTCAGAAATTGCCAAAAATTAGAATTCTATCTGGAATCTTGGATCTACGTGATTTACTCTCAGATCAATATTAACAGTGTTGCCACGAGACTATATGTCTAAAAGTAGCAAAATTTGTGCCCAAAAAACAGAAAAGGCAGAGATCGAAAGCAAGAAAAGTAACAATATAGGATATGAAATTAATCTAGGAAATCTCAACCATGCAGCATCCCGTCAACATGAAAAGAGCAAGAAAATAGTATGCAAATCACATTCATTGTTTGTTCGTAAAGACTGTACAAAAATGATTACTAAACTTTTCATACACATTCTCTAATTAACATTTACCACAAACTATTGTCTATGAATTTCTTGTGCATTAGATGAAAGGAAATATACTGATTTTATGCACGAACATGAGTTTGGCGAATTTTATAAATTTGTATTAATAATTTTAAATAGAAAATGTCTCGATAAACAAATTTTTGAGAATGTGACCTTCACATAAATGAATAGTTATATTAATTCATGATGACAGCTCCATGGAAAGAAAATTTCAATGGAATCCGTTTTCTCCTAGGCGACCAGTAATGTTCATAGGCAAGCTGCAACCTCTCCCGAGTAAAAAACTATTAAAACACCTAAATGGGCCAGATTAATGCATCTTGTACACTCTTGATCACAAAAATCAAATAATATTTAGATTAACTATTAACACTAATTGATGAGTTAGAGACATCAGCTTGCCAGCAAGAAAAGAGAGAGAACGAGAGCGTTCGATTTCTCTTGTTAGGATTACTCTCTTCCCCCACAAAAATTTGAAAGACGAACTATCGTCACGTAGATTATTAGCATGAATCCTGTACCACCATTATAGCAAGTATAAAGCTAGGTTTCTGTATGAAAAATCTATTGTGGATAAAAACTTTTGCACCGGATTTCAATGTGGCTTATACATTTCGTCTGCCTCTCACTCCTATTCCTTTTAACCGTCCTTCATTCCGAATTTCAAACGCTCCATCTTCATCAACTCACTCCACCGCTGTCTCAATGCTACGGTATTCCAGCCAATTTCGAGCGATGTAGATGCATATCAGCCGTAATGAAGAGTTAATAAACAAAGGCTGAGAGATCAAACGCGCGATAAACACCGAGTAACATTCGCTGCCGCCTCTTGGTCAGCAACGAGCACCCGGGCCCTCGGGAGGGGGGAGTCACGACGTCGCCATGAGCGATCGGTCCCTCGGCTCCCGGCGCTGTCGCCCCCGCACCCCTTTTCCCCTCTCCGCCGTCCCCGTCATCGTCGCTGTCTCCACTTCCACTGTCGCCGCCCTTGCCGAGGGCGCTGCTTCCACCGCCGTCGCCGTCATTGCCGCCTTTCTCTCCGCTCTCGTTATCACTGCCCCGCCCCTATTGTTATCGTCGCTGCCTCCAACGGCCTCACACAGGGAGAGATCAGTGCATGAACTGCAGTCCCTCTGACCGGGAAGTCCTAGGTTTGAGTCCCGACGGTGGCAAGATTTTCTACACTAGCTTGTCTGCTAGGTCGAATTCACTCTCTGTCTGGAGGAGAATTCTAGCTGTCGGCTGCTCTGATCGGTAGTTTTCCGTGGTTTCTCTGATCAACACCAGGCGATTGCCGGAGCAGTACCCTAACAAACGGGCCACGGACCGACGGCGCGCGATCTTTCCGTCCTCTTCCTTGTCCTATCCTCATCCTGTACATTCAGACTTAAACTAACATGCACTACACTACCACACATGCCGGGAGACCGGTCAGAAGCTGAGAGCTTGCCCCACTGGTGGGAGATACCTAGTTAGGGGAAACCCCACTAGTCGACTATAGGTCAGCGCCGGATCTCGCCATCCAGCGGGGGAAGATCACCGCCACCTCCCGAGGAAATCACGCGCTACACTTACGGGACTAATGACTTCTGTAGTTGACGCGCCCGGAATCACGAACAATCAATCTACCGACCTCACTGTCATTTCAGCTTCCACACCCCACTGTCGTCACGATGTCGCTCACTCCAAAGCTCCAACTGCCGACATGGCCTTGTCGCTGCCTCCACCGCCGCAACCGTCATCACTCTTCTACGCCCCTGAGACCACAGCCCCCTCCACTGTCATGGACGTCGCTGCCTCCACGGCCTCTTCCGCAGTCATCGCTGCCCCCACCACTCCCGCTCTCATGAGCGTGCCGCTCGCTCCAAAGCCCCAGTTGCCTCGTCGCTGCCTCCACCGCCCCTTCCTTCAACACCCTCCCTCGCCCTTTGACTCCACAGCCATTACCATCATCATTAACGTCCACACCGCCTCTACCTCCTTTACCTCCTCCACCGTCATTAACATGTTGTTCATTTCACAGCCCGAAAGGACGGCCAGATGAATATGGACGTTTCCTGGACCAATTTTTCGTTGTCAAGATCCCACAAAACTCGGATTCTGTCTGCAGAACGTGTTGGAAAAAGTAATTTACTACGTATAAAGACCCAATATTTCCCCCCTTGTTGATGCGAGTGTCCCACAATACGAGTCTGTTGAACGTCGAAAAATCGCTGATTTTTGCCGAAGCATTACAATACTTTCTCTTTATTACATTATTACGTAGGAAGGTGATAAAGTAAAAATAGTAGGAAGTTACAAAAAAGTGAGTATTTAAGTATGAAAATTTGTGAACTGATGGAATTGGGACACTTATTACATCTCAGTATCGCGCGCGGAAATCGGTAATGATAACTAATTATTCTCGGACGCGCGGAAATCAAAAATGCGCGAGCTTACATTAGACTAGGCCCAAGGATGTCTTATAATCGGTGAATACGATCAATACTTCCTAGTGCTCTTCTCTAAATGATGTTATAACTAGCAGTTTCTATCCTTTTTTAGAAAAATGAAGCAGTTCTAAGCAAAACGCGAGCTGACTCAAGTGGAAAAGCCAATTCAATCACGCATTCAAATCAAATAAAGTTCATTTAATGTATTTTTATCAAAGGGCAGTGAAAACTATATGTGAGTGATGGGCGAGAAGTACCACCTGCGCGCGTTACCTTGAGCTTCAATATCTATTCTCCACTTTTTAACCATAAAGAGTTGAATGATGAATAAAAGTACCAACAAAGTGAAGTTAGTCATATTTAAAAATATGTATTTTCGCTCCCGAGGAATAGAAAAGTTATTTACGTCGATGAACGAACAACAGTTTTGATTCTTTAGTATTATTCACAAAATTGGAACCGACATTCCAACTCTATTCCTAGCAAAAAGAGTGCTCAACAAACGTGCTCAAAGAGAAGCTACATTTATGTTCAGAAGCAAAACAAGGGGTCATCTCAGCATTCGCGCAATAGGTCAGAGAAAATCAACAACTGCCTCACCGAGATGGGGGTCATTGACCTGCAAGCTGAAGTACATTACTTGATACAGGTATATTAAGCATTCTTTAAAATTATATAATACAAATGTCAAATAATGTGTTGTATATAATTGTTTAATACGAGTAAATCTTATTTTACTTTTGATGGCCAGTATAGATTCAAATTGTTCTCAAACAGTTTTGGTCTATTGATGAAGCAATATTTTTAAGAATTGAAAGTATTGCAATTTCCGTAGATTTAGATATTCTAAATTTCATGAATCTGAAAACGCTTCAGTTTTTCTGAGAAAAGTTTACATTCGCATGTAGAAAAGCACGACTAATATTTTTCAGAAAGCTGACAAGAATGAATATATTGTCTGAGAAAACTTAGAAAACAGTGTATTAAAATTGGGGATATTTCACTTCCCCCAAATGTTTAAGCTCTAGAGCAACTAGATTTCACTTATTCCAATGCATCTGGAAGAAAGTCGTCATAGAAAGAAACAATTGTACCTCAGTACAAGGAATAAGAGAGGTCAAGGACTTCATTGCATTCTGACATTCGTGATATGCAATACATTCTGATATCAGTGGTGTGCAGTATTCATGCTCCAAGAATTTAATATTGATGATACTGATTGCACTGACATTGCACATCTATCACCAAAGTGTAGTTCCAATAAACCAAAGTTCCGACCAAAGTTCTAATAAAATTTCCTACAGCAGGACACAAAGCCAATGACATTTGTTATGTTGGCCAAGTTCTACATTGTTTTATAATGCAATTGTGTATATTACCGTGGACAAAACCTTTAACGTTACCTGAGTCATAGATGATTAACGTATTAGCATTAGTACGTTATTTGTGGCAAGGTGTTTTTGTGTTATTTTTGGCGAACTTAGTATTTTTAGGATGCATAATTTCTGAGATAATGCTAGAAATGCAAGGTCATTAAACAATATAATACATAAATTTACACAGTTTTTCACCAGAATACTCACTCAGATAATACATTTTGGTGTTGCCAAATTATACCAAAGGTTTAGAAATATTTAACACAGTTATAGAAAATGTGAGTTACGGAACTAAGAACACTTTTTTCAGAAAAGAAATGTTATTGAGCTTTCGTCCTTATTCGTGAGAAATTTTATTTGTAACTTGGTCGGTGTCACGACCCTTGACTGCACAAAGCAGCATAACTAAACATCGCTATTATCCCTTATTTACACAATAATAATACAATTTTTTGCGTCTTTGAAATAATTTTTAGCTAAATATTTGTGCAATGTCAAAAATGACGGAAACAAATGCATGATCTGACTGACCACGGAAGTTTGCACAAAACGGAAGTTGAATACGAAAATAACACCAAAACGTTCTACGCATCTTCACTAAATGGCGTGATACAACAACAATAGTTCAGTTTTCATCTAAAATAGCGGAGAAATTACAGCCTTTCATATTAGATGTAGGAGAAGAGAGGGAAGAGGTATGAGGTAGCAAATGGGCAACACATATTTAGAAAAATACTCATTGAAACTTTTTAGGCTTAACCCCCAAACCCTTAAATGAAGAAAGGTCTTAATTAAATGAGCTACCCTCTATTTAGAAAAGACCTTATGCAAACAGTGGATATCATAATCTTTATTATTCATATGTGTGTTAAGATTTTTCTTGCATCACAGTCTTTTAATAACTAAATATTTGAATAACGGCGTAAATGTTGTCTGAACCACACAACTGGAGGGATTGATTATTCTGAGGGGTGAGCGAACACAAAGCTGAATAAGACGGTAAAATGACAAGTGTACGGTGCACCTCCGCCCATGCAAACTCTGTGCCGGAGCTCTTGGGCGGTTCACCTCCGACGCGCTGTTTGCGGCGGCGGCGCGGAGTTGGCACAGAGTAAACAAAGCTGCTCTGCTCTCGCGAGCAGCTCACGCGACCGAAGCGAACTCGGTGGCTGTGACGCCGCCGCCAACTCCGCGACGCGCGAGGAGGCGCAGGTGGAATCTGCAGGTGGCCATGAATAATTGAGAGCGCCATGAAATTCAAAGTCTGCTGCGACGTCTTCACCAGCTCCATCGGCGCCGCGCGTGAGTAGTGATCGCGGAGCTGCGAGAACACTCCATTCCATTCGCGGACTGTGAGGTGTGTATGGTGGAAGGGTCAGAAAGTAAACCGGGTTGTGTCACAGGGATGCCATTTCACTATTTTGTTTTCCCAATAGCTGCATATTGCTATGCACGTTTTCAGTCAAGCCTGGGGATTCATGTCCTAGTTTTCGTACGATTCTGTATTTACTTTCACGTATACATACGTATATACGGAGTAATATACGTAGTATAGGGAAAGTTATGTAATGCGGCGCGAAAGAATGGCGGATTTTTGGGAGAAAAATTCATTGTCGGGCCCTGATAATGAAGAAGTGGGTAAATCCAGTTCTTAAGTTAAGAAAAACAAAATACTCTAACACATGGTGTAGCAAGAATGTCAGTTTTGTGGGTCCTTGATACCAAAAACCAACTGACGGCGAAACGTCCGTCTATTCGTA